>CM059427.1:199674287-200257645 GCA_030390025.1 Squalus acanthias | reverse complement strand
CACACACTCACTCACACACACACTCACTCACACTCACACTCACTCGCACACATTCACTCACACACACACACTCACACACACACTCACTCACTCACACTCACACACTCACACACACTCACACTCACTCACACATTCACTCACACACACACACTCACACACACTAACACTCACTCACACACACACTCACACTCACTCACACACATTCACTCACACACACACTCATTCACACTCACACACACGCATTCGCCCTCACACACTCACACACACTCACACTCACACACTCACTCACACTCACACACACACTCACTCAAACGCTCACACTCACACATCACACACTCACTCACACACACACTCACACTCACTCACTCACATGCACACTCACACTCACACACTCACACTCACACACATTAACACTCACACACACTCACACACTCACACACAGGCACAGACACACTCACGCACACTCACACATACATACTCACACATTCGCACACAGACATACTCACACACACACACACTCACTCATACACACACATACTCACACACATACGCACACACTCACAATCACACACACTCACACAAACTCACACACACACTCACACTCACTCACACTCACACACTCACACTCACTCACATTCACTCACACACACACACTCACACACACTCACTCACTCACACTAACACTCACACACACACACTCACACTCACTCACACACATTCACTCACTCACACACTCACTCACACTCACACACACACACTCACTCAAACGCTCACACTCACACATCACACACTCACTCACACACACTCACACTCACTCACTCACATGCACACTCACACACTCAAACTCACACACACACACTCACACACACTCACACAGACATACTCACACATTCGCACACAGACATACTCACACACACACTCACTCATACACACACATACTCACACACATACGCACACACTCACAATCACACACACTCACACAAACTCACACACACACTCACTCACACTCACACACACTCACACTCACTCACACATTCACTCACACACACACTCATTCACACACTCACACTCACTCACACACTCACACTCACTCACTCACACACTCATACTCACTCACACACTCACACACACACTCACACTCACACACACTCACACACACACTCACACACACTCTCACTCACACACTCACTCACACTCACACACTCACTCACACACAGGCACACGCACACACTCACTCACACTCACTCACACTTACTCACACTCACACACACTCGCACACAGGCACACACACACACACTCACTCACACACACTCACTCACACTCACTCACACACACACACACATACACACTCACATAAATATACTCTCACACACACACTCACACTCACACACTCACTCACACACTCACATACACATACTCACACACACAGACATGCTCACACTCACACATACACACGATGACACATGCACATACAAAGACACACACACATACACACAAATATTCACACACACATGCAAACGAGCACACACACACACACACTCACACACACACACACGCTCACACACACACACACGCTCACACACACACACGCTCACACACACACACACTCACACACACACACGCTCACACACACACACGCTCACACACACACACGCTCACACACACATGCTCACACACACACAGATGCTCACACACACACACGCTCACACACACACAGACGCTCACACACACACAGACGCTCACACACACACAGACGCTCACACACACAGATGCTCACACACACACACACGCTCACACACACAGACGCTCACACACACACAGACGCTCACACACACAGACGCTCACACGCAGACAGAGAAACACACACACTTCAGAACAAAGCACTTGAAGGAATTTCCTGTAACAAAACTGCTCTTAAACAGTCCTGGAGCTGGAGTTTATTCAATTAACCTGCTACTTTTATCTGTCAAACTGGCAGGAGATCCCCGGGCCCACTGGAGAGTTTGCAAAAATACAGGATATACAGAGCAAGTTATTCATTTCAGCCAGACAGATCCTTTCAAGGGTAAACCCCATTTACTTTGAAATTCAATCGTCCCGGTAAAAATTGTCATTTGCTTTTAATTTGCAGTCCTGGGTCTGGAACTGTTCACAAAAAAAGAGCTGCTTGTGCTGTGTATAGACTGGGTTTCAAAAAAACAAAGAAGATTTTTGTTAGTTTTATAAAAATATGGGCTCATTTGGGCCGTGAACCGCCCAGGGTGGGAATGAGCCAGAATCCCAAACACGCGAACTCCACCACCTAGAGGGACAGTAAGCTGTGAGGACGCCAAGAGCCTGCAAAGGGGTGTCGACAGGTTCAGTGAGTGGGCAGTAAGGTGGCAGATGGAATATAACGTGGGGAAATGTGAGGTTATTCACTTTGGTCGGAAGAATAGAAAAACAGAATATATTTTAAATGGTGAGAAACTTTCAAATGTTGGTGTTCAGAGAGATTTGGGTGTCCTCGTACAGGAAACACAGAGAGTTCGCACGCAGCTACAGCAAGCAATTAGGAAGGCAAATGGCACGTTGGCCTTTATTGCAAGGGGGTTGGAGTATAAGGGTAAGGAAGTTTTGCTACAATTGTACAGGGCTTTGGTGAGACCTAAGGAAGGATATACTTGCCTTGGAGGCGGTGCAACGAAGGTTCACTAGATTGATCCCTGGGATGAGAGAGCTGTCCTATGAGGAGAGATTGTGTAGAATGGGCCTATACTCACTGGAGTTTAGAAGAATGAGAGGTGATCTCATTGAAACATGTAAGATTCTGAGGGGATGATGCTGAGAGGTTGTTTCCCCTGGCTGAACAGTCTAGAACTAGGGGGCACGTCTCAGGATAAGGGGTCGGCCATTTAGGACTGAGATGAGGAGGAATTTCTTCACTCAGAGGGTGGTGAATCTTTGGAATTCTCTACCCCAGAGGGCTGTGGATGCTGAGTCGTTGAGTATATTCGAGACAGAGATCGATAGATTTTTGGACACTCAGGGAATCAAGGGATATGGGGATCGGGCGGGAAAGTGGAGTTGAGGTTGAAGCCATAATCTTATTGAATGGCGGAGCAGGCTCAAGGGGCCGTATGGCCGACTCCCACTCCTAATTCTCATGTTCTTAAGTAGGAACACCGCTACCTCCAAGTTCCCCTCCAAGTCACGCACCATCCTGACTTGGAAATATATCGGCCGTTCCTTCATCGTCGCTGGGTCAAAATCCTGGATCTCCCTCCCTAACAGCACTGTGGGAGCACCTTCACCACACGGACTGCAGCGGTTCAAGAAGGCGGCTCACCACCACCTTCTCAAGGGCCAACTAGGGATGGGCAATAAATGCCGGTCTCGCCAGCGACGCCCACATCCTGAGAATGAATAAAAAAGCCCAGCGAGGTGTGGAAGTGTATTTTCTTACTTGAACACAAAATGGCTTCCTAGGCACAGAATAAGAGATACAAAATGGCCGACTCTGACTTGACTGGGAAAAGATTGTAGTTGTTTATGACTTCTCATGGTGATGAATTTAAACTTTGCAGACTATGCTGTTTTCGCAGCAACTGGTACAGAACAAAGAGGCTTCTTCTAATCAACTTGAGATAACCAAGGACTAGTGAAGTAAACATTTAGCCTTTGACTCCAGGTGCCTTGGTGGGAGGAGAACAAGCTTCCTCCGTGAGAAGAGACTAGCTAGCCTTATCTCAAGGTATTCCTGCTCCTTTAACCTTTCTGACCTTTTAGAAAGTCCTCCTTAAACATACACATACTCCTTTTAACTCGTTTTCGTAGGCGCTATGCTTTTAATCAACTGCGATTTAATACCATGTCATGTGATATAGAAAGCTTGTATTTTCAGTGTATAAAGATGCTGCATTTTTCTGTAATTCTTCAGAGTGTCATCGTAGCCGTTGACTACATGCATTCTCCTTGCGAGCAAGTAAATAATAAAGCCTGTCTTTGACGATACTTTATGTTTCAAGAGTCTTACTCGGAAGTCGAAACTTCGACAGAGGTCCTCAGGATGAATCATTCATCTCTGCTGGGTGAATCGACCTGTGGCCGGAGGCGGATGAATTCAGCCAGGAATCCTGCTCCGAATCAATGCCCAGGGAGCCCTGCTGGACACTGCACGAGTGTGTGGACATCCAACAGGGGCAGGATTGGTCTGTTCTGTCATACGTCGCGCTTTTAAAGGGTATTTATTATCTAGGGTCAAACAGAATAAATGGCCAACTTCTGTAATAAGATAATGACCAGGTGATCCGTTTTTTAGTGATGTTGTTTGAAGGATAAATATTGGGCCAGGACACCAGAGAGCACTCCCCTGCTCTTCTTCGAAATGATGGCCGTGGGATCTTTTACAGTCCACCTGAGAGGGCAGACGGGGCCTCGGTTTAACATCTCATCTGAAAGACGGCGCCTCTGACAGTGCAGCACTCCCTCAGCACTGCACTGGGAGTGTCAGCCTGGATTTTGTGCACAAGTCTCTGGAGTGGGACTTGAACCCACAACCTTCTGACTCAGAGGTGAGGGAGAGAGAGAGAGAGAGCGCTGCCCACTGAGCCAAGGCTGACACGCCCACTTTCTGGTTCTGGGTTCAATGTTTCGTGGGGGAATTTCCTCGGAGGTTTTCCCATGTTTCCTGCTCTGACTTTGGCGGAAGATCGGCACAACCTCGGAGAAACTGCGTTGATCCGCGGGAGATAGAGAGAGGCCCCACCCTGCAAACCCCCCACAGAAATTCCAGCCGCTTCCTGTCATAGATTCTTGTGCCAGGAGGAAATCCAGTGGGAATCTCAGCTGCCTCATAATGCCCAGGGTCGGCCTGATGCAAGTTCCAGACAGACTTGTACACAGGTGAGTAGCCCGGCCACCTGGTACAGGAGGGAGGCTGATTTAAACAAGCAAATTAGGGTGGTATGGCAGCGTAGGTTTACCAGAATGATACCCGGACTCCAAGGGTTAAGTTACGAGGAGAGATCACACAAATTAGGATTGTATTCCCTGGAATTTAGAAGGTTAAGGGGTGATCTGATCGAAATTTTCAAGATATTAAGGGGAACAGATAGGGTAGATAGAGAGAAACTATTTCCGCTGGTTGGGGATTCTGGGACTAGGGGGCACAGTCTAAAAATTAGAGCCTGACCTTTCAGGAGTGAAATTAGGAAACACTTCTACACACAAAGGGTGGTAGAAGTTTGGAACCCTCTTCCGCAAACCTGCAATTGATGCTAGATCAATTGTTAATTTTAAATATGAGATTGATAGCTTTTTGTTAACCAAAGGTATTAAGGGATACGGGCCAAAGGCGGGTGGATGGAGTTAGATCTCATTGAATGGCGGAACAGGCTCGAGGGGCTGAATGGCCTCCTCCTGTTCCTATGTTCCTGTGTTCAGGTACAAACGGACGGAGCATGTGACTATGTGTCTCAGGCGGTGAGCGGCCTCACCAATGGTCCTTAAAGGGACCCCCAAGCTGGCTGCTCGGAAAAGGCCCAGAATATTTTTTGGTCGGGGTTGATGTTTTTGTGGGACAAGGAGATGCGCTCACTGATGACACGCTCTTGAACTGAAGTTATCCACTTTGGTAGGAAAAATGGAAAAGCAGAGTATTTTTTGAATGGTGAGAGATTGGGAAATGTTGGTGTTCAGAGGGACCTGGGTGTCCTTGTACACGAATCACTGAAAGTTAACATGCAGGTACAGCAAGCAATTAGGAAAGCAAATGGTATGTTGGCCTTTATTACAAAGAAATTAGAGTATAAGTGTAAAGAAGTCTTACTGCAATTATATAGGGCCCCGGCGGACCACAACTGGAGTACTGTGCACAGTTTTGGCCTCATTACCTAAGAAAGGATATACTTGCCTTAGAGGGAGTGCAACGAAGGTTCACTAGATTGATTCCTGGGATGAGAGGGTTGTCCTATGAGGAGAGACTGAGTAGAATGGGCCTCTACTCTCTGGCATTTTTAAGAATGAGGGGTGATCTCATTGAAATATATAAGATTCTGAGAGGGCTTGACAGGGTAAATGCTGAGAGGCTGTTTCCCCTGTTGGAGAGTCTAGATGCGGAGATGCCGGTGTTGGACTGGGGTGGACAAAATTGAGAGGTCGCACAACACCAGGTTATAGTCCAACAGTTTTATTTGAAATCACAAGCTTTCGGAGCTATCGATTGCTCCTTCCTCAGGTGAAGTAAATTAGATACAGAATCGCCAAAGCATATATAGATAGAGAACAAAGCATGTGTACCTTACAATTGCAGACCACTAAATTAAATCATCCTGACTATCTGCCGAGGTGTGATAAAGTTAATCAAGTCAGCCAGGAAGGTACCACATCAAAGACATAGCAAGATACAACTGAGACAATGAGGTGTAGTCGCAGGGGTTCTAACGTGTCAAAAGCTGCCGTCTGTATGTAAAACGAAAAGCTTTAAAATTTTTACTTTTTTACTGGGAAAATTTTTACTTTTTTACTGGGAATCACATCTGTGAACAAGCCAACGACGACTCGAGTCCGGATCACGTCATGTATCGTGACATAAACCCAAGATCCCGGTTGAGACCGTCTTCATGAGTGCGGAACTTGGCTATCAGTTTCTGCTCGATGATTTTGCGTTGTCGTGTGTTTCTAAGGTTGCCTTGGAGAACGCTTACCCGCAGATCTGAGGCTGAATGTCCTTGACTGCTGAAGTGTTCCCCGACTGGGAGGTAACAATCCTGCCTGGCGATTGTTGCGCGGTGCTCGTTCATACGTTGTCTCAGTGTCTGCATGGTCTCGCCGATGTACCATGCCGCGGTGCATTCTTTCCTGCAACGTATGAGGTAGACAACGTTGGCCGAGTCACATGAGTATGTACCATGTACCTGGTGGGTAGTGTCCTCACGTGTGATGGTGGTATCTGTGTTGATGATCTGGCATGTCTTGCAGAGTTTGCCATGGCAGGGTTGTGTGGTGTCGTGGTCGCTGTTATCCTGAAAGCTGGGTAATTTGCTGCGAACGATGGTACTTCTGAGGTTAGGCGGCTGTTTGAAGGCAAGTAGTGGAGGCGTGGGGATGGCCTTAGCGAGGTGTTTGTCGTCATCGATGACATGTTGAAGGCTGCGAAGAACATGGCGTAGTTTCTCCGCTCCGGGGAAGTACTGGACGACGTAGGGTACCCTGTTGGTTGTGTCCCGTGTTTGCCTTCTGAGGAGGTCTATGCGATTTTTCGCTGTGGCCCATCGGAACTGTCGATCGATGAGTCGAGCGTCATATCCCGTTCTTACGAGGGCGTTTTTCAGCGTCCGTAGGTGTCCATCGCGTTCCTCCTCGTCTGAGCAGATCCTGTGTATTCGCAGGGCTTGTCCATAGGGGATGGCTTCTTTAACATGGTTAGGGTGGAAGCTGGAGAAGTGGAGCATCGTGAGGTTGTCCGTGGGCTTGCGGTAGAGTGAAGTGCTGAGGTGTCCGTCTTTGATGGAGATTCGTGTGTCCAGGAATGAGACCGATTCTGAGGAGTAGTCCATGGTGAGTTTGATGGTGGGATGGAACTTGTTTATGTTATCGTGTAGTCTTTTCAGTGATCCTTCGCCATGGGTCCAAAGGAAGAAAATGTCGTCGATGTATCTGGTGTACAGCGTTGGCTGGAGGTCCTGTGCAGCGAAGAAGTCTTGCTCGAACTTGTGCATGAAGATGTTGGCGTATTCGGGTGCGAATTTGGTCCCCATGGCTGTTCCGTGTGTTTGGGTAAAAAAATGGTTGTCGAAGGTGAAGACATTGTGGTCAAGGATGAAGCGGATGAGTTGTAGGATGGCGTCTGGAGATTGGCTGTTGTTGATGTTGAGTACTGAGGCTGTTGCAGCGATGCCGTCATCGTGGGGGATACTGGTGTAGAGTGCTGATACGTCCATCGTGGCAAGGAGTGTTCCTGGTTCAACTGGTCCGTGGGTGCTGAGTTTCTGTAAGAAGTCTGTAGTGTCGCGACAGAAGCTGGGGGTTCCCTGTACGATGGGTTTCAGAATGCCCTCGACGTATCCAGAGAGATTCTCACACAGGGTTCCATTGCCTGATACGATAGGACGTCCGGGTGTGTTGGCTTTGTGTATCTTTGGGAGGCAGTAGAAGTCTCCCACGCGGGGAGTACGTGGGATGAGAGCGCGTAGGATGTTTTGAAGGTCTGGATCGAAGGTCTTGATCAGTCTATTGAGTTGGCGGGTGTGTTCTTTTGTCGGATCTGCGGGTAGCTGTCTGTAGTGTTCCTGGTTGTCCAGTTGTCGGTATGCTTCTTTACAATAGTCCATTCTGTTCTGTATGACGATGGCTCCTCCTTTGTCCGCTGGTTTGATGACAATGTTGCGGTTGGTCTTGAGAGCGTGGATGGCGTTGCATTGTGCTCGGGTGACATTCTGGACTGTCTTGTGAGTGCGGCTGATGAATCTGGCGTTGATGCATCTCCTGACAGCTTGAGCATACATGTCAAGCTTGGGGCAGCGACCCTCCGGAGGGGTCCAGTTTGACTCTTTTTTCTTCGGTTGCTGCACTGCGAGTCCCTCTGTCTGCTGTTCTGGATCATTGATTGTCTCATTGGGTTTGTTGCTGACATCTTGGGATTTGTGGTAGTATTCCCGGAGCCTCATTCTCCTGATGAATTCCTCTGTGTCCGCCGCGAGACCGATGGGGTCCATTTTGGTGGTTGGGCAGAACTTGAGCCCTAGGGCGAGAACTTCGATTTCGTCTGGTTGAAGGGTATGGTCGGACAAGTTGACGATGGACTTCCCTGTGGTTGCAGCCGTGGTACCGAGGGAGGCTTGGTTGCTGCTGGTGGTGATGCCGAGTTTCTCAAGCTTCCTGTTCTTGATGCGCATGTAGGCAGCGTAGTTCCGTTGCCTCGTCTGTTTGGTGGTGTCTCGTAACTGGTCTGCTGTGTCCTGAGCACAGGCTGAGAGCATGGACTCTATCTTGGTTTCGAGGTTGTGGCGTTTGCTGTAGAGCTGGTGTACAAGATGGTTGAGGAGTGTGCGAGAGGTACGACGGCAGAGTCTCTCAGCGTAGTCTGTGTTGTATGTCGACTTGAGTGGGTTCGTGATCTGTAGTCCTTTCGGGATCTTGTCTGCTTTCTTGCATCTCTGTAGATACTTGATCTAGAACCAGGGGTCACAGTCTCAGAATAAGGGGTCGGCCATTTAGGGCTGAGATGAGGAGAAATGTCTTCACTCATAGGGTTGTCAATCTTTGGAATTCTCTTTTTTAATTCGTTCCTGGGATGTGGGCGTCGCTGGCAAGGCCAGCATTTATTGCCCATCCCTAATTGCCCTTGAGAAGGTGATGGTGAGCCGCCTTCTTGAACCACAGAGGGGCAGTTAAGAGTCAACCACATTGCTGTGGGTCTGGAGTCACATATAGGCGAGAAGGTGGTGGTGAACTGCCTTCTTGAACCGCTGCAGTCCGTGTGGTGAAGGTGCTCCCACAGTGCTGTTAGGGAGGGAGTTCCAGGATTTTGACCCAGCGACGATGAAGGATCGGCGATATATTTCTAAGTCAGGATGGTGTGTGACTTGGAGGGGTACTTGGAGGTGGTGGTGTTCCCATGTATCTGCTGCCCTTGTCCTTCTAGGTGGAAGAGGTCGCGGGTTTGGGAGGTGCTGCCGAAGAAGCCTTGGTGAGTTGCTGCAGTGCATCTTGTAGATGGTACACACGGCAGTCACGGTACGCCAGTGGTGGAGGGAGTGAAAGTTTAAGGTGGTGGAGGGGGTGCCAATCAAGTGGGCTGCTTTTTCATGGATGGTGTCGAGCTTCTTGAGTGTTGTTGGAGCTGCACTCATCCAGGCAAGTGGAGAGTATTCCATCACACTCCTTACTTGTGCCTTGTAGATGGTGGAGAGGCTTTGGGGAGTCAGGAGGTGACACACTCGCCGCAGAATACCTAGTCTCTGACCTGCTCTTGTAGCCACAGTATTTATGCGGCTGGTCCAGTTAAGTTTCTGGTTAATGGTGACCCCCAGGATGTTGATGGGGATTCGGTGATGATAATGCAGTTAAATGTCAAGGGGCGGTGGCTACACTCTCTCTTGTTGGAGATAGTCATTGCTTGGCAATTGTGTGGCGCAGATGTTACTTGCCACTTATCAGCCCAAACCTGAATGTTGTCCAGGTCTTGCTGCGTGCGGGCATGGACTGCTTCATTATCTGAGGAGTTGTGAATGGAACTGAACATTGTGCAATCATCAGCGAACATCCCCAGGTTGGCCCATCACTTTTGGGTACACCTGATGCTGCTCCTGGCTCCTCCAAAATAACTAATTTTGTTTATAAAAAAATAGTCCTCATTGCAGTGAAATTAGAGGAAAATATTGGAATTTTTTCAACTCCTCATTGAACCAGGGTTGGTGCCCTGCCTTGATGGTAATGGTAGAGTGAGGGATATACTGGGACATGAGGTCACAGATTGTGGTGGAGTACAATTCTGCTGATGGCCCACACCGCCTCATGGATGCCCAGTTTTGAGCTGCTAGATCTGTTCTGAATCTATCCCATTTAGCATGGTGGTAGTGCCACACAACACGGTGGAGGGTGTCCTCAGTGTGAAGACGAGACTTCATCTCCACAAGGACTGTGCGGTGGTCACTGCTACCAGTACTGTCATGGACAGATGCATCTGCGACAGGTAGATTGGTGAGGACGAGGTCAAGTAGGATTTTCCCTCATGTTGGTTCACTCACCACCTGTCGCAGGCGCAGTCTGGCAGTTATGTCCTTCAGGACTCGCCCAACTCGGTCAGTAGTGGTGCTACCAAGCCACTCTTGGTGATGTACATTGAAGTCCCCCACCCAGAGTACATTCTGTGCCCCAGAGGGCTGTGGATGCTCAGTGGTTGAGTATATTCAAGACAGAGATCGATAGATTTTTGGACTCTAAGGGAATCAAGGGACATGGGGATCGGGCGGGAAAGTGGAGATGAAGTAGAAGATCAGCCATGATCTTATTGAATGGTGGAGCAGGCTCGAGGGGCTGAATGGCCTTCTCCTACTCCTAATTCTTATGTTCTTATGAATCTCCTCAACAACTTGAGAGGAAATTCAAGGCAGGAATTTCAAGTGGCAAGACCAATTGGTCAACGGCAAATCTTCAAACTGGACTGCAGACCGAGAATCACAGTGAGAAGGTAGAGGAGAAAGACCTTGACGAAGATTGCTAAAGGTTATCGGGAAGAAGGCAGTAAAAATGGGTTTTGTTTGGAGAGAAGGCGAGGAAAACAGGATTATTATAAAATCAGCCTGAACGGAACCTTAATTCTATGCAGGCAAGAAGGGGCCGAATGGCCTCCTCCCACATTAGGAAATTATGGCCCCGAATCTCCTCGCACTTTGTGCCACTCCACTGCTATAACTGCACCGGAAGTGTGGCGGACACTCTGCCTAGTTTCATTCTAGGCGGGTTTAGGGAACTCTCACTGTCAGGTTCCTCGGTGGCCTTGTGTCGTCCTACTAGCCTTCGGCTCCTACTCTCTCTCTCTTCTAACCCTTGATCCCTGTTGGCTCCCTGTGCGTTCTCTACTCTGCCAGTGAAGGTTAACCCTTCGCCCACTATGCCTCTCAAATTATTTCCCAAATCCTCACTTCTTCCCTCTCTCGGGTACGGTAGCATACTGGTTATGTCACTGGACTAGTAATCCAGCAAGGTTTGGACTAATGATCCATGAGACACAAGTTCAAATCTCACCATGGCAGCTGGAAATTATAATTCAATTGAATTTATATGGAATAAAAAGCTAGTTTCAGTAATGGTGACCATGAAACTTGTTGTAAAAACCCATCTGGTTCACTAATGTCCTTTAGGGAAGGAAATCTGCCGTCCTTACCCGGTCTGGCCTATATGTCACTCCAGACCCACAACAATGTGGTTGACTCTTAACTGCCCTCTGAAATGGCCGAGCGAGACACTCAGTTGTATTCAAGAAGGCGGCTCACCACCCCCTTCTCGATGGCAATTAGGGATGGACAATAAATGCCGGCCTTGTTGGCAACATTCACATCCCTTGAATGAATAAAAGAAAAAGCTCTTTTAAAAACCCTTCTCTCTTTGATCGAGTCTTCGCCAATTCCCTCCTGCCTCTCAGCCCAGTGTTCATCCTTTCTTCCCTCTTGTTGAAAGCTCTGAGACACTCCTCGATGAGGAATTAGATAAGGATGTTTGCTCAGCTGCTTTCCGATAAATGGCAATTAATTTCCAAGTTGTGTTATCTTTGGATGAAGATCTGTAAAAACTGCAGACAAAATAGAAAAACAGTCAATTTGGAGAAACCTGTACAATGACTTATTTAATCATTAATTCAGTGACTCGGTCTCAGGGAAATAATGAGGCACTCTTCAAAAAGAGCGTAATATTTTATTTAGACAACCGGAAGTTCAATTCCCTGGGGATAGGAGTTAAAAATATTGATGGACTTGTGACGTAAGTTACACGTGGAAGGTCATTGAAGAGAATATTACGGCTTCGATAAACTAGTGGTTATGGTGCTGGAAACATGAGGTCATCCAAATCTCTGCTGCCCGTGTCCTAACTCGCACCAAGTCCCGTTCACCCATCGGCCCCTGTGCTCGCTGACCTACATTGCCTCCCTGTTAAGCAGCGCCTCCATTTCAAAATTCTCATCCTTGTTTTCAAATCCCTCCATGGCCTCGCCCCTCCCTATCTCTGTAATCTCCTCCAGCCCCACAACACCACCCCCCCCCCACCCCCAGAGATCTCTGCGCTCCTCCAATTCTGGCCTCTTGAGCATCCCCAATTTTAATCGCTCCACCATTGGTGGCCGTGCCTTCAGCTGCCTAGACTCTAACCTCTGGAATTCCCTCCCTAAACCTCTCTGCCTCGCTACCTCTCTTTCTTCCTTAAAACCTGCTTCATCTGCCCTAATATCTCCTTATGTGGCTCAGTATCAAATCTTGTTTTACATTGGGCCGAAAATTGATCCCGGGACGCGAGAGTACGCACTGCGTACTCTCGCGTATTCCCACTCCAATTGCCGGTTTGCTGCATGCCCTGCGCATGCGCTGAAAACCGGCAATTGCTCTTCTGAAAAGGGGGCGGGGCCTGGGTGCATCGCGTGCGCGCTACAGGCTGCGCGCACGCTGTGCACTTCATGCTTTGGACGCGCAGGTAAGTAGGGAAGATTTTGGAAATGTAAAAAGCAGGAGTAAGACCCGCTTTTAAGAAGGTAAGTAGTGAATTAAGTATTTTTTTGAATTTTTTTTTACAGGTATATCTTTTTTAGAGACTTTAAAGACAGGTAAGTTTATTTTTATAACTTTTTAAAAGATTTTAAATTTTTTCAAAAATTTAATTTTTTATTTAAAATGGTTAATTTAATTAACTATACTTATTTTATTAATGTGATGGGTTTTTTTTTAAATTTAATTGAGGTTTAGCTGTTATTTTGGGGGGGTGTAAGATTCATAGATTTCACAGCCATGCTGTGAGACTTATGAATGGAAGATGGTGTGCTGCCATTGGCTCTAACTGAGTCACGTGACCCCACAGCTCGCACAAATTCACTACGCCGCTGGGATACGCAAGCCCAGCACAGCTGATGTCTGGAACATCAAGTTCGTGCGAGCTGGATCTGAAAAAGCATAAGCGAGGTGAGAGATCGCGGGGAAGGCTTACCCCCGCGGGAACAGAGCGAGATCAATTTCTGGGCCAATATTCCTGTGCAGCGCCTTGGGACGTTTTACTACATTAAAAGCGCTATATAAATACAAGTTGTTGTTGTTGGGCTAACAATCCAGAGGTGATGAGTTCAAATCCTAGGGCAAAGTGAAGGAATAATTACTAGTCCTAGCCCCTTTTGGGCCACCCCGGATCAGGCATATTCCCCAGACGTTCACCTTCAACTAAAGTTAGAGGTAGCCGAATCCTAAAGTTGCTTAATTGGGTCTAAAGGTCCAGACTATCTCTCCCTAAAGGAAAGGTACAGCCTGAAGATGTTACCATCCTCCAGATAGCACTTTTAATAAGTTTAGCTAGACTGTAACGTTCCGGATATTATGAGGGTCCGGAAAACTCCCCCAGAATTCTGAAACTCCTCACCAAAGAGTGTACAGAGATTGAGTTTGCGAGTTTGATACAGAAGTACTATGTGAGACAATTCTAAAAATATATAGATTTATTAAAGAACCGACATGTAATTACAGTAGGTGATTTAATTGCAACATTAACAGTTCCAAATACAAAAAGCTTTTACAATCTTGTTATCAGAGATCCTTATTCTCAAATCTTAACTTCGTTACAGTATTACAGTTCTTAGTTTTATTCCAGGATATCCACCAAAATCAAATACAAGTACCTTGATCCCCGAGATACAAAGAGTTGAAGACTTACAGAGCTTGCCTCTGAAGCTGAGAATCGCTTTGCCCCTTCAAGCGAATCTATCTTCCCATTTGAAAGTCCAATTTTTATACCCTTTCTCAGTGGTATTTCCTTTGAAGTTTTCTGCTGATGTAAGCTAATTATCTCTAGTCATTTTTCTGCTTACCCCTTCTATTCTTACAGTTAGTTCAGCTGGTAGCAAGCAGACTCGTGTCTCTCCTTTAGGTGTTCGAAGCTTATCATAAAAAACGATGTGGAACAGGTGCCTCTATTTGATGTCATTCTTAGCAAGGTCTTCTGTTTGTATCTTTTTACGACGTGTAAATTAAAAACACCTCAACCGGGTGCACCATTGTCTTCTTAGCTACCTCAACTGGTTGCATTAAGAATTATGTCTCTACCCTAGGTGTTCAAAGCTCATCATAAAAAACAGTGTAACAGCAGTGGTTCTATTTGATGTCATTTTTACGAAGGCATATGTTTCTTTAATTTTCTGTGTTTCATTTCAAAGTGTTGGTTTAAGACACCTTAACTGGGTATACCATTATGTTCTTTCCAAGGCTTCAGACTTTCAGGAACCTCCAACCTTCTGTTTCATTAAGGCTATTGATTCAGTGTCAACAACTTATCTTATCTCAACAGCCTGTATGCTGTTCACAGCTTTTCCATTGTTAAGGCTTTTAGATTTTCAAGCCAAGTTTGTCATGTTACAAAGGCCAGAATATTTCATAGAATGGTGTATTTTTCTGAATATGGCGTATTCCTTCATAAAAGGGACATAAATCAGAGCCAGGCCAATCAGGAGAGAAGTTAGGAAACACTTCTTCACACAAGGGATGGTAGAAGTGTGGAACTCTCTCTCACAAAAGCAGTAGATGCTAGCTCAATTAATAATTTGAAATCTGAGATCAATAGATTTTTGCTAGACAAGGGTATTAAGGGATTATGGAGCCAAGGCAGGTAGATGGAGTCAAGATACAGATCAGCCATGATCTCATTGAATGGGGAACAGGCTCGAGGAGCTGAGTGGCCTCCTCTGGCTCTAGTGATCATGTTCCACCATGGCAAGTTTTGAGGTTAAATTCATTAAATCTGGTGATTTGTGGGATGTGACCAGATAGAAGTGACCATGAAGATGTCGGATTGTTGTAACAACTCCAACTGGTTCACTAATGTCCCTCAGTGTCAACTGTGGCTCAGTGGGCAGCACCCTCCCCTTTGAGTCAGAAGGTTGTGGGTTCACAGTCCCACTCCAGAAACTTGAGCACAAAAATCTAGGCTGACACTCCAGTGCAGTACTGAGGGAGTGCTGCACTGTCAGAGGTGCCGTCTTTCAGATGAGACGCTAAACGGAGGCCCCGTCTGCTCTCTCAAGTGGATGTGGAAGAACAGGAGAGTTCTCTCTGGTGTCCTGGCCAATATTTATCCCTCAATCAACATCACTAAAAACAGATTATCTGGTCATTATCACATTGCTGTTTGTGGGAGCTTGCTGTGCACAAATTGGCTGCCGTGTTTCCTACATTACAACCGTGACTACACTTCAAAAAGTACTTCATTGGCTGTAAAGCGCTTTGGGACGTCCGGTGGTCGTGAAAGGCGCTATATAAATGCGAGTCTTTCTTTTCTTTTTTTCAGGGAAGGAAACCTGCCGTCCTTACCCAGTCTGCCCTACACGTGACTCCAGTCCCACCCGACATGGTTGACTCTACATGCTCTCAGGGCAACTAGCGGTGGTCAATAAATGTACACCTTGCCAATGTTACCCGTATCCTGAGAACATAAATGAATTCCATCAGATGTGTTGTTTACGGAGAGTGAAGGGATTGAGAGACGTGATTGGAACCCGGACGTGTGGGGTTGAGAGTTGGCACACTTGGATTCAACAAGGAGTGAAAGAATTGGTTTGGTGCGTTGAAAGTCCGCAAGGAGTGGGGGAGAAGAGATTTAGCCTAACGCATCTCTGTCCCCTTGTCCTCTCCCTAGCAACTGGGAACCAAATTTGCCCCAGGCACGGAATGTCAGAGCCATGGCTTGGTAATCTGGGATTAAATAAGGATTGCGCGAGAAGTGTTTTGATACACAGGGATTCATACGAACACACGAACAATGACGGACAGGTAGAGACCCTCTGGACCATCGAGTCTGTCCCACACAATTGCGATCCCTTGTGTATCACAACATATACACTCCACCCCACCCCAAACCATGCGATCTCCTGGGAGAGGCAAACAAACAGATAAAACCCAGGCCAATTGGGGGAAATATCTGGGAAATTCCTCTCCGACCCATTTAGCCAATCGAAGCTAGTCCAGGCGAGCACACTGGCCCTGAATTCCCTGCAGTACCTACCTGCTGTATGAGGTGATCTCCTGCCCCGGCCACAAACAGGTCCAGCTCTCGCCTGAAGGAATTCAGTGAATCGGCATCCACCACATGACACACAGCCTGTTCCAGAGGTCCACTATTCTCTGGCAAAAGAAGATGAAAGGAGAAGAGAGTTGGTGGACCGGGATTCATTATGGAGTGAAGAAATGCAGATTGGTACTCTTGAATTGAATGCTTGGATCGGATATATGCTCATTCTCATTAGGTGTCAGCTGTGGCTCAGTTGGTAGCACCTCTTCCCTCTGAGTCAGAAGATTGTGGATTCAAGTCCCACTCCAGAGACTTGGGCACAAAAATCCAGACTGACACTCCAGAGCAGTCCTGAGGGAGCGCCGCACTGTCCGATGGGCAGTACTGAGGGAGCGCCGCACTGTCCGATGGGCAGTACTGAGGGAGCGCTGCACTGTCGGAGGGGCAGTACTGAGGGAGTGCTGCACTGTCGGAGGGGCAGTACTGAGGGAGTGCCGCACTGTTGGAGGGGCGGTACTGAGGGAGCGCCGCACTGTTGGAGGGGCAGTACTGAGGGAGCGCCGCACTGTCGGAGGGGCAGTACTGAGGGAGTGCTGCACTGTCGGAGGGGCAGTACTGAGGGAGCGCCGCACTGTCGGAGGGGCAGTACTGAGGGAGTGCCGCACTGTTGGAGGGGCGGTACTGAGGGAGTGCCGCACTGTTGGAGGGGCGGTACTGAGGGAGCGCCGCACTGTTGGAGGGGCAGTACTGAGGGAGCGCCGCACTGTCGGAGGGGCAGTACTGAGGGAGTGCTGCACTGTCGGAGGGGCAGTACTGAGGGAGCGCCGCACTGTCGGAGGGGCAGTACTGAGGGAGTGCCGCACTGTTGGAGGGGCGGTACTGAGGGAGCGCCGCACTGTTGGAGGGGCAGTACTGAGGGAGCGCCGCACTGTTGGAGGGGCAGTACTGAGGGAGCGCCGCACTGTCCGATGGGCAGTGCTGAGGGAGTGCTGCACTGTCGGAGGGACAGTGCTGAGGGAGCACTGCACTGTCAGAGGGGCAGTACTGAGGGAGCGCTGCACTGTCGGAGGGGCAGTACTGCAGTACTGAGGGAGCGCCGCACTGTTGGAGGGGCAGTACTGAGGGAGTGCCGCACTGTCGGAGGGGCAGTACTGAGAGAGCGTCACACTGTCGGAGGGGCGGTACTGAGGGAGCGCCGCACTGTCGGAGGGGCAGTACTGAGGGAGCGCTGCACTGTCGGAGGGGCAGTACTGAGGGAGCGCCGCACTGTCGGAGGGGCAGTACTGAGGGAGCGCCGCACTGTCGGAGGGGCAGTACTGAGGGAGCGCCGCACTGTCGGAGGGGCAGTACTGAGGGAGCGCCGCACTGTCGGAGGAGCAGTACTGAGGGAGCGCCGCACTGTCGGAGGGGCAGTACTGAGGGAGCACCGCACTGTCGGAGGGGCAGTACTGAGGGAGCGCCGCACTGTCGGAGGAGCAGTACTGAGGGAGCGCCGCACTGTCGGAGGGGCAGTACTGAGGGAGCACCGCACTGTCGGAGGGGCAGTACTGAGGGAGCGTCGCACTGTCGGAGGAGCAGTACTGAGGGAGCGCCGCACTGTCGGAGGTGCCGTCTAACAGCTGAGAAGTTAAACCGCGGCCCCGTCTGCCCTCTCAGGTGAACATAAAAGATCCCGTGGCCATTATTTCGAAGAAGTGCAGGGGAGTTCTCCTGGGGCCAATATTTATCCCTCAACGAACATTACTAAAACAGATGATCTGGTCATTATCACATTGCTGTTTGTGGGAGCTTGCTGTGTGCAAATTGGCTGCCGCGTTTCCTACATTACAACAGTGACTGCACTTCATTGGCTGTAAAAGGGCTTTGGAATGCTGAGGTTGTGAAAGGCGCTGTAGAAATGTAGAAATTTAACTGTAAGCGAGAGTGTTCTAGGATCCGAATGGAAAAGTGAAGGCTTTTTCAACATCTTTCTCAATGCAGCATAGAAATTCAAATCACTGGATGGTGCAGTCGCAATTTGGTGTCAATTATATCCAACCTGAGGGTAGTTCAGTGCTCCGGGAGGCTCAATCTGACCAGGCACACATTAGCCAGGTGTATTTAATTTACAAATCTGACAGCTACCAGGAAGAGGAGGCCTGCATCTCGTCTGCCTGGGCTGGGTTTTCTGATTCCATCCAGTCTCGACACGGATGCTTCCCTTGCCCCAGTGCTTCCTTACAGGGATTTGGAGCTGAGCAAAATAACGCAAACCTCAAGGCTGCCTCTTAAAAAAAAAATCACCCAAGTTCCAAATATTACACAGCAGGGGAGCGGAATCTATAAGCTGAATCTCTACATCGGGTTCTTTATAGAGCGCATTTAAGCAACGGAAATGTTCCTTGAGTTCCCCTCCAAGTCACACACACCATCATGACTTTGGAAATATATCGGCCGTTCCTTCATCGTCGTTGGGTCAAAATCCTGGAACTCCCTCGTTAACAGCACTGTGGGAGCACCTTCATCACACGGACTGCAGCGGTTCAAGAAGGCGGCTCACCACCACCTTCTCAAGGGCAACTAGGGATGGGCAATAAATGCTGGCCTTGCCGGCGACGCCCACATCCCACGAACGAATAAAAAAAAAATTAGATTCCCTCTAACTTTCAAAGTTTCCAGCCCAGGTGGAGACCATTGTGCCCATTGGAGCTGGTTCTAGGTCCACCTCTACTATTGACTCTGAGCTGATTTCCCTCTTCTCTTCCTGTACCCTTTAATATTGTCCTTCGAGATAACTGTTGTGATTGACCTGGCTCCAAGCGTCACTTGCAGCACTTCATTCCCCTTCTCATGATAAAGATGTACTCATAGATCACAGAATCTTACAGCAAAGGAGGCCATTCGGCCCATCGTGCCTGTGCCGGCTCTTTGAAAGAGCTCTCCAATTAGTCCCACTCCCCCCTGCTCTTTCCCCATAGCCCTGCAATTGTTTCCTTTTCAAGTATTTATCCAATTCCCTTTTGAAAGTTACTATTGAATCTGCTTCCACCGCCCTTTCAGGCAGCGCGTTCCAGATCACAACAACTCACTGCGTAAAATCATTCTCCTCATCTCCCCTCTGGTTCTTTTGCCAATTACCTTAAATCTGTGTCCTCTGGTTACCGACCCTCCTGCCACTGGAAACAGTTTCTCCTTATTTACTCTATCAAAACCCCTCATGATTTTGAACATCCTCTATTAAAACTCCCATTAGCCTTCTCTGCTCCAAGGAGAACAACCCCAGCTTCTCCAGTCTATCCATGTAACTGAAGTCCCTCAAGCCTGGTACCGTATTAACCAGGACACCGGGGAGAACTCGCCTACTCTTCTTCGAACAGTGGCCGTGGGATCTTTTACGTCCACCTGAGAGAGCAGATGTTATCTTCTAATATCCCCCGTTATGCTTCTCATAGTGATCCTGAGGGCTGGATTTTGCGGGGGGGGTCAGCGAGCGTGATCGGTGGCGGGTCGGGTGGGAAACTATTTTTTTTCACAGTGGGTCAGGACCTCGCTGTGAGCCCGCCGCCACGCGCCTTTACCAAATTTCGGGTCTGTCAGCGCTGAGCAGACCCGACACGCGGCGGCGGGGAAGGCAATTAAAATCATTTGTGGCTTGTTTACAGCCACTTAGCAATAGATTTTTTCCCCAGCTTTTTGGATTTGACAGGTCATCCACCGGTTTCCCGCTGTGCCTGGACCTCGATTGTGAAGCTGAGGCGGGAGGTCACTTGCCATTGAATCAGCTGATGAGTTGACAGCTTCAAATGTCAAGTCAAAGCTCCCAGCTGATTGAGAAATGTTCCCTTAGCCACTAGCTTCTCTAAACTGCATTTCCACTACAGATTCAGAATGCTGCAAGTCTTTACATAAGGTCTCCATCCAGTCTGACCTCATTACCTCTCTCACCATTGACAGATCGCTTCTGTCATCTCTACTTCACCTGCCATCTATTCCATCAGCATGGGTGCCCTTTATACTCTCTCACCTTGGTCCTCAGAATCAGACCACGATGAGCCCCAACGCCAGCAGCACCAGGCACACCAGTATTACCAACAACAACACCACCAACCTTCTCCGCAATCAACTGATGCTGCACAGGACACAGAGCATCAGCACCCGACCACATTGCTGCCCGGGAGGCCAGGGATGGCCTCACCATGGCCAGATTTACTTCACTTGACGCTGTACACCCTGGCTGCCACATGATGCGCCAGGTTGGCACCATCCCACACAGCACCATAAAGCATCCCTACATTGCCCAAGCCATTCCTTTCACACTCATCACCATTGCGGGGGGTACCGTTATGTCTCACCATTCACTGCAACTCACTAAGCCACTTCCAAAGGTGCACACAAATCTGTCCAAGAACACAAAGTGTTGAAAATAAAGGTTTCAATGTTTGACAGCGCATTAACAGAAACTTTAGATGAACATTGGATAAAACACCCAAGTGCCTACCCTTGTGTGTTGTTAGTTTGAATGATTGTCAAGGATGAGGGTGAGTGTGAGGGGTGGCTAGTGAGATGGGGATGTGATAATGTAGATAGAGAAGGATGGGTGGAAGTGCAAGGTAAGTTGGTGTGAGTTACGATGTGCAGGAGTGGGGTAGGGAAGGCAGAGTGATGGGGATGTGATGAGAGGCACAGCAGGATGAGGTTGAGTGTGGCTTTGCAGTAACGTTTCGTGATCTACTGAGATCTTTGAAACGTTTACAGCACTGCACCCAGGTCCTCCTGACCACATCCCTGCTTGTGCCCTCCTCTGCAATTTGCAACCAGGCTGTGTTGATCTCCTGGGGAGGTCTTCTCCGCCCGTGGGAAGGGAAGAGGACCACCCTGTGTGCTGTGACTCCCTACTTAAACATATGGAGGGAGTAATGGGAGAGCCTGGGTGCAGCCCTGCACCTCTGTGCGGTGCTTGTCAGTGTTTGCAGCGCCTCAATGCTGTAGAACACTGACAGCCCAAATGTCAAAATAAAGTTGGCCATGGTCCCTTTAAGGAAACCGGCTGGTGCCACGTCATTAAATGACATCACCAGACCCGGTTCCTCTAATTGGCCGGGACACGCGCTGGACGGGCTTAACAAGCCCAATCAGGGGAAATTCATTCTACAGAGCGGGCTGGAGCCAGCAGCGGGGCCGGGACCCGCCACCGACGTCACCCGCCACAGACTCGCCGGGGTTCGTAAGATCCAGCCCTGAGTTCATGTCCTCTTGTTACTGATACATTGACTAGTGGGAGTAATCTTTCACTATCTGCCCTGTCAAATCTTTCCCTTTTTACCATCGCAAACCCTTTTTGTAACATTGAATGTGGATAGCTGCCGCCCCAGTGAAAGAATTAGAGCGTTGAGCATAAATGAACTGTCTGAAGGTCCATGGTTCAATCCGCACTCTCCGCTGGGCGAGCGGATCTCTGCTGGAGTGATGAACTGCGATATTTGGACAAATATTGAGATGCCAATGGTTGACGTCCAATGGAACTGTACTCCCAACATCTTCAGTAGAGGAGGCGAGAATTAGTTTAAACATCCACTCCCTCCACCACCGGTGCACCGTGGCTGCAGTGTGTACCATCTACAAGATGCACTGCAGCAACTCGCCAAGGCCTCTTCGGCAGCACGTCCCAAACCCACGACCTCTTCCACCTAGAAGGACAAAGGCAGCAGGCGCATGGGAACACCACCACCTCCACGTTCCCCTCCAAGTCCCACACCATCCTGACTTGGAAATATATTGGCCGTTCCTTCATCGTCGCTGGGTCAAAATCCTGGAACTCCCTCCCTAACAGCACTGTGGGAGCACCTTCACCACACGGACTACAGTGGTTCAAGAAGGCAGCTCACCACCACCTTCTCAAGGGCAACTAGGGATGGGCAATAAATACTGACCTTGCTAATTCATTGAGGTCATCACTAAAAGCTCTAGTTTTAAAAGAAATTGTATCATTATTAGAAAGAACTTTCATTTCTACGGCGCCTTTCATGGGCTCAGGACGTCTCAAAGTGCTTTACAGACAATGAAGTACTTTTGAAGTGCAGTCACTGTTGTAATGTGGGAAACACGGCAGCCAATCTGCGCACAGCAAGCTCCCACAAACAGCAATGTGATAAATGACCAGATCATCTGTTTATTAGTGATGTTGGTTGAGAGATATTGGGCCCAGGACACAGGGGAGAACTCCCCTGCTCTTCAAATAGTGGCCGTGGGATCTTTTACATCCAACCGAGAGGGCAGACGGGGGCCTCGGTTTAACGTCTCTCCGAAAGACGGCACCGCAGCCGGTGCAGCGCTCCCTCGGTACTGCACTGGGGGTGTCGGCCGCGTCTTTGTACTCAAGTCTCTGGAGTTGCGGGGGGGGGGGGGGGGGCTTGAACCCGCGGCCATGGAGCCACGGCTGACACCTTGCTAGAAAAACAGGTCCAACCCATGGCTGTCCTGCGGGAGAAATTACATCCAAATCAATCGCTATTAGTTTAAAATGGAAAATGTCGAGAGAGAGAGAGAGAAACCTCCGCTCCCAGTGCTGACTGGAATGAGCTAATTAGGAAAGAGGAAGAAAATAGAACGATGCATATAGAAGAGCTTTATTTCGACATCCTGGCAGGGCTGCACGGAGTGGGGATATGGAACAGGCACCTCATTAAGACTTACACCTCAAGGGGCCCCTAATCAGGCCTTGTGAGCAAACACAGTTTGGTGAAAATATATGTCAGAAATCTTAAATAAGTCAAAGCTGTGCGCCAGGTTTTCTCGGCCAATTTTCCAGCTCTTGCTCATTTAAGAGGCACAAGTCGATGTTTAATTTTTTATCAAAAATAGGAAAATCTCCTCAATCAGGGGGCTCGCTCAAAAGATTCAGCAGTGAGTACCCAAGCTATTCGCCCAGGGCTTGATCCCAGCTCTGTCCATTGTTGGCAGATCTCTTACGGTTGTCGTAGATGCACTACGGTTGGCCTCAGTAAGGGAGGGGGGGGGGGCATTGGCTGGGGTTTCTGCCGCTGTTCAGCAAACCCCTGCTGAAGGTGGGTGAGCATCAAGTGAGGACGCAGAAAAGTGCGAAGTGATACATTTTCGTAGAAAGAATGAGGACCACCGGACATATCAACTGAAGGGTACCATCCTAAAGGGGGTGCACGAACAGAGAGACCTGGGGTTATATGTGCACAAATCGTTGAAGGTGGCAGGCAGGTTGAGCAAGTGGTTAAAAAAGCATACAGAATCCTGGGCTTCATAAATAGAGGCATAGAGTACAAAAGCCAGGAAGTTTTGATGAACCTTTATAAAACACTGGTTCGGCCTCAACTGGAGTATTGTGTCCAATTGTGGGCACCGCACTTTAGGAAGGATGTGAAGGCCTTGGAGAGGGTGCAGAAAAGATTTACGAGCATGATTCCAGGAATGAGGGACTTCAGTTACGTGGATAGACTGGAGAAGCTGGGGTTGTTCTCCTTGGAGCAGAGAAGGTTGAGAGGAGATTTGATAGAGGTGTTCAAAATCATGAGGGGTCTGGACAGAGTAGACAGAGAGAAACTGTTCCCATTGGCGGAAGAGTCGAGAACCTGAGGACACAGATTTAAGGTGATTGGCAAAAGAACCAGAGGCGACACGAGGAAAAACTTTTTTACGCAGCGAGTAGTTAGGATCTGGAATACACTGCCTGAAAGGGTGGTGGAGGAAGATTCAATCACGGCTTTCAAAAGGGAGTTGGATAAGTACCTGAAGGAAAGAAATTTGCAGGGCTACGGGGAAAGGACGGGGGAGTGGGACTAGCCGAGAGTCGGCACGGGTTCGACAGGCCGAATGGCCTTCTTCCGTGCTGTAACCATTCTATGATTCTATGACCTGATGGGCATCAGCTGTACATCATGGTCAAATAGTCTGGGCTTGAGCACAAAAATCCAGCACTGAGGGAGTGCCGCACTGTCGGAGGTGCCGTCTTTTGGATGAGACGTTAAACCGAGGCCCCGTCTGCCCTCTCGGGTGGACGTAAAAGATCCCATGGCGAATCTTGGAAGAAAATCAGGCAAGTTATCCCCAGTGTCCTGGGGCCAATATTTATCCCTCAACCAACATCACTAAAACAGATTATCACATTGCTGTTTGTGGGAGCTTGCTGTGTGCATATTGGCTGCCGCATTTCCTACATTACAACAGTGACTACACTTCAAAAAGTACTTCATTGGCTGTAAAGCGCTTTGGGACGTCCTGAGGTTGTGAAAGGTGTTATAGAAATTTAAATTTTTTTTCTTTTACAAACACTCACTACCTCGGTCGACTATTCCAACTCACTCCTGGCCGGTCTCCCACGTTTTACCCTCCATAAACCTGAGGTCATCCAAAACTCTGCTGCCCGTGTCCTAACTCGCACCAAGTCCCGTTCACCCATCACCCCCTGTGCTCGCTGACCTACATTGGCTCCCGGTTAAGCAAGGCCTCGATTTCAAAATTCTCATCCTTGTTTTAAAATCCCTCCATGGCCTCGCCCTCTCCCTATCTCTGTAATCTCCTCCAGCCCCACAAACCCCCGAGATATCTGTGCTCCTCTAATTCTGCCCTCTTGAGCATCCCTGATTATAATCACTCAACCATTGGTGGCTGTGCCTTCAGCTGCCTGGGCCCTAAGCTCTGGAATTCTCTCCCTAAACCTCTCCGCCTCTCTCTCCTCCTTTAAGATGCTCCTTAAAACCTACCTCTTTGACCAAGCCTCTGGTCACCTGTCCTAATTTCTCCTTATGTGGCTCGGTGTCTAATTCTGTTTTATAATACTCCTGTGAAGCGCCTTGGGATGTTTTACTATGTTAAAGGCGCTATATAAATACAATTTGTTGTTGTTGTTCACACATGAAGATTGGCTGTTTGGGTGAGATATCAGAGAATAGCTGTCGGTGGATCATAACGTGGAAAAAATCTCATAGCGTTATGAGGAAGGAATTGTTGAATGATTCAGGAGGGAGAGTCAGTAGAGAACAGGACAACACAGATTCATCAATCTTATCCTATCACTGATACAGTCTAATGAAGCCAATCATTAGTATCTATGAATAAAGCACTTTCCTACCCTTTTAGCTGAAACAGCCCACCAGCTACTGCAGGAGAAATGTCTCCAAAAGTTCTCGATGGCTTTATGTGACAGCGGATGAGGATCCCGTTAACTATCGCTCCACTTGTGTTGCCCATGGTCGGTGGGCGGGTGTAGGGACTGGTGATAGTCAAGTGGTGAGGGTGGGTAATGGGCCTTGGGGTTAACTCGGGTGTGGGATCGGTGCGTGCGGGGGTGGAGGGTGGGGGGGGGGGGCAAAGGGCAAAGGGTGAGCGACGAGCCTACGTCAAGGACCGGAGAGATTTTAACTGCACGCCAGTGGCCATTGGATTCATCCGAGTGACACAAACAAATCCTCTAGCATGCTGGTCATTTCCACCACTGCTTGTCCCACTCTCTGATGACCAAGACTTAATCTGGAGTAAAATACTCGCCTGTCAAATTAACCGTGACAATGACTCATCATTGACGACCTTTAACAAGCCAAGTTCAAAGCAAGAATGTCTTTGTTTTTTTCTCCCTGCGGGTTTTGTTAATCAACTTTCGGAGGAGTAGGAAGTTTCAGCCCGGCGCTAAACACGGACAAACAATCCCCCGGGTCTAGGGGGTCGGACTGGTTGGACGTATTCCTGGAGGTTCCATCACATGTGGACAAGTCGCCTGGTCCAGATGGCTTGCATCCCAGGTTTGCGAAGGGAATTGGGGGAGGAGATAGCGGAAGGGCTTGCCATAATTTTCCAATCTTCCCTAGATGCGGGGGAGGTGCCTGAGGATTGGAAAGTGGCAAATGTGACACCGTTGTTCAAGAAAGGGTGTAAGGACAATCCTAGTAACTACAGGCCGGTCAGTTTAACATCAGTGGTGGGTAAAGTTTTAGAAACAATAATCAAGGAAAAAATTAACGGGCACTTGGAGAGGTTTAAGCTAATTAAGGAGAGCCAACACGGATTTGTAAAAGGCAGATCGTGTTTGACTTATCCAATTGAATTTTTTGATGAAGTAACAGAGAGGATTGATGAAGGGAATGCAATGGATGTTGTCTACATGGACAAAGTACCACAAAGAAGGTTGGTTAACAAAATTGAGGCTCATGGAATAGGTGGGTCAGTGGCAGCTTGGATAAGGAATTGGCTTAAGGACAGAAAACAACGATTTGTGGTAATTGGCTGTTTTTCAGACTGGAGTATGGTAGACAGCGGTGTTCCCCAAGGGTCAGTGCTGAGGCCACTGCTTTTTTTGATATATATAAATGACCTGGATATTGGAATACAGAGTAGAATTTCTAATTTTGCCGATGACACCAAACTTGTGGGTGTGGCAAACAGTGATGATGATACCAATCGACTGCAACAGGACATAGAAAGGCTAGCAGAATGGGCAGACAAGTGACAGATGGAATTTAATACAGAGAAGTGTGAGGTGATGCATTTTGGCAGAAGGAACAGGGAGAGGCAATATATACTTAATGGCACAGTTTTAAAGAGTGTGCAGGGACAGAGGGACCTGGGAGTTAATGTGCATAGGTCCCTGAAGGTGGCAGGACATATTGAGAGAGTGGTTAGCAAAGCATATGGGATCTTGGGCTTCATAAATAGAGGTATTGAGTACAAAAGTAGAGAAGTTATGCTGAACCTTTATAAAGCACTGGTTAGGCCACAACTGGAGTATTGCGTCCAGTTCTGGTCACCACACTTTAGGAAGGATGTGAAGGCTCTTGAGAGGGTGCAGAGGAGATTTACCAGAATAGTTCTGGGGATGGGGGATCTTAGCTACAAGGACAGGTTGGAGAAGCTGGATTTGTTTTCATTAGAGCAAAGGAGGTTGAGGGGTGATTTGATAGAGATGTACAAGGTTATGACGGGTTTGGATAGGCTAGACGGGGAAAGGCTGTTCCCACTAGTTGATGGTACAAGGACTAGGGGACACAGATTTAAGGTTTTGGGCAAGAGATACAGGGGGGATGTGAGGAAAAACTTTTTTACGCAGCAAGTGGTGAGGACCTGGAACTCGCTGCCGACGGAAGTGATGGAAGCGGAGACACTCAATGTTTTCAAGGGGAGACTGGATAGGCACTTGAGGGAAATAAACTTGCAGGGCTACGGGGATAGAGCGGGGGAATGGGACTGACAGGATTGCACTACAGAGAGCAGGCACGGACTCGATGGGGCTTATGGCCTCCTTCTGTGCCGTTATGACTCTGTGGGGGAGAAATTCGGTATCGCCCCGTTTGGGGCGCAATTATTGGCCGGGCGCAAAGTTTAGCGGCCGGTGCTAATTATCGCCTCCGAATGCAAAATTTGCCTCTATCGCCCTTGGAGGTGATTTGAGCGCTAAATCAGGCGCTACACACCTCTCTTAAGGCGCAAACATCGAGGAGTGAGGCGCTACCTCAGAACGCTACCGAAGCTCAGGCGATGTCCATTACCATGGAAGCCAGACACACTGGCGCCGGCCAGTTCTTAAAGGGGAGGGGCCATCTTGCTGGCCAGCCACACCCTGCTCATTGCAGCCTTGAATCTCGGCCTGGAGAGACCTCAAAAGCAATTGTGTTGGAAGCACTAATGGATAGGCCCAGGGAAAGAGCTTGGCGCTTAGGAACCTCAAAAGTGGTGCTGAGGACCAAAACTCCTTAGGACAGCGTTAAAACCAAAAAATTTTGCCGACAAAAAGATGCTGGAAGCGCCCGCCTTTAAATAGCGCTCCCCCAGCCCCTTCCCGACTGCTAAACACTCCCCTCTACCTGTCGTTCCTAGCGGCAGGGGGCGCGACTCAATATCCGGTCCGGGGCACTACCGGGGCGTTGTACTGTCAGTCAAGCAGCCCTTATTTATCTCCTCACCAATATTTTTAGAACAGATAAATGTTCAAAGAAAATGAGAAAAAAATCACATGCAATTTTTTTACTATCACCCCTGCCATTTCTCCTCACAGTTTCTTGCTCGTAACAATGTCCCAGAGAGTAATCCTTAATTCCTGGAGACTCCAGGCCAACCCTGTGTCAGCCGTGGCTCAGTTGGTAGTACTGTTAGCTTCTTAAGTCGGAAGGGGTTGTGGGTTCAAGCTCCCACTCCAGAGACTTGAGCACAACAAATCCAGGCTGACACTCCCAGTGCAGTAGTGAAGGAGTGCGGCACTGTCGGAGGTGGTGCAGTACTGAGGGAGTGCTGCACTGTCGGAGGGGCAGTACTGAGGGAGTGCTGCACTGTCGGAGGGGCAGTACTGAGGGAGTTCTGCACTGTCGGAGGGGCAGCACTGAGGGAGTGCGGCACTGTCGGAGGGGCAGTACTGAGGGAGTGCTGCACTGTCGGAGGTGCAGTACTGAGGGAGCGCTGCACTGTCGGAGGTGCAGTACTGAGGGAGTACTGCACTGTCGGAGGGGCAGTACTGAGGGAGTTCTGCACTGTCGGAGGGGCAGCACTGAGGGAGCGCTGCACTGTCGGAGGGGCAGTACTGAGGGAGTTCTGCACTGTCGGAGGGGCAGTACTGAGCGAGTGCGGCACTGTCGGAGGGGCAGTACTGAGGGAGTGCTGCACTGTCGGAGGGGCAGTACTGAGGGAGCGCTGCACTGTCGGAGGTGCAGTACTGAGGGCGTGCTGCACTGTCAGAGGTGCAGTACTGAGGGAGTGCTGCACTGTCAGAGGTGCAGTACTGAGGGAGTGCTGCACTGTCGGAGGGGCAGTACTGAGGGAGCGCTGCACTGTCGGAGGGGCAGTACTGAGGGAGCGCTGCACTGTCGGAGGTGCCGTCTTTCGGATGAGACGCTAAACCGAGGCCCCGTCTGCTCCTCTCGGGTGGAGGCAAAAGATCCCACGGCCACTATTGGAAGAAGAGCAGGGGAGTTCTCCCCAGGGCCAGTATTTATTCCTCAATCAACATCACTAAAAACGGATGATCCGGTCATTATCGCATTGCTGTTTGTGGGAGCTTGCTGTGCGCAAATTGGCTGCTGCGTTTCCTACATTACAACAGTGACTACACTTCAAAAAATACTTCACTGGCTGTAAAGCGCTTTGGGTCATTGTGAAAGGGGGCTGTAGAAATGGAAGTCTTTCCTTTTATCTTTTCCAGGTCATTCCATCTACTCTTGCTGTACCTCTCTTTCCCGAAGATGACCAACGGAAAAAAAAAGAGAGGAAAATGGGCCAAAAATTGATTTTTTTTTTTCTGTTGAAAAGTTCCCGCTCGTATGCCAATATTGCGATGAGCAGAAAATACACCCCCTCAACAAGAAAAAAATCCGAAGAATTGAGCGAGACAGCCTCTGACACGAGCCGCTGCCAAGTCACAGCGTGGTGAGTAATTTCGAGACAAGTTTTCACTGGTCTGTGTGGGGTTTTTTTTTTCTGTAATGATGTGAATTCTTAAACCTTGTAACTTGACCTTTGAGACGTCTGAGGCAGTTTGCTTTTTAAATGAATAGATAAATATATGCGCACAAAAAAAAAAGGCAGCAACTTTGCCGAGACTGCGCGGCAGCTGTAACTAGTTTGAGTTTTTTTTTCTTAAGTCCAGCATATGTGGGTCAACAAAAGAAATACTGTTTCAGTGGAGTTTCCAAACCACCTCCCTCCCCTCTCCCCTCCCCACTCCGTCTCCTCCCTGCCTGTGTAAGTGACACCACACAGTACAGCGAAAGGAGAGAGAATTGTGAATAAGATCCACTGAATTCTTGACAGGAGAGGAGAGACCCAGTTCCTCGTCTCTCTCTCTCTCTCTCTCTCTCTCTCTCGCTCTCTCGCTCACTGAGCTACGCCAGCACAGCAACAACTCGAAGGTAAGGAGCTGCAGGGGCTATTTTTTTTGTGTTGTGGTTGCGACGACGGTGAAAGCAAGGCAGCAGAGAGTGCAAAGCGGGTGGTGAGGGCGAAAGTTAAAAACGGAGCGGAGAGGGAGCCGAGCTGCAGGAAGACAAAAATGGAAAATAGGTGACAAGAGTCGGCGCTTGCGAGAAAGTGTGAAAGGAGACCGCGGAATGCTGGATATCGGCGGTAACGAAACACAACGGATTCCGTCCAGTTTCACGGAGGTGGAGGATGTTAGTGCGTGGCCAGCCTCTTCCCCGCTAACGCCCCCCCCCCACCCTGGTGATATTATCATCTCCTCGTAGGTCAGTCGGCTCCTGAAAGGGAAAGGCAAGTTCAAATCTGATGGTTCATCACAGCCAAGAATGCTGCTGTTGAATGATTGTGGCTAGGACTGTGTACGAGTGAGCCGAAAGAGCTGTTGAGGTCTCAGTCGTCAATTAAACATCTCAAAACTGAGATTGATCGGTTTTGATTAAGGGTCACGGAACCAAGGCGAGTAGACGGGAGTTAAGATTCCGATCAGCCGGGATCGAATTGATTGGTGGAACAGGCTTGAGGGGCCGAATGGCCAACTCCTGTTCCTACATTCCTAAGAAAAAGAAAAGAAAGACTTGCATTTCTATAGCGCCTTTCACAACCACCGGACGTCTCAAAGCGCTTTACAGTCAATGAAGTACTTTTTGATGTGTAGTCACTGTTGTAATGTAGGAAACGCGGCAGCCAATATGCGCACAGCAAGCTCCCACAAACAGCAATGTGATAATTACCAGATAATCTGTTTCTAGTGATGCTGGTTGAGGGATAAATATTGGCCCCAGGACACCGGGGATAACTCCCCTGCTCTTCTTCGAAGTAGTGACCATGGGATCTTTTACGTCCACCTGAGAGAGCAGTCGGGGCCTCAGTTTAATGTCTCATCCGAAAGACGGCACATCCGACAGTGCGGCACTCCCTCAGTACTGCTCCTCTGACAGTGCAGCGCTCCCTCAGTACTGCCCCTCCGACAGTGCAGCACCCCCTCAGTACTGCCCCTCCGACAGTGCAGCTCTCCCTCAGTATTGCCCCTCCGACAGTGCAGCTCTCCCTCAGTACTGCCCCTCCGACAGTGCAGCGCTCCCTCAGTACTGCCCCTCCGACAGTGCAGCGCTCCCTCAGTACTGCAATGGAGCGTCAGCCTAGATTTTTGTGCTCAAGTCTGTGGAACCCACAACCTCATGACTCAGAGGTGAGAGTGCTGCCCACCGAGCCACCGGCTGACACTAGGCTCATGAATGAATGAAAAAGGCGCAAGAGATTAGCGGGCGGGCATTTAAAATATTTGTCTGAAATTTCTCTCTGCACTGCAAGTAGGTTTACACGTAAATGGTTACTGCCTGCAGTGAGGAGGCAGTGAGGTGGAAACAAAGACTGCTCCTGGTTTTTTTTGGTTTGCGTCTGTTTATGTTTTACATATAAAGCTTCGTGAAAACACCTCAGGTGCTGGAAACCGCCTTTTAGTTTTGCCTTTGAAGCGCAACGAGGAGTCAGTCAGCAGAGGTAAACTTTAGTGATTCATCGAGGGCGGTCTGCACAGACATGTTGCGTCGCGTCTGCCCAGCGAACTGAGCCAACATCCGTGCAAAAAACCCGCGCGCTGGGACATCATTGCTGCTCAAAGCGGAGCTTTGTTGTGCCTACCCGGGGACTGTCTTGTTCGAACCTGCCTTGTTTGAAATAAATAGTGCCTCAAAAATAAAACTCCACCCCCCGCATTATTATAACACACCCACACTCGCAGCCTTTGAAGTGGGTCAGTGATGCTAGAGAATGGTAAGCCTGGCTGATTGAGCGTTTGGGCTTTTAATCAAGGCCAGTCTCCGCCTCAGGATCAACTTTGCTGATGAACTAACTGTCACTGTTCTGGTTTGAGACTGTACCACCGAGCGATAGAGATTCGGCAGTGGCCAGTTATATTTTTTTTCCCGAATGTGCTGTCGGGAATGTGGGCGTCGCCGGCAAGACTGGCGGTTATTGCCCATCCCCCGAGTTGCCCCCTTGAGACGGCGGCGGTGGTGAGCCACCTTCTTGAACCGCTGCAGTCCGTGCGGTGCAGGTACTTTTTATTTGTGCCTCCTGCCCCTGTCTGTGTGTTTCTTGCCTCTGTTAAGCCTCGCTCTGACTTTCGCTGTTTGGGGTCACTTTAACCTTAACCCGCGCTCGTGGATCTGTATCCCAGCCAGAATCAGCACATGCACCAGGTCACTGGAAGATTACAGATGTTGGAGGATTTACCCTCTCCCATCTACTTGCCTATTCAGTGATTCCTGGGCTTTTGCCTCCAATACTCTGCCCGGGACTCCATTCTATTCCGGGGGGGTACAGTAGTGTAGTGGTCATCTTACTACAGTAGCAATGCAGAGGCCTGGGCTAATAAACCAGTCCAACGGGAGTCCAATTTAGGTCCAAGTTGGCATGGTGAGTGTGTGAGTCAGAGGGGAGCCTGGAGGTGATGGTGTTCCCATGACATTGCTGCCCATGTCCTACTAGGGAGGGAAGTGCGGTCAAAGGAATAATTTGCACATGTGCACAGCGCTCTGATCACCAGCACCCAAACCCTGATTCAATTTCAGTTTTCCGTGAAGAGGCAGAGTGTCTGGATGTGTCCTTAGCTTGAAGAACCTCCCAGACGTTTTTGCGTGTCGAAGCTTTGCTTTGCTCTAGTTAATGAAGGACCCAATTATTTCGCGCCTTCTCGTGTCTCTCAGGAACAAAGGACCTGATGGGGCCTGTTGTGATAGATGTTGCGTAGGCACACGCAGCAGCCACTTTGTGCACAGCAAGATCCCATTCGCTGAGTGACCAGTTAATCTGTTTTCTGATGTCATTGGTTGAGGCAGGAATGTCAGCCAGGCCATCGGGAGATCTTCAAGTAGCGGCATGGAATCTTAAATGTCCGTCCGGAACGTACGGTAATGACAGGCAGGAAAAAAACCAGCAGGTCCATTGAGCCTGTCCCACGCTCATGGTGGCCGGAGCATCACGACCGGACACTCTCTAGCTCCTCCCGCTGCTGCCGCGTAATCTCCTGGGAGAGGCAAAAAAAACCCGAGAAAAACCCAGGGCCAATAAAGAGGATAAAACTCTGGAAAATTCCTCCCCGACCCCCTCAGGCGATCGAAACCAGTCAGACGGTCAATGCTGACGTTAACTGCTAATCCACTTATCCTTCGACATGATGTGATTTCTGCCCCAGCCAAGAACCAGTCCAGCTCCCCTTTGAAGGCGTGAACAGGGAGATGGGATCTCGGTTTGACCTCTCATCCGAAGGATGGCACCTCCGACAATGCAGCACGCCCACGGTACTGCACTGAAGCACCGGCCTAGGTTATCAGCTCAAACTGCAGGGTCAGTGGTCCCGCACAATCGCAAGGATTCAAGCTGACCACCTGACCACTTGACCACCTGATCATCTGACCGCCTGACCATCTGACCACTTGAACATCTGACCAATGCACCACTTGACCACCTGACCACCTGACCACTTGACCATCTGACCACCTGACCACTTGACCACCTGACTACTTGACCACCTGACCACCTGACCACTTGACCACTTGACCATCTGACCACCTGACCACTTGCCCACTTGACCACCTGACCACCTGACCACTTGACCACCTGATCACTTGACCATCTGACCACCTGGCCACTTGACCACCTGACTACTTGACCACTTGACCACCTGACCACTTGACCACCTGACTACTTGACCACCTGACCATCTGACCACCCCTACACGGCCTGCATTAACAGGGAGCTGAAACTGTTTGTTATCGCTGCAAACCAATCCACGAGCGTGCGTAAAATTCAAGAAAGAACTTGCATTTCTTTTGCGCCTTTCACAACCTCAGGACATCCCAAAGCGCTTTACAGCCAATGAAGTACTTTTTGAAGTGTAGTCACTGTTGGAATGTAGGAAACGCGGCAGCCAATTTGCGCACAGCAAGATCCCACAAACAGCAATGTGATAATGATCAGATAATCTGTTTTTTAGTGATGTTGATTGAGGGATAAATGTTGCCCCCAGGATACTGGGGAGAACTCCCCCTGCTCTTCAAAATAGTGCCATGGGATCTCTTACATCTGCCTGAGAGGGTGGAAGGGGTCTTGGTTTAATGTCTTATTTGAAAGATGGCACCTCCGACAGTGCAGCGCTCCCTCAGTACTGCACTGGAGTGTCAGTTTGAATTTTGTGCTCAAGTCTCTGGAGTGGAACTTTGAACCCACAACCTTCTGACTTGGAGATGAGAGAGAGAGAGAGAGTGCTACCCACTGAGCCACAGGCAACTGGAAATAGTTGCCAGTGGCTCTTCTTTAAGTATTGCACTGGTCTTTCTTTGTCCTTACTATACAATCTTGCATACGAGATGCAGAAGCAAACAGAACTAGTGACTGCGTGTGCTGGTAACTTTACTGCCTACCGCACAGGGGCCAAGAGGGTCACGGGTTTGGTTCTCGAGGTCTGTGGAGTTGGCCTCTACCAGGGCAGGAGTTGGTGTCTCATAGCTGGACTCGGTGCTGTGAAACGTACTCTCCTTGCTCATTATCCGGTGTCACCCCGCCCTGCTAGTAAGTTCTGGTGAGGATATCACGTGAGAACGCAGTCGGGCTTGCCCAGGATGCTCCTCCCATGGTGAAACAGCCTGCTGATATCCACCGTCTGTAGACTGGTCACTCGGGCAATTCTGGCGGGCTCTGGGTGTCTACGATCCCATCCAGAGCAAGAGGGAGAGAGAAGGGATAGTCACTGTGTAACAGATGTTGGAACAACAACAGTTGAAGAGGAGAATCTAACAACAACAACTTGTATTTATATAGCGTCTTTAACGTAGTGAAACGTCCCAAGGTGCTTTGCAGGAGTATTATCAGGCAACATTAGACACCAAGCCACATAAGGAGATATTAGGACAGGTGACCAAAAGCTTGGTCAAAGAGGTAGGTTTTAAGGAGCGTCTTAAAAGGAGGAGAGAGAGGTAGAGAGGCGGAGAGGTTTAGTGAGGGAATTCCAGAGCTTAGGGCCCAGGCAGCTGAAGGCACGGCCGCCAGTGGTGGAGCGATTAAAATCGGGGGATGCGCAAGAGGCCAGAATTAGAGGAGCGCAGAGATCTCGGAGGCTTGTAGGGCTGGAGGAGATTACAGAGATAGGGAGGGGGTGAGGCCATGGAGTGATTTGAAAAGGAGGATGAGAATCTTAAAATCGAGGCGTTGCTGGACCGGGAGCCAATGTAAGTCAGCGAGCACAGGGGAGATGATGGGTGAACGGGAATTGGTGCGAGTTAGGACACGGGGCAGCAGAGTTTTGGATGAGCTCAAGGTTACAGAGGGTGGAAGATGGGAGGCCGGACAGGAGAGCGTTGGAACAGATTATGAAAGGTTTCTTTGAGGGTAAACAGTGAAAGGTTGTTCTCACTGGTTGGCGAATTGTAATAAAGGAGGCACAGACTGAGGATTCGAAGTTAGAAGAAATATATTCTTCACACAGAGAGTTATTAGAAGATGGAATGCTTTACTGAAAGGCACTTTAGAGGCTGAGATTGTAATATCATTCGAAAGGTATTTGAATAAGTATTTAAAAAGAAGGAATATAAAAGGATAAGTTTAAAGGGAAGGAAATAGAATCATAGGAACACTTAGCACAGAAGGAGGCCATTCGGCCCGTCGTGCCTGTGCTGGCTCTTTGAAAGAGCAGTCGTACTCAGTCCCACCACCCCCCCCTGCTTTTTGGCCTGTATTCACTAGAGTTTAGAAGAATGAGAGGGGATCTCATTGAAACGTATAAAATTCTGACAGGGCTAGACAGACTGGATGCAGGGAGGATGTTTCCCCTGGCTGGGGGGTCTAGAACGAGGGGTCACAGTCTCAGGATACAGGGTAGGACATTTAGGACTGAGATGAGGAGAAATTTCTTCACTCAGAGGGTGGTGAACCTGTGGATTTCTCTACCACTGTGGAGGCCAAGTCACTGAATATATTTAAGAAGGAGATAGATAGATTTCTAGACACAAAAGGTATCAAGGGCTATGCGGAGAGAGCGGGAATATGGTATTGAGATAGAGGATCAGACATGATCATATTGAATGGCGGAGCAGTCTCGAAGGGCCGAATGGCCTACTCCTGCTCCGATTTTTCTATGTTTCTATGTAACCCTGTCAGTTCCTCATCCTCAAGAACCTGTCCGACTCCCTGTTAAAATTATTGATGGAATCCGCTTACACCACCTTTTCAGGTCGAGCGTTCCCGATCCCCACAACTCTCCGAGTGAAAAAAAAAATTCTCCTCATTCCCCCCTCTCGATCTTTTGCCAATGATTTCGACTCTATGACCTGTGGTTATTGACCAGGGTTCAAGTCGTCAGCAACAGCCAAAGAGCTAGCACCAAAGCTTGGGCGATGGGCCGAATGGCCTCCTTCTGTGATTCTCAGTAACACGTGGCGCTCTCAACCTGTTAATAATTTATATTTTAAGCGATGTGCTTTATCACAAGGTTTAAGCAGGTGGCAATGCTGAGCCTGAGTTACTGGTGCTGATTGAGTTAACGGCCGAGTCAGACATCTGGCAGTTCAATTTCTCAAACAAAAATAGCTTCGGAATTAGTTGCTGTGGAAGTGTGTACATTACCACTCAAAGGAATACTGGCAGATCTGATTCCAGAATGGTTAGCGTCGGCTCGAGTATATTCTCAAAATGAAAGACCCGGGTCTCCACGCCCTCCCCGCTCACTGAAAATGAGGCAGAAAAGGGAGACATAATGATACATTACTGACTGGGGTCTGGGTGCCTGTGGGCCAGGGAGTGGATGAAAGACTCTGATTGATACGGTGGGCTGCGATCCGTTCATTTAACACGTTCAGCCCAAAACACTGAGTGTTTGCAGAAACTGGTTCATTTACCAGCGATCATCTGTGTCAGGTTATAGACGTCATCCCCATTACAACCAACTGTGACTCAAAACACAGCAATGAACTGACCCATTTATCACTGTTTTTTACATTTGAGTGTATATTCAGCTGGTCAAGGTGAGGGCTGTCAGAACCGAGGAATGGAACTCCCAGACATCTGGTATCACCATCACACACTCCCAGGGCAGGTACAGCATCGGTTAGATACAGAGTAAAGCTCCCTCTACACTGTCCCATCACATACTCCCAGGGGCAGGTACAGCACGGGTTAGATACAGAGTAAAGCTCACTCTACACTGTCCCATCACATACTCCCAGGGCAGGTACAGCACGGGTTAGATACAGAGTAAAGCTCCCTCTACACTGTCCCATCACATACTCCCAGGGGCAGGTACAGCACGGGTTAGATACAGAGTAAAGCTCACTCTACACTGTCCCATCACATACTCCCAGGGCAGGTACAGCACGGGTTAGATACAGAGTAAAGCTCCCTCTACACTGCCCCATCAAACACTCCCAGGGCAGGTACAGCACGGGTTAGGTACAGAGTAAAGCTCCCTCTGCACTGTCACATCAAACACTCCCAGGGCAGGTACAGCACAGGTTAGATACAGAGTAAATCTCCCTCTACACTGTCCCATCAAACACTCCCAGGGCAGAGACAGCACGGGTTAGATACAGAGTAAAGCTCCCTCTACACTGTCCATTCAAACACTCCCAGGGCAGGTACAGCACGGGTTAGATACAGAGTAAAGCTCCCTCTACACTGTCCCGTCAAACACTCCCAGGGCAGGTACAGCACGGGTTAGATACAGAGTAAAGCTCCCTCTACACTGTCCATCAAACACTCCCAGGGCAGGTACAGCACGGGTTAGATACAGAGTAAAGCTCCCTCTACACTGTCCCATCAAACACTCCCAGGGCAGGTACAGCATGGGTTAGATACAGAGTAAAGCTCCCTCTACACTGTCCCATCAAACACTCCCAGGGCAGGTACAGCACGGGTTAGATACAGAGTAAAGCTCCCTCCACACTGCCCCATCAAACACTCTCAGGGCAGGTACAGCACAGGTTAGATACAGAGTAAATCTCCCTCTACACTGTCCCATCAAACACTCCCAGGGCAGAGACAGCACGGGTTAGATACAGAGTAAAGCTCCCTCTACACTGTCCCATGAAACACTCCCAGGGCAGGTACAGCACGGGTTAGATACAGAGTAAAGCTCCCTCTACACTGTCCCGTCAAACACTCCCAGGGCAGGTACAGCACGGGTTAGATACAGAGTAAAGCTCCCTCTACACTGTCCATTCAAACACTCCCAGGGCAGGTACAGCACGGGTTAGATACAGAGTAAAGCTCCCTCTACACTGTCCCATCAAACACTCCCAGGGCAGGTACAGCATGGGTTAGATACAGAGTAAAGCTCCCTCTACACTGTCCCATCAAACACTCCCAGGGCAGGTACAGCACGGGTTAGATACACAGAGTAAAGCTCCCTCCACACTGCCCCATCAAACACTCTCAGGGCAGGTACAGCACGGGTTAGATACAGAGTAAAGCTCCCTCTACACTGTCCCATCAAACACTCCCAGGGCAGGAGCTGCTCTCAGTTAAGTGTTTGGGATTGGCGGTTGGGCGGGGTGGTGGGGGTCAGGGGAGGACCACGGACGAGGGAGGGGCAGGGAAGCCCGAGGCAAGGGAGGTCCCGAGGTTTCCTCCAGCTCATTGTGGCCCACAAGGAAACAAAAGAAATAAAATTCACTCGCTTTTCTGGGCCTCTACTGACCTCGGCTCCTCTTGCCTGCTGGGGATGTTCACGGCAGTTGATCCGCACAGGCCTTGGGTTAAAATTGCAGTTCAGGCCCCGAATATGTCTGAATATGTTAAATCTCAATATGTTTTTATTTAACCATTACTTATCCTTAATTCATTCTATTTTTTCGTGTTCTTTGATTTATAAGTTATGTTAATCATCAAACAAAAATCAAACAAAGAGGAACCTCACTGCCTCCTGGCGGGTGTCCCTCTCGTCTGTTCAAAAGAGCGAGTTAAAGTTACAAACCGCAGGATGGTCGGGGGTAGGTCGCTGCTAACTAAGCCAGTGTCCACAGGCCGGCAGGGTTAAGATTGGTCCCTTCACCCTCTAATTGTGACCTGTCAGCCCCCATGGAACAATACACCAACAAGGAATCAGCCCCTTTAGTGGCCATTGGTGGCCGTGCCTTCTGTTGCCCGGGCCCTAAGCTCTGGAATTCCCTGCCTAAACCTCTCCGCCTCTCTCTCCTCCTTTAAGACGCTCCTTAAAACCTACCTCTTTGACCAAGCTTTTGGTCACCTGCCCTAATATCTCCTCTTGTGGCTCAGTGTCAAATTTTTTGTCTTAATATACTCCTGTGCAGCGCCTTGGGACGTTTTACTACGTTAAAGGCGCTATATAAATACAAGTTGTTGTTGTTGGAACATAGGAACAGGAGGAGGCCATTCAGCCCCTCGAGCCTGTACTGCCATTCAAATTAGATCATGTATCTTAACTCCATCTACCCACCTTTGTTCCGTAACCCTTAATACCTTTACCCAACAAATATCGATCAATCTCAGTTTTGACATTTTCAATTGACCCCCAGCCTCAACAACTTTTTGGGGGAGGGAGTTCCAGATTCCCACCACCCTTTGTGTGAAGAAGTGCTTCCTGACATCACCCCTGAACGGCCTGGCTCTAATTTTAAGGTTATCCCCCCCTTGTTCTGGACTCCCCTCCCCCCCACCAGAGGAACTAGTTTCTTTCTATCTACCCTATCAAATCCTTTAATCATCTTAAACCCCTCGATTAAATCACCCCTTCATCTTCTAAACTCGAGGGAACACAAGCCCAGTCTGTGCAACCTGTCCTCGTAATTTAGCCCTTTTAGATCCGGTATCATTCTGGGGCGGGGTGTGGGGGGGGGACGAAAAGAAATGGACAAAAATAAGACAAACCCAAATTCTTTTTACACACTCTCCAAATATATCTGTGGTACGGTGAAGGTGAGCAAATTGGGGGAAACCTTTGGCCCGACTGAGCTCTCTGTTGATCCCGGGAGACAAGCACGATGATGCCAGTCAGGAACGTGAAACCCTTCGAGTCTCGACAAGTTCCCAAAGCCACTGAGTGAGTTCATTCATGCAGATCGCCGGCACACCTTCCACTTTCCTCGGAAATCGGACGAGTGTTGCGATTGGCACTGCAGATGACCAATCCCCTTTACTATCCCCTCCGTTCAAACACCACGTTGGCTCTACGCTGGTGCAGCGAAGCAGGTTGGGCAGCCAAAGGAGTGTAGTGTTTATCCAGACAGAACATTAAGAATTAGGAGCAGGAGGAGGTCATACGGCCCCTCGAGCTTGTTCCTCCATTAAATTAGATCAGGGCTGATCTGTATCTTAACTCCAGCTACCCGCCCTTGGTTTCCTAAGCTTTAATACCCTTGCCGAACAAAAATCTATCGATCTCAGTTTTAAAATTTACAGTCGACCCCGAGCCGCAGCAGCTAGGTTGATCTGACCTCTGTAATTGTAGAGGGGGAAATGCAATTAGTTGCTTCTGGGGTGACCTGGGGGTAGAATGCATCAGTATTCCCTCTCGATCTTAGTCGGTGACATCTTTACTGAGATGATAATGCTCCCACCTCTCACCCAAAAGGCATATTTTTTTTTATTTATTCATTCACGGGATGTGGGCATCGCTGGCAAGGCCAGCATTTATTGCCCATCCCTAATTGCCCCTTGAGAAGGTGGTGGTGAGCCGCCTTCTTGATCCGCTGCAGTCCGTGTGGTGAAGGTGCTCCCACAGTGCTGTTGGGGAGGGAGTTCCAGCATTTTGACCCAGCGACGATGAAGGAACGGGCGATATATTTCCAAGTCAGGGTGGTGTGTGAGTTGGAAGGGAAATTGGAGGTGGTGGTGTTCCCGTGCGCCTGCTGCCCTTGTCCTTCTAGGTGGAAGAAGTCGCGGGTTTGGGAGGTATATTTGAGTCCCAGACCAGGACTTGAGCAGCAAAGGAAAAACTCAGATAATCTAGGCCGACACTGAGTCAATAGGTCGTGGGTTCAAGTCCCTCTCCAGAGACTTGAGCACAAATCCAGGCTGACACTCCCAGTGCCAATACTGAGGGAGTGCTGCACTGTCGGAGGTGCCGTCTTTCGGGTGAGATGTTGAACCTAAAGTCCCGTCTGCCTGTCGAGTTAGGCATTTAAGAGGAAAACAAATCTGTAATGGGAAGACAGTTGGGTTGGTGATTTGGCTGGATGAGAATAAAATGGGCCAAAGGACCTCCTTCATTTGAAGATCTTATGAAAGCATTACCAGGAGAATGCTGGTCCTCTGCGCCACAACTACTCACATACGATCATAATTAGATAGCAACAGCACCCTATCACAAGAAGCGAGTCGTGCATTGGCCGTGGGCAAAGTAGCATATCATCGTTTAGGTAACTGGTCGCTTAACTTTCACAGAATCAGTAGTTTGGATAAGTAGAACAAAAAAATACACTAACTCACAGACGGGGGTGGAGGGAAGGACACAGGTTATGAGGAGCTTTGGGCAGTGTTCCAAGACTCAGTTTATGTTATGCTTCTACCAGAAACTGAGGGCCAGCAGAATAAACAGTGTATCCCAGCGATGATGCCGAACTTCAGGCTCCGATTCACTTTCACAAAGGACCATCTGGGTCTTCCACGCTCAACCATAAGAATAACACACGGCCGTAACTCAATGTGTGTAATATGTCCCTGTTCACCCCGAGTATGGGACGATAAGTCTGGTTTTGTTGAGAAACCAGGCAAAAGGACGAGGCCCACCATCGTAATTTCCACCTGAGCGGGTGGTCAACCCTGGTTGGAGGTATTCCTGGAGGTTTGATCACATGACCTCCAACTGCCCCGCCCCCACACCCTGGTAAAAGACTTTCTTAAAGAAAAATCTCCAATATTTTTATAACTAACAAACAAATGTTCAAAGGAAATGACAACATTTTATTGCCTGCCCCAGCGATGTTTCTCTCGGGTTTTCTTTTTTTTAAATTTGTTTATGGGATGTGGGTGTTCGCTGGCAAGGCCGGCATTTATTGCCCATCCCTAGTTGCCTTTGAGAAGGTGGTGGTGAGCCGCCTTCTTGAACCGTTGCAGTCCGTGTGGTGAAGGTGCTCCCACAGTGCTGTTAGGAGAGAGTTCCAGGATTTTGACCCAGCGACGATGAAGGAACGGCCGATATATTTCCAAGTCAGGATGGTATGTGACTTGGAGGGGAACTTGGAGGTGGTGGTGTTCCCATGTGCCTGCTGACCTTGTCCTTCTAGGTGGAAGAGGTTGCGGAGTTTGGGAGGTGCTGCCAAAGAGGCCTTGGCGAGTTTCTGCAGTGCATCTTGCAGATGGTACACACTGCAGCCACGGTACGCCAGTGGTGGAGTTAGTGAATGTTTAAGGTGGGGTGCCAATCAAGCGGGCTGCTTTGTCCTGGATGGTGTCGAGACTCTTGAGTGTTGTTGGAGCTGCACTCATCCAGGCAAGTGGAGAGTATTCCATCACACTCCTTACTTGTGCCTTGTAGATGGTAGAAAGGCTTTGGGGAGTCAGGAGGTGAGACACTCGCCGCAGAATACCTAGTCTCTGACCTGCTCTTGTAATTACAGTATTTATGCTGCTGGTCCAGTTAAGTTTCTGGTCAACGGTAACCACCAGGACGTTGATGGTGGGAGATTCGGCGATGGTAATACTGTTGAATGTCAAGGGGCTCATAGCAGTGTCCTGGAGATTAATCATATCATTCCTGGAGACTCCAGGGAAATCTGGAGGGTTGGCCACTCTAGTCACAGCGGGGTGTGTCCTGGCCAACATTCCTCCCTTACTAAAAGACAACTCAATCCATCCACCACCTTGAACATCCACTCCCTCAGCCACCGGCGCACCGTGGCTGCAGTGTATAGCTCAGATACTTTGTTTTAAAGAGTGTGCAGGGACAGAGGGACCTGGGAGTTAATGTGCATAGGTCCCTGAAGGTGGCAGGACATATTGAGAGAGTGGTTAGCAAAGCATATGGGACCTTGGGCTTCATAAATGGAGGTATTGAGTACAAAAGCAGAGAAGTTATGCTGGAGTATTGCATCCAGTTTTGGTCACCACACTTTAGGAAGGATGTGAAGGCTCTTGAGAGGGTGCAGAGGAGATTTACCAGAATGGTTCCGGGGATGGGGGATCTTAGCTACAAGGACAGGTTGGAGAAGCTGGATTTGTTTTCATTGGAGCAAAGGAGGTTGAGGGGTGATTTGATAGAGGTGTACAAGATTATGACGTGTTTGGATAGGCTAGACGGGAAAGGCTGTTCCCACTACTTGATGGTACAAGGACTAGGGGACACAGATTTAAGGTTTTGGGCAAGAGATACAGGAGGGATGTGAGGAAAAACTTTTTTACGCAGCGAGTGGTGAGGACCTGGAACTCGCTGCCGACGGAAGTGGTGGAAGCGGAGACACTCAATGTTTTCAAGAGGAGACTGGATAGGCACTTGAGGGAAATAAACTTGCAGGGCTACGGGGATAGAGCGGGGGAATGGGACTGACAGGATTGCTCTGCAGAGAGCCGGCACGGACTCGATGCGCCGAATGACCTCCTTCTGTGCCGTTATGACTCTATGACTTGCTCGAGGAAACGTTGCTGGCCCAAAGACTCTTCTTCGTAGACAGATCCAGCACTCCATCTTGATTGCTCGATTCGGAGTTAGACTTTTTGACAGTTAGAATCCAAGGTCTATCTTGGCCAGCCATAAGAAGCTTGCTTGAAACAGGAATTAGAGCACAGGTGTTTTAGATGCACTTTGGTCCTTAGTGCTGGTGAGGTGAGTACAATGGAATCCTGAGAAGTGCTAGTTTCTGAGCAGTAGCCTGCCTTTGCCCCATACCCCTTAATACATTTGGTTAACAAAAGTAAGGTATATGCTTGATAGTAATGGATTACCTTTAGGAGTGTAGAGTCTAGCAGGGTTGGGTGTAGTCGCGCGTTTATCAATGGCACCCCAATTGCATGTTGGATGAAGGATGTAGAGGGTGCAGTGGAGGTTTACCAGATGATACAAGTGATTAAGGGAGTTCAGTTATGTGGTGAGGTTGGAGAAGCTGTGATTGTTCTCCTTAGAGCAGAGAAGGTTAAGGGAGACCTAATGAAGGTATTCAAAATTATGAAGGGTTTTGACAGAGCAAGTCGGGAGAAACTGTTTCCTCTGGCAAGTGGGTCGGTAACCAGAGGTCAGAGATCCAAAATAATTGGCCAAAGAATTAGAGGGGAAATGAGGAGAGATTTCTTCACACAGAGGGTTATTAAGATCTGGAACGCACTACCTGAAAGTGGGCTGGAAGCTGGTTTCATAGGAACGTGTACTTGAAGAGGACTAATTTGCTGGGTTATGGGAAAAAGCGGGGGTGTGGGACTAAATTGGAGAGCTCTTTCAAAGAGCCGGCACAGGCACGACGGGCCGAATGGCCTCCTTCTGTGCTGTAAGATTCTATGGTTGCCAGTCCTCTAATAATGTCCAGGAGCCTCCAGGAATTGAAGATTAATCTTCAGGACATTAAACAAAATAGTGCTTTTTTTCCCCATTTTCTTTGAACACTTTTGCTAATAATATTGGAGATGGGGGAGGAGGGACGGTTTGACTGACGCTCAAGAATAATCCAATCAGGTAACGAAGAGCCTGTTCGCTTCACGATTGGCCGTGCGAGAAGGCGTCCGCTGCGAGGATGGACGTGTCGGGCAACCAATGGGGGGGGAAGCGTGTGGGCGGGGCGGCTGGAGGGGTGAGAGGTCATGTGGTGAAACCTCCAGGAATAAGTCCTAGCAGAGTTGGCGACCGCGAGGTGAAAGTTAAGGATCTTGTTCTTTTAGGGAACAGAGTTCCAGTTATTGATACTGAGTGCATTTTATTTAATATCCTGAGGTGATGTAGCTATGAAACTAACTAAAAGCGATCCTGATACCAACTCACGACACCAGTATCACCCCCCTCCCCCCCAAAGCCATGAGCATCATGGCGTCCTTCGTGAAGGGTATTCTCAAGCACACGGGCGGGGTGAGTTTTCCCGCCCGGGCCATTACAACAAGCGCCCGACCGACTGCTCCCGGGAGATCCAGACCGCCGTGCGCCCGCTGCTGCCCCGGGGAGCACGGCGTGTCGGAAGGGACCAAGGCCGTGACCCAAGTACACGAGCTCCGACTGACACTCCACCATGCGTACTGAAAAACAACGCAAGCTCCAAGTCCTGTTGTGCAGCTCCGTATATCCGGTGAAGTGCAGCTTAAATAATTTAAGATCCTGTGAAAGGAGATTGCTTATCGCCACACTGACTGGCTTAGATTATGTTCTCCTCTTGACATCATGATGCGGAGATGCCGGTGTTGGACTGGGGTGGACAAAAGTGAGAAGTCGCACAACACCAGGTTATAGTCCAACAGCTTTATTTGAAATCACAAGCTTTCGGAGCGCTGCTCCTTCGTCAGGTGAAGTGAAGAAATGCACTTCACCTGACGAAGGAGCAGCGCTCCGAAAGCTTGTGATTTCAAATAAAGCTGTTGGACTATAACCTGGTGTTGTGCGTCTTGACATCATGACCTTGAACTGGTCCCCGATTTCCATCGCTCCACCACTGGCGGCCGTGCCTTCAGCTGCCTGGGCCCTAAGCTCTGGAATTCCCTCCCTAAACCTCTCCGCCTCTCTCTCCTCCTTTAAGACGCTCCTTAAAACCTACCTCTTTGACCAAGCTTTTGGTCACCTGCCCTAATTTCTCCTTATGTGGCTCAGTTTCAAATTCTGTTGTTGTTGTTGTTGTTGATTGAACCGAGACGTTCCCGGTCTGTATGGTTCAGTTCCACTCTGAGAGGTTCACTTACCAACTCACCCAATAGTTACTTGCCTTAAAAAGAAAGAAAGACTTTATACAGCATTTATTATACAGCGCCTTTCACAACCTGCAGGAGTTCCTCAGGGCAGTGTCCTAGGCCCAACCATCTTCAGCTGCTTCATCAATGACCTTCCCTCCATCATAAGGTCAGAAATGGGGATGTCCGCTGATGACTGCACAGTGTTCAGCGCCATTCACAACTCCTCAAATAATGAAGCAGACCATGCCCGCATGCAACAAGACCTGGACGACGTTCAGACTTGGGCAGGTAATATTCGCGCCACAGAAGTGCCAGGCAATGACTATCTCCAACAAGCGAGCGTCTAACCAGTTCAGTTCCGAGGCTGGGTATTCTGCTGCGAGTGTCTCACCTCCTGACTCTCCAAAGCCTTTCCACCATCTACAAGGCACAAGTCAGGAGTGTGATGGAATACTCTCCACTTGCCTGGATGAGTGCAGCTCCAACAAAACTCAAGAAGCTCGACACCATCCAAGACAAAGCAGCCCGCTTGATTGGCACCCCATCCACCACCTTCAACATTCACTCCCTCCACCACCGTCGTACCGTGGCTGCAGTGTGTACCATCTACAAGATGCACTGCAGCAACTCACCAAGGCTTCTTCAGCAGCACCTCCCAAACCCGCGACCTCTTCCACCTAGAAGGACAAGGGCAGCAGGTGCATGGGAACGCCACCACCTCCAAGTTCCCCTCCAAGTCACACACCATCCTGACTTAGAAGTATATCGCCATTCCTTCATCGTCGCTGGGCCAAAATCCTGGAACTCCCTCCCCAACAGCACTGTTGGAGTACCTTCACCACACGGACTGCAGCAGTTCAAGAAGGCGGCTCACCACCACCTTCTCAAGGGCAATTAGGGATGGGCAATAAACGAATAATAAAAAAAAATCCCAAACAATGAAGTACTTTTTGAAGTGTAGTCACTGTTGCAATGTAGGAAACACAACAGCCAATTTGCACACAGCAAGCTCCCACAATGTGATAATGTGATAATGGCCAGATAATCGTTTTTAACGATGTTGTTTGTGGGATAAATATTGGCCAGGACAGAAGAACTCCCCTGCTCTTCTTTAAAATAATGGCCTTGGGATCTTTTGTGTCCACCTGAGAGGGCAGATGGGGCCTCGGTTTAACGTCTCATCCGAAAGACGGCACCTCCGACAGTGCGGCGCTCCCTCAGCACCGCACTGGAGTATCAGCCTGGATTTATTGTGCTCAAGTCTCTGGAGTGGGACTTGAACCCACAACCTTCTGACTCAGAGGTGAGAGAGAGAGTGCTCCCCACTGAGCCTCGGCTGATTCCCATCCCAGACCAGAATTTCATCAGCCGCCATTTGGTGAAGGCTCCCGCGTAGGCATCCATGACCCACGCCTAAAGCATACGGTTTCTAAAACCGAACAATCTAGTGGTCTTTTGTACGGCTTTACCGAGGAATTATGTATTTTAACCCCTGGCTCTCTCTGTCGTTCCACGTCCCTTCAGTGTCTTCCCATCGAACGTACACGCCCATTTGTTTATCCTCTCAAAATATATTACCTCACACTTCTCCTTATTAACTTGTACCAGCCACAAGACTGCTTATTCAGCTACCCTGCCCTGGCCTAGCCCAACCTGTTCAGTTGCCAAGTCTCTAAGCTCTGGAATTCCCTCCCTAAACCTCTCCGCCTCGCTCTCCTGTTTTAAGACGCTCCTTAAAACCTACCTCTTTGACCCAGCTTTTGGCCACCTGGCCTGATAACTCCTTATGTGGCTCGGTGTCAAATTTTGTTTGTGAAGAGTCTTGGGACGCTTTTGCTCCATAAATGCAAGTCGTTCTTCTCCATGTCCTTCTCAAGTCTTCCTAGGGGGGCCAATATTCATCCCTGGTGTCCTGGGGCCAATGTTTATCCCTCAACCAACATCACTAAAGCAGATTATCTGGTCATTATCACATTGCTGTATTGTGGGAGCTTGCTGTGCGCAAATTGGCTGCTGCATTTCCTACATTACAACAGTGACCACACTTCAAAAATTACTTCATCGGCTGTAAAGCTCTTTGGGACGTCCTGAGGTCGTGAAAGGCGCTGTAGAAATGCGAGTCTTTCATATGTGTAGTACCAAATCTCAGTTATTAATCACTTTCTATTGTCTGGGCCAGGGGAGCGGAGGAGAGGGAGGGGGGGAGAGGGGGGTGATGTGAAGGTGTGCTGCCTCTTTCTCCCGAAACCTATCTGGTTGTTCTCTGAGCCCCATTACAATATTTGCTGCAATGACCTTCCCTGGCAATGCATTCCATATGTCTGATACTCCTTGTGTGAAATAGTTCTGTCTGACTTCTCTATTTAGTATTTAATAGGTTAAAGAGCCTTTTATAAGTAATAAACCGGCACACCTGCCTCCTTAGCACACCATTAATGGAGCATGTTGCCCCGTGGGAGAGCGCGTCTAAGAATAGTTGGAACTCGGAGAGCTTCAGCGATGGTGCTACATTCCTTCCAGTTTGAAGATCAGTCTATCTTTCTACATCTTTCTTTCCCCCCTCCTGAATACGCTGTCTCTAGTCTGGAAGGACACGATTCCACAGGTGCCCCCAGCCCCCCGTACCCCTGTGGCCCAATTCTTCATAAGATTCACCACCCTCTGAGTGAAGAAATTTCTCCTCATCTCAGTCCTAAATGGCCGACTCCTTATCCTGAGACTGTGACCCCTGGTTCTAGACTCTCCAGACAGGGGAAACATCCTCTCAGCATCTACCCTGTCAAGCCCCTTAAGAATTTTATATGTTTCAATGAGATCACCTCTCATTCTTCGAAACTCTAGGGATTTTAGGCCTCATCTACTCAATCTCTCCTCATAGGGCAATCCCATCATCCCGGGAACCAGTCTGGTGAACCTTCGTTGCACTCCCTCTATGGCAAGTATATCCTTCCTTAGGTACGGAGACAAAAACTGTGCACAGTGCTCCAGGTGTGGTCTCCCCAAAGCCCTGTACAATTGTAGCAAGGCTTCCTTACTCTTGCACTCAATCCCCTTGCATGTGCAGATAATGGACGTCTGTCGGCTATTCTACCACATGGGCCCGTCGCAGCTAAAACTAATCCCAGTCTTCACCCAATGAGTGCGCAACTCCAATCAGGGGGTCACTGGACAACAATTGGAGCAAGTTCCCTGATGTGTTTTCCCTTTCTCTAACCCAGGAGTGCCAAGGTCAATAGTAAAGCTCTGGTCAGACCCCATCTGGGGTAACTGGGTTCAGTTCTGGGCCCCGCACCTCAGGAGGGATATATTGGCCTTGGAGGGGGAGCAGCGCAGATTCACCAGAATGATACCGGGGCTAAAAGGGTTAAATTATGAGGACAGTTTGCATAGACTGGGCTTGTATTCCCTTGAGTTTAGAAAATTAAGGGGTGATCTAATAGAGGTGCTTAAGATGATTAAAGATATCATAGGGTAGATACAGAGAGAAACTATTTCCTCTGGTGGGGGGAGTCCAGAACAAGGGGGCATCACCTTAAAATTAGAGCCAGGCCGCTCAGGGGTGATGTCAAGAAGCACTTCTTCACACAAAGGGTAGCGGAAATTTGGAACTCTCTCCCCCAAAAAGCTGTTGAGGCTGGGGGGTCAATAGAAAATTTCACAACTGCGATTGATAGATTTTTGTTGGGTAAGAGTATTAAGGGTTACAGAACCAAGGTGGGTAGATGGATTAAGATACAGATCAGCCGTGATCTAATTGAATGACGCAACAGGCTCGAGGGGCTAAATGGCCTTCTCCTGTTCCTATATTCCTAGAGACTAGATAAGCTGTGGTTGTTCGCCTTAGAGCGGAGAAGGTTAAGGAGAGATCTCATAGAGGAGTTCAAAATTATAGAGTGGTTCAAAAGCATGAAGGGTTTTGATAGAGTAGTGGCCAATATTTATCCCTCAACCAACATCACTAAAAAACAGATTATCTGGTCATTATCACGTTGCTGTTTGTGGGAGCTTGCTGTGTGTAATTTGGCTGCCGCGTTTCCTACATTACAACAGTGACTACACTTCAAAAAGTATTTCATTGGCTGTAAAGCGCTTTGGGACGTCCTGAGGCTGTGAAAGGCGCTGGAGAAATGCAAGTTCTTTCTTCACTTGAAGATTTTAAACAGCGTCGGATTCTGTATAGGGACTTAAAAATGATTTAAATGGACAAGCGTTCGACATTATTCTGTCCACCCTTTTGGTGGAAGCCAAGATAAACCCTAGGCTCCGCCACGCTTACAATCTGCAGCCGGAGCATTAGCCTGGAGGGACTGTTTTATGTACAGGGCCTTGGAACGGAGATTCGCTGTTCAAAATGAAAACGGGCCTACCCTGAACTAAAAGCCTGGATACAAACTTAACAAAACCGGGCCTGCTTATCGCAGGCAGGTAGGCCTCATCGACAGATCTTGGAGGGAACAGGCTTGTGGGTTCACCGACGGGGCCCTCAGGGTTGTACAACAATCGGACATGTTGAGAGAGGGAGGGAAAGAAAGAGAGGAAAAAAAGACCGTCAAACCTCATTTGAAATGAAATGACTCAGGCCCCATGTGGAACGGGTTAGAGCGTTTTAACAAGCTCTGATTGGCATGGCTAACCCTGGGGTAAATATGAGGCATTCAGTGCACGACACAAGCCTTTCTTGATAGGTGCTGCATTTCAGCAAACTGAAGCCTGGTTCGATCCCTTTGCGAGTTGAAAACGAGAAGGTATTAGCCGGGAGAATGCCTGGTCTGCTGGCCAGCCAACACAGTGGCTAACTGCAAACACAGCTGCAATTTAACATTTTCAATAACAATCTTCTTTGCTTAAGTTTTCCACGACAGGACTCTTGCACGAAAATTGTTGCTAACACAATAAACTTTCCCCCTGTTATTCCTCCGCAAACTGGGCCAATCCCGGGTTGCACTGATTCCTTGCCAATCCTAATAAAAATGACATTCCTTGCTCCTTTTCTTTGTTTTAACTCTCTCCTCTCCGGCTCAAGCGCTTGCGTAAGCTTAGCTATCAGCCGTGTCTCAGTGGGCAGCACTCTTGCCTCGGAGTCAGGAGGTTGTGGGTTCTAAGCCCCACTCCAGAGACTTGAGCACAAAAATCCAGGCCAACACTCCCGGTGCAGTGCTGAGGGAGCGCCGCACAGTCGAAGGTGCCGTCTTTTGGATGAGACGGTAAACCGAGGCCCCGTCTGCCCCTCTGAGGTGGACATAGGAACAGGAGGAGGCCATTCAGCCCCTCAAGCCTGTTCCACCATCCAATGAGATCATGGCTGATCTGTGACCCAATTCCATTTACCCGCCTTTGCCCCATATCCCTTAATACCTTTGGTTAACAGAAAGCTATCAATCTCCGATTTAAAATTAACAATTGATCTAGCACCAATTGCCGTTTGCAGAAGAGAGTTCCAAACTTCTACCACCCTTTGTGTGTGGAAATGTTTCCTAATTTCACTCCTGAAAGGTCTGGCTCTAATTTTTAAACTATGCCCCCTAGTCCTCGAATCCCCAACCAGCAGAAATAATTTCTCTCTATCTACCATATTTGTTCCCCTTAATATCCTGAAAACGTTAATCAAGTCACTTCTTAACCTTCTAAATTCTAGGGAATACAACCCTAGTTTGTGTAATCTCTCCTCGTAACTTAACCCTTGAAATCCGGGTATCATTCTGGTAAACCTACGCTGCACTCCCTCCGTAAAAGATCCCATGGGCTCTTTTTCGAAGAAGAGCAGGGGAGTTCTCCCCGGTGTCCCGGCCCATATTTATCCCTCAACCAACAGCTAAAAGCAGATTGTCTGGTCATTATCACAGTGCTGCTTGTGGGATCTTGCTGTGTGTAATTTGGCTGCCGCGTTTCCCACATTACAACAGCGACTACACTTCAAAAAGTATTTCATTGGCTGTAAAGCGCTTTGGACAGCGTGAAAGGCGCTGTAGAAATGCAAGTCTTTCTTTCTTCTGGGTACCTCAACACCCCGCGCTCCACTTGCCTCCGGAGTGATGACTACAGTAATTTGACGTAAGTACGTTGGCTAACCCGTCAAAAAGGTGTTTAATTGAATTTCAACATTTCCCTCAGGCCTAGAAATTAGAGTTGGCGCTATCAGCGGGCAAATATTTAACCCATTCAGGCAATGCTCGGGCTATTGCCTCTGTTCAAAGAGTAGGCAGGGAGCGTTGTTTACAAAGTATTACAAAGTGCTTACAGCACAGAAACAGGCCATTCGGCCCAACAGGTCCGTGCCGGTGTTTATGTTCCACACGAGCCTCCTCCCACCCCTCTTCATCTCACCCCATCAACATATCCTTCTATTCCTTTCTCCCTCATGTGTTTATCTAGCTTCCCCTTAAATGTATCTATACTATTTGCCTCAACCACTCCCTGTGGTAGCGAGTTCCCCATTCTCACCACTCTCTGGGTAAAGAAGTTTCTCCTGAATTCCCTATTGGATTTATTAGTGACTATCTTATATTGATGGTCCCCTAGTTCTAGTTTCACCCGCAAGTGGAAACATCTTCTCTACGTCTACCCTATCAAACCCTTCCATAATCTTGAAGACCTCTATCAGCTCACCCCTCAGCCTTCTCTTTTCTAGAGAAAAGAGCCCCAGCCTGTTCAGTCTTTCCTGATAGTTATAACCTCTCAGTTCTGGTATCATCCTTGTAAATCTTTTTTGCACCTTTTCCAGTGCCTCTATATCCTTTTTATAATATGTGTGTTGTGCTGTCCTTTGTTAGTACCACCATTATTCATTTCCATCCTTTGCTTAACGCATGGTCACCTGTCCATTTCCTTCCATTTCTTTTAGTTTTTTTTTAATTTGTTCCCTTTTCTCCATTAGCGACATTGGAAGACTTGCCCAGGGAGAGCTGAAGCTAATTGGAAACCGTACAATCATAGAGCACAGCAGGAGGCCATTCGGCCCATCGTGCCTGTGCCGGCTCTTTGAAAGAGCTCTCCAATTAGTCCCGCTCCCCCCCGCAGTTCTTTCCTCATAGCCCTGCAAATTTTTGCCTTTCCAAGTATTTCTCCAATTCCCTTTTGAAAGTTACCATTGAATCTGCTTCCACCGCCCTTTCAGGCAGCGCGTTCCAGATCACAACAACTCGCTGTGTAAAAACATTCTCTCATCTCTCCCCTCTGGTTCTTTCTTAAATCTGTGTCCTCTGGTTACTGACCCTGCTGCCAGTGGAAACAGTTTCTCCTTATCTTTCCTATGTTACACCAGAGACTACACTTCAAAAGTACTTCATTGGCTGTAAAGTGGTTTGGGATGTCCGGTGGTTGTGAAAGGCTCTGCAGCAATGCAAGTCTATCTTTCCTTCTTTCTTGCTATCTACTCATAAAAAAACCTTCATGATTTTGAACACCTCTCTTCAATCTCCCAGCTTCTCTAGTCTCTAGCTACCTAGGAACAGGAAGAGGCCATTCAGCCTCTCAGACCTGTTCCACCATTCAATTAGATCATGGCTGAGCTGTATCGTAACTCCATCTACCTGCCTTGGTTCCGTAACCCGTAATACCCTTACCCAACAAAAACCTATCAGAACACAAAAGCAAAATACATGCAGATGCTGGAATCTGAAATAAAAACAGAAAATGCTGGAAATACTTAGCAGGTCAGGCAGCATCCGTGGAGAGAGAAACAGAGTTAACGTTTCAGGTCAATGACCCTTCGTCAGACCTATCAATCTCAGTTTTGACATTTTTAATTGACCCCCCCCAGCCTCAACAGCTTTTTGGAGAAGAGAGTTCCAGATTTCCACTACCCTTTGTGTGAAGAAGTGCTTCCTGACACGACCTAACTCTGATTTTAAGGTGATGCCCCCTTGTTCTGGACTCCCCCCACCAGAGGAAATAGTTTATCTCTCTACCTACCCTATCAACACCTTTTATCATTTTAAACACCTCGATTAGATCCCCCCCTTAATCTTCTAAACTCAAGGGAATACAAACCGTGTCTATGCGATTTGTCCTCATAATTTAGCCCTTTTAGCAATGGTATCGTTCTGGTGAATCTGCGCTGCACCCTCTCTAAGGCGACTATATCCTTCCTGAGGTGCGGGGCCCGGAACTGAACTCAGTGCTCTAAATGGGGTCTACCCTATCAAATCCTTTCATTATCTTAAACACCTCAATTAGATCGCCCCCTTAATCTTCCCAAGTTCTTATGTTCTCTAGTCTCTCCCCAGAACTGAGGTGGCTCATCCCTGGGTATCGTTCGGAGGTTGTGTCTGAGCTGGGTTCCTGATAGCTGATACTCGGTACAAAGCAGCTGGCTTCTTATGAAGACATAATGCGTGGTGTCATTTTCACGCTTGTGTGAGGATAGGTGACAGTCACCATATAAAATATTTAAGGTGGAAACCGTTCTCAGGTTTTACTTGTGACCACTTCTTTCACACGTTGCCAGGTGGGAACTAAGGGCGAGGGGGGCAACAGAAGAACATAAGAATTAAGAGCAGGAGTCGGCCATTCGGCCCTTCGAGCCTGCTCCGCCATTCAATAAGATCATGGCTGAACATCGACCTCAACTCCACTTTCCCACCCGATCCCTTGGTTCCTTTAGCATCCAAAAATCTATCGATCTCTGTCTTGAATATACTCAACGACTGAGCATCCACAGCCCTCTGGGGTAGAGAATTCCAAAGATTCACCACCCTCTGAGTGAAGAAATTTCTCCTCATCTCAGTCCTAAATGGCCGACCCCTTATTCTGAGACTGTGACCCCCGGTTCTAGACTCCCCAGCCAAGAGAAACCTGTCAAGCCCTGTAAGAATTTTATATGTTTCAATGAGATCACCTCTCATCCTTCTAAATTCTAGAGAATATAGGCCTAGTCTACTCAATCTCTCCTCATAGGACAAAGCTCTCATCCCAGGAATCAGTCTGATGAACCTTCGTTGCACTCCCTCTATGGCAGGTATATCCTTCCTTGTGTAAGGAGACCAAAACTGTGCACAGTACTCCAGCTGTGGTCTCACCAATGCCTGCCCTATGAAATTGCAGTAAGACTTCTTTACTCTTGTACTCCAATCGCTTTGCAATAAAGGCTAACATACCATTTGCTTTCCTAATTGTTTGCTGTACCTGCATGTTAACTTGCTGGGATTCATGTACAAGTCTCCCCAGCAGACCCATCTGGATTCCAGTTGGTCACAGCAGAGGTGTCAAAGACCATTAAGGAAGATTAGCAATCTGTAATAAGGGCTCAATACAATTCCCTTCTAAACATAATGATAGGACATTTGAAATATCCCACGTAGCTGAAGCTCAGACTTTGTAATCACACCGAGTTGTCGTTAAAAAATGATTTTACACAATAATTTTAAAGTTTTCTTTTATTCGTTCATGGGATCTGGGCATCGCTGGCAAGGCCGGCATTTATTGCCCATCCCTAATTGCCCCTTGAGAAGGTGGTGGCGAGCCACTTTCTTGAACCGCTGCAGCCCGTGTGGTGAAGGTACTCCCACAGTGCTGTTAGGGAGGGAGTTCCAGGATTTTGACCCAGCGATGATGAAGGATCGGCCGATATATTTCTAAGTCAGGATGGTGTGAGACTTGGAGGGGAACTTGGAGGTGGTGGTGTTCCCATGCTCCTGCTGCCCTTGTCCTTCTAGGTGGCAGAGGTCGCGGGTTTGGGAGGTGCTGTCGAAGAAGCCTTGGCGAGTTGCTGCAGTGCATCTTGTAGATGGTACACACTGCAACCACGGTGCGCCGGTGGTGGAGGGAGTGAATGTTTAAGGTGGTGGACAGGCTGCCAATCAAGCGGGCTGCTTTGTCCTGGATGGTGTCGAACTTCTTAAGTGTTGTTGCAGCTGCACTCATCCAGGCAAGTGGAAAGTATTCCATCACACTCCTTACTTGTGCCTTGTAGATGGTGGAAAAGCTTTGGGGAGTCAGGAGGTGAGACACTCGCCGCAGAATACCTAGCCTCTGACCTGCTAGGTCAGTTAGGTGCTGAAAGGTGACTCAATCACATTATTGAGTAGATTGGGCCTATATTCTCTGGCGTTTAGAAGAATGAGAGGTGATCGCATATAACATTCTCAGAGGGCTTGACAGGGTAGATGCAGGGAGGATGTTTCCCCTGGCTGGAGAGTCTAGAACTAGGGGGCATTGTCTCAGGATAAGGGGTCGGCCATTTAGGACTGAGATAAGGAGGAATTTCTTCACTCAGAGGGATGTGAATCTTTGGAATTCTCTACCCCAGAGGGCTGTGGAGGCTCAGTCGTTGAGTATATTCAAGGCTGAGATCGATAGATTTTTGGATATTAAGGGAACCAAGGGATATGGGGATAGTGCAGGAAAGTGGAGTTGAGGTCGATGATCAGCCATGATCTCATTGAATAGCGGAGCAGGCTCGAGGGGCCGCATGGCCGACTCCTGCTCCTATTTCTTATGTCCTCATTTCTACCCTCCCCCATACTATTTTTCATCAGACATTAACGCATTTCAAATGAACACGTTCAAGCCCTAGCGGAGAAACAGATGGATATTAATGGATATACGCTTGGATCAGGGAAAAATTTGCAGGGCTATGGGGAAAGAGCAGGGGGAGTGGGACCAATTGGAGAGCTCTTTCAAAGAGCCGGCACAGGCATGATGGGCCGAATGGCCTCCTTCTGTGCTGTAAAATTATTTGAGCCACTGAGTTAGTTGAACTTTATTGATCGGAACCTATAACCCCTACAGAGAGCTCTAGTCAACCTCAGTAATCCCCTGCCCCGCCCCGCCCCCGCCCTCGACTTTCTTTCCCCCCGTCCCACTCTGGGGTACGGTTCCCCAGGCGTTGCTGCCTCGCCCCCAAGCTGCTATTCCTCCATGAGAGTCACCGGGCTCCGCAGCTAACGACTGAGCCTGTCCTCGTCCGCCATCTGCGGAGGGTTCAAATCCCACCACGGGTAGGTTGAGAATCTTAATTCAGTTTACACAAAAATCTGGGCATCAGTCAACATCAACAACAACAACAACTACTTGTATTTCTATAGCGCCTATAACGTCGTAAAACGTCCCAAAGTGACCATGAATCTGTCGGATTGTCGTTAAAAACCCATCTGGTTCATTAATGTCCCTTTAGGAAAGGAAATCTGCCGTTCTTACCCGGTCTGGGCCTACATGTGACTCCAGTCCCACACCCAACGTGGTTGACTCTTACCTGCCCTCTAGTGGCCGAGCGAGACACTCGGTTGTATCAAACCAGAAGGCCCATCACCACCTTCTCAGAGCAGCTAGGGATGGGTTTGCGAATAAATGCCGATCTCTCCAGCGATCCTGTTGCCAGCTTTTTATTTCCAGATTTTTTAAACTGAATTCAAGTTCTCAACCTGCTCTGGTGGGATTTGGGCTCCCGTTTGACTGGTTTATTAGCCCAGGACTCCACATTGCTACTCTTGTAAGATGACCACTACACTACCATACCCCCTGGAATAGAATGGAGTCCTGGGTACAGTATTGGAGGCAAGTAGATGCTCTGGTGGGACAGGGTAAATCCTCCATCATCTGTAAACCTCTTCTGATCTGGTGCATGTGCTGATTCTGGCTTTTTTTTTTATTCGTTTATGGGATCAGGGCACCGCTGGCAATGCCAGCATTTATTGCCCATCCCTAGCTGAGAAGATGGTGGTGAGCCGCCTTCTTGAACCGCTGCAGTCTGTGTGGTGATGGTACTCCCACAATGCTGTTAGAGAGGGAGCTCCAGGATTTTGACCCACGACGATGAAGGATCGGCGATATACTTCTAAGTCAGGATGGGGAACTTGGAGGTGATGGTGTTCCCATGCGCCTGCTGCCCTTGTCCTTCTAGGTGGAAGAGGTCGCGGGTTTGGGAGGTGCTGCCGAAGAAGCCTTGGTGAGTTGCTGCAGTGCATCTTGCAGATGGTACACACTGCAGCCACGGGACGCTGGTGGTGGAGGGAGTGAATGTTTAAGGTGGTGGATGGGGTGCCAATCAAGCGGGCTGCTTTGCCTTGGATGGTGTCGAGCCTCTTGAGTGTTGTTGCAGCTGCACTCATCCAGGCAAGTGGAGAGTATTCCATCACACTCCTGCCTTGTGCCTTGTAGATGGTGGAAAGACTTTGGGGAGTCAGGAGGTGAGACACTTGCCGCAGAATACCCAGCCTCTGACCTGCTCTTGTTGCCACAGTATTTATGTGGCTGGTCCAGTTAAGTTTCTGGTTAATGGTGACCTCCAGGATGTTGATAGTGGGGGATTCGGCGATGGTAATGCCATTGAATGTCAAGGGGAGGTGGTTAGACTCTCGCTTGTTGGAGATAGTCATTGCCTGGCACTTGTGTGGCGCAAATGTTATCTGCCACTTATCAGCCCAAGCCTGAACGTCGCCCAGGTCTTGTTGCATGCAGGCATGGACTGCTTCATTATCTGTGGAGTTGTGAATGGCACTGAACACTGTGCAGTCATCAGTGAACATCCCCATTTCTGACCTCATGTTGGAGGGAAGGTCATTGATGAAGCAGCTGAAGATGGTTGGGCCTAGGACACTGCCCTGAGGAACTCCTGCAGCGATGTCCTGGGGCTGTGATGATTGACCTTCAATCACCACAACCATCTTCCTTTGTGCTAGGTATGACTCCAGCCAGTGGAGCGTTTTCACCCTGATTCCCATTGACTTCAGTTTTACTAGGGCTCCTTGATGCCAGACTCGGTCAAATGCTGCCTTGATGTCAAGGGCAGTCTCTCTCACCTCAACTCTGGAATTCAGCTCCTTTGTCCATGTTTGGACCAAGGCTGTGACGAGGTCGGGAGCCGAGTGGTCTTGGCAGAACATAAACTCGGCATCAGTGAGCATGTGACGCTTGATAGCACTGTTGATGACACCTTCCATCACTTTGCTGATGATTGAGAGTAGACTGATGGGGTGGTAATTGGCCGGGTTGGATTTGTCCTGCTTTTTGTGGCCAGGACATACCTGGGCAGTTTTCCACATTGTCGGATAGATGCCAGTGTTGTAGCTGTACTGGAACAGCTTGGCTAAAGGCACGGCTAGTTCTGGAGCACAAGTCTTCAGCACAACAGCCGGGATGTTGTCGAGGCCCATAGCCTTTGCTGTATCCAGTGCGCTCAGCTGTTTCTTGATATCACTTGGAGTGAATCGAATTGGCTGAAGACTGGCTTCTGTGATGGTGGGGCCCTCAGGAGTAGGCCGATATGAATCATCCACTCGGCACTTCTGGCTGAAGTTTGTTGCAAACACTTCAGCCTTGTCTTTTGCACTCACATGCTGGGCTCCACCATCATTGAGGATGGGGATAATACTTGATACTAGCTTTTTTATTCCAGATTTATTTAATTAACAACATAGTTGTTTAATGATCCACCAGGACTGCAGAGCTTTGATCTGATCCGTTGATTGTGGGATCGCTTAGCCCTGTCTATAGCATGCTGCTTCCTGAAGCATGCATGTAGTCCTGTGTTGCAGCTTCCCCAGGTTGGCACCTCATTTTTAGGTACACCTGGTACTGCTCCTGTACACTCATTGTTGGTAATGCTGGGACATGAGGTTACAGATTGTGGTGGAATACAATTCTGCTGCTGCCCCACAGCGCCTCATGGATGCCCAGTTTTGAGCTGCTAGATCTATCCCATTTAGCACGGTGGTAGTGCCACACAACACGATGGAGGGTGTTCTCAGTGTGAAGACGGGACTTCGTCCCCACAATGATTGTGAGGTGGTCACTGCTGCCAATGCTGTCATCTGCGACAGGTAGATTGGTGAGGAGGAGGTCAAGTAGGTTTTTCCCTCTTGTTGGTTCTCTCACCACCTGTCGCAGGCCCAGACTGGCAGTTATGTCCTTCAGGACTCGGCCAGCTTGGTCATTAGTGGTGCTACCGAGCCACTCTTGGTGATGGACATTGAGGTCTCAGTGCTTCTTCCAAGTTGTGTTCAACATGGAGGAGTACTGATTCATCAGCTGAGGGAAGGCGGTAGTGGTAATCAGCAGTAGGTTTCCTTGCCCGCGCTTGACCTGAAGCCATGAGATTTCATCAGGTCCAGAGTCAATGTTGAGGACTCCCAGGGCCACTCCTTCCCGACTGTATGCCGGTGGGACAGGACATACCCAGGGATGGTGATGTCTGGGGCATTGGCTGAAAGGTATGATTCTGTGAGTATGACTATGTCAGGCTGTTGCTTGACTAGTCTGTGGGACAGCTCTCCCAATTTTGGCACAAGTCCCCAGATGTTGGTGAGGAGGACTTGGCCGGGTTGGCTGGGCTGGGTGTGCCGTTCCGAGGTCGATGCCAGCTGGTCCGTCCGGTTTCTTTCTTATTATTATTTTGTATCATAGCGGTTAGTTACAACTGAGTGACATTTCAGAGGGCAGTTAAGAGTCAACCACATTTCTGTGGCTCGGGAGTCACATATAGGCCAGACCGGGTAAGGACGGCAGATTTCCTTCCCTAAAAGGTAATTAGTGAACCAGATGGGTTTTTACGACAATCCGATAGTTTCCTGGTTACCATTACTGATACTAGCTTTTTATTCCAGATTTATTTAATTAACTGAATTTAAATTCCCCAGCTGACGTGATGGGATTTGAACTCACGTCTCATGGATTATTAGTCCAGGACCTCTGGATTACTAGCCCAGTGACATTACTACTACACTACCGTTCCCGGGATACAAATCCACAAACGTGGGTTAAGGTTAAAATGACCACAACAGCGAAAGTCAGAGCAAGACTAACAGAGACAAAAAAACACACAGACAGGGGCAGATGCACAAATAAAGTACCTGCACCACACGGACTGCAGCGATTCAAGAAGTCAACGCACCACCATCATCTCAAGGGGCAACTTTTTTTTTATTCGTTCCTGGGATGTGGGTGTCACTGGCAATGCCAGCATTTATTGCCCATCCCTAATTGCCCTCGAGAAGGTGGTGGTGAGCCGCCTTCTTGAACCGCGGCAGTCCGTGTGGTGAAGGTACTCCCACAGTGCTGTTAGGGAGGGAGTTCCGGGATTTTGACCCAGCGACGATGAAGGATCAGCGATATACTTCTAAGTCAAGATGGTGTGTGTGACTTGGAGGGGATCTTGGAGGTGGTGGTGTTCCCAGGCGCCTGCTGCCCTTGTCCTTCTGGGTGGTAGAGGTCGCGGGTTTGGGAGGTGCTGCCGAAGAAAAACTAAGGGATTGGGCAATAAATGTCGGCCTTGCCAGCGACGCCCACATCCCGAGAATGAATTAACAGAAAGTGAGAGGGAGAGACAGAAGGAGAAAGAGACAGAAAGAATGAGAGAGATAGAGAGATGCTCAATTACTGTGGTTCTCGTTTAGAGATATAATTGGACTGAGATCAGAGGCTAGAATTTTGCACTTGATCAATGGAAGAAATTTCCCTGTCTTAAAACGTATATAATAGAGGGATAAAATCAGGCAGTTGCCTTTACCCTACTGAGCTCCTGGCTTTGAAGTACAAGGCGGAGGTGGTGGGCTGTAGCAGCAACATGTTGGGCCGTGCAGTCATAAGCTGGCAACAGGATTTGGATGCAGGCGCCACAAGGTGTGGGAGAGTGGCCAAGACAAAGCAGAGCTTGCTCACAAACAGCTGCCGTCCAGAAAGATCGCAATGGAAAAGCAGAGAAGCAAGAGGTGATTTAAAGAAAATAAGGCCTGGAGGGGTCTGAAGGAAGTGGCGGTGGAAGTGGCAGCAGTGTTACCTGGTGAAATTCAGCACCGTTTCATTGCCGAGCATCCACAGTGGCTGAGCGAGGGCAGGGGGCGGCGGGGGGGGTTACTGCAGCTCTGGGTTGTGGTATTAAAACCTACCTCTTTGAACCAAGGTTTCGGTCACCCGACCTGATACCGACAACAGCAACAATTTGGGGGTGATTTTGCCAATGGAGGCGGGACTGCTGCTTGTCGGGTCGATGTCCCGCCTCCATCGATTTGTGGCCAACCCACGCTACTTTCCCTTGATTGGCCTTGTTAAGCCCGCCCAGCGCACTTTTGGACCCCTCCGACCCCCGCAGACCCACTGCTCGCCTCACTGACCCTGGCGGGGTTCGGAGCCTTCGGGAAGCCCGCGCTTTTGTGGGTAAAATGGGGATAATCCTCTTATCTGCCTGTTAACTACCTGTTGGTAGTTGGCACAGAGGCGGGTTGGGGCACCCACCCCCAAATTCTGCCATTTTCCCGGCAGTCCCGCCTCCATACCCGCCTCCCCAGGGCTGGCAAGATCGCGCCCCTTGTATTTATACAGCGCCTTTAACGTAGTAAAACGTCCCAAGGCGCTGCACAGGAGCGATTATAAGACAAAAAATTGACGCCGAGCCACATAAGGAGATATTAGGGCTAGGGCTTGGTCAAAGAGGGAGGTTTTAAGGAGCGTCTTAAAGGAGGAGAGAGAGGTAGCGAGGCGGAGAGGTTTAGGGAGGGAGTTCCAGAGCTTAGGGCCCAGGTGGCTAGGGAACGGAGTTTGTGGCAGGGCCCGATATCAACCTACTTTGGCTTGGTGTCAATTATTAGCCCGATTACACCTCCTGAAAAGCGTCTTGGGAAGTTTTACTACACTAAAGGCGCTATAGAAAATACAAGCCGTCGTTGTTGAAATTGAATTTAATGAATCTGGTAAATTACGGGTTGGCATTAGAAAAAAGACCCCGTAAACTGTGGGATTGTCATAAAAACCCCAAATTGGTTCCTAACGTTCTTCAGGGAAGGAAACGTGCCGTGGCTCAGTGGGTGGCACTCTCTCTCGTCTCTGAGTCAGACAGGTCGTGGGTTCAGGTCCCACTCCAGAGACTTGAGCATATGATCTAGGCTGACACTCCCGGCGCAGTACTGAGGGAGTGCTGCACTGTCGGAGGTGCCGTCTTTTGGATGAGACGTTAAACCGAGGCCCCGTCTGCTCTCTCAGGTGGGCGTAAAAGATCCCATGGCCACTTTTTCGAAGAAGAGCAGGGGAGTTCTCCCCAGTGTCCTGGGGCCAATATTTATCCCTCAACCAACATCACTGAAAAAGAGATTATCTGGTCACTTATCACTTTGCTGTTTGTGGGAGCTTGCTGTGCACAAATTGGCTGCTGCATTTCCGACATTACAACAGTGACTGCACTTCAAAAATACTTCATTGGCTGTAAAGTGCATTGGACCTGAGGTCATGAAAGGTGCTGTATAAATGCAAGTTCTTTCTGTCTTTGCCCACTCTGGACTTCAATCCCGTACTGTATGGTTGTCTCTTAATGCCCCCTGAAGTGACCTCGGAAGCCACTCAGTTGTCACGGCAACTAGGGATGGGCAATAAGTGCTGGCCTTCCCAGTGAGGCCCATATCCCAACAGCGATTAAATGAAAGGTCACAGTATAGGCTCACACATGTGTTTTTTTATTATTCATTCAGGGGATGTGGGCTTCGTTGGCAAGACCAGCATTTATTGCCCATCCCTAGTTGCCCTTGAGAAGGTGGTGGTGAGCCGCCTTCTTGAACCGCTGCAGTCCGTGTGGTGAAGGTGCTCCCACAGTGCTGTTAGGGAGGGAGTTCCAGGATTTTGACCCAGCGACGATGAAGGATCGGCCGATATACTTCCAAGTCAGGATGGTGTATGTGACTCGAAGGGGTACTTGGAAGTGGTGGTGTTCCCACATGCCTGCTGCCCTTGTCCTTCTAGGTGGCGGAGGTCGCGGGCTTTGGGAGGAGCTGCAGAAGAAGCCGTTGGCGAGTTGCTGCAGTGCATCTTGTAGATGGTACACACTGGGTGAGATACCAGTGGGTGTCAAGGTTCCTGTGGAGCTAATTCTGCAGCTAGAATCAGCACTTACATGAGAGGAAAGGTGTCAAAAATAAATTGGAAAAGAGAAAGCAGAAGTGAGAACTAGACTCACCCCAAAGGGCTCGCTCTCAAATTCTTTTTAACCGAAAAGAACATTTCTGAAGGTAAATCACTGGGGCATGAAAGAAAACCAATTGTCTGATGTCTCAATTCCAAAGGATTTGGACGCAAGTGGCATGTGTACCGATCTTTTGGAAAGACGTGACCTATTCATTTCCTCGAACATGGTCCTCGAAAGAAAGAGAGGGCAGAAAAGTGTGTTAAATATCATTGCAGACCACGTGTTCATTTAGAACAAACTTGCTACGTCGCGTCTCAAAAAAAAAATCCCCAAATTACTTTGGGTGCAGTGAATTACGCTGAAGTGCAGTCACTGTCGTTAGGTAGGCAACCGCAGCAGCCATTCCCTACACAGCAAGGTCCCACCAACAGCAAATGAGATGAAAGACTATTAATCTGACACACTCATGGGCTCTACCACACCTTGAGTACTGTGCGCAGTTTTGGTCGCCTTATCTGAGGAAGGATGTTCTTGACATGGAAGGAGTTCAGCGAAGATTCACAAGGCTGATACCTGGGATGGCAGGAATGACATATGAGGAGAGATTGGGTCGATTGGGCTTATACTCGCTGGAGTATAGAAGAATGAGAGGGGATCTCATCGAAACATATAAAATTCTGACAGGTCTGGACAAACTAGATGCAGGAAGAATGTTCCCGATGGTCGGAGAGTCCAGAACCAGGGGTCATAATCTAAGGATAAGGGGTAAGCCATTTAGGACAGAAATGAGGAAGAATTTCTTCACCCAGAGAGTGGTGAACCTGTGGAATTCTCTACCACAGAAGGCAGTTGAGGCCAAGTCATTAAATATATTCAAGAATGAGTTAGATATATTTCTTAAAGCTAAAGGTATCAAGGGATATGGGGAGAAGGCAGGTACAGGGTACTGAGTTTGGATGATCAGCCATGATCTCATCGAATGGCGGAGCAGGCTCGAGGGGCCGAATGGCCTACTCCTGCTCCTATCTTCTATGTTTCTATGTTTCTATGTTTCCTGCAAATACGGAAGAAGATTCTGAGGGGGATTGACAGGGTAGATGCTGAGAGGATGTTTCCCCCTGGCTGGAGAGTCTAGAACCAGAGGGTCACAGTCTCAGAATAAGGGGTCGGCCATTTAGGACTGAGATGAGGAGAACTTTCTTCACTCAGAGGGTGGTGAACCTTTGGAATTCTCTGCTCCAGTAGGCTGTGGATGCTCAGTCGTTGGGTATATTCAAGGCTGAGATCGATAGATTTTTGGACTCTAGGGGAATCGAGGAAATATGGGGATCTGGCGGGAAAGTGGAGTTGAGGTCGAAGATCAGCCATGATCTTATTGAATGGCGGAGCAGGCTCGAGGGGCCGTGTGGCCTACTCCTGCTCTTATTTCCTATGTTCTTATGGAATCACTGCCATGGACCACCTATAAATATTAACATAATCCCAAAGACCGCTGGTAATCATCCTTCCGGGGAACCCTGCAAATAGCGACACACTGATTGTATAGGCTGTGGGAGCCTTATAGGACTGACCACCTATTGACCGGTGTAAAGATGGTCAAGGCTATGGAAGGAGCGTCCACGCCACGGCCTGTCCGACTGTTAATCAGCCTACGAAACCTTCCACTACTTCATACTGTTCCCCAAAGGGAAAGAAATAAAGAAAGACTTGAATTTCTATCGCTCCTTTCACAACCTTAGGACGTCCCAAAGCGCTTTACAGCCAATGAAGTGTAGTCACTGTTGTAATGTAGGAACACAGCAGCCAATTTTGCGCACAGCAAGCTCCCACAAACAGCCACGCGATAACGACCTGATAATCTGTTGATTGAGGGATAATTATTGGCCCCAGGACACCGGGGAGAACTCAAAAGAGCAGACGGGGCCTCAGTTTAACGTCTCAACTGCAAGACAGCACTTCCAACCATGCAGCACTCCCTCAGAGCTGCACTGGAGTGTCAGCTTAGACTTTGATGCTCAAGTCCCCGGACTGGGGCTTGAACTAAACACCTTCTAGAACTCAGCAGGCAAGAGCGCTGCCCACTGAGCCACGGAAACAATGACTACGCCACCCTGTCAGACTGTTAACCAGCCCGCGAATCTTTCCACGATTTCGCACTGTTCCCCGAGGGAAGAGAGTGTGATGACAGAGTCTGTACAGAGCGGGATTAAACGGAGTGGACTTGAACAGTGTGTTTTATTTTGGAATTTGGAAAGAGTGGGAATTCCGAGAAGGGAGGGAAGGAGTTGTTGCTTTTTGCCGACACTACTTGTAGTGCTTTGTGTTACAGGTAGATATTTAATTTCAGTACCCATAACTTAATCTAGATCAAGTAAGTAGTCAGGAAACTACACTGTAAACTAAGTTACCTAATTACAAATTTAATTAAATTTAACTAATAAAACAAGGTCATATAGGGATGGCAGTGCAGGCGGTGCCTCAACTGCAGCATGTGGGAGTTTGTGGAGAGCATTGTGATCCCGGACAACCACGTTTGCAGTAAGTGTCTGCATCCTGAGGAACTTCAGCTCAGAGTTTTTGAGCTGGAGTCTGAGGTGCAGACATAGAAACATAGAAACATAGAAGATAGGAGCAGGAGTAGGCCATTCGGCCCCTCGAGCCTGCTCCGCCATTCGATGAGATCATGGCTGATCATCCAAACTCAGTACCCTGTACCTGCCTTCTCCCCATATCCCTTGATCCCTTTAGCTTTAAGAAATATATCTAACTCATTCTTGAATATATTTAATGACTTGGCCTCAACTAACTTCTGTGGTAGAGAATTCCACAGGTTCACCACTCTCTGGGTGAAGAAATTCTTCCTCATTTCTGTCCTAAATGGCTTGCCCCTTATCCTTAGATTATGACCCCTGGTTCTGGACTCTCCGGCCATCGGGAATATTCTTCCTGCATCTAGTTTGTCCAGACCTGTCAGAATTTTATATGTTTCGATGAGATCCCCTCTCATTCTTCTATACGCCAGCGAGTATAAGCCCAATCGACCCAATCTCTCCTCATATGTCATTCCTGCCATCCCAGGTATCAGCCTTGTGAATCTTCGCTGAACTCCTTCCATGTCAAGAACATCCTTCCTCAGATAAGGTGACCAAAACTGTACACAGTACTCAAGGTGTGGTCTCACCAAGGCCCTGTACAACTGCAGCAGGACATCCCTGTTCCTATACTCAAACCCTTTCGCTATGAAGGCCAACATACCATTTGCCTTCTTCACCGCCTGCTGCACCTGCATGCTTACCTTCAGCGACTGGTGCACAAGGACACCCAGGTCTCGTTGCACTTCCCCTTCTCCCAATCTATTGCCATTCAGATAATAGTCTGCCTTTCTGTTTTTGACACCAAAGTGGATAACCTCGCATTTATCCACGTTATATTGCATCTGCCATGCTTCTGCCCACTCACCCAACCTGTCCAAATCATCCTGGAGTTTCTCAGTATCCTCCTCGGAGCACACACGCCCACCCAGCTTTGTGTCATCTGCAAACTTGGAGATATTACATTTAGTTCCCTTATCCAGATCATTAATGTATATTGTGAATAGCTGGGGTCCAAGGACCAAACCCTGCGGTACCCCAGTAGTCACTGCCTGCCACTCGGAAAAAGACCCATTAATTCCTACTCTCTGCTTTCTGTCCGCCAACCAGTTCTCTATCCAAGTCAATACCTTGCCCCCAATCCCATGTGCCTTAACTTTACACGCTAATCTCTTATGCGGGACCTTATCGAAAGCCTTTTGAAAGTCCAAATACACCACATCTACTGGTTCTCCCTTATCTATTCTACCAGTTACATCCTCAAAAAATTCCAGTAGATTAGTCAAGCACGATTTAACTTTTGTAAATCCATGTTGACTTTGTCCGATCCTGTCACTGTTTTTCAAATGCTCAGCAATTACATCCTTTATAATGGACTCTAGCATTTTCCCCACTACCGATGTCAGGGTATTGCGGGGTATCAGGGATGGGGAGAGTTACCTGGACACTTTGATCCAGGAGGCAGTCACACCCCTTAGGTTAGGTAGTGGTACAGGTCTGGTTAGTGGTCAGGGACAGGAGGCTGTGACTGCAACTCAGGCAGGTAAGGGGACCCCAGGTGAAGTGCTGGAGGAGCCTCAGCCTTTGCCCTTGTCCAACAGGTATGAGGTTCTTGCTGCCTGTGTGGATGAGGGAAAAGCCTGCAGGATGGATGAGCAAGCTGACCATGGCACCATGGTGCAGGAGGCCATTTAAGTGGGGGGAGTGAAAGGGAATGTAGTTGTGGTAGGGGACAGTATAGTCAGCGGGAGAGATACTGTTCTCTGCAGCCGCGACCAAGAGTTCCGAAGGTTGTGTTGCCGGCCCGGTGCCAGGTTAAAGACATCTCCTCGCGGCTGGAGGAGTCAGGAAGGGACAGAGAGAGTAACAAAGTAACAAAGCATCATTGACGAAGGTGACATCAGGGAAAAAGAGAAATAAGTCAAAGCTAAAGCAATTATATCTGAATGCGCGAAGCATTCGCAACAAAATAGATGAATTAATAGCGCAGATAGAAATTAACAGGTTTGATCTAATAGCTATAACGGAGACGTGGTTGCAAAGTGGCCAAGGTTGGGAACTAAATATTCCAGGATACATAACTTTTAGAAGGGATAGGCAAAATGGAAAAGGAGGAGGGGTAGCCCTGATAATAAAGGATGGGATAAAGACAGTAGAGAGAAAGGATCTTAGCTCCAAAAATCAAGAAGTAGAATCAGTTTCAGTAGAGCTAAGAAACAGCAAGGGGCAGAAAACATTGATGGGAGTTGTTTATAGGCCACCAAACAGTAGTTGTAATGTAGGGCAGAGTATAAATCAGGAAATTAGAGGCGCATGTAACAAGGGTAATACAGTAATCATGGGGGACTTTAATCTACATATAGACTGCGCAAACCAAATTTGCAGTAATAGTGTGGAGGACGAATTCATGGAATATATGCAAGATAGTTTCTAGATCAGTATGTTGAGGAACCAACTAGGGAACAGGCTATTTTAGATCTAGTATTGTGCAATGAGAAAGGGTTAATTAATAACCTTGCAGTAAAGGGGCCTTTAGGGAAGAACGACCATAATATGATAGAATTTTATATTGAGTTTGAAAGTGACTTAGTTAAATCCGAAACTAGGGTCTTAAATCTAAACAAAGCAAACTACGTAGGTATGAGGGGTGAGTTGGCTACGGTAGATTGGGAAACTACATTAAAAGGTATGACAGTGGACGAGCATTGGCTAGCATTTAAAGAATTAATACATAATTTACAGCAAATATACATTCCTTTAACGCACAAAAACCCCACAGGAAAAGTGGTCCAACCGTAGCTAACAAGAGAAGTTAAAGATAGTATTAGATCAAAGGAAGAGGCTTATAATGTTGACAAAAAGAGTAGTAAGCCTGAGGATTGGGAGGATTTTAGAATTCAGCAAAGGAGGACCAAGAAATTGATAAAGAAAGGGAAAATAGAATATGAGAGTAAACTAGCGAGAGACATAAAAACAGACTGTAAAAGCTTCTTTAGGTCTAGCGAGAATGAGGAACTGAAAGAAATTAGTACTAGTAAAAAAGTAGTACTGGAGAAATTAATGGGACTGAAAGCCAATAAATCCCCTGGACCTGATGGCCTACATCCTAGGGTTTTGAAAGAGGTGGCTATAGAGATAGTGGATGCATTGGTTGTCATTTTCCAAAATTCCATAGATTCTAGAACGGTTTCCCGCGGATTGGAAGGTGGCAAATGTAACCCCACTATTTAATAAAGGAGGGAGAGAGAAAACGGGGAACTACAGACCAGTTAGCCTGACATCAGTAGTCGGGGAAAATGCTAGAATCTATTATTAAGGATGTGGTAACAGGGCACTTAGAAAATAATAATAGGTTTGGGCAGAGTCAACACGGATTTATGAAAGGGAAATCGTGTTTGACAAATCTGTTAGAATCATTTGAGGTTGTAACTAGCAGAATAGATCAGGGGGAACCAGTGGATGTGATTTGATAAGGTGCAACACAAGAGGTTATTAAACAAAATTAGGGCTCATGGGATTGGGGTATATACTAGCATGGATTGAGGATTGGTTAATGGACAGAAAACAGAGAGTAGGAATAAAAGGGTCATTTTCGGGTTGGCAGGCTGTAACTAGTGGGGTACCGCAAGGATCAGTGCTTGGGCCTCAGCTATTCACAATCTACATCAATGATTTGGATGAGGGAACCAAATGTAATATATCCAAGTTTGCTGATGATACAAAGCTGGGTGGGAATGTAAGTTGTGAGGAGGATGCAAGGAGGCTTCAAGGGGATATAGACAGGCTAAGTGAGTGGGCAAGAACATGGCAAATGGAATATAATGTGGAGAAATGTGAAGATATCCACTTTGGTAGGTAAATTGAAAAGCAGAGTATTTTTTAAATGGTGAGAAATTGGGAAACGTTGGTGTTCAGAGGGACCTGGGTGTCCTTGTACACGAATCACTGAAAGTTAACATGCAGGTACAGCAAACAATTTGGAAAGCAAATGGTATGTTGGCCTTTATTACAAGAGGATTTGAGTATAAGAGTAAAGACATCTTACTGCAATTATATAGGGCCCTGGTGAGACCACACCTGGAGTATTGTATACAGTTTTGGTCTCCTTACCCAAGGAAGGATATACTTGCCATAGAGGGAGGGTAACGAAGATTCCCCAGACTGATTCCTGGGATGGGGGGATTGTCCTATGACGACAGATTGAGTAGACTAGGCCTATATTCTCTAGAGTTTAGAAGAATGAGAGGTGATCTCATTGAAACATACAAAATTCTTACAGGGCTTGACAGGGTAGATGCTGGGAGGATGTTTCCCCTGGCTGGGGAGTCTAGAACCAGAGGGTCACAGTCTCAGAATAAAGGGTCGGCCATTTAGGACTGAGATGAGGAGAAATTTCTTCACTCAGAGGGTGGTGAATTTTTGGAATTCTCTGCCCCAGAGGGCTGTGGAGGCTCAGTCGTTGAGTATATTCAAGACAGACACCGATAGTTTTTTGAATATTAAGGGAATCAAGGGATATGGGGATAGTGCAGGAAAATGGAGATGAGGTCGAAGATCAGCCATGATCTTATTGAATGGCGGAGCAGGCTCGAGGGGCCCAACGGCCGACTCCTGCTCCTATTTCTTAAGACAGAAAGAAAATACAGAACGCAGAGTTCACTGAGTGCAGTTCGGCCGGCCTCAAATGGACAGGGATCTTTTGGGCTTGCAGATCCCAGGGGTCCCCATTACAACGCTCGAAGCCCAGCTAGTGCCTTGCGTAATTTGTTGATCCAATTATCCAGTGGGAAGTGTGCCAACGCTAATCAGACATTCAGCAGATTCCAGCCACAGATTTAGGCCCCGAATCGCCAGAGGAACGGTTTTACTTTCGCGGTCCGCCAGCTGCAGATGACACAAGCTGTTTTCGTTTTCGCTTTCTCCCTCTCCCGGAGGGTTGTGGGGAGGCGAATGTTTTCTGTCGGTTTAAATTTCTCAAAACATGCCTCGCCACAAATCACAAAAACTAATGAGGAAGTCATGCTTAAGCTGCATGAAATCATTTTATCTGGATTCTTCTGCTGGGGCAGTCCAAAAAAAATGAAAGAAAGGAAGAACTCGCATTCCTACAGCCCAATTCACAACCACCGGACATCCCAAAGCTCTTTACAGCCAATGAAGCACTTTTTGAGGTATGGTCACTGTTGTAATGTAGGAAACACAGCAGCCAATTTGCGCACAGCAAGCTCCCACAAACAGCAATGTGATAATGATCAGATTATATTGAATGGGTGATAAATATTGGCCAGGACACCGGGGAGATCACCCCTGCTCTTCTTTGAAATAGTGCCATGGGATCTTTTACGTCCGCCTGAGAGAGCAGATGGGGCCTCGGTTTAACGTCTCATCAAAAAAGACGGCACCTCCGACAGTGCAGCGCACCCTCAGTACCGCTCCTCCGACAGTGCAGCGCTCCCTCAGTATTGCCCCTCCAACAGTGCAGCACTCCCTCAGTGTTGCCCCTCCAACAGTGCAGCACTCCCTCAGTACGGCCCCTCCGACAGTGCAGCACTCCCTCAGTGCTGCCCCTCCAACAGTGCAGCACTCCCTCAGTACTGCCCCTCCGACAGTGCAGCACTCCCTCAGTACTGCCCCTCCAACAGTGCAGCGCTCCCTCAGTACTGCCCCTCCGACAGTGCGGCGCTCCCTCAGCACTGCCCCTCCGACAGTGCGGCACTCCCTCAGTACTGCCCCTCCGACAGTGCGGCGCTCCCTCAGCACTGCCCCTCCGACAGTGCGGCGCTCCCTCAGCACTGCCCCTCCGACAGTGCAGCGCTCCCTCAGTACTGTCCCTCCGACAGTGCAGCGCTCCCTCAGTACTGAATCTCCGACAGTGCAGCGCTCCCTCAGTACTGTCCCTCCGACAGTGCAGCGCTCCCTCAGTACTGTCCCTCCGACAGTGCAGCACTCCCTCAGTACTGTCCCTCCGACAGTGCAGCGCTCCCTCAGTACTGATCCTCCGACAGTGCAGCACTCCCTCAGTACTATCCCTCCGACAGTGCAGCACTCCCTCAGTAATGCCCCTCCGACAGTGCGGCGCTCCCTCAGTAATGCCCCTCCGACAGTGCGGCGCTCCCGCAGTACTGCCCCTCCGACAGTGCGGTGCTCCCTCAGTACTGCCCCTCCGACAGTGCGGCGCTCCCTCAGCACTGCACTGGGAGCGTCAGCCTAGATTCTGGTGCAACTTTCTGACTCAGAGGTGAGAGTGCTACCAACTGAGCCGCAACTGACAAGAAGGGGGCGCACTCTCAAAATTAGAGCTAACCCCATTTAGGATTGAAATCAGGAAGCTATTTTTTTTCCACACAAAGAATAGTGGAAATCTGGAACTCTCCCCCCCACAAAAAGCTGGGGATCAATTGGGGCTTTCAAGACTGAGATCGATAGAATTTTATTAGGTACGGTTATCGAGGGATATGGAGCAAAGGAGGGTAAATGGATTTGAGGTACAGATCGAATTGAATGGTGGAACAGGCTCGAGGGGCTTAATGGCCTGCTCCTGTTTCCACGTTCCTATCATGGTGATTTCACTCCTTCTTAGTAATGGCAAGTGAAAACCAATTTTATTTTTGTCCTGCTGGATGTCCTGATCTTATACTAACCCCTTTCCCCAACCCACCCCGCCCGGGAGGGCAAGTAGAGAATGGTACATGCTATCCCACGATTCAGATTCTAGCCCTGTGCACTAAGCAGCGAGGAGTTACCGACTGGAAATGGAGGAATGGGCGATTGATCCCACAGTAGAGTGGGCCAGTCATGGGGAGGATGGGCCGAATGGCCTCCATCTGTGCTGTATCATTCTATGACATGAGGGACAAAAAAAAATAGAAAAGCAGAGTATTTTTTAAATGGTGAGAGATCGGGAAATGTTGGTGTTCAGAGGGACCTGGGTGTCCTTGTACACGAATCACTGAAAGTTAACATGCAGGCACAGCAAGCAATTAGGAGTGCAAATGGTATGTCGGCCTTTATTACGAGTGGATTTGAGTATAAGAGTAAAGACATCTTACTGCAATTATATAGGGCCCTGGTGAGACCACACCTGGAGTATTATGTGCAGTTTTGGTCTCCTTACCTAAGAAAGAATATACTTGCCATAGAGGGAGTGCAGCGAAGGTTCACCAGACTGATTCCTGGGATGGGGGGATTGTCCTATGAAGAGAGATTGAGTAGACTAGGCCTATATTCTCTAGAGTTTAGAAGAATGAGAGGTGATCTCATTGAAACATTCAAAATTCTTACAGGGCTTGACAGGGTAGATGCAGGGAAGATGTTTCCCCTGGCTGGGGAGTCTAGAACCAGGGGTCACAGTCTCAGAATAAGGGGTCGGCCATTTAGGACTGAGATGAGGAGAAATTTCTTCACTCAGAGGGTGGTGAATCTTTGGAATTCTCTACCCCAGAGGGCTGTGGAGGCTCAGTCGTTGAGTATATTCAAGACAGAGATCGATAGATTTTTGAATATTAAGGGCATCAATGGATCTGGGGATAGTGCAGGAAAGTGGAGATGAGGTAGAAGATCAGCCATGATCGAGGGGCCGAATGGCATACTGGTGCTCCTATTTCTTATATTCTTATGACACAAGGCCCTTTCCAGAGGGATACAACAGGCAGTCAATGTTTGCATGTGATCGGAAAGCAAATCTGGCACACAGATGGGGAAATTACCTCTGCGTCTTCAGACCCACAACTTAAACTCTCCAACGCACGCCACCCAAATTGGTATAATTTCCTCTTTACTACAAACGCTCTCAGAGGGATTGGAAGACCACATCAGACATGATCTGTGGCAAATATGGCACAGTACGCAATTAACATTCAATCGCCACCTCCCCATTGCTCCCTTACTTAGTGATCAACATCACTTAAAACAGATTATCTGGTCATTATCACATTGCTGTTTGTAGGAGCTTGCTGTGCGCAGATTGGCTGCCGTGTTTCCTACATTACAATAGTGACTACACTTCAAAAAGTACTTCATTGGCTGTAAAGAGCTTTGGGACGTCCGGTGGTCTTGAAAGACGCTGTAGAAATGCAAGTCTTTCTTTTTTACATAGAATCATAGAATGATACAGCACAGGAGGAGGCCACTCAGCCCATCGAGCCTGTGCGGCTCTTTGAAAGAGCTCTCCAATTAGTCCCACTCCCCCTGTTCTTTCCCCAAAGCCCTGCCAATTTTCCCTTTCAAGTATTTCTCCAATTCCTTTTTTGAAAGTTACTATTGAATCTGCTCCCACCGCCCTTTCAGGCAGCGCATTCCAGATCACAACAACTCGCCGTGTAAAAAACCTTTCTCCTCCGATCAGTTCTTTCACCAATTACCTTAAATCTGTGCCCTCTGGTCACCGACCCTCCTGCCACTGGAAACAGTTCTCCTTATTTACTCTATCAGAACCATACATGATTTTGAACGCCTCAATTAAATCTCCTCTTAACCTTCTCTGCTCTAAGGAGAACAACTCCAGCTTCTCCAGTCTCTCCACGTAACTGAAGTCCCTCATCCCCGGTACCATTCTAGTAAATCTCCTCTGCACCCTCTCCAAGGCCTTGACATCTTTCCTAAAGTGCGGTGCCCTGAATTGGCCACAATACTCCAGCTGGGGCCTAACCAGTGTTTTATAAAGGTTTGCAACAACAACAACTTGTATTTATATAGCACCTTTAACACAGTAAAACGTCCCAAGGCGCTTCACAGGAGCGATTATCAAACAAAATTTGACACCGAGCCACATATTAGGACAGGTGACCAAAAGCTTGTTCAAAGAGGTAGGTTTTAAGGAGTGTTTTAAAGGAGGAGAGAGAGGCGGAGAGGCAGAGAGGTTTAGGGAGAGAATTCCAGAGTTTAGGGCCCAGGCAGCTGAAGGCACGGCCGTCAATGGAGGAGCGATTAAAATCGGGGATGCTCAGGAGGCCAGAATTAGAAGAGCGCAAATATCTCAGGGGGTTGTGGGGTGGGAGGAGATTACAGAGATCGGGAGGGGCTGAGGCCAGGGAGGGATTTTGAACACGAGGATGAGAATTTTAAAATTTGCGTCGTTGCTTAACCGGGAGCCAATGTAGGTCAGCAAGCATAGGGGTGATGGGCGAGCAGGACTTGGTGCGAGTTAGGACACAGACAGCAGGGTTTAGAGGACCTCAAGCTTACAAAAGTTTAGCATAATTTCCACACTTTTGTACTCTATGGGCTAGATTTTGTCTTGGGGTCGGGTTGGGGTCGTGTTACCCACATTTCGTGTTGCCCCCCGACTCCAGATTAATGTGGATGAATGATGCAATTTTCACTTAATTGGGTAATTGAGTTCCAGCATGTGGGAACCCATGATCCAATTAGTGGTTTCAGTCTGAAAGTCGCCTCTGATGATGTCATCATTGCAGGTCAGACACTGACTGCCTGGTCTCAGAGACTGCCTGGCTTTTGGTGTGAGAGGACCTGGATGCACAATGAGAGCAGCAGCTCTAAGGACAGACAGAGACAGAGACAGAGAGAGAGAGAGAGAGAGAGAGAGAGAGAGAGAGAGAGAATGAGAATTTTTTTTGCATCCAGGTCCTCTCACAGCAAAGGCCAGGCAGTCTCTGAAGACATTCAATGCAGCAGCATCAGAGGCGACTTTCAGACCTAATACTACTACTACCTTCATCACATCTCCGTTGTAATAGTGGACCTACAGCTGATAGTCAGCTATCCACTTGTGCTCCCGCCAGGTTTCACTGGCGTGTTTCACATCAGGCGTACTTCACGTCGGAAAAGGGTTAAACTAGCTAAAACGTTTCAAAATGGCATTACAGAGCCAATTTAGGGCTTGTTAAGGGCTTTAATGGCCTCTCGCGCCTCTTGGAGGCGGGACGGAGTCGGGAACACCGCGACCCATTTTGTCAAAATTGCGTGGAGGCGTGTTGGAGTCGGGATGGGGCTGGGACCCCCGAATCTGCTACTTTAACCCCCCACACGCCTCCAAACCCGACTCCACGGGTCATTCAAACTCTAGCCCATTGCCTCTATTTATAAAGCCCAGGATCCTGTGTGTTGTTTTAGCAGCCTTCTCAACATGTCCTGCCACCCTCAAAGATTTCTGTACGCACACCTCCAGGTCTCTCTGTTCCTGCACCCCCTTTAAAATCATACCTTTTAGTTTATTTTGTTTCTCCTCACTCTTCCTTCCAAAATCTCTCCACAAGGGGAACAAGTAAAGAGAAGGAGCCGAGAATTTAGTTTCGACCAAATTAGGGCACTTTTGTGTGAATGCCTAAGCGAGATGCTCGCTTTCCTTCATCAGCTCATCTCTTTCATCTTTGCTTTCAGGTGACTGCACAGGAACAGAAGCCTTTCGCAGGAAGGGTGGAGGGGGGGGGAAGACAAGGGCCGGACTCCCGGTGGAGCGACAGACGTGCGAGAGAATGTGAGGAATTTCCGTCCCGCTCTCCACCAGCGCCAACAGATCTCCTTCAGAGCTGCGAACCACGGGAAAGGGGAGCTGCGTGGCGAGGACAGCGGGCCAACCATTAGCGTGCCGACCAGCGGACGGTACCGGCTTGACTTGGAGCTTCGCCATCCGTCGTGCGTGACTCGGGGAGGGACGCAGCTCGCCGCAACTTGAATAGTCGGATCAGCTATTTACACTTTTTGGCAGGGGGTGGGAAAGAGAAACCCTTACATCTTCCACTGGCCTCCTTGACGAGACTGAACCTGACAGGCTGGCGACAGCAGCAAGAAAATTAGTCAAACGTTGTCGCGGAAAGAAATTCCGGGACCGAACAAGCGGAAGTTTTTAAAGAGAAAAGACACATTATACAGATTGGCAAATAAGTTTCGGGGGAAAATACAAAATATATTTTATTCAAGCACCATTCCTTCCATTTCCCCTCTCACAGTTAGTCTTCTGAAGATACGTAAAGCAGTGCCCTCTCTTCTCAGACGTCCGAAATCAAACAAATAGGATTCGACTCCTCGCACTCACTTTAAATAAATGTTCTAACGAGGGGGCTGATCAGAGGCGCGCATGCTGAAGATTAAAGTCAAAACGTTTACAGCACACAGCGAGTGAGGGAACTTAATTCGTGCTTTAGACCATCCCTTGCGAGCCTCCGAAAGCTGAAGACAGCCCAAACGTCTTTGAAGTGGAGAGACATTCCGTCGCCCTTGACTCCCGAAAACCTCTCGCGAACCCCTCACCAAACTCGCGGATTCCGGCCAGATGCAGGTGGGGTCAGATGTGCATCCCTGTGGTCATTTCGCCCGGGCCAGAACCGGTTCCAGACCAAGGTGGTCTGCTGGAGAGGCCGGTTCACCGCCCGCCATCGCAGACCGTCAGAGGCAGGAGAACCACCTGGGGAACTGGGAAGACGAGGAGGAATGCAAGGCCGGAGACCCGGGCGGGGATAAAGAACGTCGCAACGCCGAGAGCTTGGGGCCCAGTCCGACCAGCACCGCTTTCGGCACAACAGCCATCGACTGGCCGGCCTCCGACCTGAAGAGAGGCGCCTGCCCCTTTAAAACTCCGTCAGATCTGTGCGCCTCGAGCAGGACTGAGTCAAGGGTCGCAGGTGAATGCAGAGCTCCAAAGGTATTGCCACGTGTGGGGCCGTGTGTGGCACCTCATCAGAGACCAGCAAGTGAGAAGATTTACTTTATTTCCTCTTGCTAACACTGACCTTTAGAAGCGCGCGGTATCATTTTATATCAACAATAAAAACCCACACGCCAGCTGCACTACTCAAACACTAACAAGTTCATAATAGAAGGCTCACGTCAGCATGTGAGCACATAATCCAGGCAGGCATTACCGGTTCAGTTACTGAGAGAGCGCCGCACTGTCGGAGGGGCAGTACTGAGGGAGCGCCGCACTGTCGGAGGGGCAGTACTGAGGTAACACTGCACTGTCGGAGGGCCAGTACTGAGGGAGTGCTGCACTGTCGGAGGGGCAGTACTGAGGGAGCGCTGCACTATCGGAGGGGCAGTACTGAGGTAACACTGCACTGTCGGAGGGGCAGTACTGAGGGAGCGCTGCACTGTCGGAGGGGCAGTACTGAGGGAGTGCTGCACTGTCGGAGGGGCAGTACTGAGGGAGCGCTGCACTGTCGGAGGGGCAGTACTGAGGGAGCGCCGCACTGTCAGAGGGGCAGTACTGAGGGAGCGCTGCACCGTCGGAGGGGCAGCACTGAGGGAGCGCTGCACTGTCGGAGGGGCAGTACTGAGGTAACACTGCACTGTCGGAGGGGCAGTACTGAGGGAACGCTGCACTGTCGGAGGGTCAGTGCTGAGGGAGCGTTGCACTGGCAGAGGGGCAGTACTGAGGAAGCGCTGCACTGTCTGAGGGGCAGTACTGAGGGAGCGCCGTACTGTGGGAGGGGCAGTACTGAGGGAATGCTGCACTGTGGGAGGGGCAGTACTGAGGGAGCGCCGCACTGTGGGAGGGGCAGTACTGAGGGAATCCCGCACTGTCGGAACAGCAGTAGTGAGTGAGCGCTGCACTGTTGGAGGGGCAGTACTGAGGGAGCGCTGCACTGTCGGAGGGGCAGTACTGAGGGAGTGCTGCACTGTCAGAGGGGCAGTACTGAGGAAGCGCTGCACTGTCTGAGGGGCAGTACTGAGGGAGCGCTGCACTGTCGGAAGGGCAGTACCGAGTGAGCACCGCACTGTGGGAGGGGCAGTACTGAGGGAGCGCCGCACTGTCGGAGCGGCAGTACTGAGCAAGCGCTGCACTGTCGGAGGGACAGTACTGAGGGATCGCTGCACTGTCGGAGGGGCAGTACTGAGGGAGTGCTGCATTGTCGGAGAGACAGTACTGAGGGAGCTTTGCACTGTCGGAGGGGCAGAACTGAGTGAGTGCAGCACTGTCGGAGCGGCAGTACTGAGGGACTGCTGCACTTTCGGAGGGGCAGTACTGAGGGAGAACTGCACAGTCGAAGGGACAGTACTGAGGGAGTTTTTCCCTGTCAGAGGGGCAGTACTGAGGGAGCGCTGCACTGTCGGAGAGGCAGTGCTGAGGGAGTGTTGCAGTGTCGGAGCGGCAGTACTGAGGAAGCGCTGCATTGTCGGAGGGGCAGTACTGAGGGAGCTTTGCACTGTCGAAGGGGCAGTACTGAGGGAGTGTTGCACTGTCGGAGCGGCAGTACTGAGTGAGCGCTGCACTGTCGGAGGGGCAGTACTGAGGGAGCGCTGCACTGTCGGAGGGGCAGTACTGAGGGAGCACTGCACTGTTGGAGGGGCTGCATTGAGGGAACGCTGCACTGTCGGAGGGGCAGTAATGAGGGAGCGTGGCACTGTCGGAGAGGCAGTACTGAGGGAGTGCTGCACTGTCGGAGCGACTGTACTGAGGGAGCTTTGCACTGTCGTAGGGGCAGTACTGAGGGAGTGCTGCACTGTCGGAGAGACTGTACTGAGGGAGCTTTGCACTGTCGGAGGGGCAGTACTGAGTGAGTGCTGCACTGTCGGAGCGGCAGTACTGAGGGAGTGCTGCACTGTTGGAGGGGCAGTGCTGAGGGAGCGTTGCACTGTCGGAGGGACAGTGCTGAGGGAGTGTTGCATTGTCGGAGGGGCAGTACTGAGGGAGCGCTGCACTGTCAGAGGGGCAGTACTGAGGAAGCGCTGCATTGTCGGAGGGGCAGTAATGAGGGAGCTTTGCACTGTCGGAGCAGCGATACTGAGGGAGCGCTGCTCTGTCGGAGGGGCAGTACTGAGGGAGTGCAGCACTGTCGGAGAGGCAGTACTGAGCGAGCGCTGCACTGTCGGAGTGGCAGCATTGAGGGAGCGCCGCACTGTCGGAAGGGCAGTACTGAGGGAGCGCTGCACTGTCGGAGGGGCAGTACTGAGGGAGTGCTGCACTGTCGGAGGGGCAGTACTGAGGGAGTGCAGCACTGTCGGAGTGGCAGCATTGAGGGAGCGCCGCACTGTCGGAAGGGCAGTACTGAGGGAGTGCTGCACTGTCGGAGGGGCAGTACTGAGGGAGCGCAGCACTTTCAGAGGGGCAGTATTGTGAGAGCGCTGCACTGTCGGAGGGGCAGTACCCTGAGGAAGCGTTGCACTGTCGGAGGTGCAGTACTGAGGGAGTGCTGCACTGTCGGAGGGGCAGTACTGAGAGAGCTCCGCACAGTCGGAGGGGCAGTTCTGAGGGAGCGCGGCACTGTCGGAGGGGCAGTACTGAGGGAGCGCCGCACTGTCGGAGGGGCAGTACTGAGGGAGCTCTGCACTGTCGGAGGGGCAGTACTGAAGGAGTGCTGTACTGTCGGAGGGGCAGTACTGAGGGAGCGCTGCACTGTCGGAGGGGCAGTACTGAGGGAGCGCTGCACTGTCGGAGGGGCAGTACTGAGGGAGTGCTGCACTGTCGGAGGGGCAGTACTTAGGGAGTGCAGCACTGTCGGAGTGGCAGCATTGAGGGAGCGCCGCACTGTCGGAAGGGCAGTACTGAGGGAGTGCTGCACTGTCGGAGGGGCAGTACTGAGGGAGCGCAGCACTTTCAGAGGGGCAGTATTGTGAGAGCGCTGCACTGTCGGAGGGGCAGTACCCTGAGGAAGCGTTGCACTGTCGGAGGTGCAGTACTGAGGGAGCGCTGCACTGTCGGAGGGGCAGTACTGAGGGAGCGCCGCACTGTCGGAGGGGCAGTACTGAGGGAGTGCTGCACTGTCAAAGGGGCAGGTCTAACGGTGCTGGACTGTCGGAGGGGCAGTACTGAGGTATTCTGCGGTTAGTAGAAGTTATACTACAGCTATACAAAACCCTGGTTAGACCACACCTGGAGCACTGTGAGCAGTTCTGGGCACCACACCTTAGGAAGGATATATTGGCCTTGGAGGGAGTGCAGCGTAGGTTTACCAGAATGATACCTGGATTCCAAGGGTTAAATTACAGAGAGAGATTACACAAACTGGAATTCTCCCTGTCCTGTTTTCATTGAATCATAGGCACCGCACAGAAGGAGGCTTTTCGGCCTATTTTGCCTGTGCCGGCTCTTTGAAAGATCTATTTAATTACACAAACTAGGGTGGTATTCCCTGGAATTTAGAAGGTTAAGTTTTATCTGATCGAAGTTTTCAGGATATTAAGAGGAACAGATAGAGTAGATAGAGAGAAACTATTTCCACTGGTTGGGGATTCTGGGACTAGGGGACATAGTCTACAAATTAGAGCCAGACCTTTCAGGAGTGAAGTTAGGAAACACTTCTACACACAAAGAGCGGTAGAAGTTTGGAACTCTCTTCCGCAAACGGCAATTGGTGCTAGATCAGTTGTTAATTTTAAATCGGAGATTGATTGCTTTTTGTTAACCAAAGGTATTAAGGGATATGGGCCAAAGGCGGGTATAGAAACATAGAAACATAGAAAATAGGTACAGGAGTAGACCATTCGGTCCTTCGAGCCTGCACCGCCATTCAATGCGTTCATGGCTGAACATGCTACCTCAGTACCCCATTCCTGCTTTCTCGCCATACCCCTTGATCCCCTTAGTTGTGAGTGTTATATCTAACTCCCTTTTGAATATATTTAGCGAACTGGCCTCAACAACCTTCTGTGGAAGAGAATTCCATAGATTCACCACTCTCTGGGTGAAGAAGTTCCTCCTCAGCTCAGTCCTAAATGGCTTCCCCTTAATCCTTAGACTGTGACCCCTGGTTCTAGTTTTCCCTACCATTGGGAACATTCTGCCCGCATCTAATTTGTCTAAACCAGTCAGGATTTTAAATGTCTCTATAAGATCCCCCCTCATTCTTCTGAACTCCAGAGGATACAAGTTCAGTTGACCCAATCTTTCTTGATATGTCAGTCCGGCCATCCCAGGAATCAATCTAGTGAACCTTCGCTGCACTCCCTCAATAGCAAGAATGTCCTTCCTTAAGTTAGGAGACCAAAACTGCGCACAATACTCCAGGTGTGGCCTCACCAAGGCCCTGTACAACTGTAGCATCACCTCCCTACTCCTGTACTCAAATCCCCTTGCTATGAAGGCCATCATTCCGTTTGCTTTCTTGACTGCCTGCTGCACTTGCATTCCCACCTTCAGTGACTGATGTACCATGACGCCCAGGTCTCGTTGCACGTCCCCTTTCCCTAATCTGCCACCATTCAGGTAATAGTCCGCCTCTCTATTTTTACCACCAAAGTGGATAACCTCACATTTATCCACATTGTACTTCATCTGCCATACATTTGCCCATTCACCCAACCTGTCCAAGTCACTCTGTAGCCTCCTAGCATCCTCCTCATTGTTCACACTGCCTCCCAATTTAGTGTCATCCGCAAATTTGGAGATATTACATTTAATCCCTTCGTCCAAATCATTAATATATAATGTAAACAGCTGGGGTCCCAGCACCGAACCCTGCGGTACCCCGCTGGTCACTGCCTGCCATTCTGAAAAGTACCCATTTACTCCTACTCTTTGTTTCCTGTGTGCCAACCAGTTCTCAATCCACGTCAACACATTACCCCCAATCCCATGTGCTTTAACTTTGCTCACCAATCTCTTGTGTGGGACCTTGTCGAAGGCCTTCTGAAAGTCCAAATACACCACATCTACTGGTTCCCCCCTGTCCACCCTATTGGAAACATCCTCAAAAAATTCCAGAAGATTTGTCAAGCATGATTTCCCTTTCACAAATCCATGCTGACTTGGACCTATCATGTCGCCACTTTCCAAATGGTCTGTTATGACATCTTTAATAATTGCTTCCATCATTTTACCCACGACCGATGTCAGGCTGACCGGTCTATAATTCCCTGCTTTCTCCCTCCCTCCTTTTTTAAAAAGAGGGGTTACATTGGCCACCCTCCACTCCATCGGAACTGATCCAGAGTCTAAGGAATGTTGGAAAATGATCGTCAATGCATCCACTATTTCCAAGGCCACCTCCTTAAGTACTCTGGGATGCAGACCATCAGGCCCCGGGGATTTTTCAGCCTCCAGTCCCATCAATTTCCCCAATACCTTTTCCCGACTAATAAGGATTTCCCTCAGCTCCTCCCTCTTACCAGATCCTCTGACCCCTTTTATTTCCGGCAGGTTGTGTGTGTCCTCCACAGTAAACACCGAACCAAAGTACTTGTTAGGTATATGGAGTATATGGAGTTAGGTCACAGATCAGCCGTGATCTCATTGGATGGCGGGACAGGCTCGAGGGGCTGAATGGCCTCCTCCTGTTCCTGTGTTCCTGTGGTCTGATCGGGGATCAGTGTGGACGGCGTTGCAGGTATCGTCGGAGTTAATTCCGCACTCCTGAGGTTTTTTTTTGCCAGATGTTCTGCAGCCTGCTCTCGCTTTCATAGAATCACAGAAATTTACAGCACAGAAGGAGGCCATTCGGCCCATCGAGTCTGTGCCGGAATTGTGTTCGGAAGAAGCGTGTCAACATAACAGACACCAAAAGAGGAGACGGAGCTGGTTAAGTAAAGAGAAGGAGTTTGGACACCTTAAAGTCCGCTCTTGTCCAGTACAGAACATGCTGCAATAATTGCCACAACCATTAGTGGGTAAGGCAGAAGTGGGAGTTCGAACTCACTCTGTTCCGATTTTCATCTGTCCAACTCTCTCTGACTCAGGAATTAAAAAATTTCTGGGTGCACATTGAGAGGAAAGGAAGAGCTTGCATTTCTATAGCGCCTTTCACAACCCAAGGCACTTTACAGCCAATGAAGCACTTTTCTGAAGTGCAGTCGCTGTTGTAATGCAGGAAAGGCGGCAGCCAATTTGCGCACAGCAAGCTCCCACAAACAGCAATGAGATAAATGACCAGATCATCTGTTTCTAGTGATGTTGGGTTGAGGGATAAATATTGGCCCCAGGACACCGGGGAGAACTCCCCTGCTCTTCTTCGAAATAGTGGCCGTGGGATCTTTTACATCCACCTGAGAGGGCAGACAGGGCCTCGGGTTAACGTCTCAAGACGTTAGATGAAGAGAGATTGGGTCGATTGGGCTTATACTCGCTGGAGTTTAGAAGAATGAGAGGGGATCTCATTGAAACTTATAAAATTCTAACAGGACTAGACGCAGGAAGGCTGTTCCCGATGGCGGGGGAGTCCAGAACCAGGGGTCACAGTCTAAGGATAAGGGGTAAGCCATTTAGGACTGAGATGAGGAGGAATTTCTTCACCCAGAGAGTGGTGAACCTGTGGAATTCTCTACCACAGAAGGCAGTTGAGGCCAATTCATTAAATATATTGAAGAAGGAGTTAGGTATATTTCTTAAGGCTAAAGGGATCAAGGGATATGGGGAGAAAGCAGGGACAGGGTACTGAATTTGGATGATCAGCCATGATCTCATTAAATGGCAGAACAGGCTCGAGGGGCCAAATGGCCTACTCCTGCTCCTATCTTCTATGTTTCTATGTCTCATCGCAAAGACGGCCCCTCCGACAGTGCGGCACTCCCTCAGCACTGCCCTGGGAGCACCGGCCTGGATTTTGTGCTCAAGTCTCTGGAATGGGGCTTGAACCCATAACCTTCTGACCCAGAGGCAAGAGAGGGAGTGCTACCCACTGAGCCAGGGCTGACAGTTCACAACCTGAATGTGTAAACCCCCCCACCCTCCGATTTTAACTCGTGACGGGAATCGGTGGGGGGGGGGCCCGAGCGAGCAGCTTCTCCCCCCCTCCACCTTCCCCGGACTGTGAGGCCCAATTAATTTACTTCCTTTTCAAGTATTGATCACTTTAATTCCCTTTGGAAAGTTACTATTGAATCTGCTTCCACCGCCCTTTCAGGCAGCGCGTTCCAGATCATAACAACTCGCTGGTGGAAGCAGATTCAAAGATAACTTTTAAAAGGGAATTGGATGAATAGGTGAAGGGGTGAAGATTCGCAGGGCTACGGGGAAAGAGCAGGTGGGGGGAAGAGTGGGACTAATCGGAGAGCTCTTTCGAAAGAGCCGGCACAGGCACGATGGGCCGAGTGGCCTCCTCCTGTGCCTTTGAGATTCTAAACTTGCGACATACTTTTTAGGGCCTTGGATCCTGCGTGGGGTCCAAGGTCAGCTCCCCTCTCCTTCCGCGCTCCCTCTTTTAATCATTAAACTGCTCAAATAAAAAGGTTGTTGAAGATTAAAGTTCGCCACGGGCAACTTTTATTCCCAACTCTGCAAAGCCGGATTAAAGGTTGCAGGATCCCCCGCGCAGAGGTTCGGGCTGGATATTTTTTTATTTTAAAAAGCAGGAAGCCTGAGTTTATCATGGAAGATATGAGAAAAGGTGAGTTACGTCAAGGAGTAATTGGTCAAGTGACGCCCAAGCTTGGGTTTCGCAAGATTGTAGGACGAAGGGGAGACCGAGGGAGGGGAGGAGTTCCACAGTTTGGAGGGGAGACCGAGGGAGAGGAGGAGTTCCACAGTTTGGAGGGGAGACTGAGGGAGAGGAGGAGTTCCACAGTTTGAAGGGAGACTGAGGGAGGGGAGGAGTTCCACAGTTTGGAGGGGAGACTGAGGGAGAGGAGGAGTTCCACAGTTTGGAGGGGAGACTGAGGGAGAGGAGGAGTTCCACAGTTTGAAGGGAGACTGAGGGAGGGGAGGAGTTCCACAGTTTGGAGGGGAGACTGAGGGAGAGGAGGAGTTCCACAGTTTGAAGGGAGACTGAGGGAGGGGAGGAGTTCCACAGTTTGGAGGGGAGACTGAGGGAGGGGAGGAGTTCCACAGTTTGAGGGGAGACTGAGGGAGGGGAGGAGTTCCACAGTTTGAGGGGAGATTGAGGGAGAGGAGGAGTTCCACAGTTTGGAGGGGAGACTGAGGGAGGGGAGGAGTTCCACAGTTTGATGGGGAGACTGAGGGAGGGGAGGAGTTCCACAGTTTGAGGGGAGACTGAGGGAGTGGAGGAGTTCCTCAGTTTGAGGGGAGACTGAGGGAGGGGAGGAGTTCCACAGTTTGGAGGGGAGACTGAGGGAGGGGGGAGGAGTTCCACAGTTTGAGGGGAGACTGAGGGAGGGGAGGAGTTCCACAGTTTGAGGGGAGACTGAGGGAGTGGAGGAGTTCCACAGTTTGAGGGGAGACTGAGGGAGGGGAGGAGTTCCACAGTTTGAGGGGAGACTGAGGGAGGGGAGGAGTTCCACAGTTTGAGGGGAGACTGAGGGAGGGGAGGAGTTCCACAGTTTGGAGGGGAGACTGAGGGAGGGGAGGAGTTCCACAGTTTGGAAGGGAGACTGAGGGAGGGGAGGAGTTCCACAGTTTGGAGGGGAGACTGAGGGAGGGGAGGAGTTGCACAGTTTGGAGGGAAAATGAGGGCAGGGAGGAGTTCCATAGTTTTGAAGTCCTGTGAAAGATTGAGTTAAGGTAGGAGATGGGACGACGAATCTTGATTGCAATACAGTGAGGAAGCAGGGCGGAGTAAGGGTGTGCAGGCCGGAGCACTTGCAACTGAGGGGACTAAGAAGGGGCAGGTGTGGAGGACACAGTAGTAGCGATAAAGTAAAGACAAGAAAGGTTGTAATGGAAAGAGGATGGAGGCTAGGGTTGAAAGAGGGATTAGACAGAAAGCTAAATCCTTAATTGTGTTGCAGTGGCATGTTGTAGATGATTTGCAGGACAACTTTTCAACATTTTCCCCTCTTTTCTTGCTTATTTTTGCTTCAAGACCTCTTGCCCCTAAATGTGGCTCCAGCTTGGCATGGCTTTGACTTTCAATGTTTGGCTGCCCACTGATTACCCTCCGCAAAGTGCTCCACCTAATAGCCTGGCAGAGAACCAGCCAGCGCACAATCCACCCCAACCCAACACACCGCCTCTTGGGCGAGAGAGCTACCACTTATCTAAGCTCACACCTGGAGTTTAGAAGAACGAGAAATGATCTCAGTGAAACGTATAAAATTCTGAGAGGGCTTGACAGGGTAGATGCTGAGAGGTTGTATCCCCTGGCTGGAGTGTCTAGAACTAGGTGCCATAGTCTCAGGATAAGGGGTCGGCCATTTAGGACTGAGATGAGGTGAAATTTCTTCACTCAGAGGGCGGTGAATCTTTGGAATTCTCTACCCCAGAGGACTGTGGATGCTGAGTCGTTGAGTGTATTCAAGGCTGAGATCGATAGATTTTTCGACACTAAGGGTATCAAGGGATATGGGGAAAGGGTGGGAAAGTGGAGTTGAGGTAGAAGATCAGCCATGATCTTATTGAATTGCGGAGCAGGCTCGAGGGGCCGAATGGCCGACTCCTGCTCCTATTTCTTATGTTCTTAAGATGCCCTGTAGATATGTTTTTTCTTATTCATTTACAAGATGTGGGCGTCGCTGGCAAGGCCAGCATTTATTGCCCATCCCTAATTGCCCTTGAGAAGGTGGTGGTGAGCCGCCTTCTTGAACCGCTGCAGTCCATGTTGCGAAGGTGCTCCCACAGTGCTGTTAGGGAGGGAGTTCCAGGATTTTGACCCAGTGACGATGAAGGATCGGCGATATACTTCTAAGTCAGGATGGTGTGTGACTTGGAGGGAAACTTGGAGGTGATGGTGTTCCCATGCGCCTGCTGCCCTTATCCTTCTAGGTGGTAGAGGTCGCGGGTTTGGTAGGTGCTGCCGAAGAAGCCTTGGCGAGTGGCTGCAGTGCATCTTGTGGATGGTACACACTGCAGCCACGGTGGAGTTGAGGGTCACATAGAGGGTGAGATTTGCTGCATGTTCACCTCTCCGCCCGCGTTTTCGTTGGACGCCCTTAGTGGTGGGTTGCATTTTCCCCAACACTTTTCCCCTCCTATAGTGCATGGGACCGAATCTAAAGCTAAAATCGCTTGTCCCATTACTCGGGGGTGGCGGGGATGGCGGGGGGGCCACTGAGATAATTTCAATGGATAGGCTGAGGTCAGCACACAGCGGCTTTGAACTCTGTGGGCGAGCACCCGAACAGGAAGAACATTCATCCATTGGGCCGTCAGGAGCTCTCAAATACTCCTCCTAAAGGAGCGCGTTCTTCCCAGAAACACATTACTGACAGGGAGTTTCTGTAGCGTACAGCTGAAGACTACATCTGCAATTAATTGTGGACGCATCAACTCAATGAGAATTCCAGCTGGTCTCTCCTCAAGGAAACCTCTTCCAGTAGAACTGAAAGACCCAGACAACTGGCAAAGCCCTGCTGTTATTTATTAACAAATGTACCTATAGTAAGATGAAAACGCTTTAAAGAATATAAAACAATTTAATGAAAGACGTGCATTTCTATAGCGCCTTTCACAACCTCAAGATGTCCCAAAGCGCTTAACAGCCAATGAAGTACTCTTTTGAAGTGTAGTCACTGTTGTAATGTAGGAAACGCGGCAGCCAATGTGCGCACAGCAAGCTCCCACAAACAGCAATGAGATAAATGACCAGATAATCTGTTTTAGTGATGTTGATTGAGGAATAAATATTGGCCGAGGACGCCGGGGAGAACTCCCCTGCTCTTCTTCAAAATAGTGGCTGTCAGATCTTTTACATCCACCTGAAAGGGCAGACGGGCCCTCAGTTAATGTCTCATCCAAAAGACGGCCCCTCCGACAGCACATCTCTCCCTTATTTCTGCACTGCGAGTGTCAGCCAGGATTTTGTGCTCAAGTCTCTGGGGTGGAACTTAAACCCACAACCTTCTGAGCCAGAGGTGAGAGTGCTACCCACAGAGCCACTCTCTGGATAAATACATTTCTCCTGAATTCCCTATTGGATTTATTAGTGACTAATTTTATATTTATGGCCCCGAGTCTGGTCATGTCCGTAAGTGGAAACATCTTCTCTACGGCTACCCTATTAAAACCTTTCATAATCTTCAAGACCTCGATCAGGTCACCCCTCAGCCTTCTCTTTTCTTGTGAAAAGAGCCCCAGCCTGTTCAGTCTTTCCTGCTGGTTAGAACCTCTCAGTTCTGGAATCGTTCTAGTAAATCTGTTTTGTACCTTCTCCAGTGCCTCTATATCCTTTTTATAATATGGAGACCAGAGCTGTTCACAGTGCTCCAAGTGTGGTCTAACCAAGGTTCGATACAAGTTTAACATAACGTCTCTGTTTAATTCTATCCCTCTAGAAATGAACCCCAGTGCTTGGTTTGCTTTCTTGTATGGCATTAACCTATGTCGCTACTTTTAGTGATGTGCGTAGTGGTACCTCCAGGTCCCTCTGCTCCTCTACCCCATTTAGACACTTATTTTCCAAGGAGTATGTGGCCTCCTTATTCTTCCCATCAAAATGCCCCACCTCACACATATCTGTATTGAAGTTCATTTGCCAATTACACGACCGTTCTGCAAGTTTACTGATGTCTTCCTATAATTGGTCGCAGTCCTCCTCTGTATTAACCACACCCCCCCAATTTGGTGTCATCCGCAAATTTTGAAATTGTACTTCCGATTCCCGAGTCCAAATCGTTTCTGTAAACGGTGAACAGCTGTGGTCCCAGCACCGATCCCTGTGGAACACCACTTCCCACCATTAGCCAATCTGAGTAACACCAGTAACAACAAGGACTGAGATGAGGAGCGGGTGGTGAATCTTTGGAATTCTCTACCCCAGAGGGCTGTGGAGGCTCAGTCGTTGAGTACATTCAAGGCTGAGATCGATAGATTTTTGGATATTAAGGGAATCAAGGGATTTGGGGATAGTGCAGGAAAGTGGAGTTGCAGTAGAAGATCAGCCATGATCTTATTGAATGGCGGAGCAGGCTCGAGGGGCCGAATGGCCGACTCCTGCTCCTATTTCTTATGTTCTTAACAACTTGCATTTATATAGCGCCTTTAATGTAGTAAAATGGCCCAGGGCGCTTCATAGGAGCGATTATCAAAACAATATTTGACACCGAGCCACATAAGGAGATATTAGGGCAGATGACCAAAAGCTTGGTCAAAGAGGTAGGTTTTAAGGAGCATCTTAAAGGAGGAGAGAGGGGTAGAGGGCGCAGAGATTTAGAGAGGAGTTCCAGAGCTTAGGGCCCTGGCAGCTGAAGGCACGGCCGCCAATGGTGGAGCGATGAAAATCAGGGATGTTCAAGAGGCCAGAATTATTGGAGCGCAGAGATATTGGGGGGCTTGTGGGGCTGGAGGAGATTACAGAGATAGGGAGGGGACGAGGCCATGGAGGGATTTGAAAACAAGGATGACAATTTTGAAATTGAGGCGTTGCTTAACCGGGAGCCAGTGTAGGTCAGCGAGCACAGGGGGTGATGGGTGAACGGGAGTTGGTGCGAGTTAGGACACGGGCGGCAGAGTTTTGGATGAGCTGGAGTTTATGGAGGGCGGAACATGGGAGGTCGGCCAGGAGTGAGTTGGAACAGTCGAGTCTAGAGGTAACAAAAGGCGTGGATGAGGGTTTCAGCAGCGGTTGAGCTGAGGCTTATCTACTTCCGTTAAATATATTAGACTACCTTTAACCTCTGCTCTCTGTTTGCTGTTTTGTAGCCAGCTTGCTATCCATGATAACAAAAGTGAGAAGTCGCACAACACCAGGTTATAGTCCAACAGCTTTATTTGAAATCACAAGCTTTCGGAGCGCTGCTCACTTCACCTGACGAAGGAGCAGCCGCTCCGAAAGCTTGTGATTTCAAATAAAGCTGTTGGACTATAACCTGGTGTTGTGCGACTTCTCACATTTGTCCAACCCCAGTCCAACACCGGCATCTCCGCATCATGATAACAAGGCAAACATAATGAGTCCCTTTATTGTATCATAAACTGCGATCGCTTCCTTACATTACAACAGTGACTACACTTCAAAAAGTACTTCATTGGCTGTGAAGCACTTTGGGACGTCCTGAGGTGGGGAAAAGCACTGGAGAAATGCAACTCCTTTTTCTATTCCCTTCTTTAATAGTGAAAGTGATGAGAGCTCCTTAAAAGGTATGAACTTTTTATACAAATCCGAGTTTACAGAGGCCAAGCATTTTTTTCGCGGGCAGGAGGCTTTAGTTAGGGAGGAAACAAATAGTACAGCTCGGGAAAATGACTTTGCCAGATGGGATTTTATGTCGCAAGAGAGCATTCCTTTTCATTTTTCCGTCTTTATTGCGCCAGAAGCTGTTTAAAGGGTTGCGGGGGTTGGATGGTTTTAACGAGCGAGTGGGCGCTAAGCTCGTGGGCTCTTTTCCTGCCTCCCTGCTCTTTCGCTGCAAGAGATCGGGCAACGATTGTCCGAGTGAGTGTCAGCCATGGCTTAGTGGGCAGCACGCCTGCCTCTGAGTCCGAAGGTCGTGGGTTCAGAGACTTGAGCACAAAGTCCAGGCTGACTCTCCCGGTGCAGTACCGAGGGAGCGCTGCACTGTCAGAGGTGCCGTCATTCGGAGGAGACGTTAAACCGAGGCCCCGTCTGCTCTCTCGGGTGGACGCTAAAGATCCCAGGGCCACTATTGGAAGAAGAGCTGGGGAGTTCTCCCTGGTGTCCTGAGGCCAATATTTATCCCTCAAGCAACATCACTAAAACAGATGATCTGGTCATTATCTCATTGCTGTTTGTGGGAGCTTGCTGTGCGCAAATTGGCTGCCACGTTCCCTACATTACAACAGTGACTACACTTCAAAAAAGTACTTCATTGGCTGTAAAGTGCTTTGGGACGTCCTGAGGTGGTGAAAGGCGCTATAGAAATGCCAGTCTTTATTTCGCTGAGGGGCATGATGCTGGTAGACGGTTTCACTGCCTGAAGAGAGCAAGTGAGTTCATCAAGAACTCGGTGTGATAGAATACATCAGCAGTTTACTCCAAAGATTGCGCCCTTGAAATTGCACAGTGGGTATATTAGTATACAAGCCTTTAACGCACTGATATTAAATTCTTCTCTCTGCTTTGTTGGCCTTGGAGGGGAAGCAGCGCAGATTCACCAGAGTGATACCGGGGCTAAAAGGGTTAAATTACGAGGACAGGTTGCACAGACTAGGCTTGTATTGCCCTGAGTATAGAAGATTAAGGGTGATCTAATCGAGGTGGTTAAGAGGATTTGATAGGGTAGATAGAGAGAAACTATTTCCTCTGGTGGGGGGAGTCCAGAACAAGGGGGCATAACCTTAAAATTAGAGCCAGGCCATTCAGGGGTGATGTCAGGAAGCACTTCTTCACACAAAGGGTAGCAGAAATCTGGAACTCTCTCCCCCAAAAAGCCATTGAGGCTGGGGGTCAATTGAAAATTCCAACACTGAGATTGATAGCATTTTTGTTGGGTAAGGGTATTAAGGGATATGGAACCAAGGCAGGTAGATGGAGTTAAGATACAGGTCAACCATGATCTAAATGAATGGCAGAGCAGGGTCGAGGGGCTGAATGGCCTCCTCCTGTTCCTATGTTCCTAACAGAGGCATTAACTCTTTTATATTTTATCAAAGTAATTTCACTGCCCAGGAGTTTCACGGAGATCGCTTGTCCAAGCACACTTTGTCTTTTAGAAAAATATTTTTTTTCCGTGCATTTTCTCCCAAAGACGCTGACTCCAGGCTGGGGTACGGGTTTCCTCAGGCTCCTGTGTCGGGGTCAAGCACCCGATCTTCAGCTTGTGAACCTGAGCAATGAGAGGCGGGAGGCAATTTGACCGTGATTGGCGTCGCAGCAGCGCCTGAACCTCTCGTCCCCCCTGCACGTATCAGAGTAGAATGTCTGATCAACAACAATACCTTGCATTTATACAGCGTAGTGGAGTGTCCCAGGCCGCTTCACAGGAGCGATTATCAAACAAAATTTGACACCGAGCCACATAAGGAGATATTAGGACAGGTGACTAAAAAGCTTGGTCAAAGAGGTAGGTTATTGAAGGAGTGACTTAAAGGAGGAGAGCGAGTCGGAGAGGCGCAGGAAGAATGTTCCCGATGGTCGGAGAGTCCAGAACCAGGGGTCACAGTCTAAGGATAAGGGGTAAGCCATTTAGGACAGAAATGAGGAAGAATTTCTTCACCCAGAGAGTGGTGAACCTGTGGAATTCTCTACCACAGAAGGCAGTTGAGGCCAATTCATTAAATAGATTCAAGAAGGAGTTGGATATATTTCTTAAGGCTAAAGGGATCAAGGGATATGGGGAGAAAGCAGGGACAGGGTACTGAATTTGGATGATCAACCATGATTGCATTGAATGGCAGAGCAGGCTCGAGGGGCCGAATGGCCTACTCCTGCTCCTATCTTCTATGTTTCTATGAGAGGTTTAGGGAGGGAATTCCAGAGCTTAGGGCCCAAGCAGCTGAAGGCACGGCCGTCAATGGTGAAGCGAAGGAAATCGGGGATGCGCAAGGGCTTGGAGGAGGTTACAGAGATAGGGAGGGGCGAGGCCGTAGAGGGATTGGAAAACCAGGATGAGAAGTTTAAAATTGAAACAGGAAACACAAAGAGACCAAGCCCAAACCAAATAGAAGTGAAAGATGAAAGCAAAGAAAATTATTGGGTGATTTTCTCAGAAATTAACCTAAAAAGAATTTTTTTTTTTTTTAAAACCCACAAAAGAAAATTCCCACGTAACAGCTTCGTTCTATAGCAGTGAGTCACCTCCAGTAACTTCCAAGAAATTTCCTTCAAGCTTTAAAGGGTGAGGACGGGTTGCACAATCTTGGCTTGTACTCTCTTGAGTTTAGATGGTTGAGGGATGATCTAATCGAGGTGTTTAAAATGATCAAGGATTCGATAGTGTAGATACAAAGAAACTGTTTCCTCTGGTTGGGCGGGGGGGGAGTCCAGAACAAGGACCAAAATTAGAGCCAGGCCATTCAGGGATGATGTCAGGAAGCACTTCTTCACACAAAGGGTAGTGGAATTGAGGAGACTAGGCCTATATTCTCTAGATGTGGAGATGCCGGCATTGGACTGGGGTGGACAAAAATGAGAAGTCGCACAACACCAGGTTATAGTCCAACAGATTTATTTAATTTTACAAGCTTTCGGAGCTGTTCGCTCCTTCTTCAGGTAGCGTAGCTGTGAGAGAATCTCCCAGAATTCACAATATAAACACAGAAAAAATCTATTCAAATCTTTCCCTACATCAAAGACACACTAAGAGCACAGCCAAGACAATGAGATGTGTCCCAGGGGGTCCAACGTGTCAAAACACCTGCTGGCCGCATATCCTCTCCATTTGTGTTAGTCTTTTTAAAACAAAACCTGGAAAGACTGGCCATGATGTCAAATCACGTTCTGTATCGTGACATGAACCCGATATCGCGATTGAGGCCATCCTCATGAGTGTGGAACTTGGCTATCAGTTTCTGCTCTATGATTTTCGCTGTCGTGTATCCCGAAGGCCGCCTTGGAGAACGCTTACCCGCAGATCCGAGGCTGAATGCCCCTGACTGAGTTTAGAAGAATGAGAGGTGATCTCATTGAAACACACAAAATTCTTACAGGGCTTGACAGGGTAGATGCAGGGAGGATGTTTCCCCTGGTTGGAGAGTCTAGAACCAGGGGTCACAGTCTCAGAATAAGGGGGTCGGCCATTTAGGACTGAGATGAGGAGAAATTTCTTCTCTCAGAGGGTGGTGAATCTTTGGAATTCTCTACCCCAGAGGGCTGTGGAGGCTCAGTTGTTGAGTATATTCAAAAATGAGAAGTCGCACAACACCAGGCTATAGTCCAACAGTTTTATTTAAAATTACGAGCTTTCGGAGCTCCGCTCCTTCTTCAGGTGCAGTGAGGGAACACAAATCGATTACACCGTATATAAACACAGAGAGCGATTTGTCTGCAGAGATACAATCCGTTAGGGAGGCATTACATCAAAGACACATCAGAGTACAGCTAAGACAATGAGGTGGGGTCACAGGGGGTCCAACGTGTCAAATGCTGCCGTCTGCAGTTAAGCTTTTAACTTTTTATTTTTTTTTATTTTTAAAAACTGGAAAAACAGTATATTCAAGACAGAGATCGATAGATTTTTGAATATTAAGGGAATCAAGGGATATGGGGATATGGGGAGTTGAGGTCGAAGATCAGCCATGATCTCATTGAATGGCGGAGCAGGCTCGAAGGGCCAAATGGCCGACTCCTGCTCCTATTTCTTATGTTCTTATGGAAATCTGGAACTCTCTCCCCCCCAACAAGGCTGTGGATGCTGGGGGATCAATTGGAGCTTACAGGACTGAGCTCGATAGCTGTTTGTTGGTTCAGGTTATCAAGGGATACGGAGCCAAGGCGGGTAAATGGAGTTGAGGTACAGGTCAGCTACGATCTAATTGAATGGTGGAACAGGCTCGAGGGGCTAAACGGCCTCCGCCTGTTCCTATGGAGGAGCAGAGAGTGAGGGTAGGGGTGTATGGCTGGAGTAGATCAGTGAAGTAGCAAAATGAACGGAGATATGTGTATATGATCTGGAACGCGCTGCCTGAAAGGGCGGTGGAAGCAGATTCAATAGTAACTTTCAAAAGGGAATTGGAGAAATACTTGAAAAGGAAAAATTTGCAGGGCTGTGGGGAAAGAGCCGGGGCGGGGGGGAGCAGGGGGGGAGGGGGGGGGGAGTGGGACTAATTGGAGAGCCCTTTCAAAGAGCCGGCACAGGCACGATGGGCCGAATGGCCTCCTTCTGTGCTGTAAGATTCTATGATGTTCTATGTTACTGAGTAAAACCTTCAAACACTCAGACAACAGGGTTTTCGGGGGAATTCTGCAGGCTAACCAAGATTTACACAGGGTAACCCCATTGTGCTACATTTCCCAGAAAGCTCTGGAGAATCATCGCAGTGGAATGAGTCAGCAAAGTTATAGCTAATCTAAGACGCAGCAGCCATTATCAGGGTACAGGAGAGATTTACTAGAATGGTTCCCGGGATGAGGGATTGCAGTTACGTGGATAGACTGGAGAAGCTGGGGTTGTTCTCCTTGGAGCAGAGAAGGCTGAGAGGAGATTTGATCGAGGTGTTCAAAATCATGAGGGGTCTAGACAGAGTAAATAAAGAGAAACCGTTTCCAGTGGCTGAAGGATCGATAACGAGAGGGACACAGATTTACGGTGATTGGCAAAAGAATCAGAGGCGACATGAGGAAAAACTTTTTTACGCAGCGAGTGGTTAGGATTAGGAACGCGCTGCCTGATAGGGCGGTGGATACAGATTCAATAGTAGCCTTCAAAAGGGAATTGGATAAATACTTGAAGGAGAAAACATTGCTTGGATATGGGGAAAGAGCGGGGGGAGTGGGACTGACTGGATTACTCTTCGAAAGAGCCGGCGCAGACTCGATGGGCCGAATGTCCTCCTTCTGCGATTGATTCTATGATCACAAGCCCTGAGGTTAATTCATTACCAACAGGCCTACACTCATGGATGTGATTACGATCTGACCTCTCCGCGCGCCCCCCCCCATTTCCTCAGGATTGGGATGGGCCAAGCCCCAATACAAAAATGAAAAGGAAAAGAAAGACTTGCATTTCTATAGCGCCTTTCACGACCTCAGGACGTCCCAGAGCACTTTACGGCCAATGAAGTACTTTTTTGAAGTGTAGTCGCTGTTGCAATGTAGGAAACACGGCAGCCAATTTGCACACAGCAAGCTCCCACAAACAGCAATGTGATAATGACCAGATAATCTGTTTTTTAAATGATATTGATTGAGGGATAAATATTGGCACCGGGGACAACTCCCCTGCTCTTCTTTGAAATAGTGGCCGTGGGATCTTTTACGTCCACCTTGAGAGGGCAGCCGGGGCCTCGGTTTAATGTCTCATCCAAAAGACGGCACCTCCGACAGTGCAGCACTCCCTCAGTACTGCACTGGAGTGTCAGCCTGGCTTTATGTGCTCAAGTCCCTGGAGTAGGACTTGAACCCACAACCTTCTGACACTAGAGGTGAGAGAGTGCTCCCCACTGAGCCACAGCTGACACTACCATCCTGGCAGTCGATGATACAATGTTGTTGACTGATCACGGCGATCAATCTCTATACAACAGACCCAGACACGAGGTGGGGAAAACCCCCCGTGGTGGAGAGCTTTGGGAACCACAGGTCCACAGTCACCTGTTCCTCCCGAGCTCGCTGCACTCACCACACCTCATATCTCAAATTACTCAGATACTGGATCCTAAAATGGTATTACTGAAAGAAATCTCTCTAATTTGCATGTGAATGATTCAACACTAACTGCTTCCCCCATCTCCCGAGGGAGCCTGATCCACAGATTGACCACTCGCTCACTGAGATATTGTTTCCACAGATTAGTTCTGAATTTCCCCCCCTTCAAGCACAGACCGTGTCCTCTGGTTCTACTGTTCTTTTTTTATTCATTCATGGGATGTGGGCAGCATTGGCTAGGCTGGCATTTATTGCCCATCCATAACTGAGTGTCTCGCTCGGCCATTTCAGGGGGGCAGTTAAGAGTCAACCACATTGCTGTGGGTCTGGAGTCACATATCGGCCAGACCGGGTAAGGACGGCAGATTTCCTTCCCTAAAGGACATTAGTGAACCAGATGGGTTTTTATGACAATCCGATAGTTTCATGGTCACCATTACTGATACGAGTTTTATTATTCCAGATTTATTTAACTAACTGAATTTAAATTCCCCTGCTGCCGTGGTGGGATTTCAACTCATCATCTTAGCCAGACTCATTAGTCCAGGCCTCTAGATTACTATTGTGCCTGAGTGTGTCTATCTCTACTTGTCTGTCTCTCTATACCTCTCTCTCTGTGATTCTCTGTCAGTGTCTCTCTTTTCTGCGCCTATGTGGGTATCTCCTCTCTATCTGTGTGTCTCTTTCTCTTGTTCGTTCTTTCTCACGCTATCTCTCTCTCTTTCTCTCTCCACGGATGCTGCCTGGCCTGCTGAGTTTTTCCAGCGTTTTCTGTTGTTACTCTAGATTACTAGTCCAGTAACATAACCACTATGCCACCACTCCCATAGCATGATCCTAGAATCATAGAATGATTACAGCACAGAAGGAGGCCATTCAGCCCGTCGAGTCCGTGCCGGCTCCCTGCAAGAGCACTTCAGCCAGTCCCACTCCCCCGCCCTTTCCCCGCAGCCCTGCAAATTTTTTTCCTTCAGGTACTTATCCAATTCCCTTTTGAAAGCCACGATTGAATCTGCCTCCACCACCCTCTCAGGCAGTGCATTCCAGATCCTAACCACTCGCTGCGTAAAAATGTTTTTCCTCATGTCGCCTTTTCGCTAGTTTCCCATTGAAAGAAACTAAGAGAAAGGCCGTGAATTTTTACCTGTGAGCTGATAATCCTCAGGCCGGAGGCTGGGAGATCTTTGCTCCCTGGAGGTGCAGACTGACGAAGAGAGATAGCGTGAGAAAGAACGAACAAGAGAAAGAGACACACAGATAGAGAGGAGATACCCACATAGGCGCAGAAAAGAGAGACACTGACAGAGAATCACAGAGAGAGAGGTATAGAGAGACAGACAAGTAGAGATAGACACACTCAGGCACAATAGGTAGAAAAAGAGAGGGAGAGACAGACAGAGAGACATAGGTAGAGAGAAACAGACAATGAGAGACACAGAGACAGAGAGGTAAACTCAGGGAGACATAAAGAACTTGTATTGGTGCCTTTGAAGATATCAGGACGTCCCAAAGTGCTTGACAGCCAATGAAGAACCTTTTGAAATGCAGATACTCTTGTAATGTAGGGAAACGCGGCAGCCAATTTGCGCACAGCAAGATCCCGCAAACAGTAACGAGACAGTGACCTGATAATCTGTTTTTTAGCGATGTCGACTGAGGGATAAATATTGGCCCCAGGACACCGGGGAGAACTCCCCCCCCCCTGCTCTTCTTCGAAATAGTGGCCGCGGGATCTTTTACGTCCACCCGAGAGGAGCAGACGGGGCCTCGGTTTTAACGTCTCATCCGAAAGGCGGCACCTCCGACAGCGCGGCGCTCCCTGGGTACTGGCCACTGGGCTGTGTCGGCCTGGGTTTATGTGCTCAAGTCTCTGGAGTGGGGGCCCGAAGCAGAGAAACAGAGTGGGACATAAACAGATGGGAGGGAGGGAGAGATAAACGCGGAGAGAGAGAGAGAGGAAAAAAAAGACGGTCGCAGCTGCTAATTTGAGCCACGCGCCCTCATGTGACACTCAGAGTGACACCGGTAGTAAAGAGCCAGATCTCTGACTGCCAGCTGGTGATTTACCCTGAGCGATGAGCACTGAGGAGAGGAGAATCTGAGAGCAAATATATTCAACAGGCCTTGTGTCCCTTTTGTCACAATGACTCAATTTTCTACATGGCCCTGCCACTCTGTCACTGGGGACAGGCTGGGAATTACAGGGATTTGTTCCTGTTAAACACAGGTCAGCGAAATGTCAACATTTTTGACTTTTAAACAAACGGGTCACATGTCCTATATTTAAAGTACGCAATTAAAGGGACAGGGTCAAACGACACGTGGCTCGCAGTTAGCCGAGAGGTGAGTGATCTCGGGAGTCCTATTTTTACAGTAGTTCCTTTTTGAGAACGTAGGAACAGAAGGAGGCCATTCAGCCCATCGAGTCCGTGCCAGCTCTCTGTGGAGCGATCCAGTCAGTCCCATTCCCCCGCTCTATCCCCGTAGCCCTGCAAGTCTTTCTTTCTTTACTGTGTCCAGGTAGAGAATAACACAGGGGCTGGCAGGAGGGAATTCCAGAGCTTAGGTCATAGATTCATAGAGTCATAACGGCACAGAAGGAGGCCATTCGGCCCATCGAGTCCGTGCCGGCTCTCTGCTAGAGCAATCCAGTCAGTCCCATTCCCCCGCTCTATCCCCGTAGCCCTGCAGGTTTATTTCCCTCAAGTGCCTATCCAGTCTCCCCTTGAAAACATTGAGTGTCTCCGCTTCCACCACTTCCGTCGGCAGCGAATTCCAGGTCCTCACCACTCGCTGCGTAAAAAAGTTTTTCCTCACATCCCCCCCTGTATCTCTTGCCCAAAACCTAAAATCTGTGTCCCCTAGTCCTTGTACCGTCAACTAGTGGGAACAGCCTTTCCCCGTCTAGCCTATCCAAACCCGTCGTAATCTTGTGCACCTCACCCTCCTTTGCTCTAATGAAAACAAATCCAGCTCCTCCAACCTGTCCTTGTAGCTAAGATCCCCCATATAGGTCACCTGTAGTTAATGCTCCTGGGCTAATAAACCACAGGTGGTGAGTTCACATCCCACCATGGCAAATCGTGAAAGTAACTTCAACAATTGTGTGGGCTGGCATCAGAACCATGAAAATCTGCCAGATATTCGTAAAAACCCAACTGGTTCACGAAGGTCCTTCAGAAAGAAAGCACTTGCATTTCTATAGCGCTTTTCACGGCCTCAGGACGTCCCAAGTGCTTCACAGCCAATGAAGTACTTTTTTGACGTGCAGTCACTGTTGTAACATAGAGAAATGTGGCAGCCAATTTGCTCACAGCAAGATCCCACAAACAGCAATGTGATAATGTCCAAATAATCGGTTTGTCTTTTTTTAGTGATGTTGGTTGAGGAATAAACAATGGCCCCAGACAACAGGGAGAAATCCCCTGCTCTTCTGTATGACTCAGTGCCATAATTGTGCAAGTAGAACTGAAATTTATTAACAAAAGTACCTATAGTAAGATGGAAACTTGTTAAAGTATAAAATAATTTAATGAATCAAAGACTTGCATTTATATAACGCCTTTCACAACCTCAAGATGTCCCAAAGCACTTTACAGCCAATGAATTACTTTTAAAAGTGTGGTCGCTGTTGTAATGCAGGAAACGTGGCAGGCAATTTGCGCACAGCAAGATCCCACAAACAGCAATGTGATAAATGAGCTGATGATCTGTTTTAGTGATGTTGGTTGATGGTTAACTGTTAGCCAGGACACCGGGGAGAACTTCCCATCTCTTCTACAAAATAGTGGCCATGGGACCTGTTACGTCCACCTGGTTTAACAGCTCATCAAAAAGACGGCACCTCCGACAGTGCGGCGCTCCCTCAGTACTGCACTGGGAGTGTCAGCCTAGATTTTTGTGCTCAAGTCTCTGGAGTGGGACTTGAACCCACAACCTATCTGACTCAAGAGGTGAGAGTGCTACCCACTGAGACCACGGCTGAGACCGTGACCCCATTTTTCAATACTGGCAAAGGTCAACCTCACACCCCCAGATGCCTTCCACTGGCCGCAACTTGGACTGGGCAAGAAATGCAGCCACTTTCTGAGATTAGAATTATAATTCTCATTCTCGTGTCCTCGCGCCCCCTCCCTATCTCCGTAACCTCTTCTAGCCCCACAACCCCCTGAGATCTCTGCGCTCCTCGAATTCTGGCCTCTTGCGCAATCCTCCGATTTCCATCGCTCCACCATTGGCGGCCGTGCCTTCAGCTGCCTGGGCCCTAAACTCTGGAATTCCCTCCTTAAACCTCCCTACCTCTCTCTCCTCCTTTAAGACGCTCCTTAAAACCTTTGACCAAGCTTTTGGTCACCTGTCCTAATACCTCGCTTTGTGGCTCAGTGGCAAAGTTTGTCTGATAATCGCTCCTGTGAAGCACCTTGGGACATTTTTAAATTAAGTTAAAGGCACTGGATAAATACAAGTTGTAAAGTAAATTGTATTGCATTCACCCACCACAACATGAGGGTGGGGCCAGAAAAACACTTTTAACAGCTAAGGCCAAAGTTTAAAAAATCTAACTATATCCCTTCTGCCACTTGACATTCAACGGCATCACCATCGCCGAATCCCCCACCATCAACATCCTGGCGGTCACCATTAACCAGAAACTTAACTGGACCAGCCACATAAATACTGTGGCAACAAGAGCAGGTCAGAGGCTAGGTATTCTGCGGCGAGTGTCTCACCTCCTGACTCCCCAAAGCCTTTAAACCATCTACAAGGCACAAGTAAGGAGTGTGATGGAATACTCTCCACTTGCCTGGACAACAACACTCGAGAAGCTCGACACCATCCAGGACACTTGATCGGCCCCCCATCCACCACCTTAAACATTCACTCCACCGGCATACCGTGGCTGCAGTGTGTACCATCTACAAGATGTACTGCAGCAACTCGCCAAGGCTTCTTCGGCAGCACCTCCCAAACCTGCGACCTCTTCCATCTAGAAGGACAAGGGCAGCAGGCGCATGGGAACACCACCACCTGCAAGTTCCCCTCCAAGTCACACGCACCATCCCGACTTTGAAGTATATCGCCGTTCCTTCATCGTTGCTGGGTCAAAATCCTGGAACTCCCTCACTAACAGCACTGTGGGAGCACCTTCACCACACGGGCTGCAGCGGTTCAAGAAGGCAGCTCACCACCACCTTCTCAAGGGCAATTAGGGATGGGCAATAAATGCTGGTCTTGCCAGCGACGCCCACATCCCAGGAACGAATATATTTTTTAAAAATCTTGTTGCTTTAAGAGGAGGCGTGTAACGTGGAGGGCGCTATGACCCAGGAGAGGGAATCGTCCCTATCTGGGCTTGGTAGCGGCAGCGATCTCTGAGCTCAGCACCGCTCTTTGGAATTCGCTGCTATTTAAACCCCTCCAGTGATTTCATTCCGCTTTGCAGAAAGTTAAAATTCGTTTGACAGACACATGCATTTGCTGCCCGGTGTCTGATAGCGGGCTGGCACACTGAAAAAAAAAGGCGTTGCAAACTTTACAGTTAAATTGCCGAAGAGCAGGAGGTAACTTTACAGTCTGGTCTCAGCTGTTGAGAAAACGGTAAGGAAGAGAAAGTATTCAAAGCATGAGAGTGAATAAGTAATCTTGTATTTTACTTTTCCACAAAGTCAAGAGATTTATTTTTCATTTTAAGCAGTACAGGTTTAAAAAGTTAATATTTAGAATCAAACAAGTTTCTGCTAAGTTCTTAAACTAAACTCAGCAGAAAGTTTTTTCCCAACTAGAATGTAACTCAAAAACTTCTAAGAAAAGTTAGAAAAAAGTTTAGAGGAAGAAAAAAACCAAAGTGTGCTCATTTGGGGTTTTTTTTTAAAAAAGTAAATATATTTTAAAATAGTGATTGAAAACATCAAGCCAGATTAATTCTCATAAGTTGTGTGCCACTTAGTTTCAGAATTCACGAGTTCCCACTCCCAGACTACTGAGGTGGCAAAGTCGAACTTAAATGACTTTATCTTAAAATGTTATTATTCAGATTCTGCGCTTTGCTTTCTTATCAGCAGTCGGAGTAATTCTGCAGGGAAATGGGAGATTTGCATTTGATCCCATTGTTGTTGTGTATCTCCTCGGGCGGGACCTGTGTGGCGTGGTGTAGATATTAAAGAGTGTCGGACTTCACTACTGACAGGTTAGCGGGATTATTAGCTTCATGCTTGGGTGCCAGTTAGTTCAATGTGAGAAGGGCACAGACCCTAACTCGGTGCAGTTTCCCCATCTGTGTATCGCATGGTCTAGCGCCACCTCCTGATAGCCGACTGGTGACTCTGGGTGCAATGCTGCTAAATGGAAGACTTGCATTTCTATAGCGCCTTTCACAACCTCAATACGTCCCAAAGCGCTTTACAGCCAATGAAGTGTAGTCACTGTTGTAACATAGGAAACGCAGCAGCCAATTTGTGCACAGCAAGCTCCCACAAACAGCAATGTGATAATGACCAGATAATCTGTTTTTAGTGATGTTGATTGAGGGATAAATATTGGCCCCAGGACACCTCCCCTGCTCTTCTTTGAAATAGTGGCCGTGGGATCTTTTACATCCACCTGAGAGAGCAGACTGGGCCTCGGTTTAACGTCTCGTCCGAAAGTCGGCACCTCCGACAGTGTGGCACTCCCTCAGTACTGCACTGGAGTGTCTCAAGTCTCTGGAGTGGGACCTGAACCCACAACCTTCTAGACTCTGAGGTGAGGGTGCTACCCACTGAGCCACGGCTGACACCTTCCTACAGCTAGATGTCCACAACCCTTCCCAAGAGACACTAAAAAAAAAAATTCATTCTTGGGATGTGGGAGTCGCTGGCAAGGCCGGCATTTATTGCCCATCCCTAATTGCCCTCGAGAAGGTGGTGGTGAGCTGCCTTCTTGAACCGCTGCAGTCCATGTGGTGAAGGTACTCCCACAGTGCTGTTAGGGAGGGAGTTCCAGGATTTTGACCCAGCGATGATGAAGGAACGGCCGATATATTTCCAAGTCAGGATGGTGTGTGACTTGGAGGGGAACTTGGAGGTGGTGGTGTTCCCATGCGCCTGCTGCCCTTGTCCTTCTAGGTGGAAGAGGTCACGGGTTTGGGAGGTGCTGCCGAAGAAGCCTTGGCGAGTTGCTGCAGTGCATCTTGTAGATGGCACACACTGCAGCCACGGTGCGCCGATGGTGGAGGGAGTGAATGTTTAAGGTGGTCGATGGGGTGCCAATCAAGCGGGCTGCTTTGTCTTGGATGGTGTCGAGCTTCTTGAGTGTTGTTGGAACTGCACTCATCCAGGCAAGTGGAGAGTATTCCATCACACTCCTGACTTGTGCCTTGTGGTTGGTGGAGAGGCTGCGGAATCAGCTCACACTAAGACTGGGGAGCTGTCTCGCACCATTTGGGTGCAGTAGTAACCCTAGAGGTCATGAGGTCACCATACCAAGTTGAGAAATTAATTTTAGTAATCTGATGATTTAGGACTGGCATCAGAAAAAAAATGGCCATGAAGCAGTCGGATTGTCGTAAAAACACAACTGGGTCCTTGATATCATTCAGGGAAGGAATCCTGCCATCCTTACCCGGTCTGGGCCGACACGTGACTCCAGTCCCCGCACTATGTGGATGACTCTTAATGCCCTCAGGGCAGCTATGGGCGGGAGTGTCACCCACACCCTGAGACCAGAAAACAGCATAATGAAAAATAATTTCAGTGCAGCGTGAAGCCAGGCTGAGATCTCTTAGACACTTCACCAACCTACTGGATGTCCCTCAAATCCCTCCATGGCCTCGCCCCTCCCTCCAGCCCCACAACCCCCACCCCCCCCCCCCTCCGAGATATCTGCGCTCCTCCAATTCTGGCCTCTTGAACATCCCTGATTTCCATCGCTCCACCATTGGCGGCCGTGCCTTCAGCTGCAATCCCCGCTTTTTGTCCATAACCCTGTCAGTTCCTCATCCTCAAGAACCCGTCCGACTCCCTTTTAAAATTATTGATGGAATCAGCTTCCACCACCTTTCCAGGTCGAGCGTTCCCGATCCCCGACAACTCTCCGAGTGAAAACATTCTCCTCATCTCCCCTCGAGATCTTTTGCCAGTGATTTTGAATCTATGACCTCTGGTTATTGACCCACTCGCCTGGAGGAATAGTTTTTCTCTACCTACTCTATCAAAACCTCTCATCATCTTGAAAACCTCTATTAGGTCACCTCTTCACCTTATGCTCTGCTCTGAAAGGGCAGTGGGAACAGATTCAATAGTAACTTTCAAAAGAGAATTGGAGAAATACTTATAGAATGATACAGCACTGGAGGAGGAGGCCATTCGGCCCATCGTGCCTGTGCCGGCTTTTTGAAAGAGCTCTCCCATTAGTCCCACTCTCCCCCTGCTCTTTCCCCACAGCCCTGCAGATGTTTCCCCTTCAAGTATTTCTCCGATTCCCTTTTGACTGTTACTATTTGAATGTTAATTAGACTGAAGTCCTCGCATTATTATCCGCTGAGCTGGGTCATAAGAACACACCAGGCTTGTTTCTGGTGTGGAAGCACTCGGTGACTCCTGGAAGGCCTCCCACAGTGACTCGTTCGGTATGTGTGCTCCCAGCGCTGCCCAGCCACACACACACACACCATGAAGGTCCTGAGTTTGACCCTTGGTCTGTGCTGAGTGGGCTACGAGGCTGTTCCCTAGTGTCATAGGAACAGGAGGAGGCCATTCGGCCCCTTGTGCCTGTGCCGGCTCTTTGAAAGAGCTCTCCAATTAGTCCTACTCCACCGCCCCCCCCCCCCCCCGCTCTTTCCCCGTAGCCCTGCAAAATTTTCCTTTTCAAGTATTTATCCAATTCCCTCTTAAAAGTTACTATTGAACCTGCTTCCACCGACAGATCATAACAACTCGCTGCGTGAACAAAATGTCTCTGACATAACCTGTCGAGCACCAGTCACTGAAGATGAGGACCACCCACATAAAAATCACCTGCACAGAGATACAGAGCAGAGCACAAAAAAAAACCCCAGGGAAATACATTCTTGAATATTTCAATACTTGAAGGGAATGTTTGTTACGGGGCTGTGGGGGGTTTCTGTGCTGTACGATCCGATGATGCTCCAAGTAACAATCTTTTGCCTTCACTCTTCGCAGGTCTCTGCCGCAGCCTCAGCGTGAGCGAGCAAGAGACAAAGGATGCCAAGCTCCAGAGCCAGAAGATCGCCGCCCAGTTGACCACTCCGCCAAGCGCCAACTCCAAGGGGGTGCTGCTCTTCAACAAGCGCAAGAAGAGAGTAAACGCGTTCACCTTAACCAGCTACGGCAGGCAGGAGCTGCGGTCTGGGGCGGAGGCCGGCAGACCCGTCGATGGGGAGGGCAGGGCTCCCGGGGACCGTCTAGACGAGGCGCCGGGCGTCGAACCAAGAGGCTCGGCCGACTCCTCGTCTTCCTCCGAAGAGACCGGCGTACCGTACTTTGAGCGGCGGGCCCAGGGGGACAGCATGGAGGCGTCAGTGGGCGAGAACCACGCGGGCGCCCTCGGAGGCAGGGCGGAGGAGACGCAGAACTGCGCGTCCGAGGACGAGGGAGAGGAGCCACGCGGCGGAGGGGCGGCGACGGAGGAAGCGGGGGAACGAGGGGCGACGCAAGACTCGACGGGAGAACGTCCACTGGAAGCCAACGATCTGGTTAAACCAGCCAGAACGACAATGGAGGTCCACTTGGAAGCTGCGCACCTGCTCCGTGAACCTGACAAGGTCTACATGGACCTTCCAGGAGAGGCCAATAATCAAACTGATGGAGATAAAATTGGCGAGAGCCAGGAGGTGTACGTGCCTGAGGAAAAGCAGGCACTCGTGATGAACAGGACGCCCAAGCCCTTTCTGTCCGAGGGGGCTTCTCCCAAACCCTACCTGCCACAAGTCAGCCCTCCCGCAGGCTCTCCTTATTCTCCGGTTTACTCCAACCCTCCCCCGGTGTCCCGGATGACCTCCCCCCCACCGTTTGCCAGCTCCAGCCCGTCGGCCGTTGGGCAAGCCAAGTCGCCGGTGGTCTGGTCCAACAAGACGGGCATCTTGGAAGAATCCAGGACGCGAAGGGCTGCGAGGAAGCCGATGTTCACCTTCCACGAGAAGCCGAAAGTGGCGCCCAACCCCGAGCTCCTGTCGCTGGTGCAGGGCATAGACGTCAAGAAGAAGAGCAGCCAGGCGGAAAGCCTGGCCGATGAGGACTACCTCGGTCTCGGGGCGGAGGCTTGCACCTTTGACCACCAGAAGCCCTCCCCCACCGTGGCCTCCAAGCCCGTGGTTTCCAGCCAAGACGGCCCTCCGATCCCGGAATGGGCGTCTTGCTTGAAGCCGCCGGAGCTGAGAGCGCCGCGCAGGTCTGGCGCCACGCAGACGCTGGCGGAGGTCAAAGGGAAAGGGGCCGAGCTGTTCGCGCGCCGGCAGTCCCGGATGGAGAGGTACACCATTGAATCGTCGCCAGCCAGAGACAGCCAACCTCGGCCACCCTCGCCCACCATGTCCTTGCCGCCATCTTGGAAGTGCCACGATGAGCAACGCACCCCGCCGCCGTTCAACCACAGGGGTCTTCACCTTGGGCCCAGACCTCCGCCATCCGCCTTCGCCCAAGTCAACAAGGCAAGCAGCAGCCCCAGGGCACCGGCGGACTGGGCAAGGCACCAGCCCCACCAGCTAAGCTCGTCCCTGTTCATCATCTCGCCGGACAAGAGCCCGCTCACGACCTTACCCAGGGGGGCTCCCTCGCCGCCCAGACTCGTCCTCCCCGGCGCCACGCCGTACGTCAGGCAAACCTCGGCGCCGCCTTCCTCGCACGCTCCGCCTCCTACGGCTGCCAAGCCACCCGCGGTGCCCCCGCCTCCCTCCGGACTCAACGGGTTCGGCAACCACAGCCCCGGCGTCGATCTCCGAGGCCCGGCCTTCCAGCCTGCCTCAGCCTCTCCGGGCGGCGCGCCCTCTCCCAGGCCCAAGGAGGGGACGCAGGCTCCGAGACCTTCCTTTTCAGCGCGGAGAGCCGGACTCGAACCCCAGGTGTGGAAACCTTACGGTTTGTTTTTCTGAAAGAGAAAAAGTACACGGCGAGAAATCTGGGAAAACGCGGCCTGAAAAAAATGTCTGCTCTTAGCATCTGTTCGAAACCAAATTATAGATAGGGACGAGGCCTCGAGTGGAGCGTAAACGCCGGCATAGACCTGATGGGCCGAATGGCCTGTTCCTGTGCGGTTAAAATTTGATGTAATTTCGTTTTCTCCCGGTAATTTAATTCCCTTATTTTCATTCGGCTCGGCTGACGCCTCATCTCCTTACCTCAGACTTCAGGAGGCCAATCCCAAAGACCCCACCTCTACCCCTCACCATCACTTGCCAAAATGTTCCGCCAACTCCCCACCACATCTCTGCGCTTAAGCCGGCAGAGATCAGCAAGAGTCCAATAGGACTGGAATCTCAAGGTGTCAGCTGTCACTCAGTGGGTAACTCTCTCGCTCTATGAATCAGAAGGTGGTGGGTTCAAACCCCACTCCTAGTTCTCGGTCACTATCTGACGGGTTACGCTGGGGAAAGCGCGCCCGTGGGGATTTCAAGTGCGGGCCAGGATCGTGTGTGGGGGGGGAGGTGGGCGAAACTGGGCTGTGAAAGATCAAAAGTAAAACTCCAAAAAAAAAGGTCTAGGTAAAAAGTGTTTTTTGCTTTTCCTCTCAGTGCCAAATCCTCCAGCCTGATCTCCGCTAGCTAGTCTCGCACTTAAAGATCGATGAGTCGTGAAGAGTACTGGAGGGCTACAGAAATTGTTAGCATTGTCCCCAACATCTGCAGCTATTGTGTGGGGGGCCAATAAATAAATTCCCTCCTGACTGACTGGTCTGGGCATTTGACTGCACTAAAAATCCTTGTTCTCTCTCTCTTGTCAATGTCAGCTGTGGGTCAGTGGGTAGCACTCTCTCTCTCTCTCGCCTCTGAGTCGGAAGGTTGTGGGTTCATAGTCCCACTCCAGAGACTTGAGCACAAAAATCTAGACTGAAACTCACAGTGCAGTGACTGAGGGAGTGCTGCACTGTCAGAGGTGCCGTCTTTCGGATGAGACATTAAACCAAGGCCCCGTCTGCTCTCTCAGGTGGACGTAAAAGATCCCATGGCGCTATTTTGAAGAAGAGCAGGGGAGTTATCCCCGGTGTCCTGGGGCCAATATTTATCCCTCAATCAACATCACTAAAACAGATTATCTGGTTATTATCACATTGCTGTTTGTGGGAGCTTGCTGTGCGCAAATTGGCTGCCGCGTTTCCTACATTACAACAGTGACTACACTTCAAAAAGTACTTCATTGGCTGTAAAGCGCTTTGAGACGTCCTGAGGTCGTGAAAGGCGCTATATAAATGCAAGTCTTTCTTTTGTTTTTCTTTATTTTTCTCTGTAATTTATTGCACATATTACCAAAAATAATGATGAATTGCAAACTCACTTCTTCTCATGTTTCTCTTGTAGCCTGTTGCTATATTCTACTGTATTCTTGCTTGGATTGTGTCCTACTCTTTAATAAAGCTCCTTTTTCTTTCTGAGCACTGCTCCCTGTCTCTCTCTCTGTCTTTTCTACATTACGGTGCTCTGTCACTCGGAATGAGCTTTGCCAGCCCATCATGGAAGGCTTCCACTTTTAGTCAACTGCTCAGAACAGCCAAGGCAATCACTAATGAGCTACCCCTGAGCTTTGGTCTCAATCCCAGACCATGACTTGCTTGAGGGTGATGCTGATGGTACCAGGGATGAGGGATTTCAGTTATGTGCAGAGACTGGAGAAGCTGGGATTATTCTCCTTTGAGCAGAGAAGGTCAAGGGGAGATTTAATAGAGGTGTTCAAAATCATGAAGGGGTTTTGATAGAATAAATAATGAGAAACTGTTTCCAGTGGCAGGAGGGTCGGTAACCAGAGGACACAGATTTAAGGTAATTGTCAAAAGAACCAGAGGGCGAGATGAGGAGAATTGTTTTTTATGCAGCGAGTTGTTGTGATCTGGAATGCGCTGCCTGAAAGGGCGGTGGAAGCAGATTCAATAGTAACTTTCAAAGGGAATTGGATAAATACTTGAAAAGGAAAAATTTGCAGGGCTATGGGGAAAGAGCAGGGGAGAGTGGGACTAATTGGAGAGCTCTTTCAAAGATGGGCCAACACAGGCACGATGGGCTGAATGGCCTCCTCCTGTGCTGTACGATGCTATGATTGTATGCAGTTAGACATGGCCTGGGATTTTCACCCCCACCCGGTGAGCTCCTGAATTCCATCAAGCACTTGCCAAATGGTGGTCAGTCCCAGAGGCAGGAATAAGAACTAAAGGACCAATAGTTATATTTTAACAAGGCCCTGCCTCCTAATAACGTCCCTCTCAAGCATTCTCTGCAGAGGGAACAGGCTTAAATCCCAAACCGGCCCACAGCCAGGCAGGTACATGAAGCAATAAAGCCGGGCCCAAGGACCATGAAAGATGTAGGCCGCAGGTTGCCCCAAGGCCGTGTTATGGATAATAATCAACTAATTTTTTAAATGATGCAAAACTATTAACTGTTGGTGTTCAGAGGGATTTAGGGATCCTTGTACACAAAACACAGAAAGTTAACATGCAGGTACAGCAGGCAATAAGGAAGGCAAATGGTATGTTGGCCTTTATTGCAAGGGGGTTGGAGTACAAGAGTAAGGAAGTCTTGCTATAATTGTACAGGGCTTTGGTGAGACCACACCTGGAGTACTGTGCACAATTTTGGTCTCCGTACCTAAGGAAGGATATACTTGTCCAAGGAGAGGTGCAATGAAGGTTCACTAGCTTGATCCCTGGGATGAGAGGGTTGTCCTATGAGGAGAGATTGAGTAGATTGGGCCTATACTCTCTGGAGTTTAGAAGAATGAGAGGTGATCTCATTGAAACACAAGATTCTGAGAGGGCTTATCAGGGTCGATGCTGAGAGGCTGTTTCACTTGGCTGGAGAGTCTAGAAATGGGGGCCATAGTCTCAGGATAAGGGGTCGGCCATTTAAGACTGAGATGAGGAGTAATTTCTTCACGCAGAGGGTTGTGAATCTTTGGAATTCTCTACCCCAGAGGGCTGTGGATGCTCAGTCGTTGAGTATATTCACAGCTGAAATCGATAGATTTTTTAACTCTAAGGGAATCATAGAATGGTTACAAGCACAGAAGGAGGCCATTTGGCCCGTCGAGCCCGTGCCGGCTCTCTGCAAGAGCACTTCAGCTAGTCCCACTCCCCCGCCCTTTCCCCGTAGCCCTGCAAATGTTTTTCTTTCAGGTACTTATCAAACTCCCTGTTGAAAGCCACGATTGAATCTGCCTCCACCACCCTTTCAGGCAGTGCATTCCAGATCATAACCACTCGCTGCATAAAAAAGTTTTCCCTCATGTCAAGGGATACGGGGATCGGGCAGGAAAGTGGAGTTGAGGTCAAAGATCAGCCATGATCTTATTGAATGATGGAGCAGGCTCGAGGGGCCGTGTGGCCAACTCCTGCTCCTAATTCTTATGTTCCTTAAGCAGTTACCACAGCAACGGGAGACACAGTCCAAGATGGCCGCTGGAGAGTGAGTGCGATAATCGAAGTATCTCGCTCGCCAGCATCTGGGCGGAGCCAGTTTCATTCTTGAACACTCACTCACATTATTTAATACGCCTATTACTCAGGTTACCGGTAGATTTTATATTGAGCAGAATAAATAAAAAGGTTTGTGACAACCTGAAACTCTGGGGCCTACAGCAGCCCCTGAATCCCTGTCCAACTTTCCTTTGCCTGACACACCCAGCATTTGCCGGAGTCTTTACCCTTAGCCAACTCCTCATAGGCAGCAAGAACATCAGAAATAGGAGCAGGAGTCGGCCATTCGGCCCTTCGAGCCTGCTCTGCCATTCAATAAGATCATGGCTGATCTTCTACCTCATCTTAAAACTTACAAAATTCTGACAGGACAGGACAAGCTAGATGCAGGAAGGATGTTCCCGATGGTCGGGGAGTCCAGAACCAGGGGTCACAGTCTAAGGATAAGGGGTAAGCCATTTAGGACAGAAATGAGGAGGAATTTCTTCACCCAGAGAGTGGTGAACCTGTGGAATTCTCTGCCGCAGAAGGCAGTAGAGGCCAATTCATTAAATAGATTCAAGAAGGAGTTGGATATATTTCTTAAGGCTAAAGGGATCAAGGGATATGGGGAGAAAGCAGGGACAGGGTACTGAATTTGGATGATCAGCCATGATCGCATTGAATGGTGGAGCAGGCTAGAGGGGCCGAATGGCCTACTCCTGCTCCTATCTTCTATGATTCTATGATTCTAGCTCCACTTTCCTACTCTCTCCCTAAATCCCTTGATTCCCTTAATATTCAAAAATCTAACAATCTCTGCCTTGAATATACTCAATAACTGAGCCTCCACAGCCCTCTGGGGTAGAGAATTCCAAAGATTCACCACCCTCTGAGTGAAGAAATTTCTCCTCATCTCAGTCCTAAATGGCCGACCCCTTATTCTGAGACTGTGACCCCCGGTTCTGGACTCCCCAGTCAGGGGAAACATCCTCCCTGCATCTACCCTGTCAAGTCCTGTAAGAATTTTGTATGTTTCCATGAGATCACCTCTCATTCTTCTAAACTCTAGAGAATATAGGCCTAGTTTACTCAATCTCTCCTCATAGGACAATCCCCCCCATCCCAGGAACCAGTCTGGTGAACCTTCATTGCACTCCCTTTATGGCAAGTATATCCTTCCTTAGGTAAGGAGACCAAAACTGTACACAATACTCCAGGTGTGGTCTCACCAGGGCCCTATATAATTGCAACCAAATTATTTTAGTCACAAAACATTTCAAAAATTTAATCCTGAGATTGAATGGAGCAGACTATTGTGGAGTCTATGAATCAGAGTCACTGGTTTGCAAACCTTTACACAACAGTTAAAAAATAAATAAATAAGGAGGCCACCTACTCCTGGGAACACAGGGTTAAATTACGAGGAGAGATTACACAAACTAGGGCGGTATTCCCTAGAATTTAGAAGGTTAAGCGGTGATCTGATCGAAGTTTTCAAGATATTAAGGGGAACAGATAGGGTAGATAGAGAGAAACTATTTCCGCTGGTTGGGGAGTCGAGGACTAGGTGGCATAGTCTAAAAATTAGAGCCAGACCTTTCAAGAGTGAAATTAGGAAACACTTTTACACACAAAGGGTGGTAGAAGTTTGGAACTCTCTTCCGCAAATGGCAATTTATGCTAGATCAATTGTTAATTTTAAATTTGAGATTGATAGATTTTTGTTAACCAAAGATACTAAGAGACATGGGCCAAAGGCGGGTATATGGAGTTAGGTCGCAGATCAGCCATGATCTCATTGAATGGCAGAACAGGCTCGAGGGGCTGAATGGCCTCCTCCTGTTCCTAGGTTCCTATGTTCACAGTCTGAATGGGGTAGAGGAGTAGAGCGAACTTGGGGTACAGATTCACAAATCATTAAAAGTTGCGACGCAGGTTAATAAGTTCATAAAAAGTGCAAGCCAAGCACTAGGATTTATTTCTAAAGGGATAGAATTGAAATGCAGTGAAGTGATATTAAACTAGTCTAGAACATTGGTTAGACCACACTTGGAGTGCTGTGAACAGTTCTGGTCTCCAACTTATAAAAAGAATCTAGAGGCACTGGAGAAGGTGCAAAAAAGATTTACTAGAATTATACCAGAATTAAGAGGTTATACCCATCAGGAAAGATTGAACAGGCTGGGGCTCTTTTCTTTAGAAAAGAGAAAACTGAGGGGGTGACCTGATAGAGGTCCCTAAAATTATGAAGGTGTTTGTTAGGGTAGACGTAGAGAAGATGTTTCCACTTGTGGGGGAATTCAAAACTAGAGGCCATCAATAGAAGGTAGTCATTTAGAAATCCAATGGGGAGATTCAGGAGAAACTTCTTTACCCAGAGAGTGGTGAGAATGTGGAACTCGCAACCAAAGGGAGTGGTTGAGGCGAATAGTTTAGATGCATTTAAGGGGAAGCTAGTTAAACACAAGAGGGAGAAAGGGATAGAAGATTGTGCTGATAGGGTGAGATGAAGAGGGGTGGGAGGAGGCTCGTGTGAAGCATAAACACCGGCATAGAACATATGGGCAAATGGCCTGTTTCTGTGCTGTTCATTCTATGTAATTCTATGTACAGCATAGGTTAGATACAGAGTAAAGCTCCCTCTACACTGTCCCATCAAACACTCCCAGGGCAGGTACAGCACGGGTTAGATACAGAGTAAAGCTCCCTCTACACTGTCCCATCAAACACTCCCAGGGCAGATACAGCACGGGGTTAGATACAGAGTAAAGCTCCCTCTACACTGTCCCATCCAACACTCCCAGGGCAGGTACAGCACGGGTTAGATACAGAGTAAAGCTCCCTCTACACTGTCCCATCAAACACGCTCAGGGCATAGTTTTGTTTTTGCAATGTGAATCTGATTGAGAACCCTCAACCCAGTTCAATTACAGCCTTTATAACCATTCGACAGGGGAGAACTTGATCCAGTCAGGCCGCGTTCGGTTTAACACAAGCTCCAAAGGTGATAGTGTGTATCGCACTGTATCAACCCGCGAGGCTTAATACCATCTCTGTCCTGCGTGTTATGTCTCTGTAGCGCCACTTTATATAGTGCAATATAATTCCCACTGGACAGCACAGATCCAGCCAGCAACAAGCCTGCTCGATCGGTCCATCTGGTTCCAGCAGATAAATCAATGTTGTATCCTGCAATGTCGTAAATGATCCGACTGAATCTTATTATAGAACATAAAGGGTTGTAGAATTTTCCATTGTCACGGTCCCTCGGTGCTAAATATAAATCCCAGAGTCTCCATCTCCCTCTCTTCCACGTTAAACCGAGGCCCCCGTCTGCTCTCTCGGGTGGACGTAAAAGATCCCACTGCTGATATTTCGAAGAAGAGCTGGGGAGTTCTCCCCGGTGTCCTGGGCCAATATTTATCCCTCAACCAACATCACTAAAAACAGATTATCCGGTCATTATCACATTGCTGTTTGTGGGAGCTTGCTGTGTGTAAATTGGCTGCCGCGTTTCCTACATTACAACAGTGACTACGCTCCAAAAGTCGCACTGTTGCAAATGTGGCAGTCGTTTTGCAAGGTCCCGCTATCAGCAAGTGAAAAAATCTGAAATAAAAACAGAAAATGCTGGAGATACTCAGCAGGTCAGGCAGCATCTGTGAAGAGAGAAACAGAGTTCACGTTTCAGGTCGATGACCTTTCGTCAGAACTGGAAAAAAGCAGGAAATGGAACAGATTTTCAAGCAAGTTTAGGAGCTGGGAAAGGGGGGAGGGGATGAAAGAACAAAAGGGAAGGTCTGTGATAGGATAGAAGGCAGGAGAGGTTAAAAGACATTAAGAGACATTAAGAGATATTCAAGGCAAAGGGAGATGGTAATGGGACAGGTTAAGAAACAAAAGATGGCTCTAGATGAAAAAATATGATGTTGGTTGAGGGATAAATATTGGCCAGGACACCAGGGAGAACTCCCCTGCTCTTCTTCAAAATAGTGCCTTGGAATCTTTTACGTCCACCTGAGAGAGCAGACGGGGCCTCGGTTTAACGTCTCATCTGAAAGACGGCACCTCCGACAGTGCGGCACTCCCTCAGCACTGCAATGTCAGCCTAGATTTATGTGCTCAAAGTCCCTGAAGTGGGACTATGAACCCACAACCTTCTGACTCTGAGGCAAGTGTGCTACCAGCTGAGCCACAGCTGACACTGGGAGAAAGGAATAGAAGGATATATTGATAGGATGAAATGAAAGGATGTGGGAGGAGGCTCGTGTGGAGCATAAACACCGGCACGGACCAGTTGGGCCGAATGGCCTGTTTCAGTGCTGTACATTCTGTGTAATTCTGTGTAATAATTCCCCTCCGTGTACAAATCCCAACCAGCAGTTTACACTCCGAATCCTCTGGAGGGCGTCCGGGGCTCATGTTTCATTCCACAACCTCTGATGGTTTTACCCTTCAATGCCTAATCGCAATAACGCCAACACTCCCGCTATAAGCAGTGGGGACGGTATCACTACCCAGCCTAGAGAGAGTTCCACGTGTTCTGTCTATTCAGTGCGTAGCACTCTCACCTCTGAGTCAGAAGGTTGTGGGTTCAAGTCGAACGCCAGAGACTGGAGCACAAAATCTAGACTGACGCTCCTAGTGCAATATCGCGGGAGCGCTGCACTGTCGGAAGTGCCGTCTTTCAGATGAGACGTTAAACTGAGGCCCCATCTGCTTGCTCAGGTGGACGTGAAAGATCCCATGGCAAAGTCTCGAAGAAGAGCAGGGAAGTTCTCCCCAGTGTCCTGGGGCCAATATTTATCCCTCAACCAACATCACTAAAAAAGCAGATTATCTGGTCATTATCACATTGCTGTTTGTGGGAGCTTGCTGTGCGCAAATTGGCTGCTGTGTTTCCTACATTACAACAGTGACGACACTTCAAAAAGTACTTCATTGGCTGTAATGCGCTTTGGGACGTCCTGAGGCTGTGAAAGGCGCTATAGAAATACAAGTTCTTTGTTAGTTGTCCTCGAGAGAGTTAATTGGGGGGAAAACGAGAAATCTAAATCATCTTTTTTTCCTCCGCAGGGACGGACGTCTCCCGCCACCCCACCCTGGAAGCCCAGCTTCGATCGAAGACTGAGCAGCCCCCGAATGTACCCGGACACGTTCCGAACACAGCCGGCCAGTGAGTGCAGGCCGGGCAGCCCCAGAGCCCCCATCTACCCCATCAGTCCGACGGTCGCCGCCCCGCCCAACAACCGGTCTCCGCTGAGGGAGCCGAAACCCGGGTCGCCCATCAGGCCCGGAGGGGACAGCTCCGACAGCCGGCGCCTAAAGGACCTGCTGGCCAAGAATGTGGTCAGCGCCGCCCGGAGGAAAAAGCTCTCGAGTCCCACCGCCTCTCCCACCAGCCCGGCAGACCTGGTCTTCCCCCTCAGCCCCCGGAACGTCTGCCTGTCCCCGACGTCCCCTCTGTCGTCCAGCATCGCCTCTCCGCCGGGGACCTCTCCGGACGCTGCGGCCAGAGCCGCCCGCTCGCCGCTCAAGCTCTACCGCAGGTCACTGACCGACTCGGAGTTCTCGCTGGGATCCGATGACTCTGGACCCAGGTCCCCCAGTTACTACAACTTCTGCCCCCGGGGTTGGACTGGGAGCAAGCTGAGGCAGAGTGACCAGTTATAAAAAAAAAAGTGGGAGAGGGGCAGAGAGGGTGGCGGGGGGGAATAGAGAGAATGGGAACCAGCTTTTGCAAGACCTGCTCTTCACTTTTTTTCTTTTGCACATAACACCGCCCTACGCCCATGTTTTACAAACTGTGACGGGACGGCGGTTTCTGAGGAAAACACGGAGTCTCGGGCTGGAGAGGAAGGACTCGCTGCCGGTCAGCTTGACTTAAAGGTCGACAGGACAGCGTCTCGAAGCGAAGATTCCAGCATGGCGCGAGTCTGGACCGCAATCACTTGGAACTCTCGTTGGGGAAAAAAAATCTTCCTGTTCGAGGTTTTCCTTTTTTTCTCCTGTTGAAGCAAACAGCAAGTCGGGTTGCCAACTCCTGGAGGTTTCGTCACGTGACCACCCGCCCCTCCCCCCATTGGTCCATCCTCCGAGCGTCACTGCCTTTCCGCGGCCAATCAGAAAGTGGAAAATCTCGTTGATACCCGATTGGATTAACCTCGGCTGCTTTGGATGAATAGATTTTGGATGATTACGTGGAATGAACGTGCTCACTGACCGACATTGGCTCCCAGTCCAGCAGTGTCTCGATTTTAAAATTCTCATCCTCCGTTGTCAAATCCCTCCATGGCCTCGCCCCCCTCCCTATCTCTGTAATCTCCTCCAGCCCCACAACTCCCCGAGATCACTGCGCTCCTCCAATTCTGGCCTCTTGTGCGGCCGTGCCTTCAGCTGCCTGGGCACTAAGCTCTGGAATTTCCTCTCCTCCTCTCTGCACCTCTCTCTCCTCCTTTAAGATGCTCCTTAAAACCTCCCTCTTTGACCGAGCTTTTGGTCGCCTGTCCCGATATCTCCTTATGTGGCTCGGTGTCAAATTTTGTTTGATAATCGCCCCTGTGAAGCGCCTTGGGACGTTTTACTATGTTAAAGGCGCCGGATAAATACAAGTTCTTGTTGGGAATGTCCTGCAGGAGCCAGCGTGACTGCTGGAGGTAGGTCCACCTGAGATCTAGGCCAGGGTCCTCCCCGGAGGGTGGGGGGTCGGGGGGGGGAGACTGTTTGATCTCCATTCCCCTGCAGCTGAGCTTCCCGAGACGTAGCAGAGCCAATCGGGGCAGGGGGAGGGGGAGGGGGGCGGGTCGGTGGGGGGTGAGCGATAAGGAGAGGCTGGCGAGTGAAAAACATCCCAATCCCCCAACCTGAAACCGCCTGAATTCCACTGTCGCCAAAACATATGCGGGGGATCCAGAAGGTGTTGTTAAACCTCAGTTTCTCCAACAATACAAACAATTCGATCTGATTTAAGATGTTGCGCTAGCGTGTTAGCATTGGCTCAGTGGGTGGCACTCACCTCTGAGTCACAAGGTTGTGAGTTTCCCTACATTACAACAGTGACCACACTTCAAAAAACTCTTTGGGACCTCCTGAGGCTGTGAAAGGTGCTATGTAATTGCAAGTCTTTTGTTCTTTTGCTCTCTCTCTCCTTTCATCTCTCCCTTTCTCTCTCTCTCCTTTTCTCTCTCCCTCTCTCCCTTTCTCTCTCCCTGTCTCCCTTTCTCTCTCTCCTTTTCTCTCTCCCTTTCTCTCTCTCCTTTTCTCTCTCCCTCTCTCCCTTTCTCTTTCTCCTTTTCTCTCTCCCTTTCTCTCTCTCCTTTTCTCTCTCCCTCTCTCCCTTTCTCTCTCCCTTTCTCTCTCCCTTTCTCTCTCCCTTTCTCTCTCCCTTTCTCTCTCCCTTTCTCTCTCCCTGTCTCTCTCCCTGTCTCTCTCCCTGTCTCTCTCCCTGTCTCTCTCTTTTCTCTCTTTCTCTCTCTCCTTCTCTCACTTTCTCTCTCTTTCTCCCTTTCGGAGAGTAGCAGGAGAGGACAGTCAGGTCCACCAGCTCTCGCTCTATTACGTTCGACGGTACAAGGTCACACAGCATCCTCCGCTACCTGTCACTCCTGGGGTAAGGCCCGTGAAACCCTTGACCGACTTCAGGAGAGATTTCCCCCCGAGTCTATCAGACAATCACTCACTCTCCAGGGAACCGTGGCTACACAGATGCACCACTAGGTGACGTTAACTAGCTGACCCCCACCTCCCCAGTACACCCAGTGTATGTTTCCTGTACACCCAGTAACCTGCTCCCCTGGGTGAACGAAGGGCGACTGAGGGCGGCACATTGTGAAAAGGATCATCATTTTTTTAAATGCAAAGAGGATGGAAAAGCTGAGAGGATGCGTGGGCGTCTTACCAAACACACTCCCTGTTCTAGACCGTGTGGACTAAATATAGTGTGAACCGTAGCAAGGGTTAGTATGTGAGCGAGCTGCTCATGGGGGCGCGGGTCCTAGGTCCAATCCCCGTGTGTGGGGGCTGAGCTGATCTCGGCTAGGGTAGCGGTTGCTTGGTGACCTACTGTTGGCCTCAGTGTCCCCCCCCCCACCCTGCTTCCAATGTCTAGGGAGGGGAGAGGAGGGAATCAGCGGGGTTCCTGCTCCTGATCAATAAAACCCCTTTGGCTGGTGAGAGTACGCGCGCGAATGCCGGGGGAGGGCAAAGAGCCGGCTTGGGTGCGATGCCCCTACAGTCAAATAGTCGGTCGATATTCGCTTCACGCGGGAAGACTTGAATGAAGAAAATTGCAGAGTGGTTGGCGGCGGCGGGGGGGGGGAGGAATAAAGCAAAAAGAAAATTGTTTCTCCCTAACCCCCACAAACCCAAACTCTGATCTTGGCAAGTCTGAAATGGGGGAGCTTTAATTCACAGCAACACATCTTACACACTTAATTCTGCTTTCATCAGTTAATCAGCAAGAAAAGAAAACATGCACTGTCTGTAGGAAAAACATTCCTTTATAAACACCTGGCTCTCTCGCGGTTTTTGAATTATAATAGATTGCAATCCTTTTTTTTATATATATATAATAATAATGCAAATGAGATGCAATTGATAATTGGTTTATGTATAAAAACTCGTGCGGACGTGAACTGCTTCGATGTGTTTCTTTCTTTCAAAGAGCCGGCGCGGGCACGACGGGCCGAATGGCCTCCTTCCGTGCCTTTACATTCTGCGGTTGTTTAACCAGTCGGCCGTCTATTCCGATTCGCGACCTCTTTCAAAAAGAGGTGTCTCATTGTTCCGGGACCCCTTCCGAAACCACGGCCACCCGGTGGAGGGGGAGGTGTGGGCTTTCCGAAGGGTTTACGTGGTTATCGGTCTTGCCCGCAACGGTTTGGTTAGCGTGGCTCCAGCCTTGGCGGCGTGTTTCGGCCTCACAGCCAGGTCACGGATTCCGCCCCCCTCCTCGCAGCAGACCTCAGTAAGGGGGTCGCCAACCCTCCAGGATTGGCCTGGAGTCTCCAGGAATTGAAGATTAATCTCCAGGTCACTGCTGGGAGCAACAAAAAAAAAACAACCCGGGAGAAAAATCATCGGCGCGTTAAAACACTTTTGTTAATAATATTGGGGATGGGGGAGAAAGGGACGGTTTGACTGGCAGTCAAGAATCAACCAATCGGGTAACGAAGAGCCTGCTCGCTTCACGATTGACCGCGCGGGAAGGCTTCCGCTGCGAGGATGGACGCGTCGACCAATGGCGGCGGGTTGGAGGCGGGAAGTCACGCGACGAAACCTCCAGGAATAGGCCCAGACAGAGTTGGCAACTGCTGGACCTCAAGCTAGAATGTAAAGTTGATTCCTCGGGATGTGGGCCTCGCTGGCAAGGCCGGCGTTTATTGCTCACCCCGAGCGGCCCCAGGTTTGAGGCAGCCGCAGTGGGGTGAAAAGCCAACCCGCGTCGGCCTGGGACCGGAGTCACCTGCAGGCCCAGACCGGGGAAGAACGGCAGGTTTCCTTCCCTAAAGGGACATGAGTGAACACATTGGGTTTTTAACGACAATTCCGACAGCCTCGTGGTCACTTTTACCGAGACCAGCTCTTTATTTCCAGATTTTATTGTTAAACTAAATTCAAATTCTCAAACTGCCCGTGGTGCGATTGGAACTCACGTTCTTCTGGTCGTTACTAGTCCAGTAACGTCACACTGCACAACCGTGACCGTAAAATAAAAAAAATAAAAAATGCTGAAAATACTCAGGCAGCGTCGTGGAGAGAGAAACAGAGTTAACGTTTCAGGTCGATGACCTTTCGTCAGAACTGGAAGATGTTCGAGGTTTAACAGGTTTTTTAGCAAGTCAGGGAGAGGGGGAGGAAAGAACAAAAGGGAAGGTCTGTGATAGGATGGAAGGCAGGAGAGATTAAATGACAAAAGGGATGGTGGTGCGAGGCAAAAGGAGATGGTAATAGGACAAGTAAAGAAACAAAAGAGAAGTTATGCTAAACCTGTATCGAACCTTGGTTTGACCACACTTGGAGTACTGCGTACAGTTCTGGTCGCCATATTATAAAAAGGATATAGAGGCACTGGAGAGGGTGCAGAGAAGATTTACAATGATGATACCAGAAATGCGAGGGTATACCTATCAGGAAAGGATGAACAGGCTGGGTCTCTTTTCGCTTGAATAAAGAAGGCTGAGGGTGACATAATAGAGGTCTTTAAAATTATGAAAGGTTTTGATAGAGTGGATACAGAGAGAATGTTTCTACTTGTGGGGAAGAGCATAACTAGAGGCCATCAATATAAGAGAGTCACCAAGAAATCTAATAGGGAATTCAGAAGAAACTTCTTTACCCAAAGAGTGGTGAGAATGGGGAACTCGCTACCACAGGGAGTGGTTGAAGCGAATAGTATAGATGCATTTAAATTTTGTTTGATAACGCTCCTGTGAAGAGCCTTGTGACGCTTTACTATGTTAAAGGCGCTCTATAAATGCAAGTTGTTAATATAGGGACATAGGTACAAGACTGGGCCTTTCAGCCCCTCAAGCCTGTTCTACAATTCAATTAGATCATTTTTTTTTAATTAATTCATGGGATGTGGGCGTCGCTGGCAATGCCAGCATTTATTGCCCATCCCTAATTGCCCTTGAGAAGGTGGTGGTGGTGAGCCGCCTTCTTGAACCGCTGCAGTCCGTGAGGTGTTATTCTTATTGTTTTTCCTAGCGGTGTTACAACTGAGTGGCATGCTGGGCCATTTCAGAGGGCAGTTAGGAGTCAAGCACATTGCTGTGGGTCTGGAGTCACATATAGGCCCAGACCAGGTAAGGACGGCAGATTTCCTTCCCTAAAGGACATTCATGAACCAGATGGGTTTTTACATCAATCCGGTAGTTTCATGGTCACCATTACTGATACTCGCTTCTTATTCCAGATTTATTTAATTAACTGAATTTAAATTTTATTACTAGTCCAGTAACATAACCACTAAGCTACCGTACCCGGCTGATCTGTATCTTAACTCCATCTACCCGCCTTGGTTCCGTAACCCTCAATACCCTTAACTAACAGAAATTTTCAATTGACCCCCAGCCTCAACAGCTTTTTGGGGGAGAGAGTTCCAGATTTCCACCACCCTTTGTGTGAAGAAGTGCTTCCTGACATCACCCCTGAACGGCCTGGCTCTAATTTTAAGGTTCTGCCCCCTTGTTCTGGACTCCCCCCACCAGAGGAAATAGTTTCTCTCTATTTACCATATCGAATCCTTTAATCATCTTAAAAACACAATTTGATCCCCTCTTAATCTTCTATTCTCGAGGGAGTACAAGCCCAGTCTGTGCAACCTGTCCTCATAATTTAACCCTTTTAGCCCCGGTATCATTCTGGTGAATCTGCGCTGCTCCCCCTCCGAGGCCAATCTATCCTTCCTGAGGTGCGGGGCCCAGAACTGAACGCAGTTTCTCCAGATGGGGTCTGACCAGAGCTCTCTACAACTGAAGCATTGCTTCCTCCCCTTTGTATTCCAGCCCCCTCGAGATAAAGGCCAACATTCCATCAGCCTTTTGAATTATTTTTTGTACCTGTCCACCAGCTTTTAGTGATTTCTGTACTTGGACCCCTAACTCTCTCCGCTCCCCCACAGTTCCCAGCTTCTCACCATTTAGAAAATGGCAAGTATTAAATGATAGCGCATGAGGGAGAAAGGAATAGAAGGATATGCTGATCGGGTGAGATGAAGTAGGGTGGGAGGAGGCTCGAGCAGAGCATTAACACCGGCACGGACACATTGGGTAGAATGGCCTGTTTCTGTGCTGTAGATTCGATGTGATTCTATATGCAGTGAACTCCTTGAAAAATGAGCTGAATGATTAGAAATGGCAATTGAGGGGGTCATTAGGATAATGATAATCCGAGCGGTTCAACGGCAATATCTCTGGAGGAAGTTGTCATAGAATCACAGAAATTTACAGCACAGAAGGAGGCCATTCGGCCCATCGTGTCCGTGCCGGCCGACAAAGAGCCATCCAGCCTAATCCCACTTTCCAGCTCTTGGTCCCCAGCCCTGTAGGTTACGGCACTTCAAGCGCATATCTAAGTACTTATTAAATGTGATGAGGGTTTCTGCCTCTACCACCCTTTCAGGCAGTGAGTTCCAGACCCCCACCACCCTCTGGGTGAAAGAATTTCTCCTCAACTCCCCTCTAATCCTTCTACCAATTACTTTAAATCCATGCCCCCTGGTTATTGACCTCTCTGCTAAGGGAAAGAGGTCCTTCCTATCCACTCTATCGAGGCCCCTCATAATTTTATACACCTCAGTTAAATCTCCCCTCAGCCTCCTCTGTTCCAGAGAAACACCCCAGCCTATCCAATCTATAGTTTAGTGTCAGTCTTGGCCTCTCATACACTCTGGCAGTCTTTAATTGCCTCTCTTAGGAGATGCGAGTGAAGTTAAGGAGAAGGCCTCCCAGTGAAAATCGTACGTAATTCATGGAAGGGATTGGGATCGATGGGCTGAAGTTTCTGGAATGTCCCCGCGTTCTTCTGCTTTTTAAGCCCTTGGTTCCCCCAGCTCTGTTCTCTAATTAACCAGCTGCAGTTTTCACTCGCAATCGGAGCCAGCTGCTCGAACACATCGCAGGCAAGAGATGGAAAAGACGCCTTCGACTAAATATAAGTCTATGATGTAGGGTGGAGAAGCACTTGGAATCTGCTGGTCCCTGCTCTGGGGGGGGTGGGAGAGACGAGAGAAAAGGCATCAGGGCATAATCCTCACACACACACTTCTCGGTGAGTGTGCCGAGTGACTGGCAGTGGCTTTGCAAGAGAGTTAGAAGACAAGAACAGATAATCAAAAGGGGAGCTGTCAAAGGCAACTAACTCAGGTAGGAGATCGGAAAACCTTTCAATTGCAAAGAGTTTTCATGTTGCATTTTTAACTCTTTAACTAGAACATTGTTGGACACAGAAAACCTAAAATAGAGACACATGTCACGATTGGGAAAGAGGGAGTAATGTTTGGAGGGAAGAGATTAACCCCACCTCTTTGCTCATTGCAGATGGTAACACTTGACAGTGGCAGTCTCTTCTGATTAGTTACTTATGTTCACATTATACTAATTAATTTTAGTAAATAAAATACATTTCCGCTGTGCGAGTTCCTTGTTTGTAGATTGGGTGTTTAATGAAGAAAGAAAGAACTTGCATTTCTATAGCGCCTTTCACCACCTCAGGACGTCCCAAAGCTCTTCACAGCCTATTAAGTACTTTGACAATGTAGTCACTGTTGTAATGTAAGAAACGTGGCAGCCAATGGCTCCCCATTAGCAAATCCTGATCAGATCAATCAGCTCTATAATGTTATCACTAAAGGTGTCAGCCGTGGCTCAGTGGGCAGCACTCTCTCTTGCCTCTCTCTGTGTCAGAAGGTTGTGGGTTCAAGTCCCACTCCAGAGACGTGAGCACAAAAATCCAGGCTGCCTCTCCCAGTGCAGTGCTGAGGGAGTGCCGCACTGTCGGAGGTGCCGTCTTTCGGATGAGACGTTAAACTGAGGCCCCGTCTGCTCTCTCAGGTAGAAGTAAAAGATCCCATGGCCACTATTTGGAAGAAGAGCAGGGGAGTTCTCCCTGGGGCCAATATTTATCCCTCAACCAACAGCACTAAAAACAGATTATCTGGTCATTATCACATTGCTGTTTGTGGGAGCTTGCTGTGCGCAAATTGGCTGCTGCGTTTCCTACATTACAACAGTGACTACACTTCAAAAAGTACTTCATTGGCTGTAAAGCTCTTTGAGACGTCTGGTTGTCGTGAAAGGCGCTATATAAATGCAAGCCTTTCTTTCAAATCCCACCACGGGCAGTTTGAGAATTTGAATTCAGTTCATAAAAAAATCTGGAATTAAAAAGCTGGTCTCGGTAAAAGTGACCACGAGGCTGTCGGATTGTCGTAGAAACCCAACTGGTTCCCTGATGTCCTTTAGGGAAGGAAACCTGCCGTCCTTACCCAGTCTGGGCCTATATGTGACTCCAGTTCCACACCAACGTGGTTGACTCTTAACTGCCCTCTGAAGTAGCCCAGCGAGGCACTCAATTTGTAAAAAAACTGCTGTCATTCAAGAAGAAGGCCCACCCCCACCTTCTCAGGGCAATTAGGGATGGTCAATAAATGCCGGCCTTGCCAGCAACAACCATAATAAATTTAATTTGTGATGTTGGTTGAGGGCTAAATGTTGGCCATTGAAGAGTGCCTCCAGTCCCACACCAACGTGGTTGACTCTTAACTGCCCTCTGAAGTGGTCAAGGGAACATCTCAATTTAAAAGCTCCAATTGTCCCAAGTATCTCAGTGGGTAGCACACTCGCTTCTGAGTCAGAAGGTTGTGGGTTCAAGTCCCAATCCAAGAGACTTGAGCACAAAAATCTAGGCTGACACTCCCAGTGCCGGTACTGAGGGAGTGCTGCACTGTCGGAGGTGCCGTCTTTCGGATGAGACGTTAAACCGAGGCCCCGTCTGCCCTCTCAGGTCAACGTAAAAGGTCCCATGGCACTATTTCGAAGAAGAGCAGGGGAGTTACCCCAATGGCCAATATTTATCCCTCCGTCAACATCACTAAAAAACAGATTATCTGGTCATCATCACATTGTTGTTTGTGGGATCTTGCTGTGCACAAATTGACTGCTGTGTTTCCTACATTACAACAGTGACTACACTTCAAAAAGTACTTCATTGGCTGTAGAGCGCTTTGAGAAGTCTGGTGGTTGTGACAGGCACTATATAAAAACAGATAGAAATAGATAACAGGCTTGATCTAATAGCGATAACGGAGATGTGGGGTGCGATCTTGCCAGCGCTGGGGAGGCAGGGATGGAGGCGGGACTGCCGGGAAAATGGCAGAATTTGGGGGCGGGTACCCAACCTGCCATCTTGCCAGGAGGCAGGTAGCCGTCCCACGCCGGGGATTAGTGCCACTTAACTGCCTGATAACAGGTAGTTAACAGGCAGATAAGAGGATTATCCCCACTTTACCCACAAAAGTGTGGGCTTCCCGAAGGCTCCGAACCCCGCCAGGGTCACCAAGGCAAGTAATGGGTCTGCGGGGGTCGGAGGGGTCCAAAAGTGTGCTGTGGAGGTAAGTGATGGGTGCAAGTGTGGAGAGGTGAGTATCTGAGGTAAGTGGAAAGTGTTAGAAAAAGTGTACTTACCTTTGTTTCTTCCTGCAGGCTTCAATCGGTGGGTCTCGCACTTCCATGGCAGAGATGACAGATGGCCGTTGCATTCTCCAATACAACAACCATCTCATTTCTGCAAAAGAAAGAGGTTTGATGAGGTCTTGAATTCAAGAACTCATCAAACTACGGAGAATGTCAGTGTTTGACAGCTTCACAGAGCTGTCAAACGATGACAATTCATCTGTCAATACGTTGATGTTCTCTGCAACCGGCTTTCCCTTAATTAGCCTGCTAAGCCCGCTGGGCGGGCTGAACAAGGTCAATCAAGGGAAAATAGCGTGGGTTGGCCACAAATCGATGGAGGTAGGACATCGACCAGCCAAGCAGCAGTCCCGCCTCCAACGCGCCCCCATTGGCAAAATCACCTCCCCCCTGGTTGCAAAGTGGCCAAGGTTGGGAACTAAATATTCCAGGATACTTAACTTTTAGAAGAGATAGGCAAAATGGAAAAGGAGGAGGGGTAGCCCTGATAATGAAGGATGGGATAAAGACAGTAGAGAGAAAGGATCTTAGCTGCAAAAATCAAGAAGTAGAATCAGTTTGGGTGGAGCTAAGAAACAGCAAGGGGCAAAAAACATTGGTGGGAGTTGCTCATAGACCCCCAAACAGTAGTTGTAATGTAGGGCAGCATATAAATCAGGAAATTAGAGGCGCATGTAACAAGGGTAATACAGTAATCATGGGGGACTTTAATCTACATATAGACTGGACAAACCAAATTTGCAATAATAGTGTGGAGGACGAATTCATGGAATGTATGCAAGATAGTTTTCTAGATCAGTATGTTGAGGAACCAACTAGGGAACAGGCTATTTTAGATCTAGTATTGTGCAATGAGAAAGGGTTAATTAATAACTTTGTAGAAAAGGGGCCTTTAGGGAAGAGTGACCATAATATGATTGAATTTTATATTGAGTTTGAAAGTGACTTAGTTAAATCCGAAACTAGGGTCTTAAATCTAAACAAAGCAAACTACGTAGATATGAGGGGCGAGGTGGCTAAGGTAGATTGGGAAACCACATTAAAAGGTATGACGGTAGACAAGCACTGGCTAGCATTTAAAGAATTAATACAAATTTACAACAAATATACATTCCTTTAAGGCACAAAAACCCCACAGGAAAAGTGGTCCAACCGTGGCTAACAAGAGAAGTTAAAGATAGTATTAGACCAAAGGAAGAGGCTTATAATGTTGCCAAAAAGAGTCATAAGCCTGAGGATTGGGAGGATTTTAGAATTCAGAAAAGGAGGACCAAGAAATTGATAAAGAAAGGGAAAATAGAATATGAGAGTAAACTAGCAAGAGACATAAAAACAGACTGTAAAAGCTTCTATAGGTATTAAAAAGGAAAAGATTAGTGAAAGTAAATGTAGGTCCCTTACAGGCTGAGACAGGAGAAATTATAACGGGGAATAAGGAAATGGCCGAGAAATTAAACAAATACTTTGGGCTGGATTTTGAATCTGGGGTCGGGTTGGGGTCGGGAATCACACATTCTGGCTTGTGAACCCGCCTCCATCGAGATGTGGCCAACCCACTGTATTTTCCCTTGATTGACCTTGTTGAGCCCGCCCAGTGGGCTCAGCAGGCCAATTAAGGGCCACCCGGCAACAGGTGACGACACAGACTGACATTTCATCTGTCAAGAGCTTTTGACAGATGAAATATCAGCGTTTGACAGCTCTGTGAAGCTGTCAAACACTCACAATATGATTTCTAACTTCAGTCCTTCCTCTCAGGCTGAGTTAGAAATCATTCCACCACAGAAAACAGAAGGCTGCAGTTTCTGACAGAACCACGGCTTTCCTGCTTTCTGTGCCGGTGAGATTTCTAACTCCCGAGAACTGAAGGGCTGACACCTGCAGAAGGAAGTTAAGGTAAGTACAGTAAAACTTTTTCCAACACTTAGCACTTACCTTACACACTTACCTCTGCACACATGCACCCATCACTCACCTGCCCACCGGACATATCGACCCCTCCAACCCCTGCAGACCCACGGCCCGCCCCGATAACTTGCCGTGGTTGCCACCTGTCAGGAAGCCCACACTTTTCTTTTTAAAATAGGGATTATGCAAAAAACTGCCTGTTAACTACCTGTTAACAGGCAGTTAATTGTCACTAATCCCTTCCCGCCTCAGGGAGTCGGGTTTCAGCACAGGTCGGGTACCCGCCTCCAGCGAAACTGGCATGGAGGCGGGTTGGAGGCGGGATGGGGTCGGGACCCCTGAATCTGCAACCTTAACCCCCCCCCCGCCTCCAAACCCGACTCCACGGGTCAATGAAAATCCAGCCCTTTGTGTCTGTCTTCATGGAAGAAGACGCAAAAAACTTCCCAGAAATAGTGGAGAACCAAGGGTCTAGCGAGAATGAGGAACTGAAAGAAATTAGTATTGGTAAAAAAAATAGTACTGGAGAAATTAATGGGACTGAAAGCCGATAAATCCCCTGGACCTGATGGCCTACATCCTCGGGTTTTGAAAGAGGTGGCTGTAGAGATAGTGGATGCATTGGTTGTCATTTTCCAAAATTCCATAGATTCTAGAATGGTTCCCGCAGATTGGAAGGTAGCAAATGTAACCCCATTATTTAAGAAAGGAGGGAGAGAGAAAACGGGGAACCACAGACCAGTTAGCCTGACATCAGTACTGGGGATAATGCTAGAATCTATTATTAAGGATGTGGTAACAGGGCACTTAGAAAATAATAATAGGATTGGGCAGAGTCAACACGGATTTATGAAAGGGAAATCGTATTTGACAAATCTGTTAGAGTTTTTTGAGGTTGTAACTAGCAGAATAGATAAGGGGGAACCAGTGGATGTGGTGTATTTGGATTTTCAGAAGGCATTCGATAAGGTGCCACACAAAAGGTTATTAAACAAAATTAGGGCTCATGGGATTGGGGGTAATATACTAGCATGGATTGAGGATTGGTTAATGGACAGAAAACTGAGAGTAGGAATAAACGGGTCATTTTCGGGTTGGCAGGCTGTAACTAGTGGGGTGCCGCAAGGATCAGTGCTTGGGCCTCAGTTATTCACAATCTACATCAATGATTTGGACGAGGGGACCAAATGTAATATATCCAAGTTTGCTGATGATACAAAGCTGGGTGGGAATGTAAGTTGTGAGGAGGATGCAAGGAGGCTTCAAGGGGATATAGACAGGCTAAGTGAGTGGGCAAGAACATGGCAAATGGAATAAAATGTGGAGAAATGTGAAGTTATCCACTTTGGTAGGAAAAATAGAAAAGCAGAGTATTTTTTAAATGGTGAGAGATTGGGAAATGTTGGAGCTCAGAGGGAACTGGGTGTCCTTGTACACGAATCAGTGAAAGTTAACATGTAGGTACAGCAAGCAATTAGGAAAGCAAATGGTATGTTGGCCTTTATTACAAGAGGATTTGAGTATAAGAGTCTTACTGCAATTATAGAGGGCCCTGGTGAGACCACACCTGGAGTATTGTGGACAGTTTTGGTCTCCTTACCTAAGGAAGGATATACTTGCCATAGAGGGAGTGCAACGAAGGTTCACCAAACTGGTTCACACCGTAAATGGCGGCACTGCCTGTTATCATTGAAACTGAAATACTGGGATGGGGGGATTGTCCTCTGAGAAGAGATTGAGTAGACTAGGCCTATATTCTCCAGAGTTTAGAAGAATGAGAGGTGATCTAATTAAAACATACAATATTCTTACAGGGCTTGACAGGGTAGATGCAGGGAGGATGTTTCCCCTGGCTGGGGAGTCTAGAACCAGGGGTCACAGTCTCAGAATAAGGGGTCGGCCATTTAGGACTGAGATGAGGAGAAATTTCTTCACTCACGGGTGGTGAATCTTTGGAATTCTCTACCCCAGAGGGCTGTGGAGGCTGTGGAGGCTCAGTCGTTGAGTATATTCAAGACTGAGAGCGATAGATTTTTGGATACTAAGGGAATCAAGGGATATGGGGATAGTGCGGGAAAGTGGAGTTGAGGTCGAAGATCAGCCATGATCTTATGGAATGGCGGAGCAGGCTCGAGGGGCCGAATGGCCTACTCCTGCTGCCTATTTCTTGTGTTCTTACATTCAAGGGTAACTGGGGATGGGCAATAAATGCCAGCCTTGCCAGAGATGTCCACATCCTGAGAATTCCTGATTGAGCACCGCAGTCAGCGTGATTTCATAATCGAATCTTAACATGGCGGGTGGATTGAACCAATGAGCTATCCAGGAGGGGGTGACGGGTGTTCCATCACGCGCGCCTCACACAATTTCTCTTCCGTTAAATAAAATCGGACAGAAAATCCCGTGGCGCTCGATGATTTCTGTGGCCGAATTTCCGCTCTCTGCTCCGATTTTGGCGCGTCTCTACCCTGGTCCCTGAAATCTATACCCCGCCCACCCCCTTTTTATGGCCTTGGAACGTCTCGAAGAGCTTCACACTGTAAATGGCGTCACTGCCTGTTATCATTGAAACTGAAATACTGGGAGTGCAACAACAACAACTTGCATTTATAGAGCGCCTTTAAGGTAGTAAAACATTCCCAGGAGCGATTATCAAACAAAATCTGACATCGAGCCACATGAGGAGATATTAGGGACAGGTGACCAAAAGCTTGGTCAAAGAGGTCAGGTTTTAAGGAGCGTCTTAAAGGAGGGGAAAGAGAGGCGGAGAGGTTTAGGGAGGGAATTACAGAGCTTAGGGCCCAGGCAGCTGAAGGCACGGCCGCCAATGGTGGAGCGATGGAAATCGGGGGATGCGCAAGAGGCCAGAATTGGAGGAGCGCAGAGATCTCGGAGAGTCGTGGGGCTGGAGGAGGTTACAGAGATAGGGAGGGGGGCGCAAGGCCATTGAGGGATTTGAACACGAGGAGGAGAATTTTAAAATCGAGGCGTTGCCGGACCGGGAGCAATGTAGGTCAGTGAGCACAGGGGGTGATGAGTGAACGGGATTTAGACACGGGGCAGCAGAGCTTTGGATGAGCTGAAGTTTAGGAAGGTTGGAAGGTGGGAGGCCGGCCAGGGCAGCGTTGGAATAGTCGAGTCTGGAGGCGACGAAAGCAACCCCGAAAGAGACGGTCAGATTAATGTGTCAGCTCAGAACCATCATCGGAATTGTTATGTTTATTCTGGTGGGTGTGATCGGTGTTTCTAAATGACTTCACAGAGACCGAGACCGATGCCTTACAGCTTGCGAAACCACTAGCCCGCGAATCCCTCACCCCCAATCGTTTTCAAGGATCGGAAAAAATCCCGGACTGGCGAGTGTCGAGGAGGAAAACCCTGGGCAATACCTCCTGAAAAACAGGACGTAAATCTGCTCACCACGCAGTCATGGCTCAGAGCTTTTGCCTGTTGGGAAATCCAGTTTCAGAATCCGATTTTTGCAAAAATCGTGGACACACAATTCTGCTCCCCGCCCCCCATTATATACACATTGCTGGGAGCACGACATCGGAAAAATATTCCCTGTGCTTTTGGAATAAAAGAAGAAAGTCTCGCATTTCTATAGCGCCTTTCACATCCTCAGGACGTCCCTATGCACTTTACAGCCAATGAAGTACTTTTTGAAGTGTAGTCACTGTCGTAATGTAGGAAACGCGGCAGCCAATTTGCGCACAGCAAGCTCCCACAAACAGCGATATGTTAATGGCCAGAAAATCTGTTTTTTAGTGATGTTGATTGAGGGATAAATATTGGGCCAGGACAATAAGGATTTGTTTGGAGCGCAGTGATTCCTTGCTTCGAGTTGACCTGCTGTGTTGATATTTAAAAATGAGAAGTCGCACAACACCAGGTTATAGTCCAACAGATTTATTTAATTTTACAAGCTTTCGAAGCAGTTCGCTCCTTCGTCAGGTAAGTTAGCAATGAGAGAATCTCCCAGAATTCACAATTTAAACCCAGACAAAATCTATTCACATTATTCCCTACAACAAAGAGCACAGCCAAGACAATGAGATGTGTCCCAGGGGGTCCAACGTGTCAAACCACCTGCTGGCTGCATATCCTGTCAATCTGTGTAGGTTCTTGTGTTAGTCTTTTTTAAAAAAAACACCTGGGAAGACCGGCCATGATGTCAAGTCACGTTCTGTATCGTGACATGAACCCGATATCGCGATTGAGGCCATCCTCATGAGTGCGGAACTTGGCTATCAGTTTCTGCTCTATGATTTTGCGCTGTCGTGTATCTCGAAGGCCGCCTTGGAGAACGCTTACCCGCAGATCCGAGGCTGAATGCCCCTGGCTGCTGAAGTGTTCCCCGACTGGGAGGCAACCCTCCTGCCTGGCGATTGTTGCGCGGTGTCCGTTCATACATTGTCTCAGTGTCTGCATGGTCTCGCCGATGTACCATGCTCTGGAGCATCCTTTACTGCAACGTATCAGGTAGACAACGTTGGCCGAGTCACATGAGTATGTACCGTGTACCTGGTGGGTAGTGTCCTCACGTGTAATGATGGTATCTGTGTCCATGATTTGGCATGTCTTGCAGAGGTTGCCGTGGCAGGGTTGTGTGGTGTCTTGGTTGCTGTTCTCCTGAAAGATGGGTAATCTGCTGCGAACGATGGTACTTTTGAGGTTAGGCGGCTGCTTGAAGGCGAGTAGTGGAGGCGTGGGGATGGCCTTAGCAAGGTGTTCGTCGTCATCGATGACATGTTGAAGGCTGCGAAGAACATGGCGTAGTTTTTCCGCTCCGCGGAAGTACTGGACGACGTAGGGTACTCTGTTGGTTGTGTCCCGTGTTCGTCTTCTGAGGAGGTCTATGCGGTTTTTCGCTGTGGCCCGTCGGAACTGTCGATCGACGAGTCGAGCGTCATATCCCGTTCTTATGAGGGCGTCTTTCAGTGTCCGTAGGTGTCCATCGCGTTCCTCCTCGTCTGAGCAGATCCTGTATATTCGCAGGGCTTGTCCATAGGGGATGGCTTCTTTAACGTGGTTAGGGTGGAAGCTGGAGAAGTGGAGCATCGTGAGGTTGTCCGTGGGCTTGCGGTAGAGTGAAGTGCTGAGGCGTCCGTCTTTGATGGAGATTCGTGTGTCCAAGAATGAAACCGATTCTGAGGAGTAGTCCATGGTGAGTTTGATGGTGGGATGGAACCTGTTGATGCTATCGTGTAGTCCTTTCAGTGATCCTTCGCCGTGGGTCCAAATTGATATTTAAGGGAAGATGCTGTGCTGAAGCTGGTGAATCACACTGGAAACCAGTTCCACAGGATATAGACAACCTTCCCATCCTTACAATAGTGGCTATTACTGATGAGCGAGTCTAGACAGAGGCTGTCACACAACATCACGCACATACACGTTATAAGCAGCGTCGCGGGTCAGCAACGCAATTAAAAATGCCGACAAAGCACTGGGATTTATTTCCAGGGGTATAGAATTCAAAAGTAGTGAAGTTATGTTAAACTTGTCCAGGACCCTGGTCAGGCTGCCCTTAGAGCGCTGCGCACAGTTCTGGTCTCCATACCATAAAAAGGACATAGAAACACTGGAGAAAGTGCAAAAACAGATTTGCAAAGGATGGTACCAGAACTGAGAGATTACAGCTATCGGGAAAGATTGAACAGGTTGGGGCTTTTTTCTTTAGAAAAGAGAAGACTTAGATGTGACCTGATAGAGGTCTTTAAAATTATGAATGGGTCGGGCAGGGTGGATGTGGAGAGAAATATTTCCACTTGTGGGAGATTCGAAAACTCGGGGCCCTCGATACAAGATAGTCACTAATAACTCCACCAATAAGAAATTGCTTTACTCAGAGAGTGGTTAGAATGGGGAACTCACTATCACAGGAAGTGGTTGAGGCGAATAGATTAGATGCTTTCAAAAGGGAACTAGACGAGTACTTGAGAGAAAAGGGAATAGAAAGATATGCTGAAAGGCTGAGATGAGGCAGACGGAATGGGAGGCGACGCGTGCGGAGAATAAACGCCGTCATGGACTGGTTGGGCCGAATGGCCTGTTTCTGTGCTGTATATTCTGTGTAATACACGTACACACAGGGGTCACTGTGTTGCAATCGGGAAATGGAACTCTCAGTAGATTTTTCCCTTTGGAACAGAGGAGGCTGAGGGGAGATTTAATTGAAAGAAAGAAAGAAATACAGCGCCTTTCACGACCACCGGACGTCCCAAAGTGCTTTACAGGCAATGAAGTACTTTTTGAAATGTAGTCACTGTTGTAATGTCAGAAACGCGGCAGCCAATTTGCGCACAGCAAGCTCCCACAAACAGCAACGTGATAATGACCAGATCATCTGTTTTAGTGATGTTGGTTGAGGGATAAATATTGGCCCCAGGACACCAGGGGAGAACTCCTCTGCTCTTCTTCGAAATAGTGGCCATGGGATCTTTTACGTCCACCTGAGAGAGCAGACTGGGCCTCGGTTTAACATCTCATCCGAAAGATGGATAATTGAGGTGTATAAAATTATGAAGGGCCGCGATAGAGTGGATAGGAAGGACCTATTTCCCTTAGCAGAGAGGTCAATAACTAGGGGGCATAGATTTAAATTAACTGGTCGAAGGATTAGAGGGAAGTTGAGGAGAACTTTTTTCACCCAGAGGGTGGTGAGGGTCTGGAACTCACTGCCTGAAAGGGTGGTAGAGGCAGAAACCCTCATCGCATTTAAAAAGTGCTTGGATATGCACTTGAAGTGCCGTAACCTACAGGGCTATGGACCAAGAGCTGGAAAGTGGGATTAGGCTGGAGAGCTCTTTGTCGGCCGGTGCGGACACGATGGGCCGAATGGCCTCCTTCTGTGCCGTGAATTTCTATGATTCTATGAGACCAGGAATATTGAAGTTAATTGCCAGGCCCGAGCTGAGATGAGATAACTCAGCAGCCCTTAATCTGGGATCTTCTCAGGTCAACACTGGTTACTGTGCTCCCTCACACTGGGAGTGTTGGGCTGGATTATCTGCTCAAGTCTCTGGAGTGTGGGGGCTCCAAACCACGACCTCCTGACTCCGAGGTGAGAGAGAGAGAGATAGAGAATTCGCCCCCCCCCCACCCCCCCCCCCCCCCCCCCCACGGCTGACACAAAGCGAGTGAGGCCATTGCTGGGTCATTTCCATCTCAGCTACAGGCTGCGGTGGTGGCGGTGGGGGGTGGGGCCTCGATGCAGGATAAAGCTCCCATTCCATAGGAACGCAGACAGAGGGGGGGAGCCATCGTACCGACTGACTTGCGGAACATTTGTAAACCCTTCAACCAACTGTTGCGTTGACCATAGCGTGGCACTCGTGCGTCCTGGTCGCTGGGGTTTCGGTTTGTAATTCACAGCCTCTCACTTGCCCCATTACGTCTGTCTGCAAAATGTCAATGGAATGTGATGCTTCAAAGAACCTAAGAAATAGGAGCAGGAGTCGACCATTCGGCCCCTCGAGCCTGCTCCGCCATTCAATAAGATCATGGCTGATCATCGACCTCAACTCCACTTTCCCGCCCGATCCCCCTATCCCTTGATGCCCCTAGAGTCCAAAAATCTATCGATCTCTGTCTTGAATATACTCAACGACTGAGCATCCACAGCTCTCTGGGGTAGAGAATTCCAAAGATTCACCATCCTCTGAGTGAAGAAATTTCTCCTCATCTCAGTCCTAAATGGCCGACCCCTTATCCTGAGACTGTGACCCCTGGTTCTAGACTCCCCAGCCAGGGGGGAAACAGCCTCTCAGCATCTACCCTGTCAATTCCCCTCAGAGTCATACATGTTTCAATGAGATCACCTCTCATTCTTCTAAACTCCAGAGAGTCCTCATAGATCTGCCTTCTCACCCCAGGGATCAATGTAGTGATTCACCAGCTGAAGAATTGAGTACTCCACGATAGAACAACAAGGGTTCTCTCCTTCGGGTCTGAGTACAAGATGCCAAGGGAAATAGAGTCTACAGGCGTTAGTTCGATATCACACAGAGCATTCACCTCCGTCCCATTTAGTAGTATCACCATTCTATCGCCCCTGCTGTGAATGAATGAAGCATTTCTCAAACTGCTGTCTCACTATTGCGAGTCGAGACTTGAATTTGGATATAGATATTGCAGATGGTGATGCAATCTGTCTGAGAGCGTTTGGCCCACTACAGACTAGACCTGTTGTGTCACATAACACATGGTGTTCAGGTCTCACGTGATGTAGTCTGCACGTAAAGGGCCCTCTCAGTCTGGTTAACCCCTCCCCCATGAAACTGAGGGCATTAAAGGTTAGTTGGCATTTAGCAACATCGTGCACAGATGGATTGACATCTGATAGGCAATCACCCCTCCAGTCCCTCTCTCTCTCTCTCTCTCTCCATCACACCCTTTCATCGGTATCTGCTGTGGCTCAGTGGGTAGCACTCTCTGCCTCTGAGTCAGAAGATTGTGGGTTCAAGTCTCACTCCAGAGACATGAGCACAAAATCCAGGCTGACGCTCCCAGGGCAGTACTGAGGGAGTGCTGCACTGTCGGCAGGTGCTGTCTTTCAGATGAGACGTTAAACCGAGGCCCCGGCTGCTTTCTCAGATGGATATAAAAGATCCCACGGCCACTATTTTGAAGAAGAGCAGGGGGAGGTGTCCTTGGGGCCAATATTTATCCCTCAACCAACATCACTAAAACAGCTAATCTGGTCATTATCACATTGCAGTTTGTGGGAGCTTGCTGTGTGCAAATTGGCTGTTGTATTTCCTATATTAGAACAGTGACTACACTTCAAAAAAGTGCTTCATTGGCTGTAAAACACTTTGGGACGTCCTGAGGTTGTGAAAGGCGCCGTAGAAATACAAGACTTTCTTTCTTTTCTTCCCTATTTTGTTGATGTTGTTCAATGTTCCTCTGAACACTCCTTTCTTGTCCCGCCTCAGCTCCAGATATCCCAACCTACACTCTCTTCTTCTTCGCTGCATCCTTACTGCCGAAATCAAGACTCATTGCACCATCTCCTAATCTATCTCAAAAAGCTGTGAACCCCTTTAGTCTTCCTCCTGCAGTCTACAGTAACGGTGCCCAAACCTCCTGTTCTTCGGTTGTTAACTGAGGCGCCCCACCAGCCACCTATAAACAGTAGCCATGGATACCATTGAATTCCAGAGGTAGCTCATTGAGGCTGTCAGTAACTAAAAGGTCCAGCGCGATTACACTTACTCAGATTGAAAAGGAAAGTTCTCATCACATTTCCTCATGAGGTATTTTACACGGCGAGCGAGCGAGCGTCTTCGCCAAAACCCGGTAAGGCAGCAGGTTTTTGCAATCCACCGAGGGGTCGCCAACCCTCCAGGATTGGCCTGGAGTCTCCCGGGATTGCAGATTAAACTCCAGAACACCCGGGAGAAAAATCAGAGGGGTGTTAAAAAAAATGGTGTTTTTTTTTCCATTTTCTTTGAAGACTTCCATTATCAAAATATTGGAGAGGGGGGAAAAGGCTAATTTGACTTAATTCGTTTATGGGATGTGGGATTCGCTGGCAAGGCCAGCATTTATTGCCCATCCCTAATTGCCCTCGAGAAGGTGGTGGTGAGCCACCTTGAATTGCAGAGGGCAGTTAAGAGTCAACCACATTGCTGTGGGTCTGGAGTCACATATAGGTGAGTCGCCTTCTTGAACCGCTGCAGCCCATGTGGAGAAGGTACTCCCACAGTGCTGTTAGGGAGGGAGTTCCAGGATTTTGACCCAGCGATGATGAAGGAATGGCCGATATACTTCCAAGTCAGGATGGTGTGTGACTTGGATGGGAACTTGGAGGTGGTGGTGTTCCCATGCGCCTGCTGCCCTTGTTCTTCTAGGTGGAAGAGGTCACGGGTTTGGGAGGTGCTGCCGAAGAAGCCTTGGCGAGTTGCTGCAGTGCATCTTGTAGATGGCACACATTGCAGCCACGGTACGCCGGTGGTGGAGGGAGTGAATGTTTAAGGTGGTGGATGGGGTGCCAATCAAGCGGGCTGCTTTGTCCTGGATGGTGTCAAGCTTCTTGAGTGTTGTTGGAGCTGCACTCATCCAGGCAAGTGGAGAGTATTCCATCACACTCCTTACTTGTGCCTTGTAGATGGTGGAAAGGCTTTGGGGAGTCAGGAGGTGAGACACTCGCCGCAGAATACCCAGCCTCTGACCTGTTCTTGTTGCCACAGTATTTATGTGGCTGGTCCAGTTAAGTTTCTGGTCAATGGTGACCCCCAGGATGTTGATGGTGGGGGATTCGGCGATGGTAATTCCGTTGAATGTCAAGTGGAGGTGCTTAGACTCTCGCTTGTTGGAGACAGTCATTGCCTGGCACTTGTGTGTCGCGAATGTTACCTGCCACTTATCAGCCCAAGCCTGAACGTGGTCCAGGTCTTGTTGCCTGCGTGGATTTAGGCCGTGGATTTGGGGCGCCGCGGGGACCAATGGCGGGAGCGTAATGGGGCGGGGCGTGTGAGGCAGGTGGTCACGTAATGAAACCTCCAGGAATACATCCAACCAGACTCGGCAACGGCCTAAATCCACGAGGCCCCGCGAAGTTCAGGAAGTGGAATCGAGCAGCTGAAGGAACTTAGAGGGTCAGTGTCTCGATGGTGCGCTCCTGCCAGGAGACTGTTGGGCAATTGAGGGCAGCGGACAATGCGCCTGGTTTACAGTCTTCACACGACTCCAGCCAGGTCAGTTTGGCTCAGTTGCAGCACCTTTGCCTCTGAGTCAGCAGGTGGTGGGTTCAATCCTAGCTACAGCGCATAGTCTAGGCTGACATTTCAGTCCGGTACCGAGGGAAGACCGCGCTGTTGGAGGTGGCACCTTCTGGATGAGATGTTAGACTAAGGCCCTGTTGACCTCTTCGGGTGGACGTTAAAGATCCCATGGCCATACGAACAATGGCGGACAGGAAAAGACTCATCTGGTCCATCCGGCCTGTCCTGTCCAACTGCGATGCCTTGTGTATCACGATATACGCACTCCCCACCCCACCCAAGACCACGTCATCTCCCGGGAGAGGCGAAAAACAGATGAAAATCCAGGTCAATTTGGGGGAGGAAAAATCTGGGAAATTCCCCTCCAAACGTCCACCCCAGACAATCAACCTAGTCCAGAATATCGCTCTGGCCCTGATTTACGCCACCATTCGTACGATGTGATCTCCGCCCCAGCCAGAAACAGGTCCAACTCTCGCTGGAAGGAATTCAGCGAATCGGGGTCCACCGCAGGAGACGGCAGCCTGTTCCAGAGGTCTACTATTCTCAGGGAAAAGAACCACCTCCTGACATCAAACCTCGATCTGGGCCTGTCCAACTTAATTGAAGAAGAGCAGGTGGCAGTCTCCCGATGCCCTGGTCAATACCTATCCCTCAACCAACACCAAATATTTATCTCATCGCTGTTTGTGGGAGCTTGCTGTGCGCAAATTGGCTGCCGCGTTTCCCTTCAAAGCAACAGTGGCCACACTTACAAAGTACTTCATTGGCTGTGAGGCGCTTTGAGACATCCTGAGGTGGCGAAAGTCTCTATATAAGTGCAAGGTTGTTCTTTAACCACTACTTGTTGACCTAGCTTATCTGCTCTCCTACTCTTTGCAGCCTTGTGAGTTCTTGTGTCTTTCCCTTGAGTTGTGCCAAAACAGTTTATTGAAAGACACTGTCCCTTTAAGAGTGTCCCATGGCTGTGGAGGGAATGAGGTTAACTGCAGGTTAAAAGAAAGATAAGCAAAAACCTTGTATTTCTATAGAACCTTTCATGACCTCAGGACGTCTCAAAGCGCTTTACAGCCAATTAAGTACTTTTGAAGTGTAGACACTGTTGTAATGTGGGAAACGCGGCAGCCAATTTGCACAAAGCAAGATCCCACAAACTCTTCTCTCTTAGGCAGTCCCTCTGAACCGAGGATGACTTGCTTCCACATTAAAAATGAGTTCTCAGGTGACTGATGAGTCCAATGCGGGACCTGCAGTCTCTGTCACAGGTGGGGCAGACGGTGGTTGAAGGGACTGGTGGGTGGGGTGCTTGGGTTGACGTGCGCTCCTTCCGCTGCTTGCGCTTGGCTTCTGCTTGCTCCCGGAGAAGAGACTCGAGGTGTTCGGCGCCTTCCCGATGCTTCTCCTCCACTTTGTGCTGGTCTTGGGCCAGGGATTCCCAGGTGTCGGTGGGGATGTTGCACTTTTTCAAGGAGGCTTTGAGGGTGTCCTTGAAATGTTTCCTCTGCCCACTTGGGGCTCTCTTGCCGTGTCGGAGCTCCGAGTAGAGCGCTTGTTTTGGGAGTCTTGTATCGGGCATGTGGACGATGTGACCCATCCATCGGAGCTGATCGAGCGTGGTCAAAGCTTCAATGCTGGGGATGTTGGCCTGAGCAAGAACACTGACGTTGGTGCGCCTATCCTGCCAATGGATTTGCAGGATCTTGTGGAGGCAGCGTTGGTGGTACCTCTCCAGTGCTTTGAATTGCCTGCTGTACATGGTCCATGTCTCTGAGGCATACAGGAGGGCGGGTATCACTGCTGCTCTGTAGACCATGAGCTTAGTGCCGGGTTTGAGGTCCTGGTCTTCAAACACTCTCTTCCCCAGGCAACCGAAGGCTGCACTGGCACACTGAAGGCGGTGTTGGACTTCGTCATCGACGTCTGCCCTTGTTGACAGTAGGCTCCCAAGGTATGGAAAGTGGTCCACATTGTCCAAGACATTGTCGTGGATTTTGATAATCGGGGGGCAGTACTGTGTGGCGGGGGCAGTTTGGTAGAGGACCTTTGTCTTACGGATGTTTAGTGTAAGTCCCATGCTCTCGTACGCTTCGGTGAAGGTGTTGACGATGGTTTGGAGTTCGACCTCCAAGTGAGCGCAGACGCAAGCATCATCTGCATACTGTAATTCGACGACAGAGGATGGAACGACCTTGGATCTGGACTGGAGGCGACGGAGATTGAACAGTTTCCCGTTTGTTCTGTAAATTAGCTCCACTCTAGCGGGGAGCTTATTGAGGGTGAGATGGAGCATTGCAGCAAGGAAGATTGAGAAGAGCGTTGGTGCGATGACACAGCCTTGCTTGACCCCGGTCCGTACGTGAATTGGGTCTGTGGTGGAACCGTTGGTCAGGATCACGGCTTGCATGTCGTCATGAAGCAGGCGGAGGATGGTGACAAACTTTTGAGGGCAGCCGAATTTGAGTAGGACACTCCATAATCCCTCACGGTTGACAGTGTCGAAGGCCTTTGTGAGATCAAAGGAGGCCATGTACAGCGGTTGGTGCTGTTCCCTGCATTTCTCTTGTAATTGACGTGCGGTGAAGATCATGTCCATTGTGCCCCTTAATGGGCGGAATCTGCATTGCGACTCTGGGAGGAGCTCTTCAGCCACTGAGAGAAGGCGATTGAGGAGGATTCTTGCGATGACTTCCCCTGTGGCAGACAGCAGGGAGACTCCTCTGTAATTACCGCAATGTGATACTGACCAGATACTCTGTTTTTGTGATGTTGCATGAGGGATATATATTGTCTCGGACACCAGGGCGAACTCCCCTGCTCTTCTTCGAAATAGTGCCATCAGATCTTTTACGTCCACCTGAGAGGGCAGGCGGGGCCTCGGTTTAATGTCTCATCCGAAAGACGGCACCTCCGACAGTGCAGCACTCCCTCAGTACCGCACAGGGAGTGTCAGCCTGGCTTCTGTGCTCAAGTCTCTGGAGTGGGACTTGAACCCACGACCTTCTGACTCAGAGGTAAGGAAAGACAGACTTGCATTTCTCTAGCGCCTTTAACGATCTCAGGACGTCCCAAAGCGCTTTACAGCCAATGAATTACTTTTTTGAAGTGTAGTCGGTGTTGTAATGTAGGAAACGCGGCAGCCAATTGGCACACTGCAAGGGCAAGAGTGCTATCGCTGAGACAAGGCTGCCGGAATAGAAAGATGAAAGATGCAAGCTGCCTATTTTCAGTCCGTTTGAAAAAATAAAATGAAGATTAGAAATAAACACTCGTGCTCATCAGTAGCGAAGACGGGAACTGCTGATAAACGTCAAAGCAAATTTATAGCACTTGTTCCGGTCCTTATTTTATATTTTGCTTACTGTGAGAAACATGAGCTGGCTAGAGGGATTCGCTTGCATAGATGCGGTTAAGTCCTTGGAACAGAGGAGTCTGAGGGGAGACTTGATTGAGGTGTATAAAATTATGAGGGGCCGAGATAGAGTGGATAGGAAGGACCTATTTCCCTTAGCAGAGAGGTCAATAACCAGGGGGCATAGATTTAAAGTAACTGGGAGAAGGATTAGAGGGGAGTTGAGGAGAACTTTTTTCACCCAAAGGGTGGATGGGGGGTCTGGAACTCACTGCCTGAATGGTTGGTAGAGGCAGAAACCCTCATCACATTTAAAAAGTACTTGGATACGCACTTGAAGTGCCGTAACCTACAAGGCTACGGACCAAGAGCTGGAAAGTGGGATTAGGCTGGAGAGCTCTTTGTCGGCCGGCATGGACACAATGGGCCGAATGGCCTCCTTCTGTGCTGTAAATTTCTATGATTCTATGATTCGATGTAGGATATTGTCCTTGAACTTACCACTGCTGCTAGAGGCTGGAGGAAAGGAGCACGGTACAATTACAGGCCTTTAATATCCTGAAGAGTATAGCTACGATTGGCTTTACTGCCCCCGGACAGGGGAAAGTCCGGGCAGAATCCGGATCCTGATCCCTGTCCGGTGAATTCTGCTGGAAACCGTATGATAGAATCGGGGCCGGTTGCGATGACTCTCACGGTTGAGGAGCCTACCCATGATCACCCATGAAAAATGGCTACTTGCAATGAGATATCCGTAAACTCCAGCTCATCCAAAACTCGGCTGCCCCGTGTCATAACTCGCACCAGGTCCCGTTCACCCATCACCCCCTGTGCTCGCTGACCTACATTGGCTCCCGGTCCGGCAACGCCTCGATTTCAAAATTATCATCCGTGTTTCCAAATCCCTCCCTGGCCTCCTCGCGCCCCCGCCCCCCCCCCTATCGCCGTCACCTCCTCCAGCCCCACAACCCTCCAAGATCTCTGCATCCCTCCAATTCTAACCTCTTGCGCATCCCCCGATTTTAATCGCTTCACCATTGGCGGCCGTGCCTTCTGTTGCCTGGGCCCTAAGCTCTGGAATTCCCTGCCTAAACCTCGCCAGCTCTCCGCCTCTCTTTCCTCCTTTAAGAAGCTGCTTAAAACCTACCTCTTTGACCAAGCTTTTGTTCGCCTGTCCTAATATCTCCTTATGTGGCTCGGTCTCAAATGTTGTCTTATAATCGCTCCTGTGCAGCACCTTGGGAGGTTTTATTACGAGAAAGGCGCTGGATAAATACAAGTTGTTGTTGCTGAGATTGCTGTTAAGTCTTGGGTTTTTTATTTGTATTTTCACTCTCTGGGTTATGTGAGCGCTGCCTAGAAACAGCCAACAACAAAGCCGAGAACTTTGCTGGCCCCGGGCCTCTATATCAGAGGCAAAACCGGGCCCCCGACCATCCAATATGGCGGGATACGAGCACTCATTACGCACTGGAAGTGCGCCGCTGCCATCGTGGTGCCGGCAGGTAAAGAGACGTCCAGAGCCCGTGCCTGAAACAGGCGTGATGCCCGCTTGGATATGCAAGTTGGGGGGCCCAACATGTGTTTGAGGCCCCCGCTGTAAGGTTGGCCTCGCCCTTGAGGTCAAATATTGGGCGTGCCATTGTCCTGGATCCAATATCCCGGCCAACATCTTCCATCTACCTTCTCTTCCTCAGCTTCTAGTCACTGAACAGGCCGACGGGAATCATGTCGTATGCTTCGATGATCAAGGAGAATAAACTGAAGGCGTTCACCATCGCAAGAGAGGCCCACGGAGAGACAGGAGGTAAGGGTGTCCAGATCAGTAACGTCAACCTATTTTACTCCAGCCTGTTCCTTCGCCAAGTGTCTTTGGAGCAGAGTTGCCTCTGCACTTGTGCCACGCTCCCTCAGTACTGCCCTGCGATTTTGCAGCACTCCCTCAGCGCAGCCCCTCCTACAGTGCAGCGCTCCCTCAGTACTGCCCCTCCGACAGTGCGGCGCTCCCTCAGTACTGCCCCTCCGACAGTGCAGCACTCCCTCAGTACTGCCCCTCCGACAGTGCGGCACTCCCTCAGTTCTGCCCCTCCAACAGTGCAGCACTCCCTCAGTACTGCCCCTCCGACAGTGCAGCGCTCCCTCAGTACTGCCCCTCCGACAGTGCAGCACTCCCTCAGTACTGCCCCTCCGACAGTGCAGCGCTCCCTCAGTACTGCCCCTCCGACAGTGCATCCCTCCCTCAGTACTGCCCCTCCGACAGTGCGGCGCTCCCTCAGTACTGCCCCTCCGACAGTGCGGCGCTCCCTCAGTACTGCCCCTCCGACAGTGCGGCGCTCCCTCAGTACTGCCCCTCCGACAGTGCGGCGCTCCCTCAGTACTGCCCCTCCGACAGTGCGGCGCTCCCTCAGTGCTACTCTGGGAGTGTCAGCCTAGATTTTTTAATCAAGTCCCTGGAGTGGGGCTTGAACCCACAACCTTCTGACTCAGAGGTGAGAGCACTACCCACTGCCTCATTGCTGACACTGGGACAAGGTGGGATGGGAAACTGCCATTGTCAGCTGAGAACGAGTTTTGGAAGGAGGTCCTTTTGGCCACAACTGGGGACCGCACTCTCCACTGGGAAACGGCGACCAACCTCTTCCGACAGTAGTGGACCAGTATGTTTCTGGGAGTCCGTCTGTCAGGGTTATATGAGCTGCACTTAAATCCCAGCCGGATCTCATGTTTCAACAACACTGGTGTGGCATGTTAGACAGTTGCAGAGTCCGATAAGTTTCCCATTCTGTGCTTAACCATTCCTCTAATATACAGCTGCAGTCTTCTTCCGTGACAGCTCCTGCAATCTATTTTAATTCCTTGTTTTGATTGGCAATGGAAGGTGCTGCTTCGCTGGGAGGCCACGGGTTTAACGTTAAACATTAGAAACTCTTGTGACATTTATTTTTCAAAACAAAAAAATGTTTCGGAAACTGCGTCAGATCAAGAGATTAAATAAAAACAAATGCAATACACAACAGGCGAGAAGAGAACATTTTAATATCGCGGGTGTATTTCATCAGAAATGCAAACTGAGAGAGGAGAGATGGTATTTCACAGGGCATGTTGGCCTTTATTGCAAGGGGGGGTTGGAGTATAAGAGTAAGGAAGTCTTGCTGCAATTGGGCCTTGGTGAGACCACACCTGGAGTACTGTGCACAGTTTTGGTCTCCTTATCTAAGGAAGGATATACTTGCCTTGGAGGCGGTGCAACAAAGGTTCACTAGATTGATTCCTGGGATGAGAGGGCTGTCCTATGAGGAGAGATTGAGCCTATACTCTCTGGAGTTTAGAGGAATGAGAGGTGATCTCATTGAAACATTTAAGATTCTGAGGGGGATTGACAGGGTAGATGGAGTCTAGAACTAGGGGGCATAGATTCAGGATAAGGGTCGACCATTTAGGACTGAGATGAGGAGAAATTTTTTCACTCAGAGGGTTGTGAATCTTTGGAATTCTCTGCCCCAGAGGACTGTGGATGATGAGTCGTTGAGTTTATTCAAGACGGAGATCGATAGATTTTTGGACTCTAGGGGAATCAAGGGATATGGGGATCAGGCGGGAAAGTGGAGTTGAGGTCGAAGATCGGCCATGATCTTATTGAATGACGAAGCAGGCTCGAGGGGCCGAATGGCCTACTCCTGCTCCTAATTCTTATGTTCAAAGTTCCCCTTAATAGGGCTCAGTGTAACGAAGAGTGGGGAGATACAATCGCAGGCAAGAGTCAGGCAAATGAAAGTCGGAGACCCTGATCAGCAGTGGCTACACAGAGGGGGGATTGGAAGAAACCTGCTTGCACAATGGTCTCCAGGGCAGAGATGGACTGATGGTCTCCGGGTGGAGATGGACCGATGGTCTCCGGGTGGAGATGGACCGATGGTCTCCGGGTGGAGATGGACTGATGGTCTCCGGGTGGAGATGGACCGATGGTCTCCGGGTGGAGATGGACTGATGGTCTCCGGGTGGAGATGGACTGATGGTCTCTGGGTGGAGTTGGACTGATGGTCTCCGGGTGGAGTTGGACTGATGGTCTCCGGGTGGAGTTGGACTGATGGTCTCCGGGTGGAATTGGACTGATGGTCTCCGGGTGGAGTTGGACTGATGGTCTCCGGGTGGAGATGGACTTATGGTCTCCAGGTGGAGTTGGACTGATGGTCTCCGGGTGGAGATGAACTTATGGTCTCCGGGTGGAGTTGGACTGATGTTCTCCGGGTGGAGTTGGACTGATGGTCTCCGGGTGGAGTTGGACTGATTGTCTCCGGATGGAGATGGACCGATGGTCTCCAGGTGGAGATGGACTGATGTTCTCCGGGTGGAGTTGGACTGATGGTCTCCGGGTGGAGTTGGACTGATGGTCTCTGGGTGGAGATGGACTGATGGTCTCCGGGTGGAGATGGACTGATGGTCTCCGGGTGGAGATGGACTGATGGTCTCTGGTGGAGATGGACTGATGGTCTCCGGGTGGAGCGGTTATTAGAATGTGGGATGCTGTGCCACAAGTGGTGATTGATACAAAATCAAATTAAAGCATTCAGAAAGGTTTTGGATAATTACTTAAAAATATAAATGGGAGCGAGCAGGAAGATGGGACTGTAAAATCGGCAAGGATTTGTTAAAGTCAAGTCAAGTTCCTCCCACACCGAGGGGAACCGCTGATTCCTTAGATAGTGTCAGCTGTGGCTCAGTGGGTAGCACTCTCTCTCTCCCTCTCGCCTCTGAGTCAGAAGGCTGTGGGTTCAAGTCCCACTCCAGGGACTTGAGCACAAAAATCTAGGCTGGCACTCCAGTGCAGTGCTGAGGGAGTGCTGCACTGTCAGAGGTGCCGTCTTTCAGATGAGATGTTAAACCGAGGCCCCGTCTGCTCCCTCAGGTGGACGTAAAAGATCCCACGGGCACTATTTCGAAGAAGAGCAGGGGAGTTCTCCCCGGTGTCCTGGGCCAATATTTATCCCTCAATCAACATCACTAAAACAGATTATCTGGTCATTATCACATTGCCGTTTGTGGGAGCTTACTGTGCGCAAATTGGCTGCCACGTTTCCCACATTACAACAGTGACTATACCTCAAAGGTACTTCATTGGCTGTGAAGCGCTTTGGGACGTCCTGAGGTTGTGAAAGGCGCTATAGAAATGAAAGTCTTTCTTTATCGCTCATGTATTTGGTTGTATTTTTTTCTTGGTCTTTCTGTTTCAAGAAGGGGCTCACCTGGACCTTGGGAAGAAGGTCAGTGTCCCGCAGGATGTGATGATGGAGGAGCTTGCGCTGCTCTCGAACAAAGGATCAAAGATGTTCCACATGCGGCAGAAGAGGGTCGACAAGTTCACGGTGGAAGGGACAGCGGGAGCTCCAGCAGTGAGTGCCCCGGTGGTTTCCGTGGCAACTTTAACCCCTTAGAGCACGCGGACCCAGGCCACGGGCTAAAGCCAAATCGATGATGGATTCTGTTGAATGTTGAGAGTGTTCGCTGGGGTTTGTGTGCAGTGAGACTGATGGTCTCCGGGCGGAGTTGGACTGATGGTCTCCGGGTGGAGATGGACTGAAGGTCTCTGGGCGGAGTTGGACTGAAGGTCTCTGGGCGGAGTTGGACTGATGGTCTCCGGGTGGAGCTGGACTGACGGTCTCCGGGTGGAGCGGGACTGACGGTCTCCGGGTGGAGCGGGACTGACGGTCTCCGGGTGGAGCTGGACTGACGGTCTCCGGGTGGAGCTGGACTGATGGTCTCCGGGTGGAGCGGGACTGATGCTCTCTGTGTGGAATTGGAGTGATGGTTTCTGAATCATAGAATGGTTACAGCACAGTAGGAGGCCATTCGGCCCATTGAGTCTGTGCCAGGGCTCTGCAAGAGCACTTCAGCTAGTCCCACTCCCCCGCCCTTTCCCCATAGCCCTGCAAATTTTTTTCCTTCAGATACTTATCCAATTCCCTTTTGAAAGCCACGATTGAATCTGCCTCCACCATCCTTTCAGGCAATGCATTCCAGATCATAACCACTCGCTGCGTAAAAACGTTTTTCCTCATGTCGCCTTTGGATCTTCTGCCAATCACCTTAAATCTGTGTCCTCTGGTTCTCGACCCTTCCGCCAATGGGAACAGTTTCTCTCTACTCTGTCTAGACCCCTCATGATTTTGAACACCTCTATCAAATCTCCTCTCAGCCTTCTCTGCTACAAGGAGAACAACCCCAGCTTCTCTAGTCTATCCATGTAACTGAAGTCCTCATCCCTGGAACCATTCTTGTAAATCTTTTCTGCACCCTCTCCAAAGCCTTCACATCCCTCCTAAAGTGCGGTGCCCAGAATTGGACACAATACTCCAGTTGAGGCCGAGTCAGTGTTTTATAAAGGTTCATCATAACTTCCATGCTTTTGTACTCTCTGCCTCTATTTATGAAGCCCAGGATCCCGTATGCTTTTTTAACCGCTTTCTCAACCTGCCCTGCCACCTTCAACGATTTGTGCACATATACCCACAGGTCTCTCTGTTCATGCACCCCCTTTAGAATTGTACCCTTTGGCTCTCCTAGTTCTTCCTACCAAAATGTATCACTTTGCACTTTTCTGCATTAAACTTCATCTGCCACGTGTCCGCCCATTCCACCAGCCTATCTACATCTTCTTGAAGTCTATCACTATCCTCCTCACTGTTCACTATACTTCCAAGTTTTGAGTCATCTGCAAATTTTGAAATTGTGCCCTGTACACCCACGTCCAAGTCATTAATATAAATCAAGAAAAGCAGTGGTCCTAGTACCGACCCCTGGGGAACACCACTGTATACCTTCCTCCAGTCCGAAAAGCAACCGTTCACCACTACTCTCTGTTTCCTGTCACTCAGCCAATTTCGTATCCATGCTGCCACTGTCCCTCTGGGTGGAGTTGGGCCGATGGTCTCTGTACCTTGACAAAGTGGCAGTTCTTTTCGTGAAAACTAGGCAGTAAGGACTAGATTGCCTTTTTTCCTGATCCTATGGGGTCAGGACAGGACTTCCACTTACCTCTCCGATCCCCTCAATGACCCCGGCCCAGGCTCCAGGGTGGGAGTTGGGGGTCATCAGGTGTTCACGGCGAGCTGCCGGCAGAATTCCCACCAGCCAGTGGCCCCCCACCCCCCCCAGGGAAGCTGGCTTCATATTGGCTGTAGTGGCAACACCTGAAGTGACGGGAGCTGCGTTAAAGGATCAGAGAGTCCCAATGATGTCAACTAATCTCCCACCCGAGGCCTCGGACAAGACTGAAGCCTTCAACGGGTAACTTCAGCCGTGGCTCAGTGGCTAGCGCTCTCGCCTCTGAGCCAGAAGGTTGTGGGTTCAAGTCCCACTCCAGAGACTTGAGCACAAAAACCTAGAGGCTGACATTCCCAGTGCAGTGCTGAGGGAGCTCGGCACTATCAGAGGCATCGTCTTTCAGATGAGTCATTAAACCGAGGCCCCGTCTGCCCTCTCAGGTGGACGTAAAAGATCCCATGGCCACTATTTCAAAGAAGAGGTATCATGGGTGTCCTGGGGCCAATATTTATCCCTCAATCAACATCACTAAGACAGATGATCTGGTCATTATCACATTGCTGTTTGTGGGAGCTTGCTGTGTGCAAATTGGCTGTCACGTTTCCAACATTACAACAGTGACTACAGTTAATTGGCTATAAAGTGCTTTGGGATGACCTGTGGTCTTGAAAGGCGCTATATAAATGCAAATCTTACTTTCCTTTTCTCTAGGGGCCAAGATAGTGGGGGTGGGAGCTGGTGGTGGTGTGGGTGGGGGGGAAGGGCAGGATTGTGTGGAGCAAACTTAGGATCGACATCAAGAAGCATGAGGATAGTCAACAGCTGGATCAGGTTGCCAGGGCACTAGGCTCAGTTACGAAACAGCTGGATGCTGTAATGGGGAAGACAGTGCGACTGGCATTCGGGATCGAGTAGGCTGATAGGTCCGAGTATTTTTTTTAAATAGTGAGAAGCTAGGAACGGTGGAGGTACAAAGAGATTCAGGGATCCGTGTACACAGATCACCAAAGTGTAGTGGTCAGGTACAAAAATAATCTAAAAGGCTAATGGAATGTTAACCTTTATAACTAGAGTGCTAGAATATAAAGGGGAGGAAGTTTTGCTACAGCTGTACAAAGCTCTGGTTAGACCACACCTGGAGCACTGTGTACAGTTCTGGGAGCCGCACCTTAGAAAGGATTTATTGGCCTTGGAAGGAGCGCAGCGCAGATTCACCAGAATGATACCAGGGCTCCAAGGGTTAGATTATGAGGAGAGATTACACAAACTAGGCTTGTATTCCCTGGAATATAGAAGGTTAAGGGGTGGTGCGATTGAGGTTATTAGACTGGTCAGGGGGTCTAGGACAAGGGGACATAACCTTAAAATCAGAGCCAGGCCATTCAGGAGAGAAGTTAGGAAACACTTGTATGTCCTGGCCACAAAAAGCAGGACAAATCCAATCCAGCCAATTACCGCCCCATCAGTCTACTCTCAATCATCAGCAAAGTGATGGAAGGTGTCGTCGACAGTGCTATCAAGCGGCACTTACTCACCAATAACCTGCTCACTAATGCCCAGTTTGGATTCCACCAAGACCACTCGGCTCCCAACCTCATTACAGCCTTGGTCCAAACATGGACAAAGGAGCTGAATTCCAGAGGTGAGGTGAGAGTGACTGCCCTTGACACCAAGGCAGCATTTGGCCGAGTGTGGCATCAAGGAGCCCTAGTAAAACTGAAGTCAATGGGAATCGGGGAAGAAAACTCTCCACTAGATGGAGTCATACCGAGCACAAAGGAAGATGGTTGTGGTGATTGGAGGTCAATCATCACAGCCCCAGGACACCACTGCAGGAGTTCCTCAGGGCAGTGTCCTAGGCCCAACCATCTTCAGCTGCTTCATCAATGACCTTCCCTCCATCATAAGGTCAGAAGTGGGGATGTTTGCTGATGACTGCATAGTGTTCAGTGCCATTTGCAACTCCTCAGATAATGAAGCAGTCCATGCCCGCGTGCAGCAAGACCTGGACGACATTTAGGCTTGGGCTAATAAGTGGCAGGTAACATTCGCGCCACACAAGTGCCAGGCAATGACTATCTCCAACAAGCGAGCGTCTAACCACCGCCCCTTGACATTCAACGGCATTACCATCGCCAAATTACCCACCATCAATATCCTGGGGGGTCACCATTGACGAGAAACTTAACTGGACCAGCCAGATAAATACTGTGGCAACAAGAGCAGGTCAGAGGCTGGGTATTCTGCGACGAGCGTCTCACCTCCTGACTCCCCAAAGCCTTTCCACCATCTACAAGGCGCAAGTAAGGAGTGTGATGGAATACTCTCCACTTGCCTGGATGAGTGCAGCTCCAATAACACTGAAGAAGCTCGACACCATCCAGGACAAAGCAGCCCGCTTGATTGGAACCCTATCCACCACCTTAAATATTCACTCCCTCCACCACCGGCACTCTGTGGCTGCAGTGTGTACCATCTATAAGATGCACTGCAGCAACTCGCCAAGGCTTCTTCGGCAGCACTTCCCAAACCCGCGACCTCTACCACCTAGAAGGACAAGGGCAGCAGGTGCATGGGAACACCACCACCTCCAAGTTCCCCTCCAAGTCACACACCATCCTGACTTGGAAATATATCGCCGTTCCTTCATCGTCGCTGGGTCAAAATCCTGGAACTCCCTCCCTAACAGCACTGTGGGAGTACCTTCACCACACGGACTGCAGCGGTTCAAGAAGGCGGCTCACCACCACCTTCTCGAGGGCAATTAGGGATGGGCAATAAATGCTGGCCTTGCCAGCGATGCCCACATCCCATGAATGAATAAAAAAAAAAAACACTTCTTCACGCAAACGATGGTAGGAGTATGGAACTCCCTCCCACAAAAAGCAGTAGATGCTGGGGCTCAATTAATAATTTTAAATCTGAGATCGATAGGTTTTGGCTAGACAAGGGTATAAAGGGATATGAAGCCAAGGCGGGTGGATGGAGTTAGATCAGCCAGGATCTCATCGAATGGTGGTACAGGCTTGAGGGGCTGAATGGCCTTTTCCTATTCCTATGTTCATCCGAACTGACCTTGTGATCTGGTGAACGAAGATGATGGGATAATGTTTGTGGTTTGACCCCTGACGTTGCGATTGAGGACCTCTCCCAAACTGTTAACCCATCTCTCCCTCGCAAACTGATGGACCTGCTCTGTTACTCCCGTCGCCTTGCGTTTTTGGACATTGCGGTCATCAAGTGGAGCTGTGCCCCGAGGGAGTTTCAGTATCTCAAACGTTCCTTCTCCTCCTCTACAGAAAGTTGCTGCGTCCATGCCCCTGGACGGGACGAAGGAGAACTACAGATCCGAAATCTACATCACGCAGGCTGGAAAAGGGAACGGGCCAATTGTGGCACCAAAACCGTTTGCCAAATTATCTGCCGCCAAAAACATCAAGGTCATCCTGAATCCCAACATCATTGCTCCAGGTAAATGTCCCCAGATTGTCTTGTCGTGACTCCGTCTGAAGGAAAGGCTCAGTATTGCGGCTTTGTCTCACCTCTTGCTTTCACCGTCGGTTTCCTCGCCCTTCTAACCTTTCTTGGTCTTGCTTTATTTTATTATGATTGATCAGGCTGGGTCTCTTTTCTCTAGAAAGGAGAAGGCTGAGATAGAGGTCTTTAGAATTATGAAAGTGTTTGATAGGGTAGATGTAGAGAAGATGTTTCCAGTTGTGGGGAGATCAGAACTAGGGGCCGTCAATATAACATAGTCACTAATAAATCCTATAAGGAATTCAGGAGTGGTGAGAATGTGAAACTCACGAACACAAGGGGTGCTTGAGGTGAATAGCACAGATGCATTTAAGAACATAAGAAATAGGAGCAGGAGTGGACCATTTGGCCCCTCAAGCCTGCTCTGCCATTCAATGAGATCATATCCCTTGATTCCCTTAATAACCAAAAATCTATCGATCTCCGTCTTGAATATATTCAATGACTGATCCTCCACAGCCCTCTGGGATAAAGAACCCACCTCCAATTTCCCCTCCAAGTCACACACACCATCCTGACTTGGAAATATATCGGCCGTTCCTTCATCGTCGCTGGGTCAAAGTCCTGAAACTCCCTCCCTAACAGCACCTTCACCACAGGGACAGCAGCGGTTCAAGAAGATGGCTCACCACCACCTTCTCAAGGGCGATTAAGGATGGGCAATAAATGCTGGCCTTGCCAGCGACGCCCACATCCCAGGAATGAATTTTTTTTTTAAATTCCAAAGATTCACCACCCTCTGAATGAAGAAATTTCTCCGCATCTCAGTCCTAAATGGCCGACCCCTTATTCTGAGACTGTGATCCCTGGTTCTAGACTCCCCAGCCGGGGAAACATCCTCCCTGCATCTACCCTGTCAAGCCCTGTAAGGATTTTGTATGTTTCAATGAGATCACCTCTCATTCCTCTAAACTCTAGAGAATATAGGCCTAGTCTACTCAATCTCTCCTCATAGGACAATCCCCCCATCCCAGGAACCAGTCTGGTGAACCTTCGTTGCACTCCCTCTATGGCAAGTATATCCTTCCTTAGGTAAGGAGACCATAACTGTACACAATACTCCAGCTGTGGTCTCACCAGGGCCCTATATAATTGCAGTAAGACATCTTTACTCTTATACTCCAATCCTCTTGTAATAAAGGCTAACATACCATTTGCTTTCCTATTGCTTGCTGTACCTGCATGTTAACTTTCAGTGATTCGTGTACAAGGACACCCAGGTCCCTCTGAACACCAACATTTCCCAATCTCTCACCATTTAAAAAATACTCTGCTTTTCTATTTTTCCTACCAAAGTGGATAACTTCACATTTCTCCACATTATATTCCATTTGCCATGTCCTTGCCCATTCACTTAGCCTGTCTATATCCCCTTCAAGCCTCCTTGCATCCTCCTCACAACTTACATTCCCACCCAGCTTTGTATCATCAGCAAACTTGGATATATTACATTTGGTCCCCTCATCCAAATCATTGATAAAGATTGCGAATAGCTGAGGCCCAAGCACTGATCCTTGCAGTACCCCACTAGTTACAGCCTGCCAACCCGAAAATGACCCGTTTATTCCTACTCTCTGTTTTCTGTCCGTTAACCAATCCTCAATCCATGCTAGTATATTACCCCAATACCACGAGCCCTAATTTTGTTTAATAACCTCTTGTGTGGCCATCAGGTCCAGGGGATTTATTGGCTTTCAGTCCCATTAATTTCTCCAGTACTATTTTTTTTACTAATACTAATTTCTTTCAGTTCCTCATTCTCGACACAAAGTATTTGTTTAATTTCGTGGCCATTTCCTTATTCCCCATTATAATTTCTCCTGTCTCAGCCTGTAAGGGACCCACATTTACTTTCGCTAATCTTTTCCTTTTTACATTCCTATAGAAGCTTTTACAGTCTGTTTTTTGTCTCTCGCTAGTTTACTCTCATTCTATTTTCCCTTTCTTTATCAATTTCTTGGTCCTCCTTTGCTGTATTATAAAAATCTCCAATCCTCAGGCTTCCTACTCTTTTTGGCAACATTATAAGCCTCTTCTTTGATCTAATGCTATCTTTAACTTCTCTTGTTAGCCACGGTTGGATCACTTTTCCTGTGGGTTTTTGTGCCTTAAAGGAATGTATATTTGTTGTAAACTATGTATTAATTCTTTAAATGCTAGCCATTGCTTCGCTACCGTCATACCTTTTAATGTAGTTTCCCAATCTACCTTAGCCAACTTGCCCCTCATACCTACTAGTTTGCTTTTAGATTTAAGACCCTAGTTTTGGATTTAACTAAATCACTTTCAAGCTCAATATAAAATTCTATCATATTATGGTCACTCTTCCCTAAAGGCCCCTTTACTACAAGGTTATTAATTAACCCTTTCTCATTGCACAACACTAGATCTAAAATAAACTGTTCCCTAGTTGGTTCCTCAACATACTGAGCTAGAAAACTATCTTGCATACATTCCATGAATTCGTCCTCCACACTATTGCTGCAAATTTGGTTTGTCCAGTCTATATGTAGATTAAAGTCCCCCATGATTACTGTATTACCCTTGTTACATGCATCTCTAATTTCCTGATTTATACTCTGCCCTACATTACAACTACTGTTTGGGAGTCTGTAAACAACTCCCACCAATGTTTTCTGCCTCTTGCTGTTTTTTAGCTCCACCCAAACTGATTCTACTTCCTGATTTTCAGAGCTAAGATCCTTCCTCTCTTCTGTCTTTATCCCATCCTTTATTATCAAGGCTTCCCCTCCTCCTTTTCCATTTTGCCTATCTCTTCTAAAAGTTAAGTATCCTGGAATATTAGTTCCCAACCTTGGCCACATTGCAACCACGTCTCCGTAATGACTATTAGATCAAACCTATTAATTTCTATCTGCACTATTAATTCGTCTATTTTGTTGTGAATGCTTCGCGCATTCAGATATCGTGCCTTTAGCTTTGACTTATTTCTCTTTTTCCCTGATGTCACCTTAGTCACTGATGCCTCATTACCTTTGTTACTCTCTCTGTCCCTTCCTGACCCACTCCACTTATTTTTACCCAAAAACTCTACTCTGCTCTAGAGCCTTGACATTTCTCTTGCTGTTTTTAAATTTCCTAAATCCTCCCCCCCCCCCCACCCCCGCTTCATTAGTTTAAAGCCCTGTCTACTGCCCTAGTTATTCAATTCACCAGGACGCTGGTCCCAGCCTGGTTTAAGTGGAGCCCGTCCCAACGGAACAGCTCCCTCTTTCCCCAGTACTGGTGCCAGTGCCCCATGAAGTGAAACCCCTTCCTCCCACACCACTCTTTGAGCTACGCATTTAAACCTCTAATCTGTTTGTCCCTATGCCAATTTGCACGTGGCTCAGGTAACAATCCAGAGATTATTACCTGTGAGGTTCTGCTTTTTAATTTGGATCCTAGCTCCTCAAACTCCCTCAGCAGAACCTCATTCCTAGTTTTACCTATGCCGTTGGTTCCTAAGTGGACCACGACAACTGGATCCTCCCCCTCCCACTCCAAGTTCTCCTCCAGTCGCGAGGAGATGTCTTTAACCCTGGCACTGGGCCTGGCAACACAACCTTCATAACTCTCGGTCGCAGCTGCAGAGAGCAGGATCTATCCCCCTGACTATACTGTCCCCTACCACAACTACATTCCCTTTCACTACCCCCACTTGAATGGCCTCCTGCACCATGGTGCCATGGTCAGCTTGCTCATCCATCCTGCAGGCTTTTCCCTCATCCACACAGGCAGCAAGAACCTCATACCTGTTGAACAAGTGCAAAGTCTGAGGCTCCTCCAGCACTGCACCTGGGTCCCCTTACCTGCCTGAGTTGCAGTCACACCCTCCTGTCCCTGACCACTAACCAGACCTGTACCACTACCTAACCTAAGGGGTGTGACTGCCTCCTGGATCAAAGTGTCCAGGTAACTCTCCCCATCCCTGATGCCCCGCAATGTCTGCACCTCAGACTCCAGCTCAAAAACTCTGAGCTGAAGTTCCTCAAGATGCAGGCACTTACTGCAAACGTGGTTGTCCGGGATCACAATGCTCTCCACAAACTCCCACATGCTGCAGTTGCGGCGCACCACCTGCACTGCCATCCCTATATGACCTTGTTTTATTCAATTAAATCTAATTAAATTTGTATTTAGGTAACTTAGCTTACAGTGTAGTTTCTTGACCACTTATTTGATCTAGATTAAGTTATTGGTAATGAAATTAAATATCTACCTCTAACACAAAGCACTACAACTAGTGTAGGCGAAAAGCAGCAACTCTTTCTCCTCTTCTCCAAATTCCCACTCTTTCCAAATTCCCAAATAAAACACTCTGTTTAAGTACACTCCGTTTTAATCCCGCTCTGTGCAGACCGCTCTGTGCTCTGCAGACCTGTTTACTCTTATACTCTAGGAGCCTCACCCAATTTACAAGTGTTTTCTCAGCTGCCCTGCTCCTGGTGATTAGCGCCTATTCAAGACAAACACTTACAGCTGACTGACAGTTAACTGCCACTGGCAGGCAGCTTTTGTTAACTACAGTTTTTTAAGTTCTAGGTTAAAATCAAAATGTTAAACTAAATTTCTCTTTTTACATCTGCTACTTACCCAATACTTACCAGAAATTCTCTCTTTCCAAATTCCCAAATAAAACACGCTGTTTAAGTACACTCTGTTTTAATCCCGCTCTGTGCATCCCGCTAAGGGGAAGCTGGATAAGCACACGAAGAGGAAAGGAATAGAAGGTTATGCAGATGGGGTGAGATGAAGAGGGGTGGGAGGAGGCTCGTGTGGAGCATAAACACCAGCATGGACTGGTTGGGCTGAATGGCCTGTTTCTGTGTTGTAAACATCAGGTAATTCTATGTAAGATTCCTCTCTGGTTCCTCCTAAGCTCCAAATGTCAACATTTATTAGAGTCAGAGAGTCATAACGGCACAGGAGGCCGCCATTCGGCGCATCGAGTCCATGCCGGCTCTCTGTAGAGCAATCCAGTCAGTCCCATTCCCCCGCTCTATCCCCGTAGCCCTGCAAGTGCCTATCCAGTCTCCCTTGAAAACATTGAGTGTCTCCGCTTCCACCACTTCCGTCAGCAGCGAGTTCCAGCTCATCACCACTCATTGCGTAAAAATGTTTTTCCTCACATCCCCCCTGTATCTCTTGCCCAAAACCTTCAATCTGTGTCCTAGTCCTTGTACCATCAACTAGTGGGGACAGCCTTTCCCCGCCTAGCCTATCCAAACCCGTCATAATCTTGTACACCTCTATCAAAACACCCCTCAACCTCCTTTGCTCTAATGAAAACAAATCCAGCTTCTCCAACCTGTCCTTGTAGCTAAGATCCCCCATCCCCGGAACCGTTCTGGTAAATCTCCTCTGCACCCTCTCAAGGGCCTTCACATCCTTCCTAAAGTGTGGTGACCAGAACAGGATGCAATACTCCAATTGTGGCCTAACCAGCGCTTTATAAAGGTTCAGCATAACTTCTCTACTTTTGTACTCAATACCTCTATTTATGAAACCCAAGATCCCATTTACTCATTTACGGCAAACACTGCAAAAGTGAAAGTTATATATAATTGAGCCTTAGAGGACAGGGATTGATCGAAGTGAGGAGCAGAGCATTCTACAACGTGCATTCATACAGTGCCTGTAACGCAAATCAGACAAAAATTGAACACCGAGCCAAAGAAGGTGATATTGGGACAGGTGACCAAATGCTTGGTCAAACAGGTAGGTTTTTACGGAGCGTCTTAAAGGTGGAGAGAAAGTCGGAGAGAGGTTTAGGGAGGGAATCGCAGACCTTAGGGCCCAGGCAGCTGAAGGCACGGCCACCAATGCTGGGGGCGAAGGAAGTTGAGGATGCGTAAGAGGCCAGAATTGGAGGAGCGCAGAGGTTTGTACGGCTGGAGGAGGTTACGGAGATAGGGAGGGGGGCGAGGCCATGGAGGGAAGAGGTTTCATTGTTCTGTTTCCTCACCAAACAGGGTACTCCGGACCCTTGAAGGAAATCCCACCCGAGAAGTTCAACATCACAGCTGTCCCCAAGTCCTACCAGTCACCATGGGCTGAAGCGTTGAGTGACCAACCTGATCTCCTGGAAACCATGATCAACCAGCTGCCAGAGGTCCCGGTCCAAGCTCAGTCACAAACGTACAGGTGCTTCAACAGGTAAACGCAATCTGCTTCTACAAGGTGTCGCTTGGTGCCAGCAAAAAACTCCTGCAAACTCCTCCTTATGTGTCAGCCGTGGCTCAGTGGGCAATACCCTTGCCTTTGAGTCAGACAGATTATCCGGTCATTATCACATTGCTGTTTGTGGGAGCTGTGCGTAAATTGGTTGCTGCGTTTCCTACATTACAACAGTGACCACACCTCAAAAGTACTTCATTGGCTGTAAAATGCTTTGGGATGCCCCAGGGTCATGAAAGAGACTATATAAATGCAAGTCTTTCTTTCAGAATGTCATGGGTTTAAGTCCCACCCCAGGGACTCAATCACAAAATCCAGGCTGACACTCCCAGTGCAGTACTGAGGGAGCGCCGCACTGTCGGAGGGGCAGTACTGAGGGAGAGCGCACTGTCGGAGGGGCAGTACTGAGGGAGCGCTGCACTGTCGGAGGGGCAGTACTGAGGGAGAGCGGCACTGTCGGAGGGGCAGTACTGAGGGAGAGCGGCACTGTCGGAGGGGCAGTACTGAGGGAGCGCTGCACTGTCGGAGGGGCAGTACTGAGGGAGCGCTGCACTGTCGGAGGGTCAGTACTGAGGGAGCGCCGCACTGTCGGAGGGGCAGTACTGAGGGAGTGACGCACTGTCGGAGGGGCAGTACTGAGGGAGCGCCGCACTGTCGGAGGGTCAGTACTGAGGGAGCGCTGCACTGTCGGAGGGGCAGTACTGAGGGAGTGCTGCACTGTCGGAGGGGCAGTACTGAGGGAGCGCCGCACTGTCGGAGGGGCAGTACTGAGGGAGCGCTGCACTGTCGGAGGGTCAGTACTGAGGGAGAGCTGCACTGTCGGAGGGGCAGTACTGAGGGAGTGCTGCACTGTCGGAGGGGCAGTACTGAGGGAGTGCTGCACTGTCGGAGGGGCAGTACTGAGGGAGTGCCTGCACTGTCGGAGGGGCAGTACTGAGGGAGCGCTGCACTGTCGGAGGGGCAGTACTGAGGGAGCGCTGCACTGTCGGAGGGGCAGTACTGAGGGAGCGCTGCACTGTCGGAGGGGCAGTACTGAGGGATACAGCACTGTCGGAGGGGCAGTACTGAGGGAGTGCCGCACTGTCGGAGGGGCAGTACTGAGGGAGCGCTGCACTGTCGGAGGGGCAGTACTGAGGGAGCGCTGCACTGTCGGAGGGGCAGTACTGAGGGAGCGCTGCACTGTCGGAGGGGCAGTACTGAGGGAGCGCTGCACTGTCGGAGGGGCAGTACAGAGGGAGTGCTGCACCGTCAGAGGGGCAGTACTGAGGGAGCGCTGCACCGTCAGAGGGGCAGTACTGAGGGAGCGCCGCACTGTCAGAGGGGCAGTACTGAGGGAGCGCCGCACTGTCAGAGGGGCAGTACTGAGGGAGCGCTGCACCGTCAGAGGGGCAGTACTGAGGGAGCGCCGCACTGTCAGAGGGGCAGTACTGAGGGAGCGCCGCACTGTCAGAGGGGCAGTACTGAGGGAGCGCCGCACTGTCGGAGGGGCAGTACTGAGGGAGTGCCGCACTGTCAGAGGGGCAGTACTGAGGGAGCGCCGCACTGTCAGAGGGGCAGTACTGAGGGAGCGCCGCACTGTCAGAGGGGCAGTACTGAGGGAGTGCTGCACTGTCGGAGGGGCAGTACTGAGGGAGTGCTGCACCGTCAGAGGGGCAGTACTGAGGGAGCGCCGCACTGTCGGAGGGGCAGTACTGAGGGAGCGCCGCACTGTCGGAGGGGCAGTACTGAGGGAGCGCCGCACTGTCGGAGGGGCAGTACTGAGGGAGCGCCGCACTGTCGGAGGGGCAGTACTGAGGGAGTGCTGCACTGTCGGAGGGCAGTACTGAGGGAGTGCTGCACTGTCGGAGGGGCAGTACTGAGGGAGTGCTGCACTGTCAGAGGGGCAGTACTGAGGGAGTGCTGCACTGTCGGAGGGCAGTACTGAGGGAGAGCGGCACTGTCGGAGGGGCAGTACTGAGGGAGCGCTGCACTGTCGGAGGGGCAGTACTGAGGGAGCGCTGCACTGTCGGAGGGGCAGTACTGAGGGAGCGCTGCACTGTCGGAGGGGCAGTACTGAGGGAGTGCTGCACTGTCGGAGGGCAGTACTGAGGGAGTGCTGCACTGTCGGAGGTGCCGTCTTTGGGATGAGCTGTTAAATTGAGGCCCCCGTCTGCCCTCTCAGGTGGATGTAAAACACAAGGAAAGTCACACACCATTCTGACTTGGAAATATATCGGCCGTTCCTTCATCGTCGCTGGGTCAAAATCTTGGAACTCCCTCCCTAACAACACTGTGTGAGCACCTTCACCACACGGACTCCAGCGGTTCAAGAAGGCGGCTCAGCACCACCTTCTCAAGGGAAATTAGGGATGGGCAATAAATGCCGGCCTTGCCAACGACGCCCACATCCCGTGAATGAATTATAAAAAAAATCCCATGGCACTATATTGAAATTGAGAGGTCGCACAACACCAGGTTATAGTCCAACAGTTTTATTTGAAATCACAAGCTTTCGGAACTATCGCTCCTTCCTCAGGTGAAGTAAATTGGATACAGAATCGTCAGAGCATATATAGATGGAAAAAAAAGCATGTGTACTTTACAATTGCAGACCAATAAATTAAATCATCCTGACTATCTGCCGAGGTGTGATAAAGTTAATTAAGTCAGCCAGGAAGGTACCACATCAAAAGACATAGCAAGATACAACTGAGACAATGAGGTGAAGTCGCAGGGGTTCTAACGTGTCAAAAGCTGCCGTCTGTATGTAAAACGAAAAGCTTTAAAAAAAAAAATTTACTTTTTTACTGGGAAAATTTTTACTTTTTTACTGGGAATCACATCTGTGAACAAGCTAACGACGACTCGAGTCCGGATCACGTCATGTATCGTGACATAAACCCAAGATCCCGATTGAGACCGTCTTCATGAGTGCAGAACTTGGCTATCAGTTTCTGCTCGATGATTTTGCGTTGTCGTGTGTTTCTAAGGTTGCCTTGGAGAACGCTTACCCGCAGATCCGAGGCTGAATGTCCTTGACTGCTGAAGTGTTCCCCGACTGGGAGGTAACAATCCTGCCTGGCGATTGTTGCGCGGTGCTCGTTCATACGTTGTCTCAGTGTCTGCATGGTCTCGCCGATGTACATACAGACGGCAGCTTTTGACACGTTAGAACCCCTGCGACTTCACCTCATTGTCTCAGTTGTATCTTGCTATGTCTTTTGATGTGGTACCTTCCTGGCTGACTTAATTAACTTTATCACACCTCGGCAGATAGTCAGGATGATTTAATTTATTGGTCTGCAATTGTAAAGTACACATGCTTTTTTTTCCATCTATATATGCTCTGACGATTCTGTATCCAATTTACTTCACCTGAGGAAGGAGCGATAGTTCCGAAAGCTTGTGATTTCAAATAAAACTGTTGGACTATAACCTGGTGTTGTGCGACCTCTCAATTTTGTCCACCCCAGTCCAACACCGGCATCTCCGCATCATGACCACTATATTGAAAAGCAGGGGAGTTATTCCCGGTGTCCTGGCCAATATTTATCTCTCAAACAGCATCACTAAAACTGATTATCTGGTCATTATCACGTTGCTGCTTGTGGGAGCTTGCTGTGCGTGAATTGGCTGGCGCGTTTCCTACATCACAACAGTGACTACACTTCCCAAAAGTACTTCATTGGCTGTAAGGCGCTTTGGGACTTCCTGAGATCGTGAAAGGCGCTATATAAATGCAAGCTCTTCCTTCTTTCAGTGCTCGTGTCATTTTTCAGAGCTCCACCTTAAATAAACTCTAACCCATCCTCCACTCATGCCCTCCTCCACTAACCTGCCTCTCAAAGTGCTTCACACGGTGAATTAGTTTTTGGAGCGCAGTGTTAAGCACCAGCAACATCTCAAACAACCATGACATGAACGATGTGTTTTGTTGGTGATTTAGAATGAGGAAGAATGTTGGACAAGACACTACAGGCTCTTCAGCATCCACCACAATCATAGAATCTGACAGCAGAGGCCATTCGGCCCATCCTGCCTGTGCCAGCTCTTTGAAAGAGTTATCCAATTAGTCCCACTCCCCCCTGTTCTTTCCCCACAGCCCTTTTGAAGTATATATCCAAATTCCCTTGCACAGAGTATACCTGATTTCAAATACCCCACTAATTGCGTAAATATTGGTTAAAAAATGATTAGCAAAATATCTTGATTCCTGGGATGAGAGGGTTGTCCTATGAGGAGAGACTGGGCCTATACTCGCTGAAGTTTAGAAGAATGAGAAGTGATCTCATTGAAACATATAAGATGCTAAAGGGGATTGACAGGGTAGATGCTGAGAGGTTGTTGTTTCCCCTGGGCTGGGAGAGTCTAGAACTAGGGGGCATAGTCTCAGGATAAGGGGTTGGCCATTTAAGACCGAGATGAGGAGGAATTTCTTTACTCAGAGGGTTGTGAATCTTTGGAATTCTCTGCCCCAGAGAGCTGTGGATGCTGAGTCTTTGAGTATATTCAGGGCTGAGATCGATTAGATTTTTGGACTCTAGGGGAATCAAGGGATATGGGGATCGGGCGAGAAAGTGGAGTTGAGGTCGATGATCAGCCATGATCATATTGAATGGCGGAGCAGGCTCGGAGGGGCTGTATGGTCTACTCCTGCCTCTAATTCTTATGTTCTTACCTACAGTTAAGTATGAATATATGTAAATTAAATCACATAAGATGCAGTGATTCGCATAGATCCTATTCCTGATCTGCTGGTTGCTGACAGGCAATTTGTACAGTGATAGTTTGAGTAATGAGAACTTGGGAGTTATTAGCCCTGCCTCCCTTTTCTATTTTAATCCCAAACTAGACACTCCATCCATTCTGGCTGACTGGCAGACCTTCAGCCCATTGGCAGACACACGTAGTTGAATAAGCAAACTCTACAGATTTGCCTCGCCCCCTTATAGGGACATTGGACTCTATCAGCTTGGCTGGTTTGGCAGCACCTCTCACCTTTGCGTCAGAAGGTTGCGGGCTCAGGCACCTTGCTAGCAACTGATCACGTCAGCCAGGCTGGCGATCCAGAGCAGGACTGAGGGGGTGCTGCATTGTCGGAGGTGCCGCCCTTTAGGTGAGACGTTAGTATCAACCCAAACGGGGAGACTCTGTCTAACAGATCCCACGGCACTAAAGAGCAGGGAGGAGAGGGGAAGAGTTCTCCCAGTGCCCTGGGCCAACATTTAATCCGTCGACCAACACCACCAAAAACAGATTATCTGATCACGTATCACATGGCTGTTTCCCGGGACCTTGTGTGTGTAGATCGACAGCCACATTTACCTGCGGAACACTCTATTAAAAAAGTAATTCTTAGACGGTAAAGTGCTTTGGTACATCACGAGGTTGGGGGACAGGCACGGTATAATTGCAAACGCTCCGTCTGCACACAGCGTAGGTGCAATATTTAAAGCTCTGATTTATTCTGGGACTGAGATGATTTCACAGCCCAGCAATGCGATGAATATATGATCTGAGGAAGACTACACCCACCGACATGTACCCATGGAATAAATAGAACGTCGACTCATTAATAACCCATTACTGGAGGTCTCTGCCTCAACGGGAAACAGCCTGTGCTCTGGTCAGACTGCACCTCGAGCATCGTGTCCAGTTCAAGTCTCCGGGAAACTTGGGAGGGAATTCAGGAAGATTTCTGGATTGATCCCTAGGGCCATCCTTCATAGAATCATACAGCACAGAAGGAGGCCATTCGGCCCATCATGCCTGTGCCGGCTCTTTTGAAAGAGCTCTCCGATTAGTCCCACTCCTTCCCCATAGCCGTGTAAATGTCTCCTTTCCAAGTGTTTATCCAATTCCTTTTTGAAAGTTATTATTGAATCTGCTTCCACCGCCCTTTCAGGCAGCGCATTCCAGATCACAACAACTCGCTGCGTAAAAGAAAATTCTCATCTCCACCCCTGGATCTTTTGCCAATTATCTTCAATCTGTGCCCACTGGATACTGACCCTCCTGCCACTGGAAACAGTTTTGCCTTATTTACTCTATCGAAACCCCTGATGATTATGAACACCTCCAATTAATCTCCCCTTAACCTTCTCTGCTCTAAGGAGAACAACCCCAGCTTCTCCAGTCTCTCCACATCACTGAAGTCCCTCATCCCTGGTATCATTATAGTAAATCTCCTCTGCACCCTCTCTAAGGCCTTGACATCCTTCCTAAAGTGCGGTGCCCAGAATTGGCCACAATACTCCAGCTGAGGCCCAACCAGTGATTTATAAAGGTTTAGCATACATTCCTTGCTTCTGAGGAAAGGTTGGAGTTACTTGAGGTTTTCAGCTTGGAAAGGAGGCAATCGAGATGTGATCTTATCGAAGGATATAAGATAATAAATGGTATGGAAAGGTAAATTTGGAATATTACTTTAAAGTAAGTGTGGGAATAGCAGCAGGCGACATAGGTTCAAAACTAGTAAAAGGCAAAATTAGGACAGATACCAGGAAATTCTTAACACAAAGAGTGGTTAAGAAGGCATAAGGGATACTTGCCTTTATTAGCCGAGGCATAGAAAATAAAAGCATAGAGGCTATGCTTGAACTGTATAAAACACTAGTTAGGCCACAGCTAGAGTACTGTGTACAGGTCTGGTCACCACATTACAGGAAAGATGTGATTGCACTTGAGAGGGTGCAGAGGAGATTTACGAGGATGTTGCCCGGACTGGAGAAATTTAGCTATGAGGAAAGTTTGGATAGGCTGGGGTTGTTTTCTTTGGAACAGAGGAGGCTGAGGGGAGATTTAATTGAGGTGTATAATATTATGAGGGGCCTCGATAGAGTGGATAGGAAGGACCTATTTCCCTTAGCAGAGAGGTCAATAACCAGGGGGCACAGATTTAAAGTAATTGGTAGAAGGATTAGAGGGGAGTTGAGGAGAACTTTTTTCACCCAGAGGGTGGTGGGGGTCTGGAACTCACTGGCTGAAAGGGTGGTAGAGGCAGGAACCCTCATCACATTTAAGAAGTACTTGGATATGCACTTGAAGTGCCGTAACATACAAGGCTACAGACCAAGAGCTGGAAAGTGGGATCAGGCTGGGATAGCTCTTTGTCGGCCGGCACAGACATGATGGACCGAATGGCCTCCTTCTGTGCTGTAAATTTCTGTGATTCTTTGACAAAGAGTGGTCAACATGTGGAATGGATTCTCACAATCATTTAACAATTAGATGTTGCAGTGGGGGAGGGTCTCTGGATGGATGGCCAAAGATGGGCCGAATGGCCTACCTCATCCTTTATTACATTGCGATCTACTGTGTCCCAGTCTTTCACATTAATCATAGAATCATAGGAATTTACAGCACGGGAGGAGGCCATTTCGTCCCATCGTGTCCGTGCCGGCCGACAAAGAGCTCTCCAGCCTAATCCCACTTTCCAGCTCTTGGTCCGTGGCCCTGTAGGTTACGGCACTTCAAGTGCATATCCAAGTATTTTTTAAATATGCCTCTACCACCCTTTCAGGCAGTGAGTTCCAGACCCCCACCACCCTCTGGGTGAAAATATTTCCCCTCAAATCCCCTATAAACCTCCTACCAATTACTTTAAATCTATGCCCCCTGGTTGTTGACCTCTCTGCTAAGGGAAATAGGTCCTTCCTATCCACTCTATCGAGGCCCCTCATAATTTCATACACCTCAATAAAGTCTCCCCTCAGCCTCCTCTGTTCCAAAGAAAACAAACCCAGCCTCTCCAATCTTTCCTCGCAGCTAAAATTCTCCAGTCCAGACAACATCCTTGTAAATCTCCTCTGTACCCTCTCTTGTGCAACCACATCTTTCCTGTAATGTGGTGACCAGAACTGCACGCAGTATTCTAGCTGTGGCCTAACTAGTGTTCTATACAGTTGAAGCATAACCTCCCTGCTCTTGTATTCTTTGCCTCAGCTAATAAAGGTAAGTATCCCGTATGCCTTCTTAACCACCTTATCTACCTGTCCTGCTACCTTCAGGGATCTGTGGACCTGCACTCCAAGGTCCCTCTGATCTTCTGCACTTCTCAGTGTCCTACCATTTAATGTGTATTCCCTTGTCTTGTTAGCCCTCCCCAAATGTATTACCTCACACTTCTCCGGATTGAATTCCATTTGCCACTGTTCTGCCCACCTGACCAGCTCATTGATATCTTCCTGCAGTTTACAGCTTTCTTCATCATCAACCAGACGGCCGATTTTAGTATCATCTGCAAACTTCTTAATCATACCCCCTACATTCAAGTCTAAATCATTGATATATACCAGAAAAAGCAAGGGACCCAGTACTGAGCCTTGCGGAACCCCACTGGAAACAGCCTTCCAGTCACAAAAACACCCATCAACCATTACCCTCTGCTTGCTGCCTCAGACAATTTTGGATCCAACTTGCCACTTTGCCTTGGATCCCATAGACAAACTGTCGGAGGTGCCGTCTTTTGGATGAGACGTTAAACCAAGGCCCCCGTTTGCCCTCTCGGGTGGACGTAAAAGATCCACTATTGGAAGAAGAGCAGGGGGGAGTTCTCCCCGGTGTCCTCGAGCCAATATTTATCCCTTAACCAACACCACCAAAAAAAAACAGACGATCTGGTCATCATCACATTGCTCTTTGTGGGAGCTTGCTGTGCGGAAATGGCTGCCGAGTTTCCCACATTACAAACAACAACTTGTATTTATATAGCGTCTTTAACGTTATAAACATCCTAAGGCACTTCACAGGAGTGCAATAAAACAAACTTTGGCACCGAGCCATACTAGGAGATATCAGGGCAAGTGACCAAAAGAACAACAGAAAACGCTGGAAAAACTCAGCAGGTCAGGCAGCATCCGTGGAGAGAGAAACAGAGTTAACGTTTCAGGTCGAAGACCTTTCGCTTGGTCAGTGCTGTAGGTTTTAAGGAGCTTCTTAAAAGGAGAGAGAGGCGGAGAGGTTTAGGGAGGGAACTCCAGAGCTTGGGGCCCAGGCAGCTGAAGGCACGGCCGCCAATGGTGGAGCGATTTCATTGGCTATGAAGCGCTTTGGGACGTCCTGGGGTTGGGAAAGGCGCAAGTTTGTTCTTTCTTTCTTTTGGAACGCGCTTTGTGATTCTGTTCTTTTTTTAAAATTCATTCCATCTTTTTCCTAGAGCTCCCATGCCATTCGGTGGGCCTGGTGTTCACAGGCGGTTGTTGGAATTGCCGGGATACGAGCCCACGGAGATGCAGGAGGAGCCCATCATGGTCGACCCAGAGCGCTTCACAAACAGGCCCAGCTTCAACCGGCTGGCCCGGGGCTGGACTGGTCCTCCCCTCCCCGAATCCGTGGAATTGTGAGACAGCCAACGCCGCGCGAGGGAGGCTCCGGCAAACAGGGGGTCCTAAACTCTGGGGAGCCTGAAGCGCACCCAGCTAGCGAAAGAACACAAAGAGATCATTAACACAGGGGGATGGATGGCGCGGAGGGTGGGGGGCTGCCCCTTGTAAGATTAAAGCTGAAATTTCCTTCATGGTGACTTAAAACGCGGCAGCTTCCCTTTAAATTAGTTCTGCACTGCGATGTTTAAACGGGACTGAGTTGAACACAATTGCTTCAACGCAGCGTGAACAGTCCCGCTCGTTAAATGTGAAGTCTTGCACTGAAATTGCGAATCAGTTAAATACATTAAAGAAAAAAGAACTGGATACAAGAGATTCTTTTTTTTTTTTAAACTGTGATCACATCGAATTTTACAGCACAGAAACAGGCCATTCGGCCCAACTGGTCCGTGCCGGTGTTTATGCTCCACATGAGCCTCCTCCCACCCCTCTTCATCATCACCCCATCAGCACAACCGTCTATTCCTTTCTCCCTCGTGTGTTTATCCAGCGTTCCCTTAAATGCATCTATTGAAAGTAAAGCTGAATCAGCAAACATTTGGCCTTTCAGTCACTTTAAAGACTCTATACACACACACACACACACCCTTTTTTTAAAAAAAAAAGTGTGATGGAAAGAGTGCAATGCAAAAAAAAATTCTCCCTCAAGAGGTGTTGATCTGTGCTGACGAGCTGCTTCGTAGGTACTGGTGGGACCTCACCATTCACCCATCCCCCTCCTCCCCGCGTGAGAGCATACACTGAGCGTTGGTGGGCAATTTGACCACTGGGGGGAGGGGGAATCATGTTCTCGACCGGCTGACGCACTCCCCGGCTACAAACGGCGCAGCGAGCGGCCGCGAGACGCACGGTCTGCGGAGTGCAGCCGCATGCAGCCCAGCAGAAGCTGCTGGGTGGGTAGCCCGAGCCCAGCACGGCAGCGGCTCCATTCCAACCAGGAAGCGGCGCTCGCTTTGGCACGGTCTTAGGGCTGGGCCAAGGCGAGGGGACGCTAACTGCGGAGGAAGGGAGCTACTTATGTCCCGAGCATTAGGACTCTGGCAAGGCGCAGAGCCCTCCCTTCCACTACACCTTAGAAGTGTGCCCTCGAGCTCCCAGAACTCAGCAAAGCACCTCCTGCACAAGTGCCCAGACTTACATCCGGCTCTCAGCCAGCTGTGGCCCCTGGGCACAGGAGGAAGCCATTCGGCCCCTCGAGCCTGTTCCGTCATTCACTCAGCTTATGGTTGATCTGCACCTCAACTCCATTTACCCGCCTTTGCTCCATATCCCTCGATACCCTTACCCAACAAAAATCCATCGATCTGTCTTGAAAACTCCAATTGACCCCCAGCATCCACAGCCTTTTGGTGGGGAGGTGGGGCAGAGAGTTATGGATTTCTACTACCCTTTGTGTGAGAAAGTGCTTCCTGATTTCACCTCGAAACGGCCGAGCTGTAATTTTAAGATCACGTCCCCTCATTCTTGATTCGAGGAAAGTTTCTCCGCAGATATCCAATCGAATGCTTTTAACATTTTAAACACCTTGATCAGATCACCCCCTCAATCTCCTAAACTCGAGGGAATACAAGCCAGGTTTATGCAACCTGTCCTCATTTAACCCTTTAAGCCCTGGTAACGTTCTGGTTAAGCTGCGCTGCTCCCCCTCTCCAAGGTCAATACATGCTTCCTGAGGTTCGGTGCCCATGAGGACCCCAGAGATCTGGTAACTCCCTCCCAGCCTCACGCTTCTATTTATTGGTTTGTCGTGTTTCAGTTTTGTGGGTCTGGAGGCTTGGAATGGGCTGTTGGTAGCGATGATGCCTCATTGGTGTATGAATCCTAAATCAGAACGCCAAACTCTCGTTAGTGTCAACAGCTTGAGATATGTATCCTAACTCGCACCAAGTCCCATCACCCCAGTGCTCACCGGCAACGCCTCAAATTTAAAATTCTCTTCCTTGTTCTCAAATCCCCTCCATGGCCCTCGCCCTCCCTCCCTATCTCAGTAACCTCCTCCAGCCCTACAAACCCTTGGAGATCTCTGCGCTCCTCCAGTTCTGGCCTCTTACGCTAACCCCGATATTCATCGCTTCACCATTGGCGGCCGTGCCTTCAGCTGCCTGGGCCCACAGCTCTGGAATTCCCTCCCTAAACCTCTCCGCTTCTCGACCAATGTTCCCTCTAATTTATTTTTTGGGGTGCCCGGCCCCTTTAAAAGGGGCTGCGCGTCCCATTCACATTGCCGCACGTGCGCGGTTTTTCCGCTGTGAAGCCGGCGAACGGTCTGCACGGGACCTCCAGACACCTGCGTGGCCGTGCAGCTTAACGGGAACATTGTTCTCTACCACTCTCTCCTCCTTTAAGACGCTCCTTAAAACCTACCTCCTTAAAACCTACCACCTGCCCGAATATCTCATGTGGCTCGGTGTCAAATTTTTGTTTGATTACGTTCCCGTGAAGCGGCTTGGGACGTTTTACGTTAAAGGCGCTGTATAAATGCAATAATACTCACCTCGTCTAAGGGGGAATTTCCCGACACTGTGCTGCCGGAGCGGGAGCCTCGTCCTCTTGGGAGCGCGCGCGCGCGTGTCGGTAATTCAGGCGCCTCACCGCACGATTTTCCTACCACTTCCGATCAGATCATCACGCACAGCGCCTGCATTCGAATCTGCGACGTGCGCTTCGGGAGGGCAAAACTCCCTGCAGGGAACACCGAATCGGAAAATTACCCCCACTCTTCCTAACCTCGGTGGGCCTTTCCTCGTCAATGGCTGGGGGGGGGGGGGGGGGGGGGGGGACGGAGGGGAGAAACAACTTGGGATATTTGCTCCAATTCCCTTAGAATCATACAGCACAGAGGCCATTCGTCCCATCATGCCGGTACTGGCTCTTTGAAAGAGCTCTCCAATTGCCCCCCGCTCTTTCCCCATAGCCCTGCATTTTTCACCCCTTTTCAAGTATTTATCCAATTTCCTTTTGAAAGTTACTATTGAATCTGCTTCCCCCGCCCTTTCAGGCAGCGCGTTCCAGATCACAACAACTCGCTGCGTAAACAAAATTCTCCTCATCTCACCTTTGGTTCTTTTACCAATGACCTTAAGCCCCTTGTGATTTTGAACACCTCTTTTAAATCTCCTCATAACATTCTAAGGAGAACACCCCCGGCTTCTCTAGTCTCTCCATGTAACTGAAGTCCCTCATCCCTGGTATCATTCTGGTGAATCTCCTCCGAACCCTCTCCAAAGCCTTCACACATCCTTCCTAGGTGCCCAGAATTGGACACAATACTCCAGCTGAGGCCCAACCGCTGTTTTTTATTGTAAAGGTTTAGCATAACCTCCTTGCTTTTGTACTCTACGGTTCTATTTATAAAGCCCAGGATAGCATGCGCTTCATTAAAAGCCTTATCGACTTGTCCTGCCACCTTCAAAGGTTTCTTCTAATCGCACCTCCTGAAAAAGCAGCGTTAAATAAACCAGACTCACAAATGACTTAAAAAAGATGAACCTTTATAGGTGTACATGGACTGACAGGAATCACGGCTCTGTTTCCACAGTGTTAAGAGTGACATTTGCCCTATACAAACCACAGACCAGACTTGCTTTGGACGCACTGCGGCCCCACAACAGTCTGCGGAACATTCGCAGCCTGAAAAAATTCAACTGCTTCAACAGGTCTTCAAAGGTGATGAATCGTCGGGAGGAAGGGGGGGGGGGGGGGGGGGGGGGGGGGAAGGGTAAGGAATATAAAACGGGACACAGAATTTACAAAGCGCAGGTGGGATCGAGCTGCGCCGAGAGATGTTGGGAATGAATATTCTCACAGGCGCGGAGGACTCGTTTAATTCCACTGCGGGACTTTATCCAGGTGCGTTGCACGGACTAGGCAGCCCCAGGGTCTGAGCCCAGTCATGATAACTCCGCCAGGAACCAGTAGGGTCCACTGTAACAGGCCTGGGCTACAGAGGGGGGCGGGAAGATTGGGGGGGTGGGGGGGGGAGAATCAGAAAGGTGGCCCAGTCACGACCGACCCAGGCAATCCTGTTGCAAAGTGTGAGCGTGTGACCGATGAACAACCAGTTAAGACCAAGATTCGAGCTCAGCTCTGAAGCCCCATCTCTCCCCTCCCTCTCCCCAGAGAAACAGTCAACTCTTCGGCATTGCGCACACGACGAATGGGCCCTTGGGATGAGGTGTCGGGAGAGGGGGGGGGGGGGGGGAGAACAGCTGAATCACTGTGCTATTAAAGGAGTCAAGACCTTCAGGAGCAGGGAGAGAGCTGGAAAGGTGAAGGTGGCATAGATCACAGTGGGGACGGTGCGTCGCACAGCTTGTAGAGGCAAAGGCACCGGAAATGAACAGAAACCCTTCGCGAGCACAACTATCCAGCTTGGCCACTCAGCAATTACACACGGGCCGTGACACATAACCTTTGACCTCGTGCAAGTTACCCCCCACCCCCCCAAAAAAAAAGGTTAAAAAATAGAAGTGGTACAAATATCTTTTAAAGGAAAAAAAGGCAATATTGTATTCAGCGGGATTTTCGAAGTAATCTTGGATGGACGTGGGGGAAAGGGGCGAGGATCCTGGGTCCAAAATTACCATTAGGATGTAGAAAACTGGATCATCGCACCCAAAACAAATTATAGGCAGGGATTTGTTGTAACAGCAAATGCCGACAGCTTGGCTGGGGAGAGGGGGGGGGCAGTATTGCCGTCTCTCAGGGCCAGGTCTTGTTGGCGTCGAGTCAGTGTCTCTGTGCCACGCTCTCTCTCTCTCTCCGTGCAAGATCCCCCCTCGGAACCCCGGTGCTGTGTGCACTCTTCTCTCTGCTGACTGCAGCTCGCACGCCGGAGATGCGCTGGCTCCAGGAATCGAACGCCAGCGCTTTCACTATGCGGAGGCCCGGGGCGCAACATTCCGGCGAGTGTCTCGCAGTAACAAGAACCGCTTCCCCTACCCGCAGGCTACTGAAACCGCCCCCCACCCCCCCCACAACCCGATATAAAATACGACACGAGCAACCATTAGTTACAACCCTGACGTTTAGCGCTCCGGATTTTGGCGCCCCCTTTTGACATCTGTCGTCTCCAGATGTTAGGTCCAGATCTCTAACATCTGAAGACGACAGACACGGGGGCGGTCCAGTGGGTGAATATCCTCAGTTAACCCTTAAAACCCCTCAAACTGCTCCCACTTTAACAATAAATGAACGGACTACCCACCCCATTTTCTTTAACCCTTCGCTGCGGGGCACAGTTCTCGGGACCAGTGTTCCCTCCCATTTTTATTTTGGGTGCACGGTCCCTTTAAATCCGCTGCGTGGCCGCGCATGCGCGGTCTCTCTTCCAGCATTACAGCTGGTGAGTGGCCTGCGCGGGACCTCCCGATTGCTGCACGGCTGTGCAGCTTAAGGGGAACGTTGCTCGGAACCCCAGCAGGGCCCCCCCCCCCCCCCTCTCCCGGGAGAATCCTTGGCGCATGAGTTGAGCAACAGGCTTGGGCCAGCTGGCGAAGGTTAAAGGGCATCGAAGTGGAGCTTGATCCTTGAGGTCCTCGCAGGAAAGAATCGGAGACTAGAACCCCCTCCCCCCGGCCCATTCCCCCTTCTCCCCCCCCCCACCCGGGGTAGGCCCAGCGGTGCCGAGGCCAATTTCAGCATCTCCATTGCTGCCCGGCCTAACTCAGCGATTGTTGGGGGGGGGGGGGGGGTGGGGGTGTGTTTCCAGACTGCGCACGCTCAACGTCACATCACGGGGTGATGGTAAACACAGGGCCTTTGAGGGAGGGAAATGGGGTTGGGGACACACACACACACAGCACTCCTGAGTCGAGAGGGGCACTCGATTCAAGGTCTAGCCGGGTGTATGACGAGTCTCTTCCCAGACACGGTGTCCCGTAACGGATTAACTTGAGAGGGGAGTCACGAATCTCCACTGTTCGGCCAGGTTATATTGAAGCTACCCAGGTCACAAGCAGCTCCCAGCCCTACCCGACCAGCCAAGAGGCACCACACCCTGCTCACCCGAGGTGAGTGAAGCAGATCGGAGGAAAATAAAATTAAACTAAGTTTGGTAATGCTTAGACGAAAAAAAAAAAGAATTGTCGCCGGAAAGGATTGGGAATCGGGTTTTTAAAAATACACTTTACGAAGCAGCCTTCCTGAAGCCCCCCCTGCTCTATTGGCGCGTGACTGCAGTGGAGGCGATCCAGGCTGGTGGAAGGGTCGATCCGACAGGGTGGAGCTAGACGCTGTTGGGCTTGTTCGTGTGGGCACCCATCCGCTGAGGGTCCTGGGACGGGTAGTGGATGGGACCCGGAGCCCGGAGGAAGGGAGGAGGTGGGGGAGGCATGCCGTGGAACAAGGTGGGTCCGAACCCTGGGGGACAAAACAAAACAAAACGAGAGTTAGTGATACAAGAACTGTAATACAGAGGGTGCAGTCAATATACAACAGAACAGGCCAAAACCAGCAACTTTCTCGGCCCTGCCAGGACCTTCCCTCCCCGGCCTGCCGTTGCTTCCGGTAGCTCGCAAGGCAATGCCAATAATCACCGTCTCCGCATCTACTAGCTCGGTAACATAACCGCTACACTACCGCGCCCATAATCTTCCTGCCTCACCGGCCCCGCGGGACTCGCCCTGCGGTGAGCATGGTGGAGACAGACCCCGCGGCGCGCGGTACCGCGGTAATACACAGACGCAGCAGAAGCCGGTACCTGGCGGTGGTGGTGGTGCGAGCCCAGGCGGAGGAGGCAGCGATATGTTCATCACGGCGGGCGGGGCGCTGGGCGGCAGGTTGAAGAAGTTGGTGGGGGTCTCCTCCTCGATGGCCGGGGGTGGCGGAGGCAAAGCTTCAAGAGGGAGGGGGGGGGGGGGAGAGAAAGAGAAAGAAAACGGACACGAGTTAAACAGCGCGTCACCCGAGCGCAAACACCGCGCTGAAAGTTGCTGCCCGCAGACTGGCTGAGCGTCGCCCTCCGCTCCCCATCACTCACAGCCAACACTATAGAGGCACTGGAGACGGTGCAAAACAAATTGGAATCTTACAGCATAGGAGGAGGCCATTCGGCCCGTCGTGCCTGTGTCGGCTCTTTGAATGAGCTGTCCTATTTAGTCCCCAGCTTTTCCCCCCATAACCCTGCAATTTAGTCCTCTTGAAGTAGCCTTCTGAAAGTTCCTATGGAATCTGAATCCAGCCCCCCTTTCAAGTAGTGTGTTCCAGATCTTAACAACCCTCTGTGTGAAAATAATCTCTCCTCATTTCCCCTCTAGTTCTTTTGCCAAGTATTTTAAGTCTGTGACCTCTGGTTACCGACCCACTTGCCAGAGGAAACAGTTTCTCCCTACTTGCTCTGTCAAAACCCCTGATGATTTTGAACACCTCCATTAGGTCTCTCCTTAACCTTCTCTGCTCTAAGGAGAACAATCACAGCTTCTCTCCTTGATGATGTGGAGATGCCGATGTTGGACTGGGGTGAACAAAAGTGAGAAGTCGCACAACACCAGGTTATAGTCCAACAGTTTTATTTGAAATCACAAGCTTTCGGAGTGGCTGCTCCTTCATCAGGTGAAGTGAAAGTGAAGCTCCCCATCACCTGACGAAGGAGCAGCCGCTCCGAAAGCTTGTGATTTAAAAAAAAGATATAAAAACAGACCGGCTCAAAGTGATTTTCAGGATGAGCAGCGTTTAAAGATAAAATCTCCCAACGGTCCTGATCACACTTGCTTCTGAGCTCTATTTCCCATCACCTCCAAGTCACACACCACCCTGACTTGGAAATATATCGCCGATCCTTCATCGTCGCTGGGTCAAAGTCCTGGAACTCCCTCCCTAACAGCACTGTGGGAGCGCCTTCACCACACGGACTGCAGTGGTTCAAGAAGGCGGCTCACCACCACCTTCTCGAGGGCAACTAGGGATGGGCAATAAATGCTGGCCTTGTCAGCGACGCTCACATCCCATGAACGAATATAAAAAAAGGTTGTGTGGCATCTTTACCTGGGAAAACTGTGGTGTTTTTAATGTCAATAAAATTATTTAGAATGTTTAAAGCCATTCTAGAGTCAGTCTCGGTTGACTCTTACCTTTCAAGCTCAGTAAAGAGAAAACTTTACTCCAGGGAACGGCTGTGGCCAGAATAGGACATGTTTAGGATGTGACTTTGCAGCAGCTTAGCACACGATTGGCCCAGCGTTTCGCTGTCTATGAAACGCGTCACGTTGCGAAGCAGTTCCGTGATATAACAGGGGGAAGGAGTAACGAATACATGAGAACCAATGTTCCCCCTCATTTTTTTTGGGTGCGCGGCCCATTCAAATTCCCACGGGACCTCCAGACCGCTGCGCAGCCGCACAGTTCAACGGGAATATTGGTATAAACCCATCGTCACTCAGAGTTAAGGATCCCCCCACCGCCCCTCCACAATGTAAGATCCCCTAGAAGGGAAAAGTGTCCTTTACTTACCACCAGGCAGACCCGGAACAGGCTCCAACTTCATTCCCGACTCCGTAATATTCGAGTCCTTCTCCTTCTCTTTCCCTCTGGCAGCTTGCGACCTAAAGTTCAGCAGGTACAAGAATCAGTACGTCCCCACCAGCGCAAATGTCCCGGGGAAGGAACACGCGCGTGACCGGCGCGGAGTGATACACGATCGGCGTGCAGCAAAAATAAAAACACGCACTCGCGCGACCAGCGTGCGGGGGACCTCAGCGGTACGTGCCGGACGACTTGCGCGCAAACGAATGCACCGCACCTGTTGGTGTTTTAGTGGGCCCCACTCTAATTCCTCACCTTACCTCCGCCGTTTCTTTCGTCACCCCAGAACATGCACGGCATTAAATTTTACCCTTTCGCCCTCGAGATTTCTGCTTTCTTATTCCGCCTCCCCCACTACCCCACGTTTCCAAACAACCAGCAGTACAACAGCCATGTTTTGATGTGCTGTGGAGCAACAGCTCCCACACTCCAACACCCCCAAACTTCGAGCTCGGCCCGCCTCCAAAGCAGCTCCTCATCCGCTCACCTGCCCCACTTGACGTTCAGTCTTCGCCCGTTAATGATGAGTTTGTTGAACGATTTCTCTGCCGCGAGCTCCGACGACTGCCGGGTGGCGAACTGGATGAAAGCGCATTGCTGCCGCTGGACCACAGTGATGGAGCGAATCTCGCCAAACTGGTAAAAATGGTTCCTTTACATATAAAACAAAACAAAACCCGTCGAGCGTTAACAAATATTTGAAGAAGCTGCATTTATAGATCGCCTCCCACGCCCTCAAGACGTTACGAAGCGTTTCACGGCCAATGAACTACTTCTGAAGTGTAAGTCGCTTTGGTACGGTAGGCAGATACCAATGAGCACACAGCAAGATCCCACAAACAGCAACGAGATGAATCGTCAATTAATCCGTTTTTGGTGATGTTGGTTGAGGGATAAATGGTGGCCCGGATACACCCGGGGAGAACTCCCCCGCTCTTCGATTATACCGTGGGACCCTTCACATCCACCCGAGGGGGCAGACGGGGCCTCAGTTTAATGTCTCCTCCGAAAGACGGCCCCTCCAGCAGTGGAGCGCTCCCTCAGTAACCGCACTGGGAGTGTCGGCCTGGATTATGCGCCAAGTCTCTGGAGTCGGGCTTGAACCCACGACCTTCTGAATCAAGAGGCGAAAATGCTACCCACTGAGTCACGGCTGACACAGATGTTGAGGTGATACGCTGGGAACTGCCCTGCGTTATCAATGGGCTGGATTCCACAGCACTGGGCCAAGCCACAGGTTGTCAGGCACATGAGCAGTGCTGACCAGATTTAAACCTGATGCTTCCTCTTCGGAATAGTGGCCGTGGAATTTTTTATGTTCACCTGAGATGGCAGAAGGGGCCTCGGTTTAACGTCTCACCGGAAAGACGGCCCCTCCGACAGTGCAGCGCTCCCTCGAGTAACGGCACTCAAGGCTCAGCCTAAATCGAATGCTCAAGTGCTGGAGCGTAGTTCGACCCCCATGACCTTCTGACTCGCGACTCTAGTCCCATTCAACTGTGAAAACAATCTCACTTTCTCAAGTCTCTGGAGTGGGGCTTGAGCATGCAACCTTCTGACTCAGAGGCTAGAGCGCTGCCCACCGGGCCACGGCTGAAAGGTGAACGACTGAGGCCTCCGAAGGGACGTAAAAGGCTGGACCGTAGGCAGGAGGGAAAAAAAGCGCGGGAGGTGGGGAGGGAAGATGAACCAAGGCGAGAGTTTAAATAAACGGCACACTCGGCCAGTATCACTACAGCCGTGAGTATCACAGAAACATAGAAATTTCCAGCACAGAAGGAGGCCATTCAGCCCATCGTGTCAGTGCCAGCCAAAAAAAGAGCTCTCCAGCCTAATCCCACTTTCTAGCTCTTGGTCCGTAGCCCTGTAGGTTACGGCACTTCAAGTGCGTATCCAAGTACTTTTTAAATGTGATGAGGGTTTCTGCCTCTACCACCCTTTCAGGCAGTGAGTTCCAGACCCCCACCACCCTCTGGGTGAAAAAAGTTCTCCTCCACTCCTCACTAAACCTCCTACCAATTACTTTAAATCTATGCCCCCTGGTTATTGACCTGTCTGCTAAGGGAAATAGGTCCGTCCTATCCACTCTATCAGGGCCCCCCATAATTTTATACACCTCAATTAAATCTCTCCTCAACCTCCTCTATTCCAAAGAAAACAACCCCAGCCTACCCAATCTTTCCTCATAGCTAAAATTCCCCATCCCAGGTAACACCCTCGTAAATCTCCTCTGTACCCTCTCTAGCGCGATCACATCTTTCCTGTAATGTGGTGACCAGAACTGTACGCAGTACTCTAGCTGTGGCCTAAATAGTGTTTTATACAGTTCAAGCACAGCCTACTAATGGCCAATTCTGGCTGGAGGCGTGGCCTGAGAGGTTACCGTAGCTCCGTCTCCGAGATCTGCTCTCCAAGGCCTCCCACGTAGAGGGTCGTGATCGACTTGTCCTCTGGTGGGTCCAACCTGGGCATGGTGGCCGCCCGCTTCAGCAGCTTGTCAGCCACTGGGTCATTAATGCCATAGTAGCGATCCTTGATGTTCTGATCAGCCAAAGGATCGTCCGGGTCCGTCGGCTTCTCGTGCCTGTATTTAAGAAAAATATAATCAATCAAATCGTTTCACTATTTCAATCGGTAATTGGTGCAAATTCTATGGGGATTATGGAATGAGAGGGTTGTCCTATGAAGAGCGATTGAGTAGAATGGGTCTTTATTCTCTAGAATTTAGAAGAATGAGAGGTGATCTCATTGAAACATACAAAATTCTTAGAGGGATTGACAGGGTAGATGCAGGGAGGATGTTTCCCCTGGCTGGGGAGTCTAGAACCAGGGGTCACAGTCTCAGAATAAGGGGTTGGCCATTTAGGACTGAGATGAGGAGGATTTTCTTCACTCAGAGGGTGGTCAACCTGTGGAATTCTCTGCCCCAGAGGGCTGTGGAGGCTCAGTCGTTGAGTATATTCAAGACTGAGATCGATAGATTTTTGGACTCCAAGGGATATGGGGATCGGGCGGGAAAGTGGAGTTGAGGTCGATGATCAGCCATGATCTTATTGAATGGCGGAGCAGGCTCGAGGGGCCACTTGGCCTACTCCTGCTATTTCTTATGTTTAACCACGGGAGAACGGGTTTAATCTGGGTCAGTAACGGCTGCCAGAAAAACAGAGGAGAGGAGGAGGGGATTTGATAGAGTCAGAAAGAACTTGCATTTCTACAGCGCCTTTCGTGACCTCAGGACATCCCAGAGCGCTTCACAGCCAATGAAGTACTTTTAAAGTGTAGTCAGTATTTTTTTTTTAAATGTAGGAATCGCACAGCAAGATCCCCCAAAACAGGAATGTGATAAATGACCAGATAATCTGTTTTAGTAATGTTGATTGAGGGATAAATATTGGCCCCAGGACACCGAAATAGTGGCCATCGGGATCTTTTACATCTACCCGAGAAGGGAGACAGGGCCTCGGTTTAACGTCTCATCTGAAAGACGGAACCTCCGACAGTGCAGCACTCCCTCAGTGCTGCACTGGGAGTGTCCGCCTAGATTTTTGCGCTCAAGTCTCTGGAGTGGGGACTTGAACCCATGACCTTCTGACTCAGAACATAAGAAATAGGAGCAGGAGTCGGCCATTTGGCCCCTCGAGCCCGCCCCGCCATTCATTAAGATCATGGCTGATCTGATCTTGGCCTAAACTCCACTTTCCCGCCCGCTCCCCATAACCCATGACTCCCCTGTAGCTCAAATATCTGTCTGTCAGAAGCGAGAGTTTCTTCTCCAGAGACCTCCCCTGCCTTACCTACCTGTAAGGGCACTCTTCTCCTCTCTTGCACTCTCCTTTGACCCAGAAGGAACAGATGTGAGGCCGGTTGCGTTTGTAGTACGGGGTCGTCCTGGCCAATTTCAGCAGCATGTCGCTGGAGCTGGTGGCTTTGCCCAGAGCCCCCACCGCTCTCGTCCCGTCCGAGTTCTGGATCTACAGAGACAGCAGAAACGTCAACCCAACAACCAACCCCAACGCTGCGCTGGCAGAGTACATAGCAACGAGGAGGCGGCCATTCAGTCCCTCGAGCCTGTTCCGCCATTCAATTAGATCATGGCTGATCTGTATCTTAACTCCATCTACCCGCCTTGGTTCCGTAACCCTTAATGCCCTTGCCCAACAAAAATCTATCGATATCTCAGTCTTGAAATTTTCAACTGACTCCCCAGCCTCAACAGCTTTTTGGGGGGGGGGGGGAGAGAGAGTTCCAGTTTTCCACTACCCTTTGTGTGAAGAAGTGCTTCCTGACATCACCCCCGAACGGCCTAGCTCTAAGTTTACATTAAAATTAACTTAAAATTTCAGTGGCAGGGTCAGTAACCAGAGGACACAGATTTAAAGTCATTGGCAAAAGAACTAGAGGGGGAAATGAGGAGAAATGTTTTTAAGCAGCGAGTTGTTGTGATCTGGAATGCGCTGCCTGAAAGGGCGGTGGAAGCAGATTCAATAGTAACTTTCAAAAGGTGAATTGGATAAATACTTGAAAGGGAAAAATTTGCAGGGCTATGGGGAAAGAGCAGGGGGGAGTGGGACTAATTGGAGAGCTCTTTCAAAGAGCCGGCACAGGCACGATGGGCCGAATGGCCTCCTCTGTGCTGTCTGATTCTATGAAGATAATGAAGGATTGCTTTGTCAACTAACTAGCTGAACCAACTCGGCCAGTAAAGGGCACGAGTCTCGTTCTATTGTCACAGGCTGTGTCTCTCCACAGAGAGAATGAACTCGCATTGAGAGAGAGTCTGGTCATGACCTCAGGATGACTCCCAAGTGCTTCGTGACCAATAATTTACTTCTGAAGTGCAGCCACTGTTGTTAGGCAGGCAAATGCGGCAGCCAGCTGTACCGAGACAAATGACCAGATAATCGGGTTTCTTTGGTGTGATGGGTCGGGAGAGGAACGCTGGTCAGGAGAAAATTCAAGTAGGTAAGTAACCCTCTTCTGGCTGCAATACAGCACCACCAGCAACAATGCGCATTTATATATATATCTCATAGAATCATGGAATAGTACAGCACAGAAGGAGGCCATTCGGCCCATCGAGTCTGCGCCGGCTCTTTCGAAGAGCAATCCAGTCAGTCCCACTCCCCCACTCTTTCCCCATATCCCTGCAATTTTTTCTCCTTCAAGTTTTTATCCAATTCCCTTTTGAAGGCTACTATTGAATCTGTATCCACCGTCCTATCAGGCAGCGCATTCCAAATCCTAACCACTCGCTGCGTAAATTCTCTTTCCTCGTGTCGCCTCTGGTTCTTTTGCCAATCACCTTAAATCTGGGCCCTCTGGTTATCGACTCTTCAGCCATTGGAAACAGTTTCTCTTTATTTACTCTTGTCTAAACCCTTCATGATTTTAAACACCTCTATCAAATCTCCTCTTAGCCTTCTCCGCTCTAAGGAGAACAACCCCAGCTTCTCCAGTCTCTCCACATAACTGTAATCCCTCATCCCCGGAACCATTCTGGTAAATCTCCTCTGCACCCTCTCCAAAGGCTTCATGTCCTCCTTAAAGTGCGGTGCCCAGGATTGGACACAATACTCCGGCATTGGGCCCAACCGGCGTTTTATAAAGGTTTAGCATAGCGTCCTGGCTCCCTCACCTTTAACTTCAAAAACCTTCCCAGCGTGCGCAAGGGGTTAAAAGACAACAATCACCTCTCTCTCCATGTTCTGTGTGTAATACTCCTTATTGACGTCAGACTTGGGCATCTCGTCCTTGAGCGATATCCCTGCGTCGCGGACCTGGATGGGCAAACCTGGCAGGGCACAGGGAGGAAAGGAGACGGACTTTAAACGAGCTTCATCGCCGCCTAAAGGGCAAACGTGCACATTCACGGCAGAGTAACTGAGCGGGTAAAGCTGCCCCTTTCGCACCAACGTGAAGCCGTGTCGGGTGCACAGCAATTGTGCAACGGGCGGTACAACAATGCATTGAACACATGAAAGTTAGTTTTTTTTTATATTCAGGGTGCTGCGCGTAGTAAACACGGACAAAGTAGAACAAATTAAGCACATTTCAGGCTTGCTTTACCTCCTAAATGCCACAATGGACGCCTTATGAACGATCATAGAAATTTACGGCACAGGAGGAGGCCATTCGGCCCATCGTGTCTGTGCCGGCCGACAAAGAGCCACCCAGCCCAATCCCACTTTCCAGCTCTTGGTCCGTAGCCCTGCAGGTTACAGCAATTCGAGTGCATATCCAAGTACTTTTTAAATGTGATGAGGGTTTCTGCCTCTACCCCCCTTTCAGGCAGTGAGTTTCAGACCCCCAATCACCCTCTGGGTGAAAAACTCTCAACTCCCCTCTAATCCTTCTACCAATTACTTTAAATCTATGGCCCCTGGTTATTGACCTCACTGCTAAGGGAAATAGGTCCGTTCTATCCACTCTATCAAAGCCCCTCATAATATTATACACCTCAATTAAATCTCCCCTCAACCTCCTCTGTTCCAAAGAAAACAATCCCAGCCTATCCAATCTTTCCTCACAGCTAAAATTCTCCAGCCTAGGCAACACCCTCGTAAATCTCCTCTGTACCCTCTCTAGCGCGATCACATCTTTCCTGTAATGTGGTGACCAGAACTGCACGCAGTACTCTAGCTGTGGCCTAACTAGTGTTTTATACAGTTCAAGCATAGCCTACTAATGGCCAATTCCGGCTGGAGGCGTGGCCCGAGAGGTTACCGTAGCTCCGTCTCCGAGATCTGCTCTCCAAGGCCTCCCACGTAGAGGGTCGTGATCGACTTGTCCTCTGGTGGGTCCAACCTGGGCATGGTGGCCGCCCGCTTCAGCAGCTTGTCAGCCACTGGGTCGTTAATGCCATAGTAGCGATCCTTGATGTTCTGATCAGCCAAAGGATCGTCCGGGTCCGTCGGCTTCTCGTGCATCTAAGGGCACTCCAGGTTCGGAGGACATTTTTAAAATGATGGGAAAGCTACGAACTCCAAATGGTCACTCTTCTAGTCGGTAACTGTTAGGAACAGGAGGAGGCCATTCAGCTCCTCGAGCCTGTTCCCCGCCATTCAATCAGACCATGAGTTCATTCATCTGCACCTCAACTCCATTTACCCTCCGTCTCCCCATATCCCTCGATACCCTCACCTAATAAAAGTCTGTCGGGAGACTATTTGACTGTGAGGGGCGTCGCTGTAAAAGCTGCCAGTGGCCTCCCCCCTCCGGTGGCCGAATTCACAAAAACTCACCATATTCGAGGTCGAGCAGGCACGTCTGACACACGTTCTTCAGCTTGCTGCATGTCTGGCAGACTTCGGTTTTCTTAAAGCGCATCCGAGCCCCTGGACACCAGCGGAAGACGGTGAAAGGTCTGGAGCAGATCTGAAGGGGGGGGGGGGGTAAGGGGAGAAATGAATTCAGCTCAATGGTCAGCATTTAGAGTGCGTGGAAAAACCTCACACTACTTGCAACTAACGTTCACGTTATTTTTTTTTGGGTGCGTGGCCCCTTTAAGAGGCTGCACGGCCCATTCAAAATACTGCGCGCGCGCGATTTTTCTCATTGAAAAGCCTGTGAGCCGGCTGAGGTCCGGAGAGCCGCGCAGCTTAAAGGGAACATTGTTTGCAACGATCCCTAGCATTCTCGGTGTGGTGCCCTGGTCACCCCGTCACACGAAGGAATAGGAGAGAGTAAAGAGGCGAGGCAGGCAGCCATGATTCAAAGCACACGCGCAGTTCCAGCAGGGGCCGCCACACAAGTGATCGGGAGAGGCAAAGTCGCCGTGGCTGAGGGCCAAGGTCCCTGCTGACTCTGTCCCATTTACTGGTCTCATGTCCCGCAGTTAAACGATCTCAAGCACTACGTTCGACGGTTGCACGAGGTTTTCTCGCCGGTTGGGGGCGGAGGAGCAGGAATGGGAATCCCGTGGGACTCTACTTTGAGATGGGGAATTGCAGGAGACTCTGCTCAAGGCCAGCGGAGCGGCGATTAACTTCATGTTCAGCGTGGCCAGATTCGTGATTGTGCAACAAAGGAATGCTCTGTTTTATTGGGGGGCTGGAGTGGCGGGGGGGACGGGACAAGAATAAACCTTAAAGAATATTTCAAATACAGACTAAAAGAGCATTATAAGGCTTTGTGGATTTATTCAGAAAAGAATTTAAGGATGGCATTTTCTGACCAGTTTTTGAAGAAGTTGATTAATATATGGTCATGGCCGACAAATGGAACTTTAGTTTTGAAGCTCATGGTAAAGGAAAGTCTGTACAGTATAACGGAATAATGACAATGTTGTTAGTGTCTTTAATGATAACTTTAATTTCTGTTGCTAAAAACCGATAAAGGTATGATTGTCTGGTACAACGGAATGATCACCATGTTGTAAATATGTTTAATGTTGAATAAATCCTCTTTTTTTTTTAAAAGTCCCTGCCATTGAGCCACACAAGGCAAGGAGGTCTCTCAACAACAGCAACTTGTATTTATATAGCGCCTTTAACGTAGTAAAACTTCCCAAGGCGCTTCACAGGAGCGATTATCAAACAAAATGTGACACCGAGCCACAGGAGGAGATATTAGGGCAGATGATCAAAGGTTTGGTCAAAGAGGTGGGTTTCAACGGGCGTCTTAAAGGAGGAGAGAGAGGCGGAGAGGTTTAGGGAGGGAATTCCAGAGCTTAGGGCCCAGGCAGCTGAAGGCACGGCCGCCAATGGTGGAGCGATGGAAATCGGGAATGCTCAAGAGGACAGAATTGGAGGAGCGCAGAGATCGCGGAGGGTTGTGGGGCCGGAGGAGATTACAGAGATAGGGAGGGGGAGCAGCCATGGCGGGATTTGAAAACCAGGATGAGAATTTTAAAGTCGAGGCGTTGCTGGACCGAGAGCCAATGTGGGTCAGCGAGCACGGGGGGCGATGGGTCAACGAGGCTTGGTGCGAGTTAGGACACGGGCAGCAGAGTATTGGAGGAGCTCCAGTTTATGGAGGGTGGAAGGTGGGAGGCCGGCCGGGAGAGCGTTGGAATAGTTGAGTCTGGAGGTAACAAAGGCAGGGATGAAGGTTTCAGCAGCGGATGAGCTGAGGCAGGGGCGGAGTCGGGTGATGTTACGGAGGTGGTCCCAGGTTCGATTCCTAGTCAATCCTGAGATAGCTGATTTCAGCAGTGAGGGGAGGAAAAATCCCACAAAATTCTCTTTGGTTGCCTGGATGATGCCTGCCACCTTGTGGATTTGCAATATACCCCTACAATGTGTACTGAAATTTGTATTATCCAATTCCAGCCACCAGTCGGTGCTGTGTGGAAAAACTATTCCGCCGTTACATCCCTGCACAGTGCCCGTTAGTGGCCGGATGTGCACACAACACATCGCTGCAGAAGTTTAGTTAAACTTACAATCTACCGGCATCTGTTTTCAAAGTTGCTTAATTCTAATGTTTTAACGCCAAAGAAATGGACTGTAAAATGAAAGTAGACTGCGCACTAGTGCTGCCACAGCAGAGGTAGAGATCACTGTGAATGGTACAGAATGCATTAAAAGGTTTACATATTTGGAATTAAAGGGAGGTTAGGAAAGATTCTTCACACGATTAAAATGAGGAAAATCTGCTGCAGAAGCAGAGAACAAAAATAGTTTCAGACTAGAACTGTGCAGTTCATTGAGGAGCAGGAACATTACAGGGTACGGGGAGTGAGCAAGAGAGTGGAATTAGACTGGGGGCAAAACATCAGCACAGGCTTTATGTCGTCATTCCTGTGTCTGTGCTGAATTATACTGCTAGTTTAATCCCCAGAAGCTCATGACGGTTAATGTGATTACACAGGAAAACAATTTAAACCATTATTATACCAAATTAGGGACATTAACATACTTCAAAGCTGCAGGATGACAGTTTATCATTGATCATTCACCTGCGAATGATACAGAGAAACATAGAAAAATAGGAGCAGGAGTCGGCCCTTCGAGCCTGCTCCGCCATTCAATATGATCATGGCTGATCCTCTATCTCAATACCATATTCCTGCTCTCTCCCCATACCCCTTGATGCCTTTTGTGTCTAGAAATCTATCTATCTCCTTCTTAAATATATTCAGTGACTTGGCCTCCACAGCCTTCTGTGGTAGAGAATTCCACAGGTTCACCACCCTCTGAGTGAAGAAATTTCTCCTCATCTCAGTCGTAAATGTCCTACCCCGTATACGGTACATGAGGCGGCCATTCGGCCCATCGTGCATGTGCTGACTCTTTAAAAGAACTGCCCAAATAGCCTCGCTCCCCCTGCCCTTTCCCCAATGAAAGGAAACGCCGAGCCCCGTTACGTGACTTTGTATGCAATCCCGTTCCAATAGCCCAGGGTGAACGGGAGTGTAAGAGACTGTACCTTCGAACCTCAGACACATACGCACCTTGCATTCTTTCCCATATTTTTCTTTTGTCTGAAATCGTAAATAAAAACAACACATTAGACGCAATTAAAGCCCATCGCAGGATGCCGACGGCTAGCCGAGCCAACACTAAGGGCGAGGATCTCCGTCAGCACCATTCATATTTCATAGAATCATAGAAAGTTACAGCATGGAAGGAGGCCATTTCGGCCCATCGTGTCCGCGCCAGCCAACAAAGAGCTATCCAGCCTAATCCCACTTCCCAGCTCTTGGTCCGTAGCCCTGCAGGTTTCAGCGTCCCAAGTGCACATCCAAGTACTTTTTAAATGTGGTTAGGGTTCCTGCCTCTACCACCCTTTCAGGCAGTGAGTTCCAGACCCCCACAACCCTCTGGGTGAAGAAATTTCCCCCCAATTTGCATTAAGAAAGGAAAAGGCCGCCCTGGGTTCGTACCCTGGTCCGCGCTGAGGGAGTTGACTTCACCGGGGGCGAGCGATAGGGGGTGCCACAACTGGCCCAATGCTCCCTGGATTAGGGAGGGAGGCTGGTGGGGAGAGAAGACAATCCAGAGGTCCCAGTTTTGTGCACTATCCGGCGGCACGAAGATGGAATCGGGTTTGGCTGTGGTGCCCACCATAGTCAAATAGCTGTCACTTTCTGGGCTCACACAGCAAGAACGAGTTCCATGGGACAGCTGGCGTTTGTACAGATGTATCCCACAGGGAACGAGCACCTTCAGGAAAGGAGGGGAGGATACCGAAGCAACTTTTTTTTTAATAAGAACGAACTTGCATTTCCGCAGCGCCTTTCACGACCTCAGGACGGCCCGAAGTGCTTTACAGCCAATGAAGTACTTTTTGAAGTGTGGTCGCTGTTGTAATGTAGGAAACATGACAGCCATTTTGCGCACAGCAAGCTCCCACAAACAGCAATGTGATAATGACCAGATAATCTGTTTTAGTGAAGTTGATTGAGAGATAAATATTGGCCCCAGGACACCAGGGAGAACTCCCCTGCACTTCTTCGAAATAGTGGCCGTGGGATCTTTTACGTCCACCCGAGAGAGCAGACGGGGCCTCGGTTTAACGTCTCATCTGAAAGACGGCACCTCAGTACTGCGCTGGGAGTGTCAGCCTGGATTATGTGCTCAAGTCTCTGGAGTGGGATCCATAAACAAGTACAATCTATCATCATCTGCCTCGCTTTAAATTGGTAACAAAATGCAGAATAACACAGATCATATACTTGAGAATATTTTATTAACCCTGAAAGTTTTAACAATGAGACAGGACCCGTGTCCACAAATTCCCAAACCTCGAGTTATTAGAGATTACAGGGGGAGAACTAAGATCCCGCGGGAGTATGGAGATTAGGGCGGGGGGCACACTCCCAGATAAAGAGGAAATGCTGGAAATGCAAATGACCACTCCACTTGTATAGACAGGAGAGAGAGTCTGATGTTAACAGCTATTTTTGCAGATGCTGTCTGACCTGCTGTGTGTTTCCTGATTGTATTTCAGATTTCCGACATTCATTTTCACCCCCTTTAAGACTCCCACAGAACAGAGCCAATTCGGGAGCAATGGACAACTTTAAACAAGGAGCTAGATCGACATCCGTTGGGAAGGTGGACTGGGGGAGGGAGGGGGGTTAGACAGAAATTAACAGCACTGCTTTAATTATTTTAATTTCCAATCGCAGGGAGGGCAAGGAACCGAGTGTTAGGAGATTAAAAAGTGGCGCGAATGGGGCCCCACGAGAGATGAAACGAACATGGGACACTGGATAGAAGGAGCTTGATGGGTTGAATGATCTTTTCTTGCTCTGGACTTTATCGTACGTAATAAATTACATTAAAGTTAGGAAATTTGCATACACACATCCATACCACTTTACCCACATCCTACGTCACGTTCAACGTTATCCTGCGAAATAAGGATTGCCTTGGCTTATAAGGGTCAGCCGTGCCTCTGAGTCAGGAGGTTGTGGGTTCAAGTCCCACTCCAGAGACTTGAGCACGAAAATCCAGGCTGACTCTCCAGTGCAGTGCTGAGGTGCCGTCTTTCAGAGGACGTAGAAGATCCCACGGCCACTATTTCGAAGGAGAGCAGGGGGAGTTCTCCCCGGTGTCCTGGGGCCAATATTTATCTCTCGACCAACATCACTAAAAGAAATTATCTGGACAATATCACATTGCTGTTTGTGGGACCTTGCTGTGTGCAAACTGGCTGCCCAAGCATTGGTTGTAAAGCGCTTTGGGATGTCCTGATGTTGTGAAAGGCGCGATAGAAATGCAAGTTTTTCTTTGTTGTTTTGTAGTGGGTCACTCAGGTGCATCGGAGGCAGCTTCACATTTCGGTTCACACTCCCACTGATTTCCACATATCTCAGCTTGTTCACTCTAACAGAGCTTGCTGTTGTTGTGGTTCAGGATTTATGAGGCAGCAGAACTGAACGCACCCCTTCCCAAACCGCCATGCCTACAAACTCATCAGAGAACAGGGAACTCACCATTCGAATGTACGGGTTTTCTCCCAGGCATGTTTGGCACAGGATTGGAAAATCCTAATCACACAATAGAAAAAGTGTTAGTGATATCTGCAGAATAAAACTCGCAACAAAGGGCAGGAAAGATGTTGCATCAAAATAAAGATACAAACACGGGACAAAGTGATCAACAGGAAATACAGCAAATTCACAACAAGCCCAACGGCATCGAAGGAAAAAAGGTAGGTTAATGTTTCAGGGTACGGACCAGTCCTGTACCCCAGTGTTACACAGTGACAGACCTGTACCCCCAGTACTGTACCCCAGTGTTAGACAGTGACAGACCTGTACCCACCAGTACTGTACCCCAGTGTTACACAGTGACAGACCTGTACCCACCAGTACTATACCCCAGTGTTATACAGTGACAAACCTGTACCCACCAGTACTATACCCCAGTGTTATACAGTGACAGACCTGTACCCACCAGTCCTGTACCCCAGTGTTACACAGTGACAGACCTGTACCCAACAGTCCTGTACCCCAGTGTTACACAGTGACAGACCTGTACCCACCAGTACTGTACCCGTTATACAGTGACAGACCTGTACCCACCAATCCTGTACCCGTTATACAGTGACAGACATGTACCCACCAGTACTGTACCCCAGTGTAATACAGCGACAGACCTGTACCCACCAGTACTGGACCTGTGTTATACAGTGACAGACCTGTGCCCACCAGTACTGTACCCCAGTGTTAGTGGCAGACCTGTATTCCAGTGTAACAGAGACAGACCTGTACCCACCAGTACTGTACCCGTGTTATAGTGACAGACCTGTAGCCCACAGTACTGTACCCGTTATAGTGACAGACCTGTACTCACCAGTACTGTACCCGTGTTATACAGCGACATACCTGTCCCCACCAGTACTGTACCCGTGTTATACAGCGACATACCTGTCCCCACCAGTACTGTACCCGTGTTATAGTGACAGACCTGTACCCACCAGTACTGTACCCGTTATAGTGACAGACCTATCCCCACCAGTACTGTACCCGTGTTATACAGTGACAGACCTGTACCCACCAGTACTGTACCCGTTATACAGCGACAGACCTGTACCCACACTCATCTACCCGTGTTATACAGTGACAGACCTGTGCCCACCAGTACTGTACCCGTGTTAGTGGCAGACCTGTACCCACCAGTACTGTATCCCAGTGTTATACAGTGACAAACCTGTACACACTAGTATTGTACCGTGTTATACAATGACAGACCTGTACCCACCAGTCCTGTACCCCAGTGTTAGTGACAGAACTGACCCCACCAGTACTGTACCCCAGTGTTATACAGTGGCTGACCTGTACCCACCAGTACTGTACCTCAGTGTTCTACAATGACAGACCTGTACACACCAGTACTGTACCCCAGTGTTAGTGACAGAACTGACCCCCCCAGTACTGTACCAGTGTTATACAGTGGCTGACCTGTACCCACCAGTACTGTACCCCAGTGTTATACAGTGACAGACATGCGCCCACCAGTACTGTACCCCAGTGTTAGTGGCAGACCTGTACCCACCAGTCCTGTATCCCAGCGTAACAGAGACAGACCTGTATCCACCAGTACTGTACCCCAGTGTTATACAGTGACAAACCTGTACACACTAGTAATGTACCCGTTATAGTGACAGACCTTTACCCACCAGTACTGTACCCGTTATACAGCGAGACCTGTACACACTTGTACTGTACCCCAGCGTTATACAGTGACAGACCTGTACCCACCAGTACTGTACCCATGTTATACAGCGACAGACCTGTACCCGTTATAGCGATAGACCTGTACCCACCAGTACTGTACCCGTTATAGTGACAGACCTGTACCCACCAGTACTGTACCCGTGTTATACAGCGACATACCTGTCCCCACCAGTACTGTACCCGTTATACAGTGACAGACCTGTACCCACCAGTACTGTACCCGTTATACAGCAACAGACCTGTACCCACACTCATCTACCCGTGTTATACAGTGACAGACCTGTGCCCACCAGTACTGTACCCGTGTTAGTGGCAGACCTGTACCCACCAGTACTGTATCCGTGTTATACAGTGACAAACCTGTACACACTAGTATTGTACCGTGTTATACAGTGACAGACCTGTAGCCACCAGTACTGTACCCCAGTGTTATACAGTGACAGACCTGTACCCACCAGTAGTGTACCCCAGTGTTATAGTGACAGACCTGTACCCACCAGTACTGTACCCCAGTGTTATAGTGACAGACCTATACCCACCAGTCCTGTATCCCAGTGTAACAGAGACAGACCTGTACACACCAGTACTGTGCCCGTTACAGGGACAGACATGTACCCACCAGTCCTGTATCCCAGTGTAACAGAGACAGACCTGTACCCACCAGTACTGTACCCGTGTTAGTGACAGACCTGTACACACTAGTACTGTGCCCGTTATACAGCGACAGACCTGTACCCAGCAGTACAGTACCCGTGATAATGACAGACCTTACCCACCAGTACTATACCCCAGTGTTATTCAGTGACAGACCTGTGCCCACCAGTACTATACCCCAGTGTTATTCAGTGACAGACCTGCACCCACCAGTACTGTCCCCCAATGTTATACAGTGACTACTGTCCCCCAATGTTATACAGTGACAGACCTGTACCCACCAGTACTGTACCCGTTATACAGTGACAGACCTGTACCCACCAGTACTATATCCCAGTGTTAGTGACAGACCTGTACCCACCAGTAAAGTACCCGTGTAATACAGCGACAGACCTGTACCCACCAGATCTGTACCCGTTAGACAGACCTCTACCCACCAGTACTGTACCCGTTAGTGACAGAACTGACCCCACCAGTACTGTACCCCAGTGTTATTCAGTGACAGACCTGTACCCACCAGTACTGTAACCGTTATAGTGACAGAACTGACCCCACCAGTACTGTACCCGTGTTATACAGCTACAGACCTGTACCCACCAGTACTATGCCTCAGTGTTATACAGTAACAGACCTGTGCCCACCAGTACTGTACCCAGTGGAATACAGCGACAGACCTGTGCCACCCAGTGTTACACAGTGACAGACCTGCACCCACCAGTACTGTATCCGCATTATACAGTGACAGACCTGTGCCCACCAGTACTGTACCCGTGTTACAGTGGCAGACCTGTACCCACCAGTACTGTATCCCAGTGTTATACAGTGACAGACCTGTACACACTAGTATTGTACCGTGTTATACAGTGACAGAACTGACCCCACCAGTACTGTACCCCAGTGTTATACAGTGGCTGACCTGTACCCACCAGTACTGTACCCCAGTGTTAGTGACAGAACTGACCCCACCAGTACTGTACCAGTGTTATACAGTGGCTGACCTGTACCCACCAGTACTGTACCCGCTATACAGCGACAGACCTGTACCCACCAGTCCTGTACCCCAGTGTTAGAGACAGACCTGTACCCGCCAGTCCTGTATCCCAGTGTAACAGAGACAGACCTGTACCCACCAGTACTGTACCCGTTATACAGTGACAGACCTGTACACACGAGTACTGTACCCCAGTTATAGAGCGACAGACCTGTACCCACCAGTACTGTACCGTTCTACAGCGACAGACCTGTACCAAGCAGTACAGTACCCGTGTGATAGTGACAGACCTGTACCCACCAGTACTGTACCCCAATGTTATAGTAACAGACCTGTATACACCAGTACTGTACCCCAGTTTTACATGACAGACCTGTACCCACCAGTACCGTACCCGTTATAGTAACAGACCTGTACCCACCAATACTGTACCCCAGTTTTAGTGACAGACCTGTACCCACCAGTACTGTACCCGTTATACAGCGAGACCTGTACACACTTGTACCGTACCCGTGTTATGCAGTGACAGACCTGTACCCACCAGTACTGTACCCGTGTTATGCAGTGACAGAACTGACCCCACCAGTACTGTACCCCAGTGTTATACAGTGGCTGACCTGTACCCACCAGTACTGTACCCCAGTGTTCTACAATGACAGACCTGTACCCACCAGTACTGTGCCCCAGTGTTAGTGACAGAACTGACCCCACCAGTACTGTACCAGTGTTATACAGTGGCTGACCTGTACCCACCAGTACTGTACCCCAGTGTTAGTGACAGAACTGACCCCACCAGTACTGTACCCGTGTTATACAGCGACAGACCTGTACCCACCAGTACTGTACCCCAGTGTTAGTGACAGACCTGTACCCACCAGTACTGTACCCCAGTGTTAGTGACAGACCTTTACCCACCAGTACTGTACCCGTTATACAGCGAGACCTGTACACGCTTGGACTGTACCCCAGCGTTATACAGTGACAGACCTGTACCCACCAGTACTGTACCCATGTTATACAGCGACAGACCTGTACCCGTTAGTGACAAACCTGTACCCACCAGTGCTGTACCTGTGTTATACAGTGACAGACCTGTACCCACCAGTACTGTACCGTTATACAGTGACAGACCTGTACCCACCAGTACTGTACCCGTTATACAGCGACAGACCTGTACCCACAGTCATCTACCCGTGTTATACAGTGACAGACCTGTGCCCACCAGTACTGTACCCGTGTTAGTGGCAGACCTGTACCCACCAGTACTGTATCCCAGTGTTATACAGTGACAGACCTGTACACACCAGTCCCGTACCCCAGTGTTCTAGTAACAGACCTGTACCCTCCAGTACTATACCCCAGTGTTATACAGCGACAGGCCTGTACCCACCAGTACTGTACCCCAGTGTTATACAGCGACAGGCCTGTACCCACCAGTACTGTACCCCAGTGTTATACAATGACAGACCTGTACCCACCAGTCCTGTACCCCAGTGTTAGTGACAGAACTGACCACACCAGTACTGTACCCCAGTGTTATACAGTGGCTGACCTGTACCCACCAGTACTGTACCCCAGTGTTCTACAATGACAGACCTGTACCCACCAGTACTGTACCCCAGTGTTAGTGACAGAACTGACCACACCAGTACTGTACCAGCGTTATACAGTGGCTGACCTGTACCCACCAGTACTGTACCCGCTATACAGCGACAGACCTGTACCCACCAGTCCTGTACTCCAGTGTTAGAGACAGACCTGTACCCACCAGTCCTGTATCCCAGTGTAACAGAGACAGACCTGTACCCACCAGTACTGTACCCGTTATACAGTGACAGACCTGTACACACGAGTACTGTACCCCAGTTATAGAGCGACAGACCTGTACCCACCAGTACTGTACCCGTTATACAGCAACAGACCTGTACCAAGCAGTACAGTACCCGTGATAGTGACAGACCTGTACCCACCAGTACTGTACCCCAATGTTATAGTAACAGACCTGTATACACCAGTACTGTACCCCAGTTTTACATGACAGACCTGTACCCACCAGTACCATACCCGTTATAGTAACAGACCTGTATACACCAGTACTGTACCCCAGTTTTAGTGACAGACCTGTACCCACCACTACTGTACCCGTTATAGTGACAGAACTGTACCCACCAGTACTGTATCCGTGTTATACAGCGACAGACCTGTCCCCACCAGTACTGTACCCGTGTTATAGTGATAGACCTGTACCCACCAGTACTGTACCCGTGTTATACAGTGACAGACCTGTACCCACCAGTACTGTACCCCAGTGTTAGTGGCAGACCTGTACCCACCAGTCCTGTATCCCAGTGTAACAGAGACAGACCTGTATCCACCAGTACTGTACCCCAGTGTTATACAGTGACAGACCTGTACACACTAGTAATGTACCCGTTATAGTGACAGACCTGTACCAATCAGTACTGTACCCATGTTATACAGCGACATACCTGTCCCCACCAGTACTGTACCCGTTATACAGTGACAGACCTGTACCCACCAGTACTGTACCCGTGTTATACAGCGACAGATCTGTAACCGTTATAGTGACAGACCTGTACCCACCAGTACCGTACCCGTGTTATATAGCGACATACCTGTCCCCACCAGTACTGTACCCGTTATACAGCGACAGACCTGTACCCACAGTCATCTACCCCAGTGTTATACAGTGACAGACCTGTGCCCACCAGTACTGTACCCGTGTTAGTGGCAGACCTGTACCCACCAGTACTGTATCCCAGTTATAGTGACAGAGCTGTACACACTAGTACTGTACCATGTTATACAGTGACAGACCTGTAGCCACCAGTACTGTACCCCAGTGTTATACAGTGACAGACATGTACCCACCAGTACTGTACCCCAGTGTTAGTGAAAGACCTGTACCCACTAGTACTGTACCCGTGTTATACAGCGACAAACCTGTACCCACCAGTACTGTACCCGTTATACAGCGACAGACCTGTACCCACCAGTACTGTACCCTTGTGTTATACAGTGACAAACCTGTACCCACTAGTACTGTACCCGTGTAATACAGCGACAGACCTGTACCCACCAGTCCGGTACCCCAGTGTTAGTGATTGACCTGTACACACCAGTACTGTGCCCGTTACAGGGACAGACATGTACCCACCAGTCCTGTATCCCAATGTAACAGAGACAGACCTGTACCCACCAGTACTGTACCCGTGTTAGTGACAGACCTGTACACACTAGTACTGTGCCCGTTATAGAGCGACAGACCTGTACCCAGCGGTACAGTACCCGTGATAGTGACAGACCTTACCCACCAGTACTGTACCCCAGTGTTATTCAGTGACAGACCTGCACCCACCAGTACTGTTCCCCAATGTTATACAGTGACAGACCTGTACCCACCAGTACTATATCCCAGTGTTATAGTGACAGACCTGTACCCACCAGTAAAGTACCCGTGTAATACAGCGACAGACCTGTACCCACCAGTACTGTACCCGTTATACAGTAACAGACCTGTGCCCACCAGTACTGTACCCGTGTTATACAGTAACAGACCTGTGCCCACCAGTACTGTACCCCAGTGCTGTAGTGACAGACCTGTACCCCAGTGTTATACAGTGAAAGACCTGTGCCCACCAGCACTGTACCCAGTGGAATACAGCGACAGACCTGTGCCCACCAGTACTGTACCCAGTGTTAGTGACAGACCCGTACCCACCAGTACTGTACCCGTTATACAGTGACAGACCTGTACCCACCAACACTGTACCCCAGTGTTAGTGACAGACCTGTTCCCACCAGTCCTGTATCCCAGTACCCACCAGTACTGTACCCCAGTGTTATACAGTGACAGACCTGTACACACTAGTACTGTACCCCAGTGTTATACACTGACAGACCTGTACCCGTGTTATACAGTGACAGTCCTGTACACACCAGTCCCGTACCCCAGTGTTCTAGTAACAGACCTGTACCCTCCAGTACTATACCCCAGTGTTATACAGCGACAGGCCTGTACCCACCAGTACTGTACCCGCTATACAGCGACAGACCTGTACCCACCAGTCCTGTACCCCAGTGTTAGAGACAGACCTGTACCCACCAGTCCTGTATCCCAGTGTAACAGAGACAGACCTGTACCCACCAGTACTGTACCCGTTATACAGTGACAGACCTGTACACACGAGTACTGTACCCCAGTTATAGAGCGACAGACCTGTACCCACCAGTACTGTACCCGTTATACAACGACAGACCTGTACCAAGCAGTACAGTACCCGTGTGATAGTGACAGACCTGTACCCACCAGTACTGTACCCCAATGTTATAGTAACAGACCTGTATACACCAGTACTGTACCCCAGTTTTACATGACAGACCTGTACCCACCAGTACCGTACCCGTTATAGTAACAGATCTGTATACACCAGTACTGTACCCCAGTTTTAGTGACAGACCTGTACCCACCAATACTGTACCCCAGTTTTAGTGACAGACCTGTACCCACCAGTACTGTACCCGTGTTAGTGACAGACCTGTACCCACCAGTACTGTACCCATTATACAGCGAGACCTGTACACACTTGTACTGTACCCCAGTGTTATAGTGACAGACCTGTACCCACCAGTACTGTACCCCAGTGTTGTAGTGACAGACCTGTACCCACCAGTACTGTACCCCAGTGTTATACAGTGACAGACCTGTGCCCACCAGTACTGTACCCCAGTGTTAGTGGCAGACCTGTACCCACCAGTCCTGTATCCCAGTGTAAGAGACAGACCTGTATCCACCAGTACTGTACCCCAGTGTTATACAGTGACAGACCTGTACACACTAGTAATGTACCCGTTATAGTGACAGACCTGTACCCACCAGTACTGTACCCCACTGTTAGTGACAGACCTGTACCCACCAGTACTGTACCCCAGTGTGATACAATGACAGACCTGTGCCCACCAGTATTGTACCCCAGTGTTATAGTGACAGACCTGTACCCACCAGTATTGTACCCCAGTGTTATAGTGACAGACCTGTACCCACCAGTATTGTACCCCAGTGTTATACAGTGACAGACCTGTACCCACCAGTATTGTACCCCAGTGTTATAGTGACAGACCTGTACCCACCAGTATTGTACCCCAGTGTTATAGTGACAGACCTGTACCCACCAGTACTGTACCCCAGTGTGATACAATGACAGACCTGTACCCACCAGTACTGTGCTCTCTCCACACAGAAGCCAAGTCTGATGGACGATACCATCTGCATCCACTGATTTACTAACAAACATCAGGCTCACGCTACCTCTCCTGAACCAGACACCCACAAAGACAGCTAACAGCAGTTGGGGCAGGGAACCAGGAGAGAGGGAGAGAATAGAGAGACAGCGAGAGAGAGAGAAGAGAGACAGAGAGAGAGAATAAAGATAGAGAGAGAAAATAGAGAGAGAGAGAATAGAGGGAGACAGAGTGAGAGAGATAGGTCAGGAGGCACAATATAAGGCTAAGGTAAGATTTAATAGAGGTGTTCATAATCATTAAGAGTTTTGAGAGTAGATAGGGGGGGAACTGTTTCCACTGGGTCGGGAACCAGAGGACACAGATTTAAGGTAACTGGCAAAAAATCCAGGGGCGAGATGTGGAGATCTGTCGGTGCTCGAGACAACTATGCACATGCAGTTACTACACGCCTGCAATTCTGACTATCATTGATAAGGAGCTTAAAAGCGATTGCATTTCTAGCCCGTACAGGTAGATTGAGAAGCAACTGAAAGGGCCAGGCTGACCCCCATCCCCCCAAACTCCAAGGGTTAAATTATGAGGAGAGATTACACGAACTAAATTCCCTGGAATTTAGAAGGTTAAGGGGTGATCTGATCGAAGTTTTCGGGATATTAAGGGGAACAGATAGTGTAGATAGAGAGAAACTATTTCCGCTGGTTGGGGATTCTAGGACTAGGGAGCATAGTCTAAAAATTAGAACCAGACCTTTCAGGAGTGAAGTTAGGAAACACTTCTACACACAAAGGGTGGTAGAAGTTTGGAACTCTCTTCCGCGAACAGCAATTGGTGCTAGATCAATTGTTAATTTTAATCTATGTGATTGATAGCCTTTTGTTAACCAAAGGTATTAAGGGATACGGGGCAAAGGAGGGTATATGGAGTTAGGATGCAGATCAGCCATGATCTCATTGCCTAAGGAAGGCTATACTTGCCACAGAGGGAGTGCAACGAAGGTTCACCAGACTGGTTCCTGGGATGGGGGGATTGTCCTATGAGGAGAGATTGAGTAGACTAGGCCTATATTCTCTAGAATTTAGAAGAATGAGAGGTGATCTCATTGAAACATACAAAATTCTTACAGGGTTTGACGGTAGATGCAGGGAGGAGAGTCTAAAACTAGGGGTCACAGTCTCAGGATAAGGGGTTGGCCATTTAGGACTGAGATGAGAAGAAATTTCTTCACTCAGAAGGTTGTGAATCTTTCGAATTCTCTACCTCCAGAGGGCTGTGGAGGCTCAGCCGTTGAGTATATTCAAGATGCGGAGATGCCGGTGTTGGACTGGGGTGGACAAATGTGAGAAGTCGCACAACACCAGGTTATAGTCCAACAGCTTTATTTGAAATCACAAGCTTTCGGAGCGGCTTCACCTGACGAAGGAGCAGCGCTCCAAAAGCTTGTGATTTCAAATAAAACTGTTGGACTATAACCTGGAGTATATTCAAGACAGAGAGCGATAGATTTTTGGATATTAAGGGAATCAAGGGATATGGGGACAGTGCAGGAAAGTGGAGATGAGGTCAAAGACCAGCCATGATCTTATTGAATGGAGCAGGGCAGGCTCGAGGGGCCGAAGGGCCGACTCCTGCTCCTGTAAATTCATGACCTGAGGTTTTGTGGCTCGGTATCGGGGATTGTCGGACAGCAGCGCCCGCGCTTCACAAACGGCCTCAGTGGCGGGGAGACGGCCTGGGGCTGGGGAAAGGCCGAGTCTCTCCCTCTCCCTCTCTCAGGACCCGCTCCGGCTCGCAGCCCGGCCCCCGGCCCCAGACCCCCGGCCCCGGCCCGCCGCCCCCCGAGCCCAGACCCCCCGAGCCCAGACCCCCGGCCCCGAGCCCAGACCCCCGGCCCCGAGCCCAGACCCCCGAGCCCAGACCCCCGGCCCGCCGCTCTCCTCACCGCGTCCTCCCAGTTCTGCCGGTTGTAGGTGTTCGCGCCGAGCGAGGTGGCCATTACTCCCGGATACTCCTCCAATATCCCGCCATGCACCACTCCTCCCAGCTACGCCTCCACTATCCCGCCATGCACCACACCTCCCGGCTCGCTCCTCCACTATCCCGCCATGCACCACACCTCCCGGCTAGCTCCTCCACTATCCCGCCATGCACCACTCCTCCCGGCTAGCTCCTCCACTATCCCGCCATGCACCACTCCTCCCGGCCGCTCTTCCACTATCCCGCCATGCACCACACCTCCCGGCTCGCTCCTCCACTATCCCGCCATGCACCACTCCTCCCGGCTAGCTCCTCCACTATCCCGCCATGCACCGCACCCCACCCTCTGCGGGGCGGAAGTGGGCGCCGAGTGTCCAACGGTGCAGCGGGTATTCGGTCCGCCGCCGCCGCCTTCGTGGTTTTTTTGTTCCGAGGCCGCTTAGTGTTTGTCCCCGAGCCAGCAACCCTCTGAGTGAAGAAATTCCTCCTCATCTCAGTCCTAAATGGCCGACCCCTTATCCTGAGACTGTGACCCCCTGGTTCTAGACTCCCCAGCCAGGGGGGAAACACCCTCTCAGCATCTACCCTGTCAATCCCCCTCAGATTATGTTTGAATGCAGCACCTGTTATAATCAGAAGGGGCAGCAGGTGGCGACAGGGAGCCACTCCAGTGACCTCTGACCCAGCAGTTTGACACAACTTGTATTTACCGTGTCCAAGACCGTCACTGACCTCATCTCCTCTGGAGATCTTCCCCCCGCGGCCGCCAACCTCATAGTTCCCCAACCCCGCACAGCCCGCTTCTACCTCCTTCCAAGATCCACAAACAGGACTGCCCCGGTAGACCCATCGTTTCAGCCTGTTCTTGCCCCACGGAACTTATCTCTTCCTATCTCGACTCTATTTTTTCTCCCCTTGTCCAGTCTCTTCCCACCTACATCCGCGACTCTTCCGATGCCCTCCGCCATTTTAACAGTTTCCAGTTTCCCGGCCCCAACCGTCTCCTCTTCACCATGGACGTACAATCTCTCTACACCTCCATTCCCCACCAGGATGGCCTGAGGGCGCTCTGCTTCTTCCTTGAACAGAGGCCCAACCAGTCCCCATCCACCGCCACCCTCCTCCGCCTGGCTGAACTTGTTCTCACATTGAACAACTTCTCCTTTGACTCCACTCATTTCCTCCAAATCAAAGGTGTTGCTATGGGTTCCCACATGGGTCCTAGCTATGCCTGCCTTTTCGTGGGATATGTGGAACACTCTTTGTTCCAGTCCTACTTGGGTCCCCTCCCTCACCTCTTTTTCCGGTACATTGATGACTGTATCGGTGCCGTCTCCTGCTCTCGCCCTGAACTAGAACATTTCATTCACTATGCTTCCAATTTCCACCCTTCCCTCACCTTCACATGGTCCATCTCCGACTCTTCCCTTCCCTTCCTCGACTTCTCCATCTCCATCTCTGGGGATAGGTTATTGACTAACATTCACTACAAGCCCACTGACTCCCACAGCTACCTGGACTACACTTCCTCCCACCCCGCTTCCTGTAAGGACTCTATTCCATTCTCCCAGTTTCTCCGTCTCCGCCGCATCTGCTCTGATGATGCCACCTTCCATACCAGTGCTTCCGACATGTCTTCCTTTTTCCTCAACCGAGGATTCCCCTCTACCGTGGTCGACACGGCCCTCGACCGTGTCCGTTCTATCTCCCGCACTTCTGCCCTCACCCCTGCCCCTCCCTCCCGGAACCACAATAGGGTTCCCCTTGTCCTCACCTTTCACCCCACCAGCCTCCACATTCAACAGATCATCCTCCGCCATTTCCGCCACCTCCAGCGTGATCCCACCACCAAACGCATCTTCCCCTCACCTCCCCTTTCAGCATTCCGCAGGGACCGCTCCCTCCGCGACACCCTAATCCACTCCTCTACCACCCCCAGCACCCCTTCCCCTTCGCCCGGCACCTTCCCGTGCAAGCGCAGGAGATGCAACACATGCCCTTATACCTCCCCTCTTCCCACTGTCCAGGGCCCCAAACACCCCTTCCAGGTGAAACAGCGATTTACTTGTACTTCCTGCAATTTAGTATACTGTATTCGCTGCTCACGATACGGTCTCCTCTACATTGGGGAGACCAAACGCAGATTGGGTGACCGCTTTGCGGAACACCTCCGTTCAGTCCGTAAGGGGGACCCCGAGCTCCCGGTCGGCTGTCAATTTAATTCACCGCTTCACTCCCACTCAGACCTCACCGTCCTCGGCCTATTACACTGTTCCACGGAAGCGCAGCGTAAGCTCGAGGAACAGCACCTCATCTTTCGTTTAGGCACTTTACAGCCTTCTGGACTCAACATAGAGTTCAACAATTTCAGATCATAACCTCAGCTCCAATCACATTTATATTTTATTTTTTCATCCACCCTTTTATTTGCCCCCCACCCTTTTTTTTCCTCCTAGAAGCTGGCAGCTGTCCTTCATTCTGCCAGTGGATTTCACACTTCTTTCAGCCTTAACCTGTCACATTAACACCACCTCTTGCCTTGATCATCTCTTAATGTCTCTTAATGTCTCTTCATCTCCCCCTTTGTTCTTTTATCCCCTCCCCCTTTTCCCAGCTTTACTCTGGCCTTAAATCTATTTGATTTCCGGCTCTTTCCAGTTCTGACGAAAGGTCATCGACCTGAAACGTTAACTCTCTTTCTCTCTCCACGGATGCTGTCTGGCCTGCTGAGTTTTTCCAGCGTTTTCTGTTGTTATTTTGTATTTATACAGCTCCTTTAATGTAGTAAAACATCCCAAGGCGCTTCACAGGGGCGATTATCAAACAAAATTTGACACCGAGCCACATAGGGAGATATTAGGGCAGGTGACCAAAAGCTTGTTCAAAGAGGTAGGTTTTAAGGAGCATCTTAAAGGAGGAGAGAGAGACGGAGAGGTTTAGGGAGGGAATTCCAGAGCTTAGGGCCCAGGCAGCTGAAGGCACGGCCACCAATGGTGGAGCGATTAAAATCAGTGATGCTCAAGAGGCCAGAATTAGAGGAGCGCAGAGATCGCCGGGGGGTGGGGGGGCTGGAGGAGATTGCAGAGATAGGGAGGGGCGAGGCCCTGGAGGGATTTGAAAACAAGGATGATAATTTTGATATAACCAGGAGCCAATGTCGGTCAGCGAGCACAGGGGTGATGGGTGAACGGGACTTGGTGCGAGTTCGGACACGGGCAGCCGAGTTTTGGATGAGTCTCAGACCCGACCTGGTCTCTCCAGGCGCCACCCACAGCTCAGTGGGTAACACTCTTGCCCGAGTCAGAAGGGTTGATAGGAAGGGCTCGCGCTACAACGCCGGACTGACTGGCTCCATGAATATCCCCATCCTCAATGATGGTGGAGCCCAGCACTCGAGTGCAAGAGACAAAGCTGAAGCGTTTGCAACCAACTGTGGCCGGGCAGCTTCCTCCCGAGGCCCCCAACATCACAGAAGCCAGTCTTCAGCCAATTCGATTCACTCCAGGTGATATCAAGAAACGGCTGAGCCCACTGGATACAGCAAAGGCTAAAGGTCCCGGCAACATCCCAGCTGTCGTGCTGAAGACTTGTGCTCCAGAACAAGCTGCGCCTCTAGCCAAGCTGTTCCAGTACAGCTACAACACTGGCAGGTGATCAGGAAGGCCAATGGAATCTTGGCTTTTATTGCAAGGGGGATGGAGTATAAAAGCAGGGAAGTCTTGCTTCAGCTATACAGGGTACTGGTGAGGCCACACCTGGAGTACTGCGTACAGTTTTGGTTTCCATATTTAAGAAAAGATATACTTGCTCTCGGGGCAGTTCAGAGAAGGTTCACTCGGTTGATTCCGGAGATGAGGGGGTTGACTTATGAGGAGAGGTTGAGTAGGTTGGGCCTCTACTCATTGGAATGCAGAAGAATGAGAGGCGATCTTATCGAAACATATAAGATTGTGAGGGGGCTTGATCGGGTGGATGCGGGGAGGATGTTTCCACTGATGGGTGAGACTAGAACTAGGGGGCATAATCTTAGAATAAGGGGCTGCCGTTTCAAAACTGAGATGAGGAGAAACTTCTTCACTCAGAGGGTAGTAAATCTATGGAATTTGCTACCTCAGAGAGCTGTGGAAGCTGCGACATTAAATAAATTTAAAACGGAGATAGACAGTTTCCTAGCTGATGAGGGAATTAAGGGTTTTGGGGAGCGGGCAGGGAAGTGGACGTGAGTCTAGGTTCGGATCAGCCATGATCCTATTGAATGGCGGAGCAGGCCCGAGGGGCCATATGGCCGACTCCTGCTCCTACTTCTTATGTTCTTATGGCATCTATCCAACAATGTGGAAAACTGCCCAGGTATGTCCTGTCCACAACAGGCACTGTGGGAGTACTTTCACCACATGGAATACAGCGGTTCAAGAACCACCTCCTTCTCAAGGGCAATTAGGGATGGGCAATAAACGTTGGCCACATAGATACAAAGGGAGTGGGAGGGTTAGGCACGAGCCACATTTCCGTCGATGGTCATGGGAGTGATGAGCAGGCAGTGCTGATAATGGGAAACTGGAAACTGCACAGCTTTCTACAAATGAAATTCTACCCAGAATGGAGGTGTTATAAGTCGCAGGACAGACTGAACAGGCTGTGAAGGGAAGGCGTGGGGTGACCCGATTTAAAACAATGGTGTTCGATAGGGTAGACGTAGAGAAGTTGTTTCCACTTGTGGGGAAGAGCAAAACTACGGGCCATTAATATAAGATCGTCACTAATAAATCCAATAGGGAATTCAGGAGAAACTTCTTTACCCAGAGTGGTGAGAATGTGGAGCTTGCTAACACAGGGAGTGGTTGAGGCGAATAGCATCGATGCATTTAAGAGGAAGCTGGATAAGCACGAGGGAGAAAGGAATAGGAGGAGATGCTGATGGGGTGAGATGCAGTAGTGTGGGAGGAGGCTCGTGCGGAGCATAAACAGCACCATGGACCAGTTGGGCTGAATGGCCTGTTTCTCGATGCTTGTTGCTGTTTTTGGCCCTTGCCCAGCATCGGACCAGTCTCGACTCTGCACCAAGAGTGATTCCAGCCCAAAAACAGTACAAGGGACAGCCTGGTCTTTAATCTCGTATTTATTATTTTAAGTCCATACATAAGTTATATTTTAATACACTAGAATATCGCTAATAGTCACAGCACAATGATTACAGGCAGCAGCAAACTCGCTTACACCCAGCGTCATGTGGGCAGTAATGGGGGGGTCGATGGGAGAGTCAGGGTACTGGAGGAAGAGGGGGGGGGGTCGATGGGAGAGTCAGGGTACTAGAGGAAGAGGGGGGGTCGATGGGAGAGTCAGGGTACTAGAGGAAGAGGGGGGGTCGATGGGAGAGTCGGGGTACTGGAGGAAGAGGGGGGTTCGATGGGAGAGTTGGGGTACTGGAGGGAGGGGGTTTGATGGGGAGAATCGAGGTACTGGAGGGAGGGGGTTCGATGGGAGAGTTGGGGTACTGGAAAACAGAGTCGATGGGGGAGAGTTGGGGTACTGGAGTGGGGTCGATGCGTGACTCGGTACTGGAGGGAGTGGGTTCGATGGGAGAGTTGGGGTACTGGAGGGAGAGGGTTCGATGGGAGAGTTGAGGTACTGGAGGGAGTGGGTTCGATGGGAGAGTCGGGGTACTGGAGGGAGTGGGTTCGATGAGAGAGTTGAGGTACTGGAGGGAGTGGGTTCGATGGGTGAGTTGGGGTACTGGAGGGAGTGGGTTCGATGGGTGAGTTGGGGTACTGGAGGGAGTGGGTTCGATGAGAGAGTTGAGGTACTGGAGGGAGGGGGTCGATGGGGAGAGTTGAGGTACTGGAGGGAGGGGGTTCGATGGGAGAGTTGGGGTACTGGAGGGAGTGGGTTCGATGGGTGAGTTGGGGTACTGGAGGGAGAGGGTTCGATGGGTGAGTTGGGGTACTGGAGGGAGTGGGTTCGATGAGAGAGTTGAGGTACTGGAGGGAGTGGGTTCGATGGGTGAGTTGGGGTACTGGAGGGAGAGGGTTCGATGGGTGAGTTGGGGTACTGGAGGGAGAGGGTTCGATGGGAGAGTTGAGGTACTGGAGGGAGTGGGTTCGATGGGAGAGTCGGGGTACTGGAGGGAGAGGGTTCGATGGGAGAGTTGAGGTACTGGAGGGAGAGGGTTCGATGGGAGAGTTGAGGTACTGGAGGGAGGGGTTCGATGGGAGAGTTGAGGTACTGGAGGGAGGGGTTCGATAGGGAGAGTCGGGGTACTGGAGGGAGGGGGTTCGATGAGAGAGTTGAGGTACTGGAGGGAGTGGGTTCGATGGGTGAGTTGGGGTACTGGAGGGAGTGGGTTCGATGAGAGAGTTGAGGTACTGGAGGGAGGGGGTCGATGGGGAGAGTTGAGGTACTGGAGGGAGGGGGTTCGATGGGAGAGTTGGGGTACTGGAGGGAGTGGGTTCGATGAGAGAGTTGAGGTACTGGAGGGAGAGGGTTCGATGGGTGAGTTGGGGTACTGGAGGGAGAGGGTTCGATGGGGAGAGTTGAGGTACTGGAGGGAGTGGGTTCGATGGGAGAGTTGGGGTACTGGAGGGAGGGGGTCGATGGGGAGAGTTGAGGTACTGGAGGGAGAGGGTTCGATGGGGAGAGTTGAGGTACTGGAGGGAGAGGGTTCGATGGGGAGAGTTGAGGTACTGGAGGGAGTGGGTTCGATGGGAGAGTTGGGGTACTGGAGGGAGTGGGTTCGATGAGAGAGTTGGGGTACTGGAGGGAGGGGGTCGATGGGGAGAGTTGAGGTACTGGAGGGAGAGGGTTCGATGGGGAGAGTTGAGGTACTGGAGGGAGGGGGTCGATGGGGAGAGTTGAGGTACTGGAGGGAGTGGGTTCGATGGGAGAGTTGGGGTACTGGAGGGAGTGGGTTCGATGAGAGAGTTGGGGTACTGGAGGGAGTGGGTTCGATGGGGAGAGTTGGGGTACTGGAGGAAAGGGAGTCGATGGGGAGAGTTGGGGTACTGGAGGGAGGGGGTGGTTGGGTGAGTTGAGGTACTGGAGGGAGTGGGTTCGATGGGAGAGTTGGGGTACTGGAGGGAAGGGGTTCGATGGGGAGAGTTGGGGTACTGGAGGGAGTGGGTTCGATGGGAGAGTTGGGGTACTGGAGGGAAGGGGTTCGATGGGGAGAGTTGGGGTACTGGAGGGAGTGGGTTCAATGGGAGAGTTGGGGTACTGGAGGGAAGGGGTTCGATGGGGAGAGTTGGGGTACTGGAGGGAGTGGGTTCGATGGGAGAGTTGGGGTACTGGAGGGAAGGGGTTCGATGGGGAGAGTTGGGGTACTGGAGGGAGGGGGTCGATGGGTGAGTTGGGGTACTGGAGGGAGGGGGTCGATGGGAGAGTTGGGGTACTGGAGGGAGGGGGTTCGATGGGGAGAGTTGAGGTACTGGAGGGAGTGGGTTCGATGGGAGAGTTGGGGTACTGGAGGGAGGGGGTCGATGGGAGAGTTGGGGTACTGGAGGGAGGGGGTCGATGGGTGAGTTGGGGTACTGGAGGGAGGGGGTCGATGGGTGAGTTGGGGTACTGGAGGGAGGGGGTCGATGGGAGAGTTGGGGTACTGGAGGGAGTGGGTCGATGGGTGAGTTGGGGTACTGGAGGGAGGGGGTCGATGGGTGAGTTGGGGTACTGGAGGGAAGGGGTTCGATGGGGAGAGTTGGGGTACTGGAGGGAGTGGGTTCGATGGGAGAGTTGGGGTACTGGAGGGAGTGGGTTCGATGAGAGAGTTGAGGTACTGGAGGGAGTGGGTTCGATGGGAGAGTTGGGGTACTGGAGGGAGAGGGTTCGATGGGTGAGTTGGGGTACTGGAGGGAGTGGGTCGATGGGGAGAGTTGGGGTACTGGAGGGAGTGGGTCGATGGGGAGAGTTGGGGTACTGGAGGGAGTGGGTCGATGGGGAGAGTTGGGGTACTGGAGGAAAGGGATTGATGGTGAACGGCCTTCACGCCCTTGACTCCAATGCTCCATTAGCAGAGTTTAACAATGGCGCGCTGACGATGGGTTAAATGCAGGAACGGCAATGAGGTGAGCAGGAGGTTTTTGTCACTGCAATTTCCCCCTGTGTGTGCAGCGTAAAGACAGCGACCAAAAGCGACGTTCAGCCCCGGGTGTTGTTCCAGGGGGTAACGGGTCTTTGAGATCGGTAGGTGCTGAGCGGCGCAGGGACTGGCCAGACCCGAGTTATACTGCTAGCGCCGCAGCGTGCTGCGACCGGGAGTTTAAGTGAGCCCAGCGTAAGGAGGTCAGGGCTTTGCTCGCAGGCCTCCCGACAGCGCGAGGTGCTGACTGCTCCCGCGCCCAAACCCCTGGGAGCTTTAGAAATAAAACGCGGCTCGCTCCAGCGGCAGCGGGAGTCTCGATACCACCTCCCCCCCCCCCCCCCCCCCCCCGCCCCCCGCCCCGCCTCGCACCCACCCCTTCCCTCGGCTGGTGTGTGTGTGTGTGTGCATGTACCAATGTTCCTGTTAAGCTGCACGGCCGAGCAGCCGGCTCATTGGTTGTTGAAATGGGAAAAACTGCGCGTGTGCGAAAACGTGAACGGCCCGCGCAGCGCCTTGATGGGGCACCGCACCCCAAAAAAAATTAACATTGGTGTGTCGGTGTGTGCAAGTGTCGCATTGTGTAGTGTGACCATTCTTTATAACCTGCGCACAATCATCTTAAGAGCTTACCAAGTCCGAGAATATATTTTTAAAAAAACCACATTGTACAAAAAACGTGCAACTGAAGACAGACTCGCGTTTCTCCAGCGCCTTTCACCGCCTCGGGACCGCCCGAAGCGCTTGACAGCCCATGAAGCAGTTTTGAACTCTGGTCACTGTTGCGATGCAGGAATCCAGTCAGCGCCTGTTCTGTCCAGGACACGAGTTATCCGAGCACATCCGGCCATTCCTTCTACAGAGATTTCCGAGGGGCTCCCGGAGAATTCCAGAAAGACTCGCGCTCGCGACACGAGAGGCAAATTTTTTTTTTAGGATGAACAAGAGGGCGTGGATCCGGTCGCTCTCTCTGAGTGTCGGGGGGGGGGGGGGTTACTGAGGCAACCGGGCCGAGACTTTCCCCGTCAGCACTGCAGTGCGGCGCGGGCTCCTGCTTCTCACGGGGGCTCTGGTCCAGGGCGAGAAGCTGCGAGCAAGCGAGCACCGGGTTTGTGGGGGGAGGGGGGGGGGGGCGTCACCCGCAGTCTGTCTGGGAAAAGGGGATGGGGTCCACCCGCAGCCCGTCCGTCTGTCTGTCTGAGAAGTGGGGGGGGGGGGGGGGGGGGGTGAGGGGGAGAGAAGAGGAGGGGGGGGGGGGGGGGTGTCACCCACAGTCTGTCTGGGAAAAGGGGATGGGGTCCACCCGCAGCCCGTCCGTCTGTCCAGGAAGGGAAGGTGGGAGGGGAGGTCCCGTCCGTCCGGAGGGTCACACCCGGACCCCGGCGCTCAGGCGGCCAGCGGCCCGAGGCTCAGGTCCACGTGCTGGGTCAGCCAGATGACCTCGGCGCTCTGCTCGCCCTCCTCCGCGGGCCGGATGGGCCCGGTCAGGTTCTTGAAGTCGTAGCGCAGCTTGAAGCTGACGTTGACGTTGCCGCTCTCCTCCTGCGGGATGACTTTGATGAAGAGGCCGATCTTGTTGGATTTTCGGAAGGCCACGATGCTGAGATGGGAGAGACAAGTCTTGATATTTATTTGGCAAACCTTGTAGAGCCACACAGCACAGAAGGCGGCCATTCGGCCTCTGAAAGAGCTCTCCACTGAAAGAGTCCCACTCCCCCTGCTCTCTCCCCTGGCCCTGAACATTTCTCTTCAAGTATTTATCCAATTCCCTTTTGAAAATGCTGTAAAAAAATTTTAAATTAAAACATTGTGCACTGTACTGAAGTGACCTCCTCCCCCCGCCTCGCCCCCTCGGTGATGTTTCGCCAGGGTTTGTGTTGGGATATCTGCAATCCCGATGTTGCCAGGATCCTTGAGTGCTTCGGTTCCCACACAGCCTGGTGGAGGGAGCAGCCACTGATGCGTCGGCCACTTGCTTGCCCCCCGAGCTCTACACGACACACACCACGAGGCACCTCTCCATTACCTTCATCGCTCCACTGCCCAACTCCACTGGGGGGCAGCACCCTCACAATTGGGGGGATTGCAGCGGTCTCCATGGCCTCGCCCCCTCCCTATCTCTGTAGCCTCCTCCAGCCCCACAACCCTCCCCACCCCGCGATCTCTGCGCTCCTCTAATTCTGCCCTCGAGCATCCCTGATTATAAATCGCTCCACCATTGCCGGCCGGCCGTGCCTTCAGCTGCCTGGGCCCTAAGCTCTAGAATTCCCTCCAGAAACCTCTCTGCCTCTCCTTAAAACCTACCTCTTTGAGCAAGCTCCTGTCCCAATATCTCCTTATGTGGCTCGGTGTCAAATTTTGTTTGATAATCGCTCCTGTGAAGCGCCTTGGAACATTTTACTACGTTAAAGGCGCTGTATAAATACAAGTTGTAGCTGTTGGTGGTTCAAGGTCGGAGACCCACCACCACCACCGTCTCTGGGCAACCAGGGGCGGTCGATAGATATGGCCTTGCCAGCGACGCCCACACGTTTAAAAAGAAAAGAAATCACTGCTAGCCTTCATTCACCTGCTCGCCTCCAGCCTGCTCAAGTCTCTGCCCACACCGCAGATTCACAAAGCCTGTCAGTGAGCTCAGCATAGCGTTAATGTAAAAAACAAAGAACAAAATGACAATACTTGCATTTATATGTTAAGATCAATGTGCCCTCTGGCACGCGCGGTTTTTACATCGGAGAGCCGGCTGCGCGGGATCCCTGGAGCGTTGCTCGGCTGCGCTGCTTAAAGGGAACGATGACCGAGATGTCTCCGGGTGCCTCAGACTCTGGGCTTTACTTGAAGTGCAATGATCAGTGTTACGTGGGCCAGCGCGGCAGCCATTTTGTACACAGCAAGATCTCTCAGACAGCGTCGAGATGAACGGGCCGGTTAATCTTTTCTGTCGAGAGAGGGGGGATGTTGGCCCAGGACACGGGGGGGGGGGGGGGAGAATTCCCCCTGCTCTTCCTTTAATAGTGGCCGTGGCATCTTCCCAAGGGGGGCAGACGGAGCCCCAGTTTAACGTCTCATCTGAAAGGGCACCTCCGACAGTGCAGCGCTCCCTCAGCACTGCGCTGGGAGCGTCAGCCTGGATTTTGCGCTCGAGTCTCTAGGGTGGGGCTCGAACCCACAACCTCTGACTCAACTGGAAGAACTCCTGCCTCTCGTCAAAGTGAACTGTATGCGGATTGCTGCAGAGACTGGAGAAGCCGGGGTTGTTCGCTTTAGAGCAGAGACGGTTAAGGGGAGATTTAATAGAGGATGTTCAAAATCATGAGGGGTTTTGATAGAGTAGAGAGGGAGAAACGGTTTCCACTGGCAGGAGGGTCGGTAACCAGAGGACACAGATTTAAGATAATTGGCAAAAGAACCAGAGGGGGAGATGAGGAGAATGTTTTTACACAGCAAGTTGTTGTGATCTGGAATGCGCTGCCTGAAAGGGCGGTGGAAGCAGATTCAATAGTAACTTTCAAATGGGAATCGGATAAATACTTGAAGGGGTAATATCTGCAGGACTGTGGGGAAAGAGCAGGGGGGTGGGACTAATTGGAGAGCTCTTTCAAAGAGCCGGCACAGGCACGATGGGCCGAATGGCCTCCCTCTGTGCTGTAAGATTCTATGAGTCGACGCGGGTCCCCCTACCGATAACCATCGGAGCATGTCTGCACTGAATTGCTGGGACAAGGTACAGGTCGCTGGGACTTTGTGGCGGAGTCGTTGAACAAGGGATTGCTGTAAAATGGTCAGTCTGATTACAATGTTTGCTGTGGGGCACATGGTGTTTCAATAGTTGATATTATTAAATTGTTGGACCTTTCTGCATCAGCTGAGCTCAGTGGGCAGCGCTCTCGCCTCAGAGTCACAAGGTTGTGGTTTCAAGTCGCACTCCAGAGACTTGAGCACAAAAATCCAGGCGGCTATTTCAGTGCAGTACTGAGGGAGCGCCGCACAGTCGGAGGGGCAGTACTGAGGGAGCGCTGCACTGTCGGAGGGGCAGTACTGAGGGAGTGCCGCACTGTCGGAGGGGCAGCGCTGAGGGAGTGCTGCACTGTCGGGGGGCAGTACTGAGGGAGTGCTGCACTGTCGGAGGGGCAGTACTGAGGGAGTGCCGCACTGTCGGAGGGGCGGTACTGAGGGAGCGCCGCACTGTCGGAGGGGCGGTACTGAGGGAGTGCCGCAATGTCGGAGGGGCAGTACTGAGGGAGTGCCGCACTGTCGGAGGGTCGGTACTGAAGGAGTGCCGCACTGTCGGAGGGGCGGTACTGAGGGAGCGCCGCACTGTCGGAGGGTCGGTACTGAGGGAGCGCCGCACTGTCGGAGGGGCAGTACTGAGGGAGTGCTGCACTGTCGGAGGGTCGGTACTGAGGGAGCGCTGCACTGTCGGAGGGGCAGTACTGAGGGAGCGCCGCACTGTCGGAGGGGCAGTACTGAGGGAGCGCCGCACTGTCGGAGGGTCAGTACTGAGGGAGCGCCGCACTGTCGGAGGGGCAGTACTGAGGGAGGGCCGCACTGTCGGAGGGTCAGTACTGAGGGAGCGCCGCACTGTCGGAGGGTCAGTACTGAGGGAGCGCCGCACTGTCGGAGGGTCAATGCTGAGGGAGTGCCGCACTGTCGGAGGGTCAGTGCTGAGGGAGCGCCGCACTGTCGGAGGGTCAGTACTGAGGGAGCGCCGCACTGTCGGAGGGTCAGTACTGAGGGAGCGCCGCACAGTCGGAGGGGCAGTACTGAGGCAGCGCCGCACTGTCGGAGGTGGAGTACTGAGGGAGTGCCGCACTGTCGGAGGGGCAGTACTGAGGGAGTGCCGCACTGTCGGAGGGTCGGTACTGAGGGAGCGCCGCACTGTCGGAGGGGCAGTACTGAGGGAGCGCCGCACTGTCGGAGGGTCAGTACTGAGGGAGCGCCGCACTGTCGGAGGGGCAGTACTGAGGGAGGGCCGCACTGTCGGAGGGTCAGTACTGAGGGAGCGCCGCACTGTCGGAGGGTCAGTACTGAGGGAGCGCCGCACTGTCGGAGGGTCAATGCTGAGGGAGTGCCGCACTGTCGGAGGGCCAGTGCTGAGGGAGCGCCGCACTGTCGGAGGGTCAGTACTGAGGGAGCGCCGCACTGTCGGAGGGTCAGTACTGAGGGAGCGCCGCACAGTCGGAGGGGCAGTACTGAGGCAGCGCCGCACTGTCGGAGGTGGAGTACTGAGGGAGTGCCGCACTGTCGGAGGGGCAGTACTGAGGGAGTGCCGCACTGTCGGAGGGGCAGTACTGAGGCAGCGCCGCACAGTCGGAGGGGCAGTACTGAGGGAGGGCCGCACTGTCGGAGGGGCAGTACTGAGGGAGCGCTGCACTGTCGGAGGGGCAGTACTGAGGGAGCGCCGCACTGTCGGAGGGGCAGTACTGAGGGAGTGCCGCACTGTCGGAGGGGCAGTACTGAGGGAGTGCCGCACTGTCGGAGGGGCAGTACTGAGGGAGCGCCGCACTGTCGGAGGGGCAGTACTGAGGGAGTGCCGCACTGTCGGAGGGGCAGTACTGAGGGAGTGCTGCACTGTCGAAGGGGCAGTACTGAGGGAGCGCTGCACTGTCGGAGGGGCAGTACTGAGGGAGCGCTGCACTGTCGGAGATGCTGTTGTTCAGATGACGTTAAACTGAGGCCTCACCTGCCTGCTCGAGCAGATGATAATGATCCCCAACACCATTGGATGAGCAGCAGGGAGCTCCAGAACAAGGCGGCACAACCTTAAAATTAAAGCCAGGCTGTTCAGGGGTGATGTTGGGAAGCAGTTCTGCGCACAAAGGGTGGTGGAAATCTGGAACTCTTTCACCCCCAACCCCCCAAAAAGCTGTTGAGGCTGGGGTCAATTGAAAAGGGGGGGGGGTGTGCATACCAGATGGGAGGGTGGGGTAGTAAATTGTGGAGGTGCTGGTACCAAACGGCACCCACTACTTACAAAATCACATCCAACAGAGCCTTGCCGGTCTGGGGTGGGGGGGGGGGCGGGGGGCAGTAAAATGTTGAGCAAATGATGTGTTAATGTGCATCTAACATTCCAGGACTCGGGAAAGGGAAACTTTTAAACCCCCAAATGGGATAATTACTGTGCATAAAGGTCAGCGGACATTTCCATGGCAGTAAACCTGTTCACCTTCAAGCCAGACCCTGCCCCTTGGTTTGTTCTCTAGTTTATGATCCGTGCTCATCACTCACTCTGGGTCATCGTGGAAATCCTGCGGCTCAGCCAGTTCATCGTATTCAGCTGCAGCGTCTTTCCCGGCCAGGATAATCTCCTTCGAAGGAAGCACCACCTGCAACAGAGACAGAACAGGGCTTGAATCAGTGACGGCCAATCACACGGGCACCAATCAGCAGCGACCAATCACACGGGGCGCCAATCAGCAGCGACCAATCGCACAGGGCGCCAATCAGCGGCAGCCAATCACACGGGCGCCAATCAGCAGCGACCAATCGCACAGGGCGCCAATCAGCGGCAGCCAATCACACGGGCGCCAATCAGCAGCGACCAATCACATGGGGCGCCAATCAGCAGCGACCAATCACACGGGCGCCAATCAGCAGCAGCCAATCACATGGTCGCCAATCAGCAGCAGCCAATCACACGGGCGCCAATCAGCAGCAGCCAATCACATGGGCGCCAATCAGCAGCGACCAATCGCACAGGGCGCCAATCAGCAGCGACCAATCGCACGGGGCGCCAATCAGCAGCGGTTAATCACATGGGCACCAATCAGCGGCAGCCAATCACACAGGGCGCCAATCAGCAGCGGTCAATCACATGGGCACCAATCAGCGGCAGCCAATCGCACAGGGCGCCAATCAGCAGCGACCAATCACACGGGGCGCCAATCAGCAGCGGTTAATCACATGGGCACCAATCAGCGGCAGCCAATCACACATGGGCGCCAATCAGCAGCGACCAATCACACGGGGCGCCAATCAGCAGCGGCCAATCACACAGGGCACCAATCAGCAGCGGCCAATCACACGGGGCGCCAATCAGCAGCGGCCAATCACACGGGGCGCCAATCAGCAGCAGCCAATCACACGGGGCGCCAATCAGCAGCGGCCAATCACACGGGGCGCCAATCAGCAGCGGTCAATCACACAGGCGCCAATCAGCAGCGGCCAATCACACGGGGCGCCAATCAGCAGCGGCCAATCACACTTTTGAAGGCTTGAAATTTTGTAACTAAATTTTACTTTGGACTTGGGATGACCGAAAATAAAACAGGAACTGGTGCCTTTACAAGGCTGAGTGTTGCCAAGAATGTATCCTGTAACACCGTGAACACTCCTCGGCCACTCACCTTCAGGCGCAAGTGCAGCAGTTACTTTATTTCTGTTTACAGGCCGAACATAGGCCCAAACTCTTCTCACCTCCCACCCCGACGCTGAAAGTAGTTAGAGGAAGAGAGCGCGAGAGGGGTGAGGAGATCCCAGTGCTGGAGGGAGAGAGGATCCCAATGCTGGAGGGTGAGGGGGATCCCAGTGCTGGAGGGCGAGAGGGGGTGAGGGGAATCCCAGTGCTGGAGGGAGAGAGGGGGTGAGGGGAATCCCAGTGCTGGAGGGTGAGGGCAATCCCAGTGCTGGAGGGAGAGAGGGGGTGAGGGGAATCCCAGTGCTGGAGGGTGAGGAGGGTGAGGGGAATCCCAGTGCTGGAGGGAGAGGGGGGGTGAGGGGAATCCCAGTGCTGGAGGGAGAGAGGGGGTGAGGGGAATCCCAGTGCTGGAGGGAGAGAGGGGGTGAGGGGAATCCCAGTGCTGGAGGGAGAGAGGGGGTGAGGGGAATCCCAGTGCTGGAGGGAGAGAGGGGGTGAGGGGAATCCCAGTGCTGGAGGGAGAGAGGGGGTGAGGGGAATCCCAGTGCTGGAGGGAGAGGGGGGTGAGGGGAATCCCAGTGCTGGGGGGAGAGAGGGGGTGAGGGGAATCCCAGTGCTGGAAGGAGAGGGGGGTGAGGGGAATCCCAGTGCTGGGGGGAGAGGGGGGGTGAGGGGAATCCCAGTGCTGGAGGGTGAGGGGGGTGAGGGGTTCCCAGTGCTGGAGGGCGAGAGGGGGTGAGGGGAATCCCAGTGCTGGGGGGAGAGGGGGGGTGAGGGGAATCCCAGTGCTGGAGGGTGAGGGGGGTGAGGGGTTCCCAGTGCTGGAGGGCGAGAGGGGGTGAGGGGAATCCCAGTGCTGGGGGGAGAGGGGGGGTGAGGGGAATCCCAGTGCTGGAGGGTGAGGGGGGTGAGGGGTTCCCAGTGCTGGAGGGCGAGAGGGGGTGAGGGGAATCCCAGTGCTGGAGGGTGAGGGGTTCCCAGTGCTGGAGGGTGAGGGGGGTGAGGGGTTCCCAGTGGAGGGGGGTGAGGGGTTCCCAGTGCTGGAGGGTGAGGGGGGTGAGGGGTTCCCAGTGGAGGGGGGTGAGGGGTTCCCAGTGCTGGAGGGCGAGAGGGGGTGAGGGGAATCCCAGTGCTGGAGGGCGAGAGGGGGTGAGGGGAATCCCAGTGCTGGAGGGCGAGAGGGGGTGAGGGGAATCCCAGTGCTGGAGGGAGAGAGGATCCCAGTGATTGAGGAACCGAGAGCGTGTGCAGGGTCTTAAAGCAGGCGAATCCTAGGATGGGACGGGGCCACGGAGAAATTTGAAAAGGGAGCGAGTTGAGCTGGGAGTAAACGGGGCGATGGGAGTGAAGCTTAGTGCGAGTGAAGATCTGGGACTGGGATGAGTGAAAGTTGCAAAGGGTCGAGGCAATGGCTTGGAGCTGCCGACAGGAGGCAGGGAGAACGGCTTCAGTTTTGCCAACAGTTGGCTGGAGGAGGATTTGGTTCAGTCCAGGTCCAAATATCAGAGGCAAGAGATAGGAGTGCGGCAACTACCACTGGTTATTAGAGGGGGTAGGATGGGGACTTTGCGCATTATTCCAGTCTCCCGTCAGTGAAGGAGCCCCAGGCAGCGTCAGCACAAGCCGGAAGGTACAGAAATGCAGCGAATCATTTCGCCACAGGTTGGGAGCTTTAGCGATAAAGGTTTCCCTTTAGGCCGAGTTACCTTTGCAGTGCTGTGCACGTCGTCAGGGTCTGTCTCCTCGCAGGGCAGCAGAGTAACATGGGTGAGGTTCTCCACGGGGTTGGTGAGCGTCAGAAGCACTTGGCTCTCCTGTAACCAGAGCAACGGCATTATAACGCGTCGAACCGCCGCCCCGCACTCCGACCTCCCCGCCGCACTCCGACCTCCCCATCCCTGCCCCACACTCAAACCTCTGTCTGACCAGGACAAGACAGAAGCTAGTTGGGAAAGTAAGGCTAACCCTGGCCCAGGGCTGCAACTGATTATGGGCTACTGCTGATTAAGGGATGCAGCTGCTGCAGCTGATTAAGGGCTGCAGCACCAAAGGTGATCAATAGCTGATTAAAGCAGAGGCCGAGACATAAATATATTCCATTAAGAAACTTCAAATTAATATTAATTATGGGGAATGGACTGCACGAGATTCCCCCTCGTGACTACACACACAAATGTGGGGATTCAATGCACAGGTCAAGTAAAACAGGAAATCAGACCATACTTGCCTTCATGAAGCGCAGGTTGGGAATGGACATAATTCGGACCTCTGGAATATAGTTCCTGCGGAAAAAAAAATCCGAATAGGCTCAGTCTCAAATTGTTTTAATGGGGAACAGGCGGCAGTTTAACACTTCCCGAGCTTTGCTTATTAACTGTCAGGTTGCTCACGAACGTGTAGAAAACGCAACTTATGTCCAGACAGCAGAATTGACAAAAACAAAAAGACTGAGTCAACAATCTCCCCACTGTCCCTAAAATGTATATTTACATATATTAAAGACTTGCATTTCTATAGCGCCTTTCACAACCACCGGACGTCCCAAAGCGCTTTACAGCCAATGAAGTACTTTTGAACTGTAGTCACTGTTGTAATGTAGGAAACGCGGCAGCCAATTTGCGCACAGCAAGCTCCCAAACAGCAATGTGATAATGACCAGATCATCTATTTTTGTTATGTTGATTGAGGGATAAATATTGGCCCCAGGACACCGGGGAGAACTCCCCTGCTCTTCTTCGAAATAGTGGCCGTGGGATCTTTAACATCCACCTGAGAGGGGGCAGACGGGGCCTCGGTTTAACGTCTCATCCGCAAGAAGGATTGTGCTGTTTCAAACATTCGACCCCGCTCAAAAAACCGGCAGCTCAACATCAGCAGAGGAAACGAAGGCCCTTCGCGCAGCCGCTGGGATACGGCCGCAGCGGCCCTCGCATTTCTCCTTCAGAGGCTGACTTAATCCATGCGTTTTTTGAATTTTAGACGATCCCACGCCAATTGCCCCTTTCCTGGCCCATTACCCCAGTCACTAGCTACTTTGGAGCTTCACCTCCTCCTCCCTTTTTAAAAAAAAAAGCCAGCAAGAGTATCCCAAACATTGTTCTTGTGGACAGCAAGCACGGTCATTTTTTCTCCCTCCCCCCCTTCCCCCCACCACGGTCGGGATGTTTCGGGCAGGCTTGGAGAGCGTGAGGACGAGCGGCCGCAGCACAGTATGCCTTCGCAGTTTGTGCAGCCAAAGAAAAGTCGAACGCATCCGCTGGGGGGGCGGGAAACATGCTCCAAGTAAACAGGACGTACCACTCTCTGCTGCACTCAACGCGCTGGGAATCTGGAAACGTTGCGCGCGAGGGAGAGATGCATGACAGGAACCCCGCACAGATAATTAATGCAGCATTACCTCGCACTGGGACACACAGCTCAGTGCAAAAGTCACACTTCCAGCTGGATATTAAAACGACGACGTACAGGGAAGGTTAGGAGTGAGACTGTACGCTAGGGAGGGACAATAAAGGGGAGCAGGAAATAAGCAGTGTCCCCCATGTAATTCACCTCCTTACTGCAGTGCTGGCGCCGGCAGTAAAAACGATCAGAAATACATTTACAGTACTATACAAAAAATGTACGGATTTATTATTTTTTTTTTTTTAAATGTAAGGGGCAGGTCCCCGGTGTCACATGGCGATGACTGCTGCAGGGGGAAGGAGTCTGAAGCTATCCAGCCCAACGTGTTGAAGTCTCTGGAACGGCAGTTGTGCAACTGCTCCAAGGTGAGAAACTCCGCAGACATCTGTCAGCGCGACTCCAGCAGGCCGCAAGCGAGCTCCAGCTGGTAGCACAAGTCACCGAACCAAACCATGCCATCCAGAGACTGGCTGGCTGATGGATTTATAAATATTTAATCTTCAACAAAAAATAAATAAATTGATTTACAGTAAAAGGCACCAAGACTCTACAAAAAGGAGACATTTTTATGCAAGGGAGCGCTCCTTTGCCTCTCCTTTACGATTACATGCTAGGCAACTGGAATACGCTGTCGGAAAGGGTGGTGCACGCAGAGCCAACAGCAACTTTCACAATGGAATTGGATAAATGCTTGTACAGGAAAAATCCGCAGGCCTATTGCGCAAGAGCAGGGGAGTGGGAAAGAGGAATACGTTAAGTACATGGACAGCAGAGGAGTGCATGATAAGAGAGAATACGAAGAGATTAGGATAGCAGTCAAAAAAACAATTAGGAAGGCAAAGAGGAACTATGAATTTAAATTATCAAGGAACGTAAAACAAAATAGTAAAATATTTTACAGGCGCATCAATAAAAAAGGAAGGTTGGGATGGGAATAGGGCCATTAAGGGATGGACAGGACAATACCACAGGTAACGATAGGGAGATGGCAGAAATATTAAATCATTATTTCGCTTCGGTATTTACCAGGGAGATAGAACAGGTGGACATGACATTGGATGATGAGATGAGTAATGAGATAAGTGCATTTAAAATAAAAAAATGGGGATATATTAAATAAACTAATCAAACTCAAACAGGATAAAACCCCTGGTCCGGATGGATTGCATCCACGCATTTTAAAAGAATCTAGGGAAGAGAAAGCCGAGGCATTACTATACATATTTAATAATTCATTAGAAAAAGGTGTAGTGCCAGAGGACTGGCGGATAGCTAACGTAATACCGATATTTAAGAGGGGGGATAGAACATGTCCAGGGAATTATAGACCAGTCAGCTTAACATCGGAGATAGGAAAAATAATGGAATCCCTACTAAAGGAACAAATAGAAGAACATCTAGAAACCAAAAATATAATAATGAATAGTCACCATGGATTTCAAAAGGGAAAGTCTTGCTTGACCAACCTTATTGAATTTTTTGAAGAGGCTACAGAGAGTAGCCAATGGTAATGCAGTAGATGTAATTTATCTAGATTTTCAAAAGGCCTTCGATAAGGTACCGCATAATAGACTGATGAACAAGGTCAGAGAATGCGGAGTCAGGGGACCAAGTAGCAGAATGGATTGCTGGCTGGCTTCAGGACAGAAAGCAGAGTGGGAGTAAAGGGTAGCTATTTACAGTGGCAGAAGGTGGGTAGTGGTGTTCCACAAGGATCAGTGCTGTTCACAATTTACAATAATGATTTAGACTTTGGAATCAAAAACACAATTTCTAAATTTGCGGATGATACCAAACTTTGGGGTGGGGGGGGGGGGGGGGGGGGAGGAGGAAGAGTCAATACTGAGGAGAACTGCAACAAATTACAGGAGGACATTAATAAAGTTGCAGAATGGGCAAATAATTGGCAAATGAAGTTCAACACAGATAAATGTGAGGTAGTACATTTTGATAGGAAGAATAGCGAGGTCACGTCACTTGGAGGGTGCGAGTCTAGGTGGGGTAGAGGAACAAAGGGATCTCGAAGCACAAATTACTGAAAGTTGCGCCACAGGTTAGCAAGGCCATAAAAAAAGCAAGCCAAGCACTAGGGTTTATTTCTAGAGGGATAGAATTGAAAAGTAGTGAAGTTATGCTAAACCTGTATCAAACCTTGGTTAGACCACACTTAGAGTACTGCGTACAGTTCTGGTCGCCATATTATAAAAAGGATATAGAGGCACTGGAGAGGGTGCAGAGAAGATTTACAAGGATGATATCAGAAATGCGAGGATATACCTATCAGGAAAGGATGAACAGGCTGGGTCTCTTTTCTCTTGAAAAAAGAAGGCTGAGGGGTGACCTAATAGAGGTCTTTAAAATTATGAAAGGTTTTGATAGAGTGGATACAGAGAGAATGTTTCCACTTGTGGGGAAGAGCATAACTAGAGGACATCAATATAAGATAGTCATCAAGAAATCCAATAGGGAATTTAGAAGAAACTTCTTTACCCAAAGCGTGGTGAGAATGTGGAGCTCGCTACCACAGGGAGTGGTTGAAGCGAATTTAAGGCGAGGCTGGGCAAGCACATGAGGGAGAAGGGAATAGAGGGTTACGCTGATAGAGTTAGATGAGGAAGGACGGGAGGAGGCTCGAGTGGAGCATAAACGCCGGCAGACTGGTTGGGCTGAATGGCCTGTTTCTGTGCCGTATATCCGATGTAATGCGATGTAATTGGATAGCTCTTTCAAAGAGCTGACGCAGGCACGATGGGCCAAATGACCTCCTTCCCTTCTGTGTGATTCTAGGATGGCAATCCGTATTTATATGCTACAAGGTGCCCCCATGAATGATCTCTACCATCGCTACACTAATACCAGTGTCCTAAATCTTGATGACTGCTCCGAGTGAGTGGGCAAGAAGGTGGCAGATTGAGTATAGTGTGGGGAAATGTAAGGATATTCACTTTTATAGAAAAAAAACCAGAAAAACAGAATATTTTTTAAATGGTAAGAAACTATTAAATGTTGGTGTACAGCAAACACAAAGTTAGCATGCAGGTACAGCAAGCAAGTTAGGAAGGCAAATAGTATGTTGGCCTTTATTGCAAGGGGGTTGGAGTATAAGAGTAAGGAAGTCTTACTGCAATTGTAGAGGGCTCTGGTGAGATCACAGCTGGAGTACTGTGTACAGTTTTGGTCTCCGTACCTAAGGAAGAATATACTTGCCTACTCCTGCTCCTATTTCTTAAGTTCTTACCCTATCTGTTCCCCTTAATATCTTGAAAACTTCGATCAAATCACCCTTTAACCTTCTAAATTCCAGGGAATAGAACCCTAGTTTGTGTAATCTCTCCTCGTAACTTAACCCTTGGGAGTCCAGGTATCATTCTGGTAAATCTACGCTGCACTCCCTCCAACTCCTCCTTTAACCTTCTCTACAGACCCAGTTTTTCAAGCCAGTCTCTCAACAACAAAAACTTGTATTTATATAGCGCCTTTAACTTAGTAAAATGTCTCAAGGCGCTTCACAGGAGTGTTACAAGACAAAAATTTGACACTGAGCCACATAAGATATGAGAGCAGAGGTAGGCTTTAAGGAGCGTCTTAAAGGAGGGGAGAGAGGTAGAGAGGTTTAGGGAGGGAGTCCCAGAGCTAGGGCCTAGGCAGCTGAAGGCACAGCCGTCAATGATTGAGCGATTATAATCAGGGATGCTCAAGAGGGCAGAATCTGAGGAGCGCAGATATCTCGGGGGTTTGCGGGGCTGGAGGAGATTACAGAGATAGGGAGGGGCGAGGCCATAGAGGGATTTGAAAACAAGGATGAGAATTTTGTAATCGAGGCGTTGCTTAACCAGGAGCCAATGTAGGTCAGCGAGCACAGCAGAGGTGAACGGGACTTGGTGCGAGTTAGGACATGGGCAGCCGCGTTTTGGATGACCTCAAGTTTACGTAGGGTAGAATGTGGGAGGCCAGCCAGGAGTGCGTTGGAATAGTCAAGTCTGGAGGTAACAAAGGCACGGATGAGATTTTCAGCAGCAGATGAGCTGAGGCAGGGGCGGAGATGGACGATGTTAGAGGTGGAAATAGGCGGTCTTAGTTACGCTGTGGAAATGTGGTTGGAAACTCATTTCAGGGTCAAATATGACACCAAGGTTGCGAACAGTGTGGTTCAGCCTCGGACAAATGCTAGGGAGAGGGATGGAGTCGGTGGCGAGGGAACGGAGTTTGTGGTGGGGCCCAAAGACAATGGCTTCGGTCTTCCCAATATTTAATTGGAGAAAATTTTTGCTCATCCAGTACTGGATGTCGGACAAGCAGTGTGTCAATTTAGAGACCGTGGAGGGGTCGAGGGAAGTGGTGGTGAGGTAGAGCTGGGTGTGGTCAGCGTACATGTGGAAACTGACGCTGTGTTTTCGGATGATGTCGCCAAGGGGCAGCATATAGATGACAAATAGGAGGGAGCCAAGGATAGATCCTTGGGGGACACCAGAGGCAACGATGTGGGAGTGGGAAGAGAAGCCACTGCAGGTGATTTTCTGGCTACGATTAGATAGAGAAGAATGGAACCAGGCGAGTGCAGTCCCACCCAACTGAACGATGGTAGAGAGGCGTTGGAGGAGGATGGAGTGGTCAACTGTATCAAAGGCTGCAGATAGGTCAAGGAGGATGAGGAGGGATAGTTTACCTTTGCCACAGTCACAATGGATATCATTTGTGACTTTGATGAGAGCCGTTTCGGTACTGTGGCGGGGCGGAAACTGGATTGGAGGGATTCAAACATGGAGTTCCGGGAAAAATGGGCATGGATTTGGGAGGCGACAACACGCTCAGGGACTTGAGAGGAAAAGGAGGTTGGAGATGGGGCGGTAGTTTGCAAGGACGGAGGGGTCAAGGGTTGGTTTTTTGAGAGGGGTGATGACGGCAGATTTGAAGGAGAAGGGGACAGTACCTGAGGAGAGAGAACCATTAACAATGTCCGCTAACATGGGAGCTAGAAAAGGAAGTTGGGTGGTCAGCAGTTTGGTGGGAATAGGGTCGAAGGAGCAGGAAATAGGTCTCATGGACAAGATCAGCATGGAGAGGTCAAGAGGGGAGATCGGAGAGAAACTGGAGAAGATGCGAGTTCAGGGCTAGGGCAGGGGGGAACCCGGTGGGCTAGGGGAAAGAAGGGAAGTGGCAGAGGCAGCTGATCAGATGGTCTCAACCTTAGAGACAAAGAAGTCATAGACTTAGGAGACTATGTTCTCCTTCCTGATATCAGCAAACCTACATTGTACCTGTTCCACAGCTCCAATATCCCTTCTATAATGAGGTGTCCAAAACTGCACACTGTACTCCCAACGTTGGGAAGTGAGAGCATCGTAGACCCACTGGAACACTGGGTTGAGGCCTCCTGGTCCTGCAAAGATGCTTGTTCTGGAGTTATCCCCTTTACAGCAATGACAATGCACCATTGCTGCTACGATACAGTATTTACCCGTGCAGTGGGACTGAAAGTGAAGAAGGCAGGAGTAACAACCGAAGATACCGAAATCCAAACCCGGCTACCTTTCTGCATTGTCTGGAGGCGCCACTGCTGTGCCGAGAAGGTTGGCGTGTGACTGCGAGCATTCATGGTAATAAAAGCCGCAGGCAGACAGATGTTCAACACTAGCACACGGCGCCCTGACTGACTACAGGTCAATAAGCCCAGGGCTTTATTGAAGTCTGCAACATTTGGCTTTCGAACGGATTCAAGCTCCGCACAAGGGGGCGGGGGGCGGAAGCACTCGAAGTCTCGGGGGAACTGAACAGAATCGAGATTAAAAGCTGAAGTTGCCAATTTCTGGTGAACTTTCGATGCAGTTAGAACAGCGAGCGATGCAAAGCTAACTGTATAATCGCGAGTTGGATCCCGACCTCCCGTTTGGAGTGGAGCGGGATGCCCTAAAGCACGCAGTCTTGTGCGACTCGGGTCTCGCGCTGCAAGGAGCCTAACTCTGGGTGCAGCGCCGAACCTAGTTTTACGAAGCGCTCAGATGTTTCCCCCCCCCCCCCCGCCCACCCCTCCTGCAACCTCCTGGGCACTTTATAAAGTGTCTTAAACGTCTTGAGAAATTATAACCGCACAAACGAGATATTGCAGCCCCATCGTGAAGCTGTTGCTATGGTGTAAAAAAAAAAATAGGTGCGAAAGCTCGTCCAAGTGCTGAGGTCCCACACTTCATTACACTATCCAGATGGCCCTGGGCTGTGCAAATGACAGGAAGAAAATGTGAAAAGGAGACCAACGGGTTTCCTGCAGACTCGCGCTTTATAGTACACCAAATTCATTTTTAATCAAACCTGACAGGATTATGAGCGAGTCTTGTCAATTTTTTTTTTTTTAAAAAGGATGTTTAAGAAGCAATTGCCATCTGCAGCAACTTCCACATGTGTTTTTTAAAGACCCCAGTGGTTTAAACACTCGGCCTTGCTGATCGGCGCTGAAGCTGACCCCGGGAGCTCGGTTCAGACACGGGACTGGCGGTCTCTCGTACGAACAAGTACACGGACACATTTTACGCGATGGGAGTCACGTAATCACGGACCTCTCAGCCGCACCGCCCCTCCCCTCCCACACCCCCCGCTCATTCAGCACCGTCAGCCGTGGCTCTGTTGGTAGTACCGTCGCCTCTGGGTTCAAGTCACACTCCAGGCTGACACTCCCAGTGCAGTGCTGAGGGAGTGCTGCACTGTCGGAGGTGCCGTCTTTCGGATGAGATGTTAAACCGAGGCCCCGTCTGCCCTCACGGGTGGACATAAAAGATCCCATGGCACTATTTCGAAGAAGAGCAGGGGGCGTTCTCCCCGGTGTCCTGGGGCCAATATTTATCCCTCAACCAACATAATCAAAACAGATTATCTGGTCATTATCACATTGCTGTTTGTGGGAGCTTGCTGTGCGTAAATTGGCTGCTGCGTTTCACAAGTACCTCATTGGCTGTGAAGCGCTTTGGGTCATCCTGAAAGGCGCTATAGAAATGCAAGTCTTTCTTCCTTTCCCTCCCATTACCTCCCGACACCCCAACCCAACCCCCATTCGTCCACCCCACCTCCCAGGTCCTCCTTCCCTGCTCTGCCATCGCTGGCCACACTTTTAGCTACTTTACCCCAGCCTCGGGAACTCGCTCCCTAAAACCCTGTTTCCTGCAGAGTTTCTCCTTTCAGCTGCCAAGTCCATTGTAAAAACAGACGCACATCGCCGTGATATTTATTAAGCTGACACAGCGAGATATTTCACCCGGCTCCGTGACAAAGAGATTACATTGTTTTTAAATGTTTGAGAGGGGGGTGGCGATGGGCCGATCAAATCAAGTTAAATTATGCAACGAGGTGACTCACGGTGCATTTACAGTTCCTTTGACATTGCTCTCTAATGCACGACCTCCGTAAAAGAGACACTATTCTAATCTGAACCGTTAATACAGTTTTTTCTTAAGTAGAAAACTCCACTCAGTTGGCTAAATTCGCTCAATCTATGCTTGTTCTCCTCTACCCCAGCACTGAACTAGAGATTGTTCAGAACATGGCAAGAACTTCAAACACCACCACCACCCAAAGCAAACCATTAACTCGCCATTCCCCTCACTGCCGTGTGTACAATGTTTTGTTCAATATGGTGGCCAAATATTTATACGATGGCCGCATTTCACAGGTAGGTAGTTGTACGTGAAGATCTCTGGGACATTTCTGTTGGGTGCGATAAGTCACTAAATAAATATGTGTATTTTCCCTTGTATAAAACTTTTCTGTGAACATTAAATGGCCATTAGACTCGAGAAGTGTTTAAAATTATGAAAGGATGTGACAGAGTAGATAAAAACAGATCGTTTCCAGTGACTAAGGGGGGCCTGGAATAATGGGACATCAATGTAAGATTAAAGAAAGATTTAGGACACAGAACAGGAGAAACTTTCTACACAAGAGTTGGGAGGCTGTGGAATGCACCAGTGATTGAAGCAGAGACCATGGCAACATTTAACAATAGGTTAGATAGGTGGTCGGAGGAAAGGGGGAAATGAAGGACAAGGGGGGGGGGGGGGGGGAGAGACAACGGAGGTTAGGAAAGGGGGGAAAGAAGGGAGGAAAGGGGGGAAAGAAGGGAGGAAAGGGGGGAAAGAAGGGAGGAAAGGGGGGAAAGAAGGGAGGAAAGGGGGGAAAGAAGGGGGGAAAGAAGGGAGGAAAGAAGGGAGGAAAGAAGGGAGGAAAGAAGGGAGGAAAGAAGGGAGGAAAGAAGGGAGGAAAGAAGGGAGGAAAGGGGGGAAAGAAGGGAGGAAAGGGGGGAAAGAAGGGAGGAAAGGGGGGAAAGAAGGGAGGAAAGGGGAGGGGGAAGAAGGGAGGAAAGGGGAGGGGGAAGAAGGGAGGAAAGGGGAGGGGGAAGAAGGGAGGAAATGGGGGGGGGAAGAAGGGAGGAAAGGGGGGGGGAAGAAGGGAGGAAAGGGGGGGGGGAAGAAGGGAGGAAAGGGGGGGGGGAAGAAGGGAGGAAAGGGGGGGAATGTTGGAACAGGACGGGCACATGGGATTAGGAATACTGCTCATGTAGAGGATAAACAGGACAGTTTCCGTGTTATGATCTCTATGTAACTTAGATAACAAGTGCTTCCGTGAGTTTTTAATTCCAATCTTAAGGCCAGACTTCAGTTTCTACCCCAATGAACAGCACAGCATTGAATCGAAGGCCAGGTCTCAGCTCGAAGAGCCATACTCACACAGCCACCAGCTGAATCTTGAACTTGATGGAGGTGGGGTTGAACTCGGGCTTGCTCAAGTTGTGTTCACATTTCTGTAGTGTCGGGTTGATGGGGTGGTGGGGGGGGCGGGAAGAGGGGGGAGAAACAAAGAGTCAAATTACAAAATCAAACTGACATTTCGCAAGCAAGATCTCCAAAACCAACTCCTGTTTTCAAAATTACATTTTATAGCTCTGACTGGATATCCCACACACAGGATTAGAAATTATTTGGTTCATTTTAAACCACAATTGTTGACATGTTTGGGTTCTTTACAACAATCCGACAGCTACATGCTCACTATTACTGATAACCAGTTTTTTTATTTCCAGATTTATTTATTTTTTTATAAATTGAACTCAAGTTCTCAAACTGCCATGGTGGGATTTGAATGATCTCCGCCAAATATCTAGCCAGTTCTTCCTCGAACCTCCCCACCCCAGAACTCGATGTTCTTCTGACCCTGGCTCTTGTGAGCCCTCCCCTCTCTCCACTCCACCATTGATCGCAAAGCCTTGGGTTACCTGTGTCCTGCTCTCTGGAATTCCTTCAGTCTCACCACCACCTTTTTTTTTTTTAAAAACCTCAAAACCCATTACTTTGACTAAGCTTTTAGTCACTCCTCCTAATCCCTCCCCTTTTCTATCTGATCTGTTTTCCATTGGAACATAGGAACAGGAGGAGGCCATTGAACTCCTCGAGCCTGTTCCGCCATTCAATGAGATCATGGCTGATCTGTGACCTAACTCCATATACCCGCCTTTGCCCATATCCTTCAATAACTTTGGTTAACAAAAAGCTATCAATCTCAGATTTAAAATTAATTGATCTAGCATCAATTGCAATTTGCGAAACAGAGTTGTGTGTGTGTATAGAAGCGTTTCCTAATTTCACTCTTGAAAGGTCTGGCTCTAATTTTTAAACTATGCCCCCTGGTCCTAGACTCCCCAACTAGCAGAAATAGTTTCTTTCTATCTACCCTCTATGTTCCCCTTAATATCTTGAAAACTTCAATCAAATCACCCCCTTAACCTTCTAAATTCTAGGAAATACAACCCTAATTTGTGTAATCTCTCGTCGTAATTTAACCCTTGGAGTCCGCGTATCATTCTGGTAAACCTACGCTGCACTCCCTCCAAGGCCAATATATCCTTCCTAAGGTGTGGTGCCCAGAACTGCTCACAGTGCTCCAGGTGTGGTCTAACCAGGGCTTTGTATAGCTGCAGCATAACTTCTATCCCCTTGTATTCTAGTCCTCTAGATATAAAGGCCAGCATTCCATTAGCCTTTTTGATTATTTTCTGTCCCTGTCCATGACATTTTAATGATCTATGTACCTGGACCCCCAAGTCTCTTTAGACCTCTGCTGTTTTTAGCTTTTCACCATTTAGAAAGTACCCTGTTCGATCCTTTTTAGGTCCAAAGTGGATGACCTCACATTTGCCTACATTGACATCCATTTGCCACAGTTTTGCCCATTCAATTAATCTATCGATATCCCTTTGTAATTTTATGCTTTCATCTACACTGCCTACAATGCCATCGGCAAATTTGGATATATGGCTTTCTATGCCATCATCTAAGTCATTAATAAATACATATGCCTTCCGTGAAGCATTTTTTTTTAATGTTAAGGGTATGATATTGCCAGGACTGGAGAATTTTAGTTATGAGGAAAAATTGGAGAGGCTGGAGTTGTTTTCTTTGGAACAGAGGAGGCTGAGGGGAGATTTAATTAAGGTGTATAAAATTATGAGGGGCCCAGATAGAATGGATCAGAAGGACCTATTTCCCTTAGCAGCGAGGTCAACAACCAGGGGGCATAGATTTAAAGTAATTGGTAGAAGGATTAGAGGAGAAATGTCTTCACCCAGAGGATGGTTGGGGTCTCGAACTCACTGCCTGGTAGAGGCAGAAACCCTCATCACATTTAAAAAGTACTTGGATACGCACTTGACCTGCAGGGCTACGGACCAAGAGCTGGAAAGTGGGATTAGGCTGGAGAGCTCTTTTTTGGCCGACACACACGATGGGCCGAATGGCCTCCTTCTGTGCCGTAAATTTTGATGATTCCCTGCCACTTCACTTGCAGGAATGCCCACCATGAGGAGGTTCTGGTCTTCTCTCAGACAGCATTTACACCTGCTCTGCACCCATCTTTGGTTCCTTTACTTGTCCCATTATCACCCCTTTTGCCTTCCACCATCATCCTTTCTGTCAGTTAATCACTCCTTCTCTCCAACCTATCGCAGACCTTCTCCTTTACATAGTATTTACAGCAGAGACACAGACCGCTGGGCCCAACTGGTCGATGCTGGCGTTTGTGCGTCACACGAGCCTCCGGCCACCCCTCTTCGTCTAACCTTACCCTTGTTCTTTTGCTGCTCTCCCTCCCTTTCCCTGGCTCTGTATTGGCTTAAAAGCTGTTCACCCCCAACACCTTCCTGTTCTGATGAAGGGTCATCGACCTGAAACGTTGACTCCGTTTCTCTCTCCACAGATGCTGCCTGACCTGCCGAGTATTTCCAGCACTTCCTGTTTTCATTTCAGCGTTAAAACATCTGTCCTGGGAGTGTTTGATCCTAACAAAAGCTGCTTTCCCCTGGCTGGAGAGTCTAGAACCAGGGGTCACTGTCTCAGGATAAGGGGCCGGCCATTTAGAATGAGGAGAAATTTCTTCAAAGGGTTGTGAATCTTTGGAATTCTCTACCCCAGAGGGCTGTGGAGGCTCAGTCATTGAGTATATTCGAGAGAGAGAGATTGATAGATTTTTGGATATTAAGGGAATCAAGGGATATGGGGATAGTGCAGGAAGAGGAGTTGGGGTAGAAGATCAGCCATGATCTTATTGAATAGCGGAGCAGGCTCGAGGTGCCGTATGGCCAACTCCTGCTCCCAATTCTTATGCTTTATTCTTCAAAATGCTTACATACGTGCCCCCCCCCACCCCCCCCCCCCCCCCCGTCCCTTAATAGGCAAAGTAGGCAAACCCTGCCCCCCACAACCCCCTCCGGACCTACCCGGCAACGCAGTGAGCGCTTTATCAGGAGGTGCTTGTGCTTTGGGTACAACTGGGAAGCACAGATTGGTTGAAAGTCAGGCTGCAACAGTCGCTGGTGAAGGGTGGTCACTGCAGGGATCAAAACAAAGAAATAGATTATTCCACAGGCCGGGGGGAGGGGGGGGGGGGGGGGGGAAATACACCAGCCCCCTTCATTCACTCGTTACTTAATAGGCACTGGGTCTGAGGCCGTTCATCCTGTCTGAGATCAGGCTGAAGATAGCTCTCCTTTGGCCATTTTAACCCACCAATTTATCACAAAGAATGCACATAGCATCTGCGGTACTGACCCATCAGCCCAGCTGGTAAAGAAGCGCGGGTACTGAGCCACATAGCCTCGGAGTGGCCAGGTTTGATTGCCAGGTTGTGCAGAGTTGGTGCAGGGACTGGGCTCAGCAAGGCTGGATTGGGGAAGCGAGTAGTGCTTCGCTCTCGATCACTACCCTTGTGGGGGGGGGGAGTGCAAGTGGGCGCGCGCTGGGCGAGGGCAGGATGAGACGACGCGGTGTGTCCACACTGGACCAGGATCAGGATCAGACTGCGGCAACGTGGCCCGATTCTTTTTTTTGGGGTGTGCGGCCCCTTTAAGTTTCACGCGTGCATTGGAAAAGCCGGTCCCGGGCTACGCGGGACTGACAGAGGGAACCTTGCTCTGCGCTGTGTCCACACTGGGCGAGGGCAAGATCAGACAGGTGATGCCCCGTGGTCAAGGTGATGCTTCACTCACTGTCCAGTCCAGGCTCACACAGGATAGAAGCTGCTTGGTGGAGGCGGTGGAAAGCCACATGGTGCCCGCGGAACTGCCCCTCCGCGGGGGTGAAGGAAGGCGAGATACAAAAAGCCCGGACATGTTGCTCTTTGACCCTCAGCTCTTGCACCGTAAAGCATCACCAACACCTGCCAGCATGGGAACAAAATACTGACTATAGATCCACCCCCACTGCAACATTCACCCGCATTACAGCCTGCTCCTGCTGGGGAATATTTCAGCTTACTGCTACACCACATATAACAAGAAAACTATTTTCTAAAATGTAGTTCTCTTCTCATCTGAAGTGTCAGCCGTGGCTCAGTGCAACACTCTGGCCGGAGTCAGACAGTTGTGGGTTCAAACCCCTCTTCAGCACATAATCCAGGCTGGCACTGCAGTGCAGTACTGTGCGAGAGTGCTGTATTGTCACCTGCTAGCCGAAGGACAACTGAGGCTCCACTGTCTGCCTGTTCTGGTGCTCTCCCGGTTGGAGGTTAAAGATCCCATGGGATTAACTGAAGAGCAGGGTTCTCTAACAACCAACAGCACTGAAAAAAACTCCAACTTTTTTTTTATTAGTCGCTCCTGGGATGTGGGCGTCGCTGGCAAGGCCGGCATTTATTGCCCATCCCTAATTGCCCCCTGGAGAAGGTGGTGGTGAGCTGCCTTCTTGAACCGCTGCAGTCCGTGTGGTGAAGGTGCTCCCACAGTGCTGTTAGGTTAGGGAGTGCCAGGATTTTGACCCAGCGACGATGAAGGAACGGCCAATATATTTCCAAGTCAGGATGGTGTGCGACTTGAAGGGGAACTTGCAGGTGGTGGTGTTCCCATGCTCCTGCTGCCCTTGTCCTTCGAGGTGGAAGAGGTCGTGGGTTTGGGAGGCGCTGTCAAAGCAGCCTTGGCGAGTTGCTGCAGTGCATCTTGTAGATGGTACACACTGCAGCCACGGTGCGCCGGTGGTGGAGGGAGTGGATGTTTAAGGTCATTTGCCTCACTGCCGATTGTGGGACCTTTTACTGTGCACACGCTGGCTGCTGCATTCACCGACAAAACAAGCGACTACGGATCAAAGCAATGGGAAGGACTCTGGGCTGGCCTGGGACACAATATAGATAATGACGAGTTATTTCCCTCCTCAAGGCACCGACTCTCGCCAGTGTTTGGCTGTAAAGTCATCGGCAGCCCACCAGTATTTCACCCAAGTGACCGTTCCCGTCAGCAGACTGAGAGACCGTGTTGGAGAGCATCAAAAATCAGCTCAACCCAGTCTGGCCCAATGTCGAAAAACGGCCACCTTCTAGCAGCAATCATGGGGCTGACTTGATTGCTTGCCTCACCCCTTCCCCTCCATTTCCCTAGCCCCAGGACACCAAGAACTACAACGCCTCCGCCCACATGCAAGGGATCATCGGCCAACTCACCAAACACAGGGGACTGAACCTGGACCAGTCTACTACCACATCTGGCAATGCAGTTACGCAGCAAGACAGCGGGGGGGGGGGGGGGGGGGGGGGAACTCAATGTGCACGGATTACTATCACGTGGGATCATCATTGGATTTTGGCCGGATTACTGTACCACAAACATCTGTCTGCAAAGATGCTATCTGTGAAGTCAGCATTATTCCATCAGAGGGAATAATAATGTACTTGCATTAAAGTTAGTTACACAATCAGCCAGATTATTATTGAATTCCATGTTTAGTACGTAGTGCACATGTCCCAACTTGGCTTGGTTATTACCCTCTGGCAGATTGAGGGCTCTGGTGTAGTAATCTTCTGGCAGCGGCTCCACTTCCTCCAACGGCTGGGCAGGCTCGATCTTTATCTCCTTGTGGTCATCTGCTTCTTTCAGCCTGGAAAAACAGGATGAGGAGCAAGAAACCCAGTTAGCTACGGGGCCAAATTTTAACTCCCTCCTGTGCCGAAGGCTCTGCACTCGCCGAAGGGCCAGCAGGGGCGCGATGGGCCGAAAGGTCTCCTTCTATGAAGATTTAGGGTCGTTATTTTCACCGGCGCCCTTCAGTAATTGCCCCAAGTGGTCAGCCGTGGCTCAGTAGGGCAGCACCCTCGCCTCCGAGTCAAGATCCACTCTCCAGGGACTTGAGCACAAAAATCCATGCAGACATTCCCAGTGCTGTGCTGTGGGAGTGCCGCACTGTTGGAGGTGGCGTCTTTCGAATGAGACGTTAAACTGAGGCCCCGTCTGCTCTCTCAGGTGGATATAAAAGATCCTATTTCGAAGAAGAGCAGGGGAGTTATCCCCGGTGTCCTGGACAATATTTATCCCTCAACCAACATCACTAAAGAACAGATTATCTGGTCATTATCACATTGCTGTTTGCGAGAGCTTGCTGTGCGCAAATTGGCTGCCACAGTTCCTGCATTACAACAGTGACTAAACTCAAAGTACTTACTTGGCAGTAAAGCGCTTTGGGACGTCCCGAGGTTGTGAAAGGCGCTATATAAATGCAAGTTTTTACTTTTCTTTATTCCTTATGGGTAAGCCAATGAGCAAGATATTTGATCATGGGGGCATCACAGCCAGCCCGGATACGTCCTCACTTGTCCATACCCTGTACAGGAGGAGTCACTGGATAGTGACCAGAAGCAGGAACCAAGGTGTTTTTTTAACCATCACCACCCCACTTCTCTCCTGGCCCCCGCAGGATCCTTGCCAAAGGGCTTTGGGGCCAACTTCAGGCTCCTGCTGCTTTCCTGGCTGCGAAGATCTCAGTCAGCAAGGGCCAAGGAGCGAACCTGAGCCGTACCTTGCGCTAGTGGCGAGGTGTCTGCCGAATCAAACACCTCGCCACTAGCGTACCTCGCCCCACGGCCCGAAGAGCCAGCCGCTTCTGCAGCGAGAACGCGCGGAGCGGCCCCCATCTCAGCAGCTACACCACGTCCAGCAATACACTTACGTCGACCCAGAAAGGGTGATGATAGGGGCTCCAGATCGCTGCCGCTGCAGTCTTGTGCCTAGGCCGTACTTGTCCTGAAATAAAATGCAACGAAATCACACAGGGCATCGCTGAGCTTATTTTTTTTAATTCATTCACGGTATGTGGGCGTCGCTGGCAAGACCAGCATTTATTGCCCATTCCTAATTGTCCTCGAGAAGGTGGTGGTGAGCCTGGAGTCACAAAGGCCAGACCGGGTAAGGACAGCAGGTTTCCTTCCCTAAAGGAAGGAGATTAGTGAACTGGATGGGTAGTTCCATGATCACCATTACACATACTAGCATTTTATTCCAGATTTATTAATTAACTGAATTTAAATTCCCCAGCTGCCGTGGTGGGATTTGAACTCACGTCTCCGGATCATTAGTCCAGGCTGGATTACAAATCTAGTAACATAACCACTATGCTACCGTTACTTGTAAGATTACGACATGGAACTCTGGAATAGTTAATGACCAACTTGATTAATAAGATTTATACACAATGTCATCAAGTAAAGCGTAACAGAAGGTGTATGAAATGGTCAAACTGTGTCCACTCAAACAGAGCGAAGTAACCAGCAATACGACGACAGATTCTGCCCTTCCAGAGCCTAGGTTATAGCCCAAGGGTATTTTGAGCTATTTGAACACTTGGGCAGAGTATTTCGGACAATATCAAAGGCAATGCTCCCACTAAGGTGTGCCCGGCTGCGCAGTAATCTAAAAGGTCCCGCACAGTCCATTCACCGGCTTTTCCATAGTATTACATTGGATATACGGCACAGAAACAGGCCATTCAGACCAACCAGTCCATGCTGGCATTTGTGCTCCACTCGAGCCTCCTCCCGTCTTTCCTCATCTAAATCTATCAGCATAACCCTCTATTCCCTTCTCCCTCATATGCTTGTCTAGCCTCCCCTTAAATACATCTATACTATTCGCCTCAACCACTCCCTGTGGTAGTGTGGTAGCGAGTTCCACATTCTCACCACTCTTTGGGTAAAGAAGTTTCTTCTGAATTCCCTATTGGATTTCTTGGTGACTATCTTATATTGATGGTCTCTAGTTATGCTCTTCCCCACAAGTGGAAACATTCTCTCTGTATCCACTGTATCAAAACCTTTCATAATTTTAAAGACCTCTATTAGGTCACCCCTCAGCCTTCTTTTTTCAAGAGAAAAGAGATCCAGCCTGTTCATCCTTTCCTGATATGTATACCCTCACATTTCTGGTATCATCCTTATAAATCTTCTCTGCACCCTCTCCAGTGCCTCTATATCCTTTTTATAATATGGCGACCAGAACTGCTCACAGTACTCCAAGTGTGGTCTAACCAGGGTTCGATACAAGTTTAGAATAACTTCCCTACTTTTCAATTCTATCCCTCTAGAAATAAACCCTAGTGCTTGGTTTGCTTTTTTTATGGCCTTGCTAACCTGTGGCGCAACTTTTAGTGATTTGCGTATTTGTACTCCGAGATCCCTTTGTTCCTCTACCCCACCTAGACTTGCACCCTCCAAGTGATAAGTGACCTCGCTATTCTTCCTACCAAAATGTACTACCTCACATTAATCTGTGTTGAACTTCATTTGCCAATTATATGCCCATTCTGCAACTTTATTAATGTCCTCCTGTAATTTGTTGCAGTTCTCCTCAGTATTGACTATCCCCCCCAAATTTGGTGTCATCCGCAAATTTAGAAATTGTGTTTTTGATTCCTAAGTCTAAATCGTTAACGTAAATTGTGAACAGCAGTGGTCCCAGCACTGATCCTTGTGGAACACCACTACCCACCTTCTGCCACTGTGAATAGCGACCCTTTACTCCTACTCTCTGCTTTCTGTCCTGAAGCTAGCCAGCAATCCATTCTGCTACTTGTCCCTTGACTCCGCATTCTCTGACCTTGTTCATCAGTCTATTATGGGTACCTTATCGAAGGTCTTTTGAAAATCCAGATAAATTACATCTACTGCATTACCATTGTCGACTCTCTCTGTTACCTCTTCAAAAAATTCAATAAGGTTGGTCAAACAAGACTTTCCCTTTTGAAATTCATGTTGACTATTCATTACTATGTTTTTGGTTTCTAGATGTTCTTCTATTTTCTCCTTTAGTAGGGATTCCATTATTTTTCCTACCACCAATGTTAAGCTGACTGGTCTATAATTCTCTGGACATGTTCTACCTCCCTTCTTAAATATCGGTATTATGTTAACTATCCACCAGTCCTCTGGCACTACACCTTTTTCTAATGAATTATTAAATATGTGTAGTAATGCCTCAGATATCTCTTCTCTAGATTCTTTTAAAATGCGTGGATGCAATCCATCCAGACCAGGGGTTTTATCCTCGGAGTTTGATTAATTTATTTAATATATCCCCTTTTTAAAAAAAAAATTTAAATGCACTTATCTCATTACTAATCTCATCATCCAGCGTCATGTCCACCTGTCTATCTCCCTGGTAAATACTGAAGCAAAATAATTATTTAATATTTCTGCCATCTCTCTATTGTTACCTGAGGTGTTATCCTGACTATCCCTTAATGACCCTATTCCCATCCCAACCTTCCTTTTTTTATTGATGTGCCTATAAAATATTTTACTATTTTGTTTTATGTTCCTTGATAACTTCATTTCATAATTCCTCTTTGCCTCCCTAATTGATTTTTTGGCTTCTCTCCTAATCTTTTCATATTCTCTCTTATCATGCACTCGTGTACTTAATGTATGCCTCTTTCCTTACCCTCAATTGTTCCCTCATGGCTTTATTCATCCATGGAGTCTCATTATTGTTTAGTTTGTTCTCTCCTTTTAGCGGAATATATTTTTCCTGCACTCTGTTGAACACAGTTTTAAATGTTTCCCATTGCTGTTCTACATCATTGTTTGCTAATATTGTTGCCCCTTTTTTTTTTCCTAAGTTCTATTCTCAGCCCCTCAAAATCAGCTTTTCTCCAATCTATTAACCTGGTTTTCGTCATACTTATGTCCTTCTCAATTATCATCTTAAAGCGTATTATATTATGGTCACTATTGCCTAGATGTTCCCCACCCTTTACTTTCTTATCTGCTCTGGTTCATTCCCCATTACTAGATCCAATAGCAAATTCTCCCTTGTTGGGCTTTTTACATATTGGGTTAGAAAGGAGTCCTGTACACATTGTAGAAACTGCATTCCCTTATCCCCTTTACCTACCTCTTCTGTCCAATTAATATCGGGGTAGTTGAAATCCCCCATAATTATTCTATGATTTTTACTCATTTCCCTAATTTGTCTGCATATTTCTTCCTCCACCTCCCTTCCACTATTAGGTGATCTGTAGACTACGCCTATTAGTGTGATTGATCCTTTATTATCCTTTTATCTCCATCCATATGGATTCTATTTTTGTCTTGCTGATATCGGCGTCAATTTTTTCTACTGCCATTATGATATCCCTAATAAGTACAGCTACTCCACCTCCCCTTTTTCCCTCCTTATCTTTTCTAAATATGTTATACCCTGCAATGTTTAATTCCCAATCCTGATTTTTCTGTAACCATGTCTCAGTAATCCCCATTATATCTGGTTCCTCGCAACGTATGATTGCCTCCAGCTCCCTGTTTTATTACGGGCACTGTGTGCCTTGCTGTAGACAGTTTAACTCATTTTTAATAGGATTTCCTCTCACTTTATGTTTAACCATCTTTTTAGACTTCTGTTCTATAACTCTATTTATTCCCTTGCCATGAATGTCCTCCCTTACTTTATTCTTTCCTGTGCTCTCTCTTCCTGTTTTGTTTATATTTAGGCTGGTTACGTTTCTTGTAGATCCCTCCCCCATCTTACTAGGTTAAAGCCTTTGCCACCTCCCTATTTACCCTTTCCGCTAGGACACGGGTCCCATCCCGGTTCAGGTGGAGACCGTCCCATCGGTACAGCTCCTTCCTGTCCCAGAACTGGTGCCAGTGTCCCATGAAAAGTAACCCTTCTTTCCCACACCAGCTCTTTAGCCACGTGTTAATTCTCCCGATCTGTCTGCTTCTATGCCAATTTGCACGCGGCTCGGGCAATAATCCAGAGGTCATTATGCGCAGAAATTTAAAGGGACTGCGCATTAAAAGCAACAGGCCGCGCAGGTCAAAGCGCAGCTCTCAGGGAACATTGATCGAAGGATATTGTCACGAGCACAATTTCAGTTTGAAAGGGCAAAATCTAAAATTATCCCAGTGGGAATCTCCCACGGTTCAAGTGGACTCACTACAGCAATTTTTTTACGCTCATTGTACTTAACAGCACAGCAGGCAAATTAGCATCAGTACGATTTTACAGCAGCGTATTGATTACCAAGACATTAAGTGAGCTCTGACATGCATTCACAGACACTTCCTTATTATAATATACATACATATTGATTACATGTACCATTGGATGCACGTATCGATTATACACATTGATTATAAACACACACATGCATGTAAGATTGCATACACATGCACATTATATACACACGCTGATTACATACATGTTATATACACACAAACATACTCTACAGATTGGTAAAGCTGATGACCAAAGTCTATCTCAATGCCACATCAATAAAAATTTAGACAATCCCAAATCCATTATAATTTATAAAGGCTAACACTCCTAAAAACGTGAGTTGCAAAATATTGCAAATCTCTCCCTCCCACCAAAGTGCACTTTAAGCTGTGCGGCCTCGCAGCGCTCTGCAGCTCCCGCGCAGCCGGCTCACTGGCTTTTAAGTAGGAAAAACCGCGCATGCGCAGTATTTTGAATGGGCCCCGCAGCACCTTAAAGGGGCCGCGCACACAAAAAAAGTTAAAGGGAAACATTGCCACCTCCCCCACCCTCCCTGCAGTACTCCTGCTTGATGAAGGCGGCTAATTTCTAAAGCTTGACCTAGCTTGCAATCGGTTCAGCCTTCTTCCCCAAGTTTAAGCCAAAGGCATCCCCGCCTCTTGAACCGTCGCTGACCCGAGTAAAAAGCCCGACAGTGTCAACATGGATTCCCGATGTACGAGACAGACAGCAACAGCGGGTAACTGAATGCAGTAACTAACTCACCACCACGTGTATAGTGTGCGTCTGCACACCCCGAGCGGCAGCAATAGCGAGACAAAAAAAACAAAATCATTCAGCAGTTAAGACAGTGCAATCAACATGTGCGACCTAAACAAGCTATGAGGAAAGATTGGCTAGGCTGGGGTTCTTTTCTTTGGAACAGAGGAGGCTGAGGCGAGATTTAATTGAGGTGGATAAAATTATGAGGGGCTCAGATAGAGTGGATAGGAAGGAGCTATTTCCCTTAGCAGAGAGGTCAATAACCAGGGGGCATGGATTTAAAGCAATTGGTAGAAGGATTAGAGGAGAGTTGAGGAGAACTTTTTTCACCCAGAGGGTGGTGGGGGTCTGGAACTCACTGCCTGAAAGGGTGGTAGAGGCATTTAAAAAGTACTTGGATACGCACTTGAAGTGCCGTAACCTACAGGGCTACGGGCCAACAGCTGGAAAGTGGGATTAGGCTGGGTGATTCTGTGTCGGCCGGCACAGACACAATAGGCCAAATGGCCTCCTTCTGTGCCATAAATTTCTAATGATTCTATAAGCAAGTTTGATCAGGCTGTGTTAATGGTGGTCCTTCACCTGCTGGATATCTATAGATTAAAGGGGATGGGGGAGCACTAATCATTAAAGTACTCCATGATTTTACACTGAAAAACAGTACACTGATAACAATACTGATTGACTGTAAATAAACCTCTCTGTAAGGGTCTTTGCTCGAATGATATCACTATGAGCAGGCAGCCTGTGGTATGCTGAGCAGCTAGTTTGAATTGGAAAAATAGTAAAGCAGAATATTTTTTTAAAGAGAGAGAGATTGGGAAATGTTGGTGTTCAGAGGGACCTGGGGGTCCTTGTACATGAATCGCTGAAAGTTAACGTGCAGGTACAGCAAGCAATTAGGAAAGCAAATGGTATACGGGCAACACGGTGGCATAGTGGTTAGCAGGGCAACACGGTGGCATAGTGGTTAGCACTGGTGCCTCACAGCGCCAGAGACCCGGGTTCGAATCTGACCTCGGGTGACTGTCTGTGTGGAGTTTGCACATTCTCCCCGTGTCTGCGTGGGTTTCCTCCGGGTGCTCCGGTTTCCTCCCACAGTCCAAAAATGTGTGGGTTAGGTTGATTTGGCTATGATAAATTGACCCTTAGTGTTAGGGGGGATTAAATATGTGGGGTTACGGGGATAGGATGGGATATGTTAGGGGGAATTAAATACATGGGGTTACGGGGGTAGGGTGGGATATGTGTACTGTGGGGATTAAAGCAGGGACAGGGTACTGGATTTGGATGATCAGCCATGATCGTATTGAATGGCGGAGCAGGCTCGACGGGCCGAATGGCCTACTCCTGCTCCTAGATTCTATGTTTCTATGTTTTTCTATGGTATGTTGACCTTTATTACAAGAGGATTGAAGTATAAGAGTAAAGAGGTCTTAATGCAATTATACAGGGCCTTGGCGAGACCACACCTGGAGTACTGTGCACAGTTTTGGCCTCCTTGCCTGAGAGAGGGTGCATATAGGTTTACTAGATTGATTCCTGAGATGAGGGGATTAGCCTACGAGGAGTGATTGAGGAGACTAGGCCTATATTCCTTAGCGTTTAGAAAAATGAGAGGTGATCTCATTGAAACACATAAAATTCTTACAGGGTTTGACAGGGTAGACGCTGGGAGGATGTTTCCCCTGGCTGGGGAGTCTAGAACCAGGGGTCATACTCTCAGGATAAGGGGTCGGCCATTTAGGACTGAGATGAGGAGAAATTTCTTCACTCAGAGGGTGGTGAATCTTTGGAATTCTCTACCCCAGAGGGCTGTGGATGCTCAGTCGTTGAGTGTATTCAAGACTGAGAGCGATAGATTTTTGGGCACTAAGGGAATCAAGGGGTTTGAGGATAGGGCAGGAAAGTGGAGTTGAGGCAGAAGATCAGCCATGATCTCATTGAATGGCGGAGCAGGCTCAAGGGGCCGAATGGTCGACTCCTGCTCCTATTTCTCATGAATGCCAGGGTGGGGGGGGGGGGGGAGCCATAGCTTCAGACTAGCCCAAGTGCCTGTCCAGAGCAGCTTGACCTCCCAGGAAAACAGGTCATCAGCCACACGACCACATATGACCCCTTCCTTCCATAACACCAACCCTCCGCTGTCTTGGACGTTTTCTTGAAGAGAACTAATCTGCAGGGTTATGGGGGGAAAAGCTAGGGTGTCGGACTAAATTGGACAGCTCTTTAAAAGAGCCGGCACAGGTACAACGGGCCAAATGGCCTCCTTCAGTGCTGTAAGATTCTATAACTCTACCACCTTTCCATTACAGCATGTACCCGCTTCTTAAAAGGAGCCCAGAGCCCTGCCGTCAACAATCCTGGCCTCCCACTCCAGCTGTTGCTCACCATCTGGGTAATGCAGTGCTTCCTGAAATTGGTGCCCTTTACGGCCCTGACTCATTCCCTCTTGCCCCCCTCTCCTGGTGTAGATGAAAGTGCCATGTCAGGTTTACTATCCCCATCCTGTTAAGTATCTTCTACACTCCTCTGAAACGTCACTTTGAATATGAAGAGTGGATATCATTTTTTTTTTTATTCGTTTAGGATGTGGGCGTCACTGGCAAGGCCAGCATTTATTGCCTATCCCTAATTGCCCTTGAACAACTGAGTGTCTCGCTAGACCATTTCAGAGGGCAGTTAAGAGTCAACCACATTGCTGTGGGCCTGGAGTCAGATATAGGCCAGACCGGGTAAGGACGGCAGATTTCCTTCCCTAAATGGACATTAGTGAACCAGTTGGGTTTTTATGACAATCCCGGTAGTTTCACGGTCACTAGCTTTTTATTCCAGGTTTATTTAATTAACTCAATTTAAATTCCCCAGCTGCCGTGGTGGGATTTGAACTCACGTCTCCGGATCACTAGTTCAGGCTTCTGGATGACTAGTCCAGTAACATAACCACGACGCTACCCTGCCCGCACAGGAGGCCGCCATTCAGCCCATCGTGCCTGTGCCAGCTCTTTGAAAGAGCTCTCCAATTAGTCCCACTCCCCCTGCTCTTTCCCCGTAGCCCTGCAATTTTTTTCCATTTTCCAGTATTTATCCAATTCCTTTTTGAAAGTTACTATTGAATCTGCTTCCACCGCCCTTTCAGGCAGCGCGTTCCAGATCACAACACACGCTGCGTAAACAAAATTCTCATCTGCCCGCTGGCTTTTTTTTTTTGATATAGGTAAAGTTTAGCAAAGTTTTCCAAAAGGTTTCAAAGACTTTTTACACCAACATTTCTTTTTAATTAAAAGGTTACAGGGAAAGTGGACAGCTCTTTCAGAGAGGCAGCAGAGGCACGATGGGCCGAATGGCCTCCTTATGTGCTGCAGGATTCCAGGATCCAATGCCGGAACAGGCTCGAGGGGCTGAATAGCCTATGTTCCTAACACCTGCGGAGTGAGCACTTGATGCCGGCACTGGGTAGCTTTAATGGGGAATTGGTTCATTCATCAGTGTTGCATCCCTCCCTCAGCTCATGACTCTTGGTAGAGGGGCCCCATATCGACGATAGTACCGCCATCAATGAAGTGTTCACCGAATCAGTCTTTACAGCATAGACGGAGGGCGCGTGACCCATCGTTCTGGTGCTGGCCCGTGAACTGGAGATAACATAATATAGGAGCAGGAGTCGGCCATGCGGCCCCTCGAGCCTGCTCCGCCATTCAATAAGATCATGGCTGATCTTCGACCTCAACTCCACTTTCCCGCTCGATCCCCATATTCCTCGATTCCCCTAGAGTCCAAAAATCTACCGATCTCAGCCTTGAATATACTCAACGACTGAGCATCCTCTGGGGCAGAGAATTCCAAAGATTCACAACGCTCAGTGAAGAAATTCCTCCTCATCTCAGTCCTAAATGGCCTTCCGTACTTCCGTTAGCACCATTCTTGTGGTAGCTGGCCCTTTTCAGAATGCACATGCCTTGTGCTGTGATGAAATTAGGTGGAAAATGATCTAATGCAGTTCTTTTCTTATCTGATATGACTGCTCCTCAACCGTTACTGTAAGGCTGATCGTGATCAACAAAAATGCTCCTTAAAAGGGAAGGCGCACCCCAACAGTTTAGTATTTTGCACATCACATCACCGTAGGAGGTTACAGAACAGAAAGCAGTCACCGTGTTGTGGTATTACTGCATTACAGAGTCATTTCACCACTTGCCTTTCCATGGTGGATTTCTTGCAAAAGGTTGGAGGAGGACTGGAGACTTCTCAGTCAGCCTCTGAAAGCAGGGAGTGAGTTAGCAAGGTAGATGGAGAGTCAGGGGTGTCGAGGCTGAAGGGATGCCCACCAAAGGGGGAGCAGTGGGAGCGGGGGAACAAGGAGTAGCCAACACATATAGCCAGGAGATTGTGAGGATAGGGTCAGGCAAGCCCAAGGAACAGGAGGAGGCCATTCAGCCCATCAAGCCTGTTCTGACATTCAATTCGATCATGGCTGATCTATTCCTCAACTTCAATTACCCTCCTTTGACCCACATGCCTCGATACCCTTACCTAACAAAAATCTATCGATCTCAGTCTTGAAAATTTCAACTGCTCCACAGCTTTTTGGGGGGGGGGGGGGGGGGGGGGGGGGGGAGAGTTCCAGATTTCTACTACACTTTGTGTGAAGGATTTGTAAGCGAGGTTGAGGATCCTGAAGTTAACTCGCTGGGGCACGGGCATCGAGTCATGGAATCATAGATGCTTACGGCACAGAAGGAGGCCATTCGGCCCATTGTATCTGTGCCGGAGTTAAGCAGAGCTGAAGGAAGAGCGGGACATTGTGCGGGTTAAGACACAGACTACAACATTTTGAATGAGTTATAGTTTGTGTAGGGCGGAGAGTGGCTTTGAGAAGCCAAGCCTCGAGGCGACAGAGGCATACACTGGGGAGTGTGGGCTGCGGGGGAGGGGGACAGAGGGCGGTCCCCGGTAAGCAGAGGAGCCGCGGGAAGGAAGCTCAGCTCAGAGTCGAGTGCCAAGTCAGAGTCCAGCACCTCCTGATGCAGACAGGGAGATTAATGGAGTCAAGGCCAAAGGTCATAGGCGCCAATGCTGCCCTTTCCCCGTCTCCTCCACCAATTCAGCAAACATGCAGGATTCCTTAGCAGAGAACTCACAGAAAAGGCAAGCGGCATGTAGTTTCTGCGTCTGACCAGCTTTTTCCGATCGCGTTCAATCTTCTCTCTCTGCGCCAGTTGGTGATAATACTCCAGCAATTTATTGATCTGTTGAGGAGGGAGGTGGATAAAAAAAAACACAGCTTAGAACCTTTCATTTACAGCACGCATTTTAACTCCCCGTACCTCCAACTCAAATTTCCAGTTGGAACTGAATGTTGGAACAAATGAAGAATTTGCAGACAACTCATTTGCTGGCTGTGAGACTAATACAACCCCAAGTCTGCTCTTAGTTGCAAAACACTAGTTAATAAGAACTTTGCAACTAAATTCTTTGATCATTCTTGCTTCAGGTACAAGTACACATTGATGCAGTGGTTATGTTAATCCAGAGAATGCCAGTTCAAATCCCACCAAGACACTTTTGAGAATCTGGAATTCAGTTTAAAGAAATCTGAAATAAAAATCTGGCATCAGTAAAAGTGGCCATGAAGCGGTCAGATTGTCAGAAAAACCCAGCTGGTTCACTAATGTGCCTTTAGGGTCCTTACCCGGTCTGGGCCTATACGCGACTCCAGTCCCACGCTAAACATGGCTGACTCAACTGCCCTCTGAAGTGGCCGAGCAAGACACAGAGTTGTATCAAAACCGCCACCAGCAGTTCAAGGTGGTGGTCCAGCACCGCTTTATCAGGGCAACTAAGAAATGGGGAATAAATGCCAGCGACGCCCACATCCACAGAACAAATTTTCAAAAAAACAATCGGGCTTTTTCCAGAGTTCCGACCCCCAGTCTACCATACAAGGAGAAGGCTTGACATATGTTTGATGTGGTAAGGATGCAGGTAGTTGGCGAAGGGCATTCAGGACATGCATTCAGTAAGTTCCACTGCGCAATACCCACGGGACACGTCAGGGGACCGAATGATAAAATTAAACCGACGCTAGCTCTCCCAGTGCCTCAGCTGGTTAAGGCAGCAAGTACGGTGGGGCTGAAGAACGCAGACCACAAGGTCAATCCTCAGGCTGTGTGCAGTCAGCTGATCTGCGTTTTAGAAGCGATGCTACAATTCACCTCAGTTACCCCGGGATAGGGAGGGGGGAAGTAAAATTAGCCAGCGCTCCGGATTGCTATCCAGTGATTCCTGTTGGAAAGGGTGAGGAAAGTATCCAGCTTCGCTTTGGTGCCCCTTCCACCCACCATATCCTTGGTTGAAGAGTCTGACAATACTTAGTGACTAGGCTCGCGCTCTTGGGTGCAGCCAATAACCATGAATCATAGAAATTTACGGCTCAGAAGGAGGCCATTCGGCCCATCGTGTCCGTGCCGGCCGACAAAGAGCCACCCAGCCTAATCCCACTTTCCAGCTCTTGGTCCGTAGCCCTGCAGGTTACGGCACTTCAAGTGCCTATCCAAGTACTTTTTAAATGTGATGAGGGTTTCTGCCTCTCCCACCCTTTCAGGCAGTGAGTTCCAGACCCCCACCACCCTCTGGGTGAAAAAAGTTCTCCTCAAATCCCCTCTAAACCTTCTACCAATTACTTTAAATCCACACCCCCTGGTTATTGACCTCTCTGCTAAGGGAGATAGCTCCTTCCTATCCATTCTATCAGGGCCCCTCAAAGTTATACACCTGAATTAAATCTCCCCTCAGCCTCCTCTGTTCCAAGGAAAACCACCCCAGCCTATCCAATCTTTCCTCATAGCTAAAATTCTCCAGTCCTGGCAACATCCTCATAAATCTCCTCTGTACCCCTCTCTAGTGCACTCACATCTTTCCTGTAATGTGGTGACCAGAACTGCATGCAGTATTCTAGCTGTGGCCTAACGAGTGTTTTATACAGTTCAAGCATAACCTCCCTGCTCTTATATTCTATGCCTCGGCTAATAAAGGCAAGAGACCGTACCCCAGCATTAGCTGGTAACTTCAGGAAAGAGGTGGCAGGAAAAACCCAATGCAACGCTACAGCGACGTGATTTTTCATTTGTCACAGTGTGTTCGGACCACTACACTCACCCGCTGGGTATGAAGGTTCTCTGGTTCTTGCCACCCTCCGCTGGCTGAAAGAGAAGGAACACGATTAGTACACGTCACAAGACGTTACAAATGTAGAAATGCGCAGAAAGGGTGGGAGAGGAGGCGGCCAATGAGCGCCTTTCACGACCTCAGGACGTCCCAAAGCGCTTTACAGCCAATCAAGTACTTTTGAAGTGTCGTCACTGTTGTAATGTAGGAATCGCGGCAGCCAATTTGCGCACAGCAAGATCCCACAAACAGCAAATGTGATAATCTGTTTGTGATGTTGCTTGAAGGATTAAATATTGGCCAGGACACCGGGGAGAACTTCCCATCTCTTATTCAAATAGTGGCCATGGGATCTTTTACATCCACCTGAGGGGGGCAGATGCGGCCTCAGTTTAATGGCTCCTCCAAAAGACAGGCACCTCCGACAGTGCAGCACTCCCTCAGTACTGCACTGGAGTGTCAGCTTAGATTTTTGTGCTAAAGTCTCTGGAGTGGGGACTTTCTGACTCAGAGGCGAGAATGCAACCATCTTGTTCTCAAAGCCCGGGTGCAGATCGGGTTGCGATATGGATGTAAGCGAGCAAAGCTACAGAGGTGGAAGGGCGGTGGTCTTGGTCGGGGACTGGATGTCAGAACTCGGGACTGAGCAGAGCGCTGATGCTGCTCTTAACTGGGCTCAGGCTCAGCAATTCCTTTTTTTTTAAAGTATAAAGTAACGGGTTAAAAATGTGTAAAGTAATAGCAATGATACCCATGGAACAACTTTGCATTTACGCAGCACATGATGCGTAAAAACATCTCAAAGACACATCACAGATGAGACATTTAGAGAATTTTAGCTGTGAGGAAAGATTGGAGAGGCTGGGGTTGTTTTCTTTGGAACAGAGGAGGCTGAGGGGAGATTTAATTGAGGTGTATAAAATTATGAGGGGCCTGGATAGAGTGGATAGGAAGTTACCTATTTCCCTTAGCAGAGAGGTCAATAAGCAGGGGGCAAATTGAAAGTAATTGGTAGAAGGATTGGAGGGGAGTTGAGGAGAAATGTTTTCACCCAGAGGGTGATTGGGGGTCTGAAACTCACTGCCTGAAAGGGTGGTAGAGGCAGAAACCCTCATCACATTTAAAAAGTACTTGGATATGCACTGGAAGTGCGGTAACCTACAGGGCTACGGACCAAGAGCTGGGAAGTGGGATTAGGCCGGATAGCTCTAACGGCCGGCACAGACACGATGGGCCGAATGGCCTCTTTCTGTGCCGTAAATGTCTATGATTCTATGAAGACATGTCGTAAACATCCAGGGAGGGACCAAGAAAGCTTAGTCAGAGATGTCAGTTTTGAGCCAGTTTTAAAGGAGGAGGAGAGAAGGATGGAAAGGCAGGGAATCCCAGAATCTATTCAGGGTTCCAATGTGTCATCGGACCAGAATAATGGCAGCAGGTAATGAACACAGTTAGTGTAGGGGCCAGATATTATTCCTCCTGCTCCCCCCTCCAGATTCTCTGTTTGGAGATACGATAGAATCTTGCAGCACAGGAGGAGGCCATTCGGCCCGTCGTGCCTGCTCTTTGCAAGTGTTGCCTAGTGTAGACCCACCGTGGCCTTGCCACTCGGCCAGTTGAGTCGGCTCTACTTACCCACAGATTTGTCCAGCATGCTGACATCCCTGGAGGTCCAGCGACAGAAACCGCAGGCCAGGTAGTACGCCTTCTTCATTGTGGTCTTTGCTGGGTCGTCGGGGAGGGGCGTTGGGACGTTGGTCGCTCTTGTGGAGAGAGTGTGCATGCAGCTCGGGCAGTCAAAACAATTAGCGCACCTACAGGGCACAAACAACCATTAGACGACCTGTAAACCAGCAGGCATTAAGCCAACCTAGATATCAATTCCAGCAAAACTCCAAACCTAAGTCAATCTTTTTTTTTTATTCGTTAATGGGATGTGGGCGTCGCTGGCGAGCCCAGCATTTATTGCCCATCCCTAGTTGCCCTTGAGAAGGTGGTGGTGAGCCGCCTTCTTGAACTGCTGCAGTCCGTGTGGTGAAGGTGCTCCCACAGTGCTGTTAGGGAGTTCCAGGCTTTTGACCCAGCGACGATGAAGGAACGGACGATATATTTCCAAGTCATGATGGTGAGTGACTTGGAGGGGGTGGTGTTCCCATGCGCCCGCTGCCCTTGTCCTGCGAGGTAGTAGAGGTCGCGGGTTTGGGAGGTGCTGCCGAAGAAGCCTTGGCGAGTTGCTGCAGTGCATCTTGTAGATGGTACACACTGCAGCCACGGTACGCCGGTGGTGGAGGGAGTGAATGTTTAAGATGGTGGATGGGGCGCGAATCAAGCGGGCTGCTGTGTCTTAGATGGTGTCGAGCTTCTCGAGTGTTGTTGGAGCTGCACTCATCCAGGCGAGTGGAGAGTATTCCATCACACTCCTGACTTGTGCCTTGTAGATGGTGGAAAGGCTTTGGGGAGTCAGGAGGTGAGACACTCGCCACAGAATACCCAACCTCTGACCTGCTCTTGTTGCCACAGTATTTATGTGGCAGGTCCAGTTAAGTTTCTGGTCAATGGTGACCCCCAGGATGTTGATGGTGGGGGATTCGGCGATGGTAATGCTATTGAATGTCAAGGGGCGGTGGTTAGATGCTCGCTTGTTGGATCTGCAACTCAGTCACAATTATCACGGCTTAAAATTGGGTGGGGTGGGATGGGGGAATGGAAAGCATCATTTATTTATTTTTTACACAGTTAGGTGGACAGAGTAGAGAAGCTGGGCTTGTTCTCCTTAGAGCAAAGAAGGGGAGATTTAATAGAGGTGTTTAAAATCATGTGTGGTTTTGATCGAGTAAATAATCAGAAACTGTTTCCAGTGGCAGGAGGGTCGGTAACCAGAGGACACAGGTTTAAGGTAATTGGTGAAAGAACCAGTCGGGAGATGAGGGGATTTTTTTTTTTTATGCAGCGAGTTATGATGATCTGGAACGCGCTGCCTGAAAGGGCGGTGGAAGCAGATTCAATAGTAACTTTCAAAAGGGAATTGGATAAATACTGGAAGGGGAGAAAAATCACAGGGCTATGGGGAAAGAGCAGGGGGGAGTGGGACTAATTGGACAGCTCTACCAAAGAGCCTGCACAGGCACGATGGGCTGACTGGCCTCCTCCTGCGCTGTATGATTGTATCATTAACACTTGGGCATTGAGGCTGGTACACATCTGGCTTCCCCGATGACTCAGCTGACAAGTGTGCTGCCCAGATGGTGCTTAGCCGTACACACCAGACAGAGCCCAGGTTTGGTCTGCCATAAACCAGGCGATCTCAGTCGCCGAAGTGGTAAGGATGCTGCAGTTAGCCCCAGCGTTCCTGGGCTAGGAAGTGAAATAGAATGCAGCTAAACTTCCCCTTCCCAATTGCTGTGTAGAAGGCGCACAAAAGTGGGCACAGGCGAGGAGGGAGAGGGTCAGGCTTGGCCACAATGCCCTCCTGCCAACCAATGCTAGCTTTAATTTTTTTTTTGGGTGCGCGTGCGCGGTTTTTCCATTTGAAGCCGTTGAGCCGGCTGCAGGAGAGCTCCAGAGCGCTGCGTGTCCCGTCGCTTAAAGGAACATTGCTGCCAGCGCAGAGAACTTCCACTTGGGCGAGGCAGCGGACATCTGGCATGTCCCGAGGGGGGACAGCTCGGGGTGGGGGACAGCTCGGGGTGGGGGACAGCTCGGGGTGGGGGGGGGGGGGGGTGGTGGTTGGGGAGCTGCTTCTGGAAGTACAAGAGACTGGAACACACAAAGAGGGTTGAGGGCCTCACGAGCAAAAGACCCACCACCAAGTAGCTGAGGAACGCCAGGTGAGCCCTGAAATACACTGGGGGGATTTCAAACACGGCATCTATTCCACACAAAACAGGAGGTCGAGCAGACCTGCACGACGTGACCCAGTGCGTCCAATCTGGATGCTGGTTGTAAGGGAGGGACTGGTCAGCGGAAACGACAGCACGGATTACAAGGCGTCAAAAACTGAGACGGGACGTGACCAACGTTCTCTCTAAACTGCCCGACGGTCCCACACAGCCCCGGGACCGGCTTTTCAAACGTGAAATTTCACGCCTGCGCAAAACTTTGAATGGGCCGCACAGCCCGTAAAAGGGACTGCGCACCCCAAAAAAAAATTAGGGGGAAAACACTGGACGGGACTCCCGCTGGGACATCAATTCATTTTAGGGTTAGTCCGAGACTACGATGGTCACACGGAACCATTTTTACAGCCGCAGTAACCCTTGGCAACAGACAAAGCAGCTCACCTGTTCTTTTTGAGTTTTGCTTCAGCCGAAGGCATGTTCTCCAGACAGCTCGGACAGTAGTGGGAGTCCACCTGGAGATAGCAAGGTCGAACATTAGCAACCGCACAACATCCTCAGCAGCTGAAACTGCAGGAGGTCGAACTGCTTACCAACAAATTATGGTGCCCACTGTGTACATGGTGTCAGCCGTGGCTCAGTGGGCAGCGCTCTCGACTCTCAGTTTATGGGCTCAAGTCCCAATCCGGAGACTGGAGCACAAAATCCAGGCCGACACCCACGGTGCAGTGCCGAGGGAGCGCTGCACTGTCGGAGGTGCCGTCTTTCCGATGAGACGTTAAACCGAGGGAGGCCCCGTCTGCTCTCTCAGGTGGACGTAAAAGATCCCGCAACACTTGAATGTGCTTCCACCACCCTTCCAGGCAGTGCGCTCCAGAGCATAACAACTAGTGGGCTCGTGTTTGAAATAAATAGTCCGTGTATACTGAATACGCTTTCAAAAGGAAAACTAGATGAATACACGAGAGAAAAGGGAATAGAATAGAATGATATGCTGTAAAGCTGAGATGAGTAGATGGAATGACAGGAGACTCGTGGAGTATAAACACCAGCACACAGACAAGTTGGGCCCAATGGCCTGTTCCTGTGTTTTATATTCTATGTAATATTTGAAGGGCAGAAGTGTTCTCCTCAGTGTCCGGGAATCAGAGGAAAGTTCAGGTGGGGTTGCGGGGGGGGAAGGGGTTATAGTTCTAGAGAAGGTTGCGGATATAAGGAGGCCGTTAAGGGATTCTGCTGCCCATATCTTATCCCATAGCAAGTCCTGCTCGCCCATCACCCCCGTCATTGTCAACCTGCAATGGCTCCCAGCCTCCCAATGCCTCCGAAAATTCACAACCTTGTGTTTAAATCCCTCAACGGCCTCTCCCTATATCTGCAAACTTCTCGACGACTATACCCTCACCCCCTGAACTTTTCTCTGATTCTCGCCTCTTGTACGCCTCCCTTTGCCCCACCATTGGCAGCCATGCATTCAGCTGCCTAGATCCCACTCGCAAGAATTCTTTCCCGAGCCCCCTCCACCTCTCTTCCTTTAAAACTCACAGGTTCAATGTCCAGATTTTCCTTTTTACTCTGACTTTCCTTTGGACATTTACCGATATAAATGGTGCTGTATAAATGCAAGTTATTGTGTCTGCAATCACACGATCACCAGTAAAAAGAAAGAACTTTCACGACCTCAGGACGTCCCAAAACGCTCTACAGCCAATGACGTACTTTTGAAGTGTGGTCACTGTTGTAATGTGGGAAACGCGGCAGCTAATTTGTGCACAGCAAGCTCCCACAAACAGCCATGCGATAATGAGCAGATAATCCTTTTTTTGGGTGTTGGTTGAGGGAGAAAGCTATTGCAGATTGACAATGACTGGGGTGCTGGGCGAGCAGAACTTGGTATGGGATAAGTTACGGGCAGCAGAATTTGAGTTTCCGGAGGGGGGAGGACAGCTAGCAGGCCACAGGAATCAGTCACCCAAAGGCATGGATGAGGGTTCCAGCCACAGATGGGCCGAGGTAGGGCAGAGGCAGTCTTTGTGATGGAGAGGATATGGAATCCGAAACTCAGCTCAGGGTTGAATAAGACGCCGAGATTGCCAACAGCTGAAGACACTAGCCAGGGAGGGGAATGGAGTCAACACCCACGAGCCAAGCTTCAGTCAAAGCCCAGATGTCAACACAATCATCCACAATGAAGGTCGTGGGCAGCAAGGGCTGTGTCTGCGAGCGAAGGGGCATGCTGGGGGGAAATGTGTAGATTATTCTGTGGTTACTGATCGACTGGCAGTGTGGGCAGGAGGTTGGCGAGGTTAGCTCACAGTGAACAATCAAGGTGGAGCGAGCCAGAGCTTTGGGGTTGCTGCTCACAAGGAGGCAGCGATGGATGGCTTGAAGGGCCCTTCTGAAGATGCTGCGAGAGGCACAGGGCAGCCCACGGACTATCTTCAATCAAGAAGGTTTTTCACGATGAACCTAGATTAGTAATTTGGTAAAATTAGCCATGACGTACTAACAAATCAGGGACCCAACCACACGCATTTGCAACATTGCCATTTCCATGTCACGCAGTTGAGTTTGTTCACTGATTAAGATGTTGTATCACATTCGTGTGGTTTCCTCTATTTGACACAACAAAACGTCACCATCAGAGATCGGCTGATTGCATAGAAACATAGAAGATAGGAGCAGGAGTAGGCCATTCGGCCCCTCCAGCCTGCTCTGCCATTCAATGCGATCATGGCTGATCATCCAAATTCAGTACCCTGTCCCTGCTTTCTCCCCATATCCCTTGATCCCTTTAGCCTTAAGAAATATATCCCAACTCCTTCTTGAATCTATTTAATGAATTGGCCTCAACTGCCTTCTGTGGTAGAGAATTCCACAGGTTCACCACTCTCTGGGTGAAGAAATTCCTCCTCATCTCAGTCCTAAATGGCTTACCCCTTATCCTTAGACTGTGACCCCTGGTTCTGGACACCCCCACCATCGGGAACATCCTTCCTGCATCTAGTCTGTCTAGTCCTGTTAGAATTTTATAAGTTTCAATGAGATCCCCTCTCATTCTTCTAAACTCTAGCGAGTATAAGCCCAATCGACCCAATCTCTCTTCATACGTCATTCCTTCCATCCCAGGTATCAGTCTGGTGAATCTTTGCTGCACTCCCTCCATGACAAGAACATCCTTCCTCAGATAAGGTGACCAAAACTGCACACAATACTCAAGGTGTGGTCTCACCAAGGCCCTGTACATCTGCAGCAAGACATCCTTGCTCCTGTACTCGACCCACATTAGTTTTGTTTTTGGGCAGCGGATGACTAACGTGCAGATTCCCACTGCTATGCTCAAGACAAAGTAGCCCGCTTGATTGGCACCCCATCCATCACCTTAAACATCCACTCCCTTCACCACCAGCGTACCGTGGCTGCAGTGTGTACCATCTACAAGATGCACAGCAGCAACTCGCCGAGGCTTCTTCAGCAGCACCTCCCAAACCCGCGACCTCTTCCACCTAGAAGGACAAGGGCAGCAGGCGCACGGGAACACCATCACCTCCAAGTTCCCCTCCAAGTCACACACCATCCTGACTTGGAAGTATGTCGCCATTCCTTCATCGTCGCTGGGTCAAAATCCTGGAACTCCCTCCCTAACAGCACTGTGGGAGCACCTTCACCACACGGACTGCAGCGGTTCAAGAAGGCGGCTCACCACCACCTTCTCAAGGGCAATTAGGGATGGGCAATAAATGCCGGCCTTGGCAGCGACGTGAACAATTAAAAAAGGCTCCAAACCTAGCTACTTGCCCCTCTGCCGCCGAGAATCCTAATTCATGCCTTTATAACCACATGGCTTGGTTTTTTCAAATGCTATCCCCACTGCTCTCCCTGCTTCTGCTCTCCACAAGCTGCAACCCTTCTGGAATGCTGCTGCTCCTCGTCTTGGGCGTCAGCCTTGGCTCAGTGGGTCGCACTCTCACCTCGGAGTCAGGAGGTCGTGGGTTCAGGACCCACTCCAGAGATTGAGCACATAATCTTGGCTGAGACTTCAGTGCAGTACTGAGGGAGCTGCCTTTCGGATGAGACGTTAAACCGAGGCCCCCCGCCCCCCGGTCTGCCCTCTCAGGTGAACGTAAAAGATCCCATCGCACTATTCTGATTAATCCCGCAACCAACATCACTAAAAACAGATGAACTGGTCATTGTTGTTTGTGCGACCTTGCTGTGTCGGGGAGTCCAGAACCAGGGGTTACAGTCTAAAGATAAGGGGTAAGTCATTTAGGACAGAAATGAGGAGGAATTTCTTCACCCAGAGAGTGGTGAACCTGTGGAATTCTCTACCACAGAAGGCAGTAGAGGCCAATTCATTAAATATATTCAAGAAGGAGTTAGATATATTTCTTAAGGCTAAAGGGATCAAGGGATATGGGGAGAAAGCAGGGACAGGGTACTGAATTTGGATGATCAGCCATGATCGCATTGAATGGCGGAGCAGGCTGGAGGGGCCGAATGGCCTACTCCTGCTCCTATCTTCTCTGTTTCTATGTTTGCCACATTTATCTGCAATAACAGGTGACTATACTTCAAAAGCCCTTCACTGGCTGCAATTTGTGAAAGGCTCTATATAAATGCAAGTCCCCTCAAAGCCCTAGACTGCTCCTGCAAATCCACTTCAAAAACCTTATCCTCACTTTCAAACCCTTCAAAATCAGTAACCTCACTCTCAAACGCCTCAATGGTCTTACCCCAACCTATTTCAACTCCTCTGATCTGCTCCTCATTCTGTGTAACCTTGGATTCACCAGTGCTGCACTATAATCAGATTATAACTAGCTCGCGCCCTTCCTCTCGCATGAGGAATTTATGAAGGAGTAACTCAAGAGCCCAAAATATATTTGGCACTTTCATGTAATCAACTCGAGATTTAAAACCCAAAGCTATGTTTTCTACACATGGGGAGGGAACTGTGCAAAGGAATTCTTCCCATTATACAGTCTCACCACAGGTTGTCACTAGGAGCTCTGCAAAGTATCAATAGTGGACGCGCATGAACCTTTCATCCTACATCCACTTGAACCGTGCACAATTATACACTCTTGTGTGTGTGGGGAGGCAGTACTTTCAGCTGTATAACACCAAGGTGAAGCACCATTGGTTACAGATCTGTCACTGATGGCAACTTGAAGGGTCACATAAGGAGGGTTGGCAACCAGAGGAGACAAATTAACCTGAGGGAGAAGAGGAGAAATTTTCTTACGCAGCGAGGTATGATGAAATGGAACGCGCTGCCTGAAAGGGCGGTGGAAGCAGGTTCAATAGTAACTTTCAAAAGGGAATTGGATAAATACTTGAAAAGGAAAAAATTGCAGGGCTATGGGGAAAGAGCAGTGGAGTGGATTTAATTGGAGAGCTCGTTCAAAGAGCCAGCACAGGCACGATGGGCCGAGTGGCCTCCTTCTGTGCTGTATCATTCTATAAGCAGCACGCTGAACATCAATGCATACTGGCTTGTAATTCTTTCCCTCCAATATATATTAGCACAAGTTAAATAAACCCAGTGCCAGCACATACTGAATTTCACAGGGGTTTTGATCGATCTCCCAAACTCATTAGCCATTCTTCTAAGAAATTAAGCCTCCATGGATAAAACACCTGTCATTTCCCATTGGCCAAGCATAATTATTGAGAGAATGAACCAGTAACGTTACAGTACAGCTCGACCCATCCAGGACAAAGCAGCCCGCTTGATTGGCACCCCATCCACCACATTAAACATTCACTCCCTCCACCACCGGCGCACCGTGGCTGCAGTGTGTACCATCTACAAGATGCACTGCAGCAACTCGCCAAGGCCTCTTCGACAGCACCTCCCAAACCCGCGACCTCTACCACCTAGAAGGACAAGGGCAGCAGGTGCATGGTAACACCATCACCTCACATGCCCCTGCAAGTCACACACCATCCTGACTTGGAAAATATCGCCGTTCCTTCATCGTCGCTGGGTCAAAATCCTGGAACTCCCTCCCTAACAGCACTGTGGGAGTACCTTCACCACACGGACTGCAGCGGTTCAAGAACAACCACCTTCTCAAGGGCAATTAGGGATGAGCAATAAATGCTGGCCTTGCCAGCGACGCCCACATTCCGTGAAATAATTTTTTAAAAGGCTCAACTTCATTTTCCTCTCAGTTGTCTGCCATATATGGCGACACCACATTCTTTTCTGTCCTACCTGAACACAAATCCCTCCGTGGCCTTGCCTCTCCCACTGCTGTACCTTCTTCAGCCCTACAACCCTCAGACATCGCTGCGCTCCACCAATTCTGTCCTCTTGAGCATCCCCGATTTTAAGTCACTCCACCTGTGCCTTCAGTAGCCTGGGACCTAAGCCCTGGAATTCCCTGACTAAGTCTCTCTCTAAAACCTACCTCTTCGCCTGTCCTAATATCTCATGTGGTTCGGTGTCAAATTTTGTTTGATAATCGCTCCTGTGAAGCGCCATGGGACGTTTGACTACGTTAAAGGCGATATATAAATACAAGCTGCTGTTGAGCACTGAATATTAACTTTATTTTCAACCTCTGGGTTTAGCCATGTTTCTGATATTCCCACTTTGTAGCTCCCTACTGCTGCAACCTCCGTCATCTTATTTCTAATGGGTTCAAGCCCCACTCCAGTGCCTTGAGCACACAACCCAGGCTGACACTTCAGTGCAGTACTGAGGGAGTGATGCACTTAGAAGTGCTGTATTTCAGATGAAACTTTAAATCGAGGCCCCATCTGCCCTCTCAGGTGGATGTAAAAGATCCCACTTTTAGAAGAGAAGGGGAGCTCTCCCCGATGTTCTGGCCAATATTTATCCCTCAACCAACACCACCTGAAACAGATTATTTGGTCATTATCACATTGCTGTTTGTGGGAGCTTGCTGTGCGCAAATTAGCTGCCGCGTTTCCCTACATTGCAACAGTGACTACACTTCAAAAGTACTTCACTGGATGTAAAGTATTGGAGTTGAGGTCTAAGATCAGCCGTGATCTTATTGAATGGCGGAGCAGGCTCGTAAGGCCTACTCCTGCTCCTGCTCCTATTTCTTATGATCTTAAAGCACTTTGGGACGTCCTGAGGTCACGAAAGGCGCAATATAAATGCAAGCTCATTCTTTCTGATGCTTCCAACGTTCACTTTAAAAATAATACCTTGGTTGTAAAGTGTGTTTAAAGTGTCCCGACAATGTGCTAATTAAAGGCAAGTTCCTCCTTTTCGTTGCCTGTTTTAGGTTATTAAAAATTCTTTATGAAAAAGACCCAAAAGGTTCAGAAAACGATTGCCAGCAGCAGATTAAACTGCAGAGTTGCCAGATTCGAGACGAGAAAGGCAGCAGGAGAGACACGGATGAGGTTTTGATGTTTGCTCTGTTGCTGCTGAAAACTCATGGATAGCTCACCGTTAAGACACAGAGGAGGAAAAGAAACCTTGCTTTTAAACACAAAAACTAAAGACTTTTGGTGCCTGGTTCATAGCTTAGAAATTTCCAGACAGCCCAGTCAAAACTGTCTGGTCCAGAGCTACTGCCCTCAGTGATCCCAGACATCATCACTCCGATTTGAGACTGAGTGACGGAGCAGGCTCGAAAGCATCACAGCATCTTTAAAAATATATTCCCAACACCGACAGTATGTTGCTGCCCATTGTGCTTTTTTGAAAGGGGTGCAATTAATTAAAATTTTGCTTGAACTTATCATCAGTAGCACCACATTCAACCCAGAGTCCAATCTCCCTGCCTTGTTTGGGATTGACAAAAGCAGCAACCCTCCCCTCTCTAAAAGCAATGCTTCACAAACACCCATTCTATTCAATTAAGCAGTTCAACCAAAGTGACCATTCTGAAACCTTATTTTTCTTGTACTATCGGGTCTTTAAGGCAGTGACTCATTTCTGTCGGCTCCTCCAGCCGAACACCACCTTCTGGCCCCCAAACTCTCCAGAGGGAGGGAGGGAAGTGTCTCTGATGTGTAGGGAGGAAAGAGAGGGGTGGTGGAAGAATGTCCCTGTCGGGCCGGGGGGGGAGAGAGGAGCCCTGGTGAGATCACACCTGGAGTATTGTGCACAGTTTTGGTCTCCTTACCCAAGGAAGGATATAATTGCCATAGAGGGAGGGTAACAAAGGTTCACCAGACTGATTCCTGGGATGGGGGGGGATTGTCCTATGAGGAGAGATTGAGTAGTCGAGGCCTATATTCTCTAGAATTTAGAAGAATGAGAGGTGATCTCATTGAAACATACAAAATTCTTGCATGGCTTGACAGGTTAAATGCAGGGAGGATGTTTCCCCTGGCTGGGGAGTCTAGAACCAGGGGTCACAGTCTCAGAATAAGGGGTCGGCCATTTAGGACTGGGATGAGGAGAAATTTCTTCACTCAGAGGGTGGTGAATCTTTTGAATTCTCTGTGGAGGCTCAGCCGTTGAGTATATTCAAGACAGAGAGCGATAGATTTTTGAATATCAAGGGATATGGGGATAGTGCAGGAAAGTGGAGATGAGGTAGAAGATCAGCCATGATCATATTGAATGGAGCAGGCTCGAGGGGCCGAATGGCCGACTCCTGCTCCTATTTCTTATGTTCTTATGCAAGCCCGGGGCTCCAGTGAGGCGGCTCCCCCGAGGGCCCGGGGCTCCAGTCGCCTCAGCCCCACCCCCTTCGCCATGGGGACGGCCTTATTGACAGTCGTCCCCGCACGCCCATTGGCCGGGACCTTTGACTGACACCGCGAGCAGCCAATCAGGGGTCTGGCTGGGTGGGGTTGGGGGGGCGGACTCTGAGCGCCGGGGTTGACGGCTGGATTTGAGCTTTGACGGCGGCGGCACCTACTTCGTGGGAGACGCACTCGAGCGAGCGCAGCTCATGGCAGTAGCGGCAGAAGTAAAGCTGCGAAAGCGGCAGGCGGAGCTTCTTCTCGCCGTCGACCAGATACACCACCCGCTCCAGCTGCAGCAGCGACGCCATCTTCAGCCGGCGGCCGCCGCGCTCGACGCCTTGACCTCACCGAACGTGTCCTGACGCGATGACGTCACCGCCGCCTCCGCCCGCCTGATGCCGATACGATGACGTAATGGCCCGTCTGCGCCATGGCATCATCGCCTGTCTGCGCCATGATGTAATGGCCTGTCTGCGCCATGGCATCATCGCATGTCTGCGCCATGATGTAATGGCCTGTCTGCGCCATGGCATCATCGCATGTCTGCGCCATGATGTAATGGCCTGTCTGCGCCATGGCATCATTGCCTGTCTGCGCCATGATGTCATGGCCTGCCTGCCCCGTGACGTCATCGCCTGTCTGCGCCGTGATGTAATGGCCTGACTGCGCCATGACATCATCGCCTGTCTGCGCCGTGAAGTAATGGCCTGTCTCCGCCATGACGTCACAAGGACAAAGCTGCCCAGCCCAACCCAGCCCTTGTGGTTCCTGCTAGCAAAACTTGACTTCAGCACAAAAATCCAGGCTAACACTCCCAGTGCAGTGCTGAGGGAGCACCGCGCTGTCGGAGGTGCCGTCTTTCGGACGAGACGTTAAACGGAGGCTCCGTCTGCTCCTCTCGGGTGGACGTAAAAGATCCCATGGCACTATTTCGAAGAAGAGCAGGGGGAGTTCTCCCCGGTGTCCTGGGGCCAATATTTATCCCTCAATCAACACAACAAAAACAGATTATCTGGGCATTATCACATTGCTGTTTGTGGGAGCTTGCTGTGCGCAAATTGTCTGCCACGTTTCCCACATTTCAACAGTGACCACACTTCAAAACAGTACTTCATTGGCTGTAAAGTGCTTTGAGACGTCCGGTAGTCGTGAAAGGCGCTGTAGAAATGTAAGTCTGTCTTTTGTTTCTTTCACCTTGCCTCATTAAATGGGTGGGGTAGAGTCCATGACAGGGTAGAAAGAAAAAAAGAAAAACTTGCATTTATATAGCGCCTTTCACGACCACCGGATGTCCCAAAGCACTTTACAGCCAATGAAGCACTTTTTTGAAGTATCATCACTGTTGTAATGTGGGAAAAGCAGCAGCCAATTTGCACACAGCAAGCTCCCACAAACAGGAATGTGATCATGACCAGATAATATGTTTTTTAGTGATGTTGGTCGAGGGATAAATATTGGCCCCAGGACACCGGGGATAATTTCCCTGCTCTTCTTGAGAGAGCAGAACGAGCCTCGGTTTAATGTCTCATCCAAAAGGCAGCACCTCTGACAGTGCAGCACTCCCTCAGTACTGCACTGTGAGTGTCAGCCTCATTTTTTCTGCTTACGTCTCTGGAGTGCAACTCGAACACACAACCTTCTGACTCGGAGGCTGGGTGCTTCCCACTGAGCCACGGCTGACACTCGGGCGAGTGTACATGGGCTGTGGAAAGAAAGAAAGGATGAAAAACTTGCATTTCTACAGCGCCTTTCACGACCTCAGGACGTCCCAAAGGGATTTACAGCCAATGAAGTACTTTTGAAGTGTAGTCACTGTTGTAATGCAGGAGATTAAATGGGTGGGTAGAAACATAGAAGATAGGAGCAGGAGTAGGCCATTCGGCCCCTCGAGCGTGTTCCGCCATTTAATGAGATCATGGCTGATCATCCAAATTCAGTACCCTGTCCCTGCTTTCTCCCCATATCCCTTGGTCCCTTTAGCCTTAAGAAATATATCTAACTCCTTCTTGAATATATTTAATGAATTGGCCTCAACTGCCTTCTGTGGTAGAGAATTCCACAGGTTCACCACTCTCTGGGTGAAGAAATTCCTCCTCATCTCAGTCCTAAATGGCTTACCCCTTATCCTTAGACTGTGACCTCTGGTTCTGGACTCCCCCGCCATCGGGAACATCCTTCCTGCATCTAGTCTGTCTAGTCCTGTTAGAATTTTATAAGTTTCAATGAGATCCCCTCTCATTCTTCTAAACTCTAGCGAATATAAGCCTAATCGACCCAATCTCTCCTCATACATCATTCCTGCCATCCCAGGTATCAGTCTGGTGAATCTTCACTGCACTCTCTCCATGGCAAGAACATCCTTCCTCAGATAAGGCGACCAAAACTGCACACAATACTCAAGGTGTGGTCTCACCAAGGCCCTGTACAACTGCAGCAAGACATCCTTGCTCCTGTACTCGAATCCTCTCGCTATGAAGGCCAACATACCATGATGGGGCAGAGTGTACATGGGCTGTGGGAGGAGATTAAATGGGTGGGGAGAGTCCATGATAGGGGAGAGTGTACATGGGCTGTGGGAGGAGATTAAATGGGTGGGTAGAGTCCATGATGGGGTAGAGTGTACATGGGCTGTGGGAGGAGATTAAATGGGTGGGTAGAACCCATGATACGGTAGAGTGTAAAGGGCTGCGAGAGGAGATTAAATGGGTGGGTAGAGTCCATGATAGGGTAGAGTGGACATGGGCTGTGGGAGGAAATAAATTAGGTGGGGAGAGTCCATGATAGGGGAGAGTGTACATGGGCTGTGGGAGGAGATTAAATGGGTGGGTAGAGTCCATGATAGGGGAGAGTGTACATGGGCTGTGGGAGGAGATTAAATGGGTGGGTAGAGTCCATGATAGGGTAGAGTGTACATGGGCTGTGGGAGGAGATTAAATGGGTGGGTAGAACCCATGATACGGTAGAGTGTAAAGGGCTGCGAGAGGAGATTAAATGGGTGGGTAGAGTCCATGATAGGGTAGAGTGGACATGGGCTGTGGGAGGAAATAAATTGGGTGGGGAGAGTCCATGATAGGGGAGAGTGTACATGGGCTGTGGGAGGAGATTCAATGGGTGGGTAGAGTCCATGATAGGGGAGAGTGTACATGGGCTGTGGGAGGAGATTAAATGGGTGGGTAGAGTCCATGATGGGGTAGAGTGTACATGGGCTGTGGGAGGAGATTAAATGGGTGGGTAGAACCCATGATATGGTAGAGTGTAAAGGGCTGCGAGAGGAGATTAAATGGGTGGGTCGAGTCCATGATAGGGTAGAGTGGACATGGGCTGTGGGAGGAAATGAAATGGGTGGGGAGAGTCCATGATAGGGGAGAGTGTACATGGGCTGTGGGAGGAGATTAAATGGGTGGGTAGAGTCCATGATAGGGGAGAGTGTACATGGGCTGGGGGAGGAGATTAAATGGGTGGGTAGAGTCCATGATAGGGGAGAGTGTCCATGGGCTGTGGAAGATTAAATGGGTGGGTAGAGTCCATGATAGGGTAGAGTGTACATGGGCTGTGGGAGGAGATTAAATGGGTGGGTAGAGTCCATGATAGGGTAGAGTGTACATGGGCTGTGGGAGGAGATTAAATGGCTGGATAGAGTCCATGATAGGGTAGAGTGTACATGGGCTGTGGGAGGAGATTAAATGGGTGGGTAGAGTCCATGATAGGGTAGAGTGTAAAGGGCTGTGGGAGGAGATTAAATGGGTGGGTAGAGTCTATGATAGGGGAGAGTGTACATGGGCTGTGGGAGGAGATTAAATGGGTGGGTAGAGTCTATGATAGGGGAGAGTGTACATGGGCTGTGAGAGGAGTTGGTTTGATGGACCAAATGATATTTCCTTATCCCATGGTTACTAGCATTCTTGTTTGTTACACACCAGTGAAAGAATATCTGGTCAGGGGTTGAGTTTATTATGACACAAATGCATCAGTGAACTATTGAGCTTTACCGCACAAGCTGCAAACGCAGATCAGCGATTATTCAGCTGTCGAAATAAATGACTCTGGCTTGTATGAAAGTGCAGTCAAAAGCAAATACCACTCCCATCAGTAATGTACTTCACACAGGGAGCAGCAAGACTCTGAACAGAACAACAATTGCATTGGGTCATGATGTTTATAAATGAACTTGCATTTCTCTAGTGCCTTTCAAGACCTCAGGATGTTCAAAGCGCTTTACAGTCAATGATTTTTGGATATTAAGGGAATCAAGGGATATGGGGATAGTGCGGGAAAGTGGAGATGAGGTAGAAGATCAGCCATGATCTCATTGAATGGCGGAGCAGGCTCGAGGGGCCGAATGGCCTACTCCTGCTCCTATTTCTTATGTTCTTATGAAGTACTTTTGAAGTGCAGTCATTATTGTAATGTAGGAAACGCGACAGCCAATTTGCGCACAGCAAGCTCCCACAAACAGCGTTATGATAATGGCTAGATGATCTGTTTTTTAGTGATCTTGATTGAGGGATAGATATTGGCCAGGACACCAGGTAGAACTCCCCTGCTCTTCTTCGAAATAGTGCCGCGGGATCTTTTACGTCCACCTGAGTGGGCAGATAGGGCCTCAGTTTAACGTCTCATCTGAAAGACGGCACTTCCGACAGTGCAGCGCTCCTGCAGTCCTGCACTGGAGTGTCAGCCTAGATTTATGTGCTCAGTGGGACTTGAACCCACAGCCTTCTGACTCAGAGGCTCGTGTGGAGCATAAACACCAGCATGGATCAGTTGGGCCGAGTGGCCTGTTTCTGTGCTGTAATAAATCCAATAGGGAATTCAGGAGCAACTTCTTCACCCAGAGAGTGGTGAGAATGTGGAACTCGCTACCACAGGGAGTGGTTCAGGAGAATAGCAGAGATGCATTTAAGGGGAAGCTAGATAAAAAGAGAGGAAGGGATAAACCAAGCAATTACAGGCCAGTTAGTTTAACCTCGGTGGAGGGCAAATTACTGGAATCAATTCTGAGGGACAGTATAAACCTTCATTTAGAAAGGCACAGGTTAATCAAGGACAGTCAGCATGGTTTTGTTAAGGGAAGGTCGTGTCTGACTAACTTGATTGAATTCTTTGAGGAGGTAACAAGGAAGGTTGATGAGGGCAGTGCATTTGATGTAGTCTACATGGATTTTAGCAAGGCTTTTGACAAGATCCCACATGGCAGGCTGATCAAAAAAGTAAAAGCCCATGGGATCCAAGGGAGAGTGGCAAATTGGATCCAAAACTGGCTCAGTGGCAGGAAGCTAAGGGTAATGGTTGAGGGGAGTTTTTGCGCCTGGAAGGCTGTTTCCAGTGGGGTTCTACAGGGCTCAGTACTAGGTCCCTTACTTTTTGTAGTATACATTAATGATTTAGACTTAAATGTAGGGGGCATGATAAAGAAATTTGCAGATGATACAAAAATTGGCCATGTGGTTGACAGTGAGGAGGAAAGCTTCAGACTGCAGGAAGATATCGACGAACTGGTCAGTTGGGCAGAAAAGTGGCAAATGGAATTCAATCCGGAAAAGTGTGAGGTAATGCATTTGGGGAGGGGCAACAAGGCAAGGGAATACACAATTAATGGGAGGATACTGAGAGGTGTGGAGGAACAGAGGGACCTTGGAGTGTATGTTCACAGATCCTTAAAGGTAGCAGGACAGGTCGATAAAGTAGTTAAAAAGGCATACGGAATGCTTTTCTTTATTAGCTGAGGCAATAGAATATAAGAGCAGGGAAGTTATGCTAGAACTGTATACAACACTGGTTAGGTCACAGCTAGAGTACTGCATGCAGTTCTGGTCACCACATTACAGGAAAGATGTGATTGCACTCAAGAGGGTGCAGAGGAGATTTACGAGGATGTTGCCAGGACTGGAGAATTTTAGCTATGAGGAAAGATTGGATAGGCTGAGGTGGTTTTCTTTGGAACAGAGGAGGCTTAGGGGAGATTTAATTGAGGAGTATAAAATTATGAGGGGCCCAGATAGGGTGGATAGGAAGGACCTATTTCCCTTAGCAGAGAGGTCAAGAACCAGGGGGCATAGATTTAAAGTAGTTGGTAGAAGGATTAGAGGGGAGATGAGGAAAAGAAAATTCGCCTTGAGGGTGGTGGGGTCTGGAACTCACTGCCTGAAAGGGTGGTAGAGGCAGAAACCCTCATCACATTTAAAAAGTACTCGGATATGCACTTGAAGTGCCGTAACCTGCAGGGCTACGGACCAAGAGCTGGAAAGTGGGATTAGGCTGGAGAGCTCTTTTCCGACCAGCACGGACACGATGGGCCGAATGGCCTCCTTCTGTGTCGTTCTATGTAATTCTAAGTAAGTCTGCCTTGCTTGTGCTGGGTTCCCGATTTCAGCTGAGGAAGCTTTGCCCTGGTGGGAGCGAGAGGTGATCGAAGGGGGACTTTGAATGTACTCGGTGACCCTGAATGATGCGTGGTGCCCGCTAGTCCCCTGGACGCCCCGCCATGACTCTGCAGGAGATTGATTTACTGCTCCTTCACACGCAGCCTGAATTTATGAGCTGAGCCGTGTTGCTAATGTTAAGATTGGCTTCTGTCCAGTCGCTGGTCTGTGTATCTCAAGCCGCCTTCCTCTGAGCTGCTTGCTGCTCTTTATCCAGCACCTGTTGGCGATCTGGAAAATGATCCTTCCTAACTCCTTGGCAGCAGCGACTCTTCCCGAGCCTGCTTACGCGGTGAGAACCTGTCCATTGTCTGGATAGCACCCGCAGTGTTAAAGCCTGCAGCTCCTGCCTCAGTATCTGAGCAGCTCCTTCTTAAATTCTGGCTCTTCTTGTCACCCAACATTTTTCGCCATCCGTTGCACAAGGCAGACATGACAGGGGCAGCGTTCCCTGTGAGCTGCGCTTTGTTCTGCGCGGCCTGTTTCTTTTAATGTGCGGTCCCTTTAAATTTCTGTGCATGCGCGGTGTTTGCAAAGTAAAACCCAGTGAGCGGCCTGCGCGGGGACCTTGCAGATTACTGCGCAGCCGCTCGTGTGCGCGCACCTTAGCGGGAACATTGGGCGGAGACTTCCGAGTGGTTGGTACGTTAAGGATCAGGGAATGCTATTTAGTCGCCAGAGGTCACCAGTACCCATCAAAAGTCATACTTCTAGTATGCTAACTCTCACATTAAAGTTCAACCCCTCCAGTACCCTAAAACTCCCATCAAAGGATGATACCAGAAAGAAAATTACAAAATGCTACAGTTCAGAGGGACCTGGGGGTCCTTGTGCATGAAACACAAAAAGTTAGCATGCAGGTACAGCAAGTAATCAAAAAGGCAAATGGAATGTTGGCCTTTATTGCAAGGGGGTTGGAGTATAAAAGCAGGGAAGTCCTGCTACAACTGTACAGGGTATTGGTGAGACCACACCTGGAGTGCTGCGTACAGTTTTGGTCTCCTTATTTAAGGAAGGATATACTTGCATTGGAGACAGTTCAGAGACGATTCACGAGGTTGATTCCTGGGATGAAGGGGTTGACTTATGAGGAAAGGTTGAGCAGGTTGGGCTTATACTCATTGGAATTTAGAAGAATGCGAGGTGATCTTATTGAAACATATAAGATTCTGAGGGGGCTCGACAAGGTAGATGAAGAGAGGATGTTTCCCCTCGTGGGGAAATCTAGAACTCGGGGGCATAGTTTCAGAATAAAGGGTCGCCCTTTTAGAACTGAGATGAGGAGGAATTTCTTCTCTCAGAGGGTCGTAAATCTGTGGAATTCTCTGCCCCAGAAAGCCATGGAGGCTGGGTCATTGAATACATTTAAGGTGGAGATAGACAGATTTTTGTAAGATAAGGGAGTGAAGGGTTATGGGGAGCGGGCAGGGAAGTGGCCCAAGATCAGCCATGATCTTATTGAATGGCAGAGCAGGCTCAAGGGGCCAAGTGGCCTATTCCTGCTCCTATTTCTTATGTTCTTAAAGACTTGCATTTATATAGCGTCTTTCATGACCACCGGATGTCTCAAGGCACTTTACAGCCAATAAAGTACTTTTTTGTAATGTGTGAAATACGGCAGCCAATTTGCACACAGCAAGCTCCTACAAACAGCAATGTGATAAAGACCAGATAATCTGTTTTTGTTACGTTGATTGAGGGATAAATATTGGCCAGGACACCGGGGATACCTCCCCTACACTTCTTTGAAATAGTGGCCATGGGATCTTTTACATCCACCTGAGAGAGCAGACGGGGCCTCGGTTTAACATCTCATCTGAAAGACGGCACCTCCGACAGTGCAGCACTCCCTCAGTACTGACCCTCCGACAGTGCAGCGCTCCCTCAGTACTGCACTGGAGTGTCAGCCTAGAACTGTGTGCTCAAGTCTCTGGAGAGGGACTTGAACCCACAACCTTCTGACTCAGAGGTGAGGGTGCTGCCCACTGAACCACAGTTGATACATCTAAGAGGTTCTGCTTATCAAGAAAGATTGAACAGGCTGGGGCTCATTTCTCTGGAAAAGAGAAGGCTGAGGGGTGACCTGATAGAGTCTTCAAAATTAAATCCCATCAACGTATCCTTCTATTCTTTTCTCCCTCAAATGTTTATCCAGCTTCCCGTTAAATACATCTATACTATTCGCCTCAACCACTCCCTGTGGCAGCGAGTTCCACATTCTCACCACTCTCTGGGTAAAGAAGTTTCTCCTGAATTCCCTATTGGATTTATTAGTGACTATCTTATATTGATGGCCCCTAGTTCTGGTCTCCCCCACAAGTGGAAACATCTTCTCTACCTCTACCCTATCGAAACCCTTTCATAATTTTAAAGATCTCTATCAGGTCACCCCTCAGCCTTCTGTTTTCTAGCCTGTTCAGCCTTTCCTGATAGATATAACCTGTAGTTTGTTTTTTAAGTCAATGATTTTAAATCAGGTCACTCGCAGGTTAAAAATAGCATTATTTTTGGTGATAAACCCATCTTCAACTGTATTAATAAAACTGGCGAGAGAGCTACCCATCGAGCCACGGCTGACACTCTAGATCATTGCTGCTGGGCACTTTCCTGTTTTATTATTTATTGCAGTTTCCATTTTAATTTCCTATCCCCGAGCCCCTCCCCAACCGAAAAAAAAACACAACAAAGGGAACCTTCGGAAGAAACTTTTTTAACCGCAGGAAAAAGTATCCGTGAAACGTAAGATTTATTCCTGAAGTCTTCTTCTGGCTGTCTCTTGTTGACTAGGGGCAGTCATGAGCAGGCGGGGCATCAGCGACCAGAGAGGAAACAGCAGGCAGCAAGCAGACGGAGAGCTTGACTGAAGAAATTCACTCACTCACACACACACACACACACACACGCGGCAGGATCTGACCGAGCCGACAAACTTGGGATCCTCCAGGGTGAGTAGAAATGGCTTCTCTGAACCTCCCTTCACAGATCGGGCGAGCCGGGCGTCTGGGATGGATCCAACACAAGCAACAGTGCTTTTCCCCCCGACGCCCGACCAGCCCCTGAGTTGATTTAAACAAAAGGGAAAGTGAGCAACAAGAGTGCTATCGTAAGAGTGTCTCAGAGTCGGTTCCTGCCGCTGCCTTAAGTGTTGGGACCAAGCAACGGTGAGACCAAAGGCTCGGTGTTATAGTAGAGAGAAAAAAAGCAAACTGGAGAATGAACCCCCCCCCCCTCCCCCAAAGAGTGTCTCGTGTAAACTAATCAGTGTTTTTATTCACCAAGTTCCAAGGGGATAGAGTTTCTGCTTCGGGTGCAATCGGGAAATTGCGCCCCAAATGCACTTGCCAAATTGCACTGGTTATGTTGGGCTGCAAGTTCGTTTGATTAATCACAAAAGGGTAAAATATTCCGCGATTCCATCATCTTCCGTGCACGGGCTCGACGGGCCGAATGGCCTCCTGCGCTGTCACCATTCTATGATTCTATGAACCAGTGCAATCAGTCAGCGTAATGGACCGTTTTTTTTTCCAAATTTCCTTGATGTATGGAAGAGTGGTAACCATGTGTTCCACTCTTTTTTTTGGCTGCGCTGCGCTGCGCTGCGCGGCCCATTCAAATTTTCGCGCCGGCGCGGTTTCTCCCCCATTACAGAAGCCGGTGAGCGGCCTGCGCGGGACCTCCAGAGCGCCGCGCGGCCGTGCAGCTTAGCGGGAAGGTTGGTGTTACGTAACCTGGTGCGGTTTTACCAGCGCAGCTGAAAACGGGTTTATCACCGAAAATAAGCATTTTCAATCCGTGCCCAAGTCCTCCGCCTGAGAGGAAACCGAGTTTGAAATCACGAAAGATGACTTCAACTGCACTGAAACCTTTACTGGTTCCGTTGGTGGACACCAGTCAGTTCCTTGGTAAATCAAATATTTTTTGACATGACAAAACTTTTAAAACGTGCCGAAGAAAGAACGAACGATCGCAATCTGAAGCGCCTTCCCGAACCAGCGCAATCAGCAGAATCTCGCAGTGTCGACCAGGGGGTGTGTGGCCAGTGTTGTGTCAGCCGTGGCTCAGTGGGTAGCACTCTCTCGCCTCTGAGTCAGAAGGTTGTGGGTTCATAGTCCCCACTCCAGGGGCTTGAGCTGACGCTCCAGTGCAGTGCTGAGGGAGTGCCGCACTGTCGGAGGTGCCGTCTTTCGGACGAGACGTTAAACCTGAGGCCCCGTCTGCTCTCTCGGGTGGACGTAAAAGATCCCGCGGCCATTATTTCGAAGAAGAGCAGGGGGAGTTCTCCCCGGTGTCCTGGGGCCAATATTTATCCCTCAACCAACATCACTAAAAACAGATGATCTGGTCATTATCACATTGCTGTTTGTGGGAGCTTGCTGTGCGCAAATTGGCTGCCCCGTTTCCTACATTACAACAGTGACAGTACTTAATTGGCTGTAAAGCGCTTTGAGACGTCTGGTGGTCGTGAAAGGCGCTGTAGAGATGCAAGTCTTTCTTGGGGACGTGTGGCCAGTGTTGTGTAGCGGAGCCTGACTCGGGCGAATTAAATCTTAAACCAGCGTAAAAGATGGTGGAAAACATGACCATAAGTGGTTTAGGGTGTAACTCACTTACGTTTAAAGTCCCACGGCCTTTTGTACTGGATCGGCCGATTCTGCCCAGATTAAGCTGATATAACACGTGGAAACCCGACGCCCCCCCCCACCCCCAACACCCACAAGAGGTTATTTTCGGCTGCCTGAGCTCAGACTGTGGACTGATTGGTGGCACGGGGGTCATGTGAAGGGCGGTGTTTATTTTTAAGACCTTTTCTGAATCACTTTTTTTTTGTACTTTTTCGTCAGAAAGACAAAAGGCTGCAAAGTCGGGTCCCTCTCGTGTGTTTGCTCCTTAAAACCTACCTCTTTGACCCTCACCTGTCCTAATTTATCCTTATGTGGCTCGGTGTCAAATTTTTTGTCTTAAAATACTCCTGTGCAGCGCCTTGGGATGTTTTACTACGTTAAAGGCGCTATATAAATACAAGTTGTTGTTGTTGTAGTTGAAGAAAATCTTTTTTACGCAGCGAGTGGTTAGGATCTGGAATGCGCTGCCTGAAAGGGTGGTGGAGGCAGACTCAATCGCAGCTTTCAATAGGGAATTGGATAAGTACCTGAAAGCAGGGCTATGGGGAAAGGGCCGGGGTGGGGGGGGGGTCCAGCTGAAGTGCTGTTGCAGAGAGCCGGCACAGGCTCGACGGGCCGAATGGCCTCCTTCTGTGCTGGAACCATTCTATGATGATTGAGAGTAGATTGATGGGGCAGTAATTGGCCGGATTGGATTTGTCCTGCTTTTTGTGGACAGAATTGAGATTGTCACATGAGTATGTACCATGTACCTGGTGGGTAGTGTCCTCACGTGTGATGGTGGTATCTGTGTTGATGATCTGGCATGTCTTGTTGTCACATGAGTATGTACCATGTACCTGGCAGGACATACCTGGGCAGTTTTCCACTTTGTCGGATAGATGCCAGTGTTATAGCTGTACTGGAACAGCTTGGCTAGAGGCGCGGCTAGTTCTGGAGCACAAGTCTTCAGCACGACAGCCGGGGTGTTATCGGGGCCCATAGCCTTTGCTGTATCCAGTGCGCTCAGCCGTTTCTTGATATCATGTGGAGTGAGTCAAATTGGCTGAAGACTGGCTTCTGTGATGGTGGGGACCTCGGGAGGAGGCCGATATGGATCATCCTCTCGGCACTTCTGGCTGAAGATGGTTGCAAACGCTTCAGCCTTGTCTTTTACACTCATATGCTGGGCTCCACCATCATTGAGGATGGGGATATTCATGGAGCCTCCTCCTCCCGTTAGTTGTTTAATGGTCCACCACCATTCAGGACTGGATGTGGCAGGACTGCCTCACCCGATACTCACAGAGGTGCAACACTCTTTCCCCCCCTCCCCCGGGGATTGGACTGGGATCTTCCTAACCCAAACCATTCATTGCCACAGCAGGCAAGGCCGTTTTGCCCTGTGTGGGAGGTAGCTGGGTCACTTTGTGTCAGCTGTGGCTCAGTGGGTAGCACTCTCTCTCTCTCACCTCTGAGTCAGAAGGTTGTGGGTTCAAGTCCCACTCCAGAGACTTGAGCACAAAATCTAGGTTGACATTCCCAGTGCAGTGCTGAGGGAGTGCTGCACTGTCGGAGGTGCCGTCTTTCGGATGAGACGTTAAACCGAGGCCCCGCCTGCTCTCTCAGGTGGATGTGAAAGATCCCACGGCAATATTTCGAAGAAGAGCAGGGGAGTTCTCCCCGGTGTCGTGGTCAATATTTATCCCTCAATCAACATCACTAAAACAGATTATTTGGTCATTATCACATTGCTGATTGTGGGAGCTTGCTGTGTGCAAATTGGCTGCTACGTTTCCTACATTACAACAGTGGCTACACTTCAAAAGTACTTCAGTATTAAAGCGCTTTGGGACGTCCTGTGGTTGTAAGAGGCGCTATAGAAATGCAAGTCTTTCTTTTTAATAGATTACATCATTCTAAAAGTGATTTGCAATGAAGCCCATCTTCTCTGACAGCGAGATTGCTGTCGTTTGGGAGCAAGGTCATGATGATCTAATCGATATCCTCGTGCTTCCCCTTTTAGAAAGTTTCAGAGAACAGTGGCCCTGGAAAGGGAGAGAATGGTGCGAGATCAAAATGCAGTCATTCCTAACCACATTACTGCTAATGTGTCATTAAAGGATTAGATTGCCAAATCTCCAGCACTCAAGGACATAAAGAGTTCAACAGTCTAATAAAGAAAGACTTGCATTTCTACAGTGCCTTTTAGGACCACAGGACGTCCCAAAGCGCTTTACCGCCAACAAAGTACTTTTTTTGAAGTGTGGTCACTGTTGTAATGTAGGAAACGCGGCAGCCAATTTGCGCACAGCAAGCTCCCACAAACGGCAATGTGATAATGACCAGATCATCTGTTTTTTTTTTAGTGATGTTGGTTTGAGGGATAAATATCGGTCAGGACACCGGCCCTCATTTTAACATCTTATCCGAAAGACGGCACCTCCGACAGTGCGGCGCTCCCTCAGCACTGCACTGGGAGAGTCAGCCTGGGATTTCTGTGCTCAAGTCTCTGGAGTGGAACTTGAACCCACAACCTTCTGACCCCGAGGTAAGAGTGCTACCCACTTTTTTTTAATATACTATTTATTGAACAATAAAAACATTTACAACATCGTGATCATTCCATTGTATCATACAAATCCATTCCGCCGCTCTGCACAGCCATTCCTCCACCACGTATTAACATCAAAACCTGAAGTTTAATTTGTCTCCCATAATATATACTAATCTAGTGTACTTTAAAAATTGATCAGTAATCATGGCTCCGAATAAGGGAAGTATGCCTGATAATCCCCCATCATTTAATCTCCGGCCCTTCCCTCCTCTCATGCTCCTTCCCAACTTTTCGGGCAGCTGTTGCTTTCTCCTGCAGCCTCCGGCTCTTTTTCACCTCCTGTTTGAACCTTCCCTGCAGTTTCAGCCTCTTCCTTACATTAGGTTTGGGCCGAGGAGCTGCCCCTTCTCCCTCCTTCTGCCCCTCACTAACCTTTCCCTTTCCACACGATGCCACCCCACCCCCCACTGTCTCTGTCCCCCGACACCTGCCCTTTAACTTGCACTGGCCGCCGCCAAACCGCCCCCCTGACCCTGTCGGACATATTACGGGAACAGTAGCGTAGTGGTAATGTCACTGGGCTAGTAATCCAGAGGCCTGGACTAATGATCCAGAGACGTGAGTTCAAATCCCACCACGGCAGCTGGGGAATTTAAATTCAGTTAATTAAATAAATCTGGAATAAAAAGCTAATATCAGTAATGGTGAGCATGAAAGTATCGGATTGTTGTAAAAACCCATCTGGTTCCCTATTAGGGAAGGAAATCTGCCATCCTTACCTGGTCTGGCCTATATGTGACTCCAGATCCACAGCAATGTTGACTCTTAACTGCCCTCTGAAATGGCCTAGCAAGTCACTCGGTTGTAACTAACCGCTACGAAACAAAATAATAAGAATGAATCGGACGGATCACTCGGCATCGACCTTGGCACGGACACGGCAACGGCACACCCAGCCCAGTCAACCCTGCAAAGTCCTCCTCACCAACATCTGGGGACTTGTGTCAAAATTGGGAGAGCTGTCCCACAGACTAGTCAAGCAACAGCCTGACATAGTCACAGAATCATACCTTTCAGCCAATGTCCCGAACACCTCCATCACCATCCCTGGGTATGTCTTGTCCCACCGGCAGGATAGACCCACCAGGGGTGGTGGCACAGTGGTATACAGTCGGGAAGGAGTGGCCCTGGGAGTCCTCAACATTGACTCCGGACCCCATGAAGTCGCATGGCTTCAGGTCAAGCATGGGCAAGGAAACCTCCTGCTGATTACTACCTACCGCCCTCCCTCAGCTGAAGAATCAGTACTCCTCCATGTTGAACACCACTTGGAAGAAGCACTGAGAGTAGCAAGGACACAGAATGTACTCTGGGTGGGGGACTTCAATGTCCATCACCAAGAGTGGCTCGGTAGCACCACTACTGACCGAGCTGGCCGAGTCCTGAAGGATATAACTGCCAGTCTGGGCCTGCGACAGGTGGTGCGTGAACCAACAAGAGGGAAAAACCTACTTGACCTCGTCCTCACCAATCTACCTGTCGCAGATGCATCTGTCCATAACGGCATTGGCAGCAGTGACCACCGCACAGTCCTTGTGGAGACGAAGTCCTGTCTTCACACTGAGAACACCCTCCATCGTGTTGTGTGGCACTACCACCGTGCTAAATGGGATAGATTCAGAACAGATCTAGCAGCTCAAAACTGGGCATCTATGAGGCGCTGTGGGCCATCAGCAGCAGCATGGCCCGGCATATCCCTCACTCTACCATTACCACCAAGCCAGGGGACCAACCCTGGTTCAATGAGGAGTGTAGAAGAGCATGCCAGGAGCAGCACCAGGCGTACCTAAAAATGAGGTGCCAACCTGGGGAAGCTACAACACCAGGACTACATGCATGCTAAAAAGCGGAAGCAGCATGCTATAGACAGGGCTAAGCGATCCCACAATCAACGGATCAGATCAAAGCTCTGCAGTCCTGCCACATCCAGTCGAGAATGGTGGTGGACCATTAAACAACTAAAGGGAGGAGGAGGCTCCAAGAATATCCCCATCCTCAATGATGGTGGAGCTCAGCACGTGAGTGCAAAAGACAAGGCTGAAGCGTTTGCAACCAACTTCAGCCAGAAGTGCCGAGTGGATGATCCATATCGGCCTATTGCCGAGGTCCCCACCATCACAGAAGCCAGTCTTCAGCCAATTCGATTCACTCCAAGTGATATCAAGAAACGACTGAGCGCACTCGATACAGAAAAGGCTATGGGCCCCGACAACATCCCAGCTATCATGCTGAAGACTTGTGCTCCAGAATTAGCCGCGCCTCTAGCCAAGCTGTTCCAGTACAGCTACAACACTGGCATCTATCCGACAATGTGGAAAACTGACCAAGTATGTCCTGTCCACAAAAAGCAGGACAAATCCAACCCGGCCAATTACCGCCCCATCAGTCTACTCTCAATCATCAGCAAAGTGATGGAAGGTGTCATCGACAGTGCTATCAAGCGGCACTTACTCACCAAAAACCTGCTCACTGATGCCCAGTTTGGGTTCCGCCAAGACCACTCGGCTCCCGACCTCATTACAGCCTTGGTCCAAACATGGACAAGGGAGCTGAATTCCAGAGGTGAGGTGAGAGTGACTGCCCTTGACATCAAGGCAGCATTTGACCGAGTGTGGCATCAAGGAGCCCTAGTAAAACTGAAGTCAATGGGAATCAGGGGGAAAACACTCCACTGGCTGGAGTCATACCTAGCACAAAGGAAGATGGTTGTGGTGGTTGAAGGTCAATCATCACTGCCCCAGGATATCGCTGCAGGAGTTCCTCAGAGCAGTGTCCTAGGCCCAACCATCTTCAGCTGCTTCATCAATGACCTTCCATCCAACATAAGGTCAGAAATGGGGATGTTCGCTGATGACTGCACATTGTTCAGCACTATTTGCAACTCCACAGATAATGAAGTAGTCCATGCCCGCATGCAACAAGACCTGGACGATGTTCAGGCTTGGGCTGATAAGTGGCAGGTATCATTCACGCCACAGAAGTGCCAGGCAATGACGATCTCCAACAAGCGAGAGTCTAACTACCTCCCCTTGACATTCAATGGCATTACCATCGCCGAATCCCCCACTATCAACATCCTGGGGGTCACCATTAACCAGAATCTTAACTGGACCAGCCACATAAATACTGTGGCAACAAGAGCAGGTCAGAGGCTAGGTATTCTGCGGCGAGTGTCTCACCTCCTGACTCCCCAAAGTCTTTCCACCATCTACAAGGCACAAGGAAGGAGTGTGATGAATACTCTCCACTTGCCTGGATGAGTGCAGCTCCAACAACACTCAAGAAGCTCGACACCATCCAGGACAAAGCAGCCCGCTTGATTGGCACTCCATCCACCACCTTAAACATTCACTCCCTCCACCACCGGCGTACCGTGGCTGCAGTGTGTACCATCTACAAGATGCACTGCAGCAACTCGCTAAAGCTTCTTCGGCAGCACCTCCCAAACCCACGACCTCTTTCACCTAGAAGGACAAGGGCAGCAGGCGCATGGAAACACCACCACCTCCAAGTCACACACCATCCTGACTTAGAAATATATCGCCGATCCTTCATCGTCGCCGGGTCAAAATCCTGGAACTCCCTCCCTAACAGCACTGTGGGAGTACCTTCACCACACGGACTGCAGCGGTTCAAGAAGGCGGCTCACCACCACCTTCTCGAGGGCAACTAGGGATGGGCAATAAATGCTGTCATTGCCAGCGACAGCCACATCCCATAAATGAATTTTAAAAAAAACCGTCCGGCGATAGGTCAGGGGGCGTAATGGAAGTTTGCGGCCGGGGCGCTGCGCACGGCGATGACGTCATCACCAGCGGTGCAGCGGCGCGGGGCACTAGCGGCTACCGCCGCCACTAACCTCCCACTGAATTTCGCGGGAGGCATTAGCGGCGCCGTGCCCGGGCACTAGGGGATTTGCGTCCAGTTAGCGCCCCCCCAAGGGATGTTAACGAGATGCGCAAACCAACCCAATTTTCCCCCCTTAATCTTTACCATGCCCTGAGTAAGAAAGTCTTGCTGCAATTGTAAAGGGCTTTGGTGAGACCACACCTGGAGTACTAAGCACAGTTTCGGTCTCCTTATCTGAGGAAGGATATACTTGCATTAGAGGTGGTTCAACGAAGATTCACTGGACTGATTCCTGGGATGAGAGGGCTGTCTAATGAGAAGAGCTTGAGTAGAATAAGAACATAAGGACAGAAGAAACAGGAGCAGGAGTCGGCCAATCGGCCCCTCGAGCCTGCTCCGCCATTCAATAAGATCATGGCTGATCCAATCTTGTCCTCAATGCCACTTTCCCGCTTTCTCCCCATACCCCTTGAGTCCCTTGTAGTTCAAATGTCTGTCGATCTCTGCCTTGAATATATTCAGTGACTCCGCCTCCACAGCTCTCCGGGGTAGAGAATTCTAAAGATTCACGATCCTCTGAGAGAAGAAATTCCTTCTCATCTCCATCTTAAATGGGCGACCCCTTATTCTGAAACTATGCCCCCTAGTTCTAGATACCCCCACTAGGGGAAACATCCTCTCAGCATCTACCCTGTCAATCCCCCTCAGAATCTTATATGTTTCAATAAGATCACCTCTCATTCTTCTAAACTCCAATGAGTATAGGCCCAACCTGCTCAACCTTTCGTCATACGTCAACCCCTTCATCCCAGGAATCAACCTAGTGAACCTTCTCTGTACTGCCTCCAATGCAAGTATATCCTTCCTTAAATATGGAGACCACAACTGTACGCAGTACTCCAGGTGCGGTCTCACCACCGCCCTGTAAAGTTGCATCAAAACTTCCTTACTTTTATACTCCATACCCCTTGCAATAAAGGCCAACATTCCATTAGCCTTCCTAATTACTTGCTGTACCTGCATGCTAAGTTTTTGTGTTTCATGTACTAGGACCCCCAGATCCCTTTGTACCACAGCATTTTGTAGTCTCACTCCATTTAAATACTAATTTGCTTTTTCATTCTTCCTTCCAAAGTGGATAACCTCACATTTTCCCACATTGTACTCCATCTGTCAAATTTTTGCCCACTCACTTAACCTATCTGTATCCCTTTGCAGACTCTTTGTGTCCTCCTCACAACTTGCTAACCCACCTATCTTTGTATCATCAGCAAATTTGGCTACAGTACACTCGGTCCCTTCATCCAAGTCATTGATATAGATTGTAAATAGTTGAGGCCCCAGCACTGATCCCTGTGGAATGGGCCTACATTCTTCGGAGTTTAGAAGAATGAGAGGTGATCTCATTGAAACACATAAAATTCTTAAAGGGCTTGACAGGGTAGATGCTGAGAGGCTGTTTCCCCTGTCTGGAGGGTCTAGAACTAGGGGATATAATCTCAGGATAAGGGGTCGGCCATTTAGAACTGAGATGAAGAGAAATTTCCACTCGGAGGGTGGTGAATCTTTGGAATTCTCTACCCCAGAGGGCTGTGGAGGTTCAGTCGTTGAGTATATTCAAGACTGAGATCGATAACATTTTGGGCACTAGGGAAATCAAGGGATATGGGGTTGGGCGGGAAAGTTGAGTTGATGTGGAAGTTCAGCAAGATCTTATTGAATGGCGGAGCAGGCTCAAGGGGCTGTATGCCCTACTGCTGCTCCTAATTTTTATGAGAAGTCGCACAACACCAGGTTATAGTCCAACAGTTTTATTTGAAATCACAAGCTTTCGGAGCGCAGCTCCTTCGTCACCTGATGAAGGAGCAGCGCTCCGAAAGCTTGTGATTTCAAATAAAACTGTTGGACTATAACCTGGTGTTGTGCGACTTCTCACATTTGTCCAACCCCAGTCCAACACCGGCATCTCCACATCAGGCCTAATTTTTATGTTCTTAGGTTCTTACGTGAGGGAGAGTCTACCTGCTGGATGACAATGTATCTGTGGGAAGAGAGTCAATGACAATGGTTGGAGACTGGATATAGTGCGGCTACAGAGAAATGAAGGAACGTTCAACTGGGAACCTAGGTTTCAAGGGCTGGAGAGCACACGTGATGCTCGGACTGGTTAAGTAAGCAAAGTCAGGGCATGGGAAAGATTAAGAATTCATTTAGACGGTTTTGCTGTTTATTGATGTCCGCCTCCTGAGTTAGCCATGGGTTGATTAAAAAAAGATTTATTTCAAAGTCTTGAAGTCGGGAGTACGAACAGGACTGTCTCCTCAAGAAAATCTTTGATCCTAAAGTTGGCTTGTTCCCCAAGACCCAGAGATGGAAGATTGCTGGGGGGCGGATGTCCTTGGCTGCTCGCCCATAGTATCTCAACGCAGAGGATTGCCTCACGGGTTCTCCAGAGCAGCTGCCGTAAGATTAGCGGCAGATCGGGAAAAAACCCCGAGGAAATCCTGGCAGCCAAAGTCTATTCCATCGTGAGTATTTGTGTTCACCAAATTCAGGAATGTCGCCAAGGAATGTGAGTGTGGCTCTCAGCTGACAAACCTTTCATCGAATCTAGAATGGTTACAGCACAGAAGAAGGCCATTCGGCCCGTCGAGCCCGTGCCGGCTCTCTGCCAGAGCACTTCAGCTAGTCCCACTCCCCCCGCCCTTTCCCCGTAGCCCAGCAAATTCTTTTCCTTCAGGTACTTATCCAATTCCCTTTTGAAAGCCGTGATTGAGTCTGCCTCCACCACCCTCTCAGGCAGTGCATTCCAGATCCTAACCACATGCTGAGTAAAAAAGTTTTTCCTCGTGTCGCCTTTGGTTCTTCTGCCAATCACCTTAAATCTGTGTCCTCTGGTTCTCGACCCTTCTGCCAATGGGAACAGATTCTCTCTACTCTGTCCAGACCCCTCATGATTTTGAACACCTCTATCAAATCTCCTCTCAATCTTCTCTGCTCTAAGGAGAACAACCCCAGCTCCTCCAGTCTATCCACGTAACTGAAGTTCCTCATCCCTGGAATCATTCTCGTAAATCTTTTCTGCACCCTCTCTAATGCCTTCACACTCTTCCTAAAGTGCGGTGCCCAGAATTGGACACAGTACTCCAGTTGAGGTCGAACCAGTGTTTTACAAAGGTTCATCATAACTTCCTTGCTTTTGTACTCTATACCTCTATTCGTGAAGCCCAGGATCCCATAAGCTTTTTTAACTGCTTTCTCAACCTGCCCTGCCACCGTCAACGATTTGTGCACATATACCCCCAGGTCTCTCTGTTCATGCACCCACTTTAGGATTGTACCCTTTAGTTTATATTTCCTCTCTTCATTCTTTCTACCAAAATGTATCACTTCGCACTTTTCTGCGTTAAACTTCATCTGCCACGTGTCCGCCCATTCCACCAGCCTGTCTATGTCTTCTTGAAGTCTATCACTATCCTCCTCACTGTTCACTAAACTTCCAAGTTTTGTTTCATCTGCAAATTTTGAAATTGTGCCCTGTACACCCACATCCAAGTCATTAATATAAATTAAGAAAGCAGTGGTCCTAGAACCGACCCCTGGGGAACACCACTGTCTACCTTCCTCCAGTCCGAAAAGCAACCGTTCACCACTACTCTCTGTTTCCAGTCACTTAGCCAATTCTGTACCCATGCTGCCACTGTCCCTTTTATTCCAGTGGCTTCAACTTTGCTGGCAAGCCTATTATGTGGCACTTTATCAAACACCTTTTGGAAATCCAAAAAGAAAATACTGCAGATGCTGGAAAGCTGAAATAAAAACAGAAAATGCTGGAGATATTCAGCAGGTCAGGCAGCATCTGTGAAGAGAGAAACAGAGTTAACGTTTCAGGTCGATGACCTTTCATTAGAACTGGAAAAAAGCAGGAAATGGAACAGATTTTTAGCAAGTGTAGGAGCTGGGAAAGCGGGGAGGGGATGAAAGAACAAAAGGGAAAGTCTGTGATAGGATAGACGGCAGGAGAGGTTAAGAGACATTAAGAGATATTCAAGGCAAAAGGAGATGGTAATGGGACAGGTTAAGAAACAAAGGATGGCTCTGGATGAAGTGTAAATTGCGCTGGCAGAATGTGGGAGAGAAGAAAAGAAAATACAAACAAACAAAAAACAAGTGTGGAAAAAAATATATATATGATAGGGCTGAAGTATGATCTGAAATTGTTGAAGTCTATGTTGAGTCCAGAAGGATGTAAAGTGCCTAATCGAAAGATGAGGTGCTGTTCCTCGAGCTTACGTTGAGCTTCAGTGGAACAATGCAAGAGGCCTTTTGGAAATCCTTGTACACCACGTCAACCACACTGCCCTCATCAACCCTCTCTGTTACCTCACAAAAAACTCGATCAAGTTGGTTAAACACGATTTGCCTTTAACAAATCCGTGCTGGCTTTCCTTAATTAATCCACACTTGTCCAAGTGACTGTTAATTTTGTCCCTGATTATTGTTTCTAAAAGCTTCCCCACTACCGAGGTCAAACTGACTGGCCTGTAGTTGCTGGGTTTATCTTTACACCCTTTTTTGAACAAGGGTGTAACATTTGCAATTCTCTAGTCCTCTGGCAGTACCCCAGTTTCTAAGGAGGATTGGAAGATTGTGGCCAGTATCTCCGCGATATCCTCCTTCACTTCCCTCAGCGACCTGGGATGCAACCCATCTAGTCCTGGTGACTTATCTACTTTAAGTACAGCCAGCCTTCCTAGTACCTCCTCTTTATCAATTTTTATCCCATCCAGTATCTTAACTACCTCCTCTTTCACTATGACTTTGGCAGCATCCTCTTCCTTGGTGAAGACAGATGCAAAGTACTCGTTTAGTATCTCAGCCATGCCCTCTGCCTCCATGCGTAGGTCTCCTTTTTGGTCCCTAATCGGCCCCACCCCTTCTCTTACTACCCGTTGTTTATTTATATGCCTACAGAAGACTTTTGGATTACCTTTTATGTTAGCTGCCATTCTATTCTCAGCCATGATCTTATTGAATGGCGGAGCAGGCTCGAGGGGCCAATTGGCCTACTCCTGCTCCTATTTCTTATGTTCTTATACCCTCTCTTTGCCCCTCTTATTTCGAATCTGTGTGTGTTTGTGAGTGTGCGCACACGTGTGTATAGGTGTCTCCATAAGTGCATGTTTCTGTGCGAGTGTATGTGAGCTATACCATCCGGTATTGCTGCTTAAAGATAGAGTGACTGGAGAATAAGGAGGAGAGAGAGGATCTGAGAGGGACTCAACAGTTGGAAACTAAATTACATAGGATATATGGCACAGAAACAGGCCATTCGGCCCAACCAGTCCATGCCGGCGTTTATGCTCCACTCAAGCCTCCTCCCATTCTTCCTCATCTAACTCTATCAGCATAACCCTCTATTCCCTTCCCCCTCATATGCTTATCTAGCCTCCCCTTAAATGCATCTATACTATTCGCCTCAACCACTCCCTGTGGTAGCGAGTTCCACATTCTCACCACTCTCTGGGTAAAGAAGGTTCTCCTGAATTCCCTATTGGATTTCCTGGTGACTATCTTATATTGTTGGCCTCTAGTTTTGCTCTTCTATTTCCAATTATTCCCCACTCCTGAGGTTTTGACCCCTGCTGGAGTACGAGTGCGTAGTTAAGGTATTTGCTGTCTTCTTTATCTAGCATGCCCTAGGTAAGCTATTCGTTGGTAAGATGTCCGTTGGTAAGATATTTGTTGGTAAGATGTTCGTTGGTAAGATGTTCACCATTCAGGTGTTTGCTCCGTTCGTTTCTTGTGTGTTTTAGTTACGATGTTCTTTTGTTAAGTTGCTCGCTCTGTCATTTTCCTTGCGTGCCGTGGGTAACATGCTGTTAGTTGCACCGGTCCCACTCTGCAGAGGCAGCCGATGACAACAGGTTTTCTAGCCAGTGCTGAGGACGCGGACGGGACTGGGATTATTTTTTGAAGCTGGCCGACGCTCCCTCTGTGCTGCGGTCGCTGAAGACCCTCCTGTAGAAACGGGAACGGGGTTAGATTCTCCTGCTGCTGAGCTTGGACGCCTCACATCACCCGGGTTCAGCCATTGTGGGGGAATGGGGTGGGGAGATTGCATGTCCCTGTGGGAACCCGACCGATTTTCCTGTATTCCCTGCACCCAGCCAATCCAACAGCCGCAGGTACAGGAAACTGCCTCCTTAAACTCTGAAACAGATCATTCAATGCAGTTTGAGGGATCTTGCTATGCGTAAAATGGCATTTGCCTATATAACAATAGTGCACTGTGGGCTTCAGAGTAACTCATTGAGCGTGAAGTGCTCTGAGACACTTCTGGGAGATGTAATAATGAACGACCTTATTTTTTACGTCCTTGTGTGAATTCTCAGGTTTTGCACTCGCCTGATGCCGCCCAGTGAATGGAGGCAGATCGCAGCCAATTGAAGTCCATCTTTCTAGTCCACCTTTCTTCGTGTGCGCCTGGGAACCTGGTAGGTTTCAGACTGATTTTGTGTCTGTATCAGTCCAGGAAACTATATTCCGCTAAAAAACAAGAACAAGCTCAACACTAATGAGACTCCATAGATGAATAAAGCCATAAGGGAAAAATTGAGGGTCAGGAAAGAGGCATACATTAAATACAAAAGGCCTTCGATAAGGTACCACATAATAGACTAATGAATAAGGTCAGAGAATGCGGAATCAGGGGACAAGTAGCGGAATGGATAGTTAGCTGGCTTCAGGACAGAAAGCAGAGAGTAGGAGTAAAGGGTAGCTATTCACAGTGGCAGAAGGTGGGTAGTTGTGTTCCACAAGGATCAGTGCTGGGACCACTGCTGTTCACAATTTACATTAACGATTTAGACTTTGGAATTAAAAGCACAATTTCTAAATTTGCAGATGACACCAAATTGGGGGGAGGGGATAGTCAATAGGAGGACTGCAACAAATTACAGGAGGACATTAATAAACTTGCAGAATGGGCATATAATTGGCAAATGAATTTCAACACAGATAAATGTGAGGTATTGGCCCAAAAATTAGACCTAATACGCGAGAGTACGCACTGTGTACTCTCGCGTATTAGGTCCCGAATTGCCGGTTTCCTGCATGCACTGCGCATGCGCGGGAAACCGGCACTTCGTGTATTGCAAAGGGGGCGGTTCCTAAGTGAACCGCGTGCGCACTACAGGTTGCGCGCACGCAGTGCACTTAGTTTTTTTTTCAGGTTTGAACGCGCAGGTAAGTGGTGAGGATTTTACACATAAAGAAAGCAGGCATAGGACCTCTTTTAACAAGGTAAGTAGTTAATTAAGTGTTATTTAAAAAAAATTTCAACAGGTTTATCTTTTTTAGAGACTTTAAAGAAAGGTAAGTTTATTTTTATAACTTTTAAAAAGATTTTAAATTTTTTCAAAAATTTAATTTTTTGTTTAAAGTGTTTAATTTATTTAACTATAGTTATTTTATTAATGTGATGGCTTTTTTTTAAATTTAATTGAGGTTTAGCTGTTCTTTTGGGGGCTTGTAGTATTCATAGCTTTGACAGCCCTTGCTGTCAAAACTATGAATGAAAGATGGTGTGCTGCCATTGGCTCTAACTGAATCACGTGATCCCAGAGCTCGCACGAACTAATTGTGCCTCTGGGATACGCAAGCACTGCACGGTTGCAACAGAGAGAGGCCCTGAAACTGAAGTTCGTGTGGGCCCGAAACAAAAAGGTAGGCGCGGAGTGCGATATCGTGGGGAATCCTTACCCCCGCGGGAACCATCGATGTTTAATTTCTGGGCCATTATATTTTGGTAGGAAGAATAGCGAGGTCACTTATTACTTGGAGGGTGCGAGTCTGGGTGGGATAGAGGAGCAAAGGGATCTCGGAGTACAAATACACAAATCGCTAAAAGTAGCGCCACAGGTTAGCAAGGCCATAAAAAAAGCAAACCAGGCACTAGGGTTTATTTCTAGAGGGATAGAATTGAAAAGTAGTGAAGTTATGCTAAACCTGTATCAAACCTTGGTTAGACCACACTTGGAGTACTGCGTACAGTTCTGGTTGCCATATTATAAAAAGGATATAGAGGCACTGGAGAGGGTGCAGAGAAGATTTACAAGGATGATACCAGAAATGTGAGGTTATACCGATCAGGAAAGGATGAACAGGCTGGGTCTCTTTTTCACTTGAAAAAAGAAGGCTGAGGGGTGACCTAATAGAGGTCTTTAAAATTATGAAAGGTTTTGATGGAGTGGATACAGAGAGAATGTTTCCACTTGTGGGGAAGAGCATAACTAGAGACCATCAATATAAGATAGACACCAAGAAATCCAAAAGGGAATTCAGGAGAAACTTCTTTACCCAGAGAGTGGTGAGAATGTGGAACTCGCTCCCACAGGGAGTGGTTGAGGCGAATAGTATAGATGCATTTAAGGGGAGGCTAGACAAGCATATGAGGGAGAAAGGAATCGAGAGTTACGCTGATAGATTTAGATGAGGAAAGACGGGAGGAGGCTCGAGTGGAGCACAAACGCCGGCTTGGGCTGGTTGGGTCGAATGGCCTGTTTCAGTGCTGTATATCCGATGTAATCCTATGTAATCTAACGGTGGGTCAGCTTTTCGTGCCCTCTCTTGTCTTAATCTGCACGTTATTTAGACCGTTGGTCCTCAAACTGGGGTCCGTGGAGACTCTCCAGGGAGCCCGCGAACTAAACCGCCACCGTCACAAGTTTCACATGAAACATATTGAAATGAAAAGGTTTCTAACCGGAGACTGCATCAGCAATGATAAATTAAATGCTATTAACACTAACAATAACCTTCCCCCACCCCCACCAACCTCGCTAAGCACCACATCTCTGCACACTGATTGTTTGGAAAGCTCCAGACAGGAACAGCGATTCACCATTTATTGGTTCTTAGACGCGTCAATCATACGGCAAGCTAACATCCGGTATGTGGAGAGGAATAGATAGATGGAATCGTACTTTAAAAACTAGGCTTAGGTTTTGTCCAATGGGGAAAAGCTCTGGAGTGCATCTATCTATAATTCATTTTTAATTATTGTGACATACAAACTCACGCACATACATACATATATCTCTATATATAAATCATTATTTTATGTTTTTAAAAAATCCATAAAATGATCCCGCCCCTTTTTCTGATTGGTGAGAGACCAATCGTTGGAGAGCGTTGATTGGATAAAGTAGCCGCCAATCATTCACCTGGTGTCGTTGTCAAACATCACACCAAGGATAGACAGAGTGCAGTGAGAAGCGGGCGCACCCATCTCACTGATATCTGTACGCAAATACCTGTTTTCTTAAAAGCATTATTAAAATGCTTTTTTTTGCAACAGTGTCAGCCGTGGCTCAGTGGGCAGCACTCTCTCTCTCTCTCTCGCCTCTGAGTCAGAAGGTTGGTGGGTTCAAGTTCCCACTCCACAGACTTTGAGCGCAAAAATCCACCCTGACACCCCAGTGCAGTACTGAGGGAGCGCTGCACTGTCAGAGGTACCGTCTTTCGGACGAGACGTTAAACCGAGGCCCTGTCTGCTCTCTCAGGTGGATGTAAAAGATCCCACGGCCACTATTTCGAAGAAGAGCAGGGGAGTTCTCCCCGGTGTCCCGGGGCCAATATTTATCCCTCAATCAACATCACTAAAAAACAGATTATTTTGGTCATTATCTCATTGCTGTATGTGGGAGCTTGCTGTGCGCAATTGGCTGCTGTGTTTCCTACATTACAACAGTGACTACACTTCAAAAGTGCTTCATTGGCTGTAAAGCCCTTTGGGACGTCAAGGTGGTCATGAAAGGTGCTGTAGAAATGCAAGTCTTTCTTTTCTAAAACTCTCTTTACAGGCAGCACTTGCAAAGTATGAGTATAATATAGTATTATAATTTAGATGGGGGGTCCTGTGATTACTAATCCATTTGAAATTGGGTCCTTCAACCAAAAAAGCTTGAGACCCACCGATTTAGACGTTCAGGACATGTTTATTTTGCTTGCTAATTTTCACCGCCCCCCCCCTCCCCCCCCGCCAGCTCTGCTGAAGATATTGGGGCAGATCGTGCTGGGGCGGGACATCTCGCAGTGAGCGCCGTTAGTTAGACACTTTCTTGCACCCTTCAGCTCGAATATAATTCGTGCCATAACTCGCTGGGAGCGCGAGCTGATAATGTCACGACGAGGGCAACGGGGCATCTGGGTCCTCGGTGAACGGCGGGACCGACAGTCTATCTCCTTAACTGAGGATTGTGAAAGAAACAGAGGAACGACGGAGAAGGGAATCGGGTGAATTAGAGCCAAATCAGGTACAGAAAGAGAAACAGAGAGAGGGAAAGAAAGATTGGATTAAGAAAGAGAGAAAAAAGGGGCAGAAAGGAAAAGTAAGAAAAAAAATAAAAATTTAAAATTTGACATTTTAAAAATCTCTAACAACAATTTGCTATATGCAGGCATGAGATTGAACAGTTTCAGTTGTTCCCTTTCTGGGCCAGAGAGGTTGATTGGCATCACATTAACAATTATCACGTCGTTAAGAAGGTACTTACGCTCTTAATTACCAGCCTTAAGTTTCTGCGGCGAGTTTAATGGGCAGGTAATGTGCAAATCCAGCAATTTCTTATAAATAACGGGGAGGCTGAGGGCGAGATGCTGTTTGTGCAAAGCGAGCGCGCAAATCGACTAGCGAGTTCTGGAGATTAGCGACTCACGGCGTATCTCTTCATTCCGCTGAACTTGACGGCCATTGTGCGCGTTAACAAGGGCGTGCGTCCTTAACACGCCATTCATTTTCCAGCAAGATCTGACCCATTGACTCCTCACTAGGATGTGACTGATTCCCCTCTCTCCCAGCGGGAGTGAGTCACGATCTAACGGAATGTAGATGGGTGAATCGGCACCACGCTGCCGCAGCCTTATGGCTTTGAGCACACCTCCCCTGCTGGGACAGCGGGATCTGTGACTTTACCCCATGGCATCGGTGGCCCTTCCGCTAACTCGTCCAACTGGAGCCAGAGAGCGCCAGGGGAAGTGTGGGCTCACAGCGGCATCCAGTCCCGTTCTCACGTGATCTCCATGCGATCACCTAGAATGCAACCAGGAGCCTGATTACCTTAAACATTCACTCCCTCCACCACCGGCGTACCGTGGCTGCCGTGTGTACCATCTACAAGATGCACTGCAGCAACTCGCCAAGGCTTCTTCGACAGCACCTCCCAAACCCGCGACCTCTTCCACCTAGTAGGACAAGGACAGCAGGTGCATGGGAACACCACCACCTCCAAGTTCCCCATCAAGTCACACACCATCTTGACTTGGAAGTATATCGGCCGTTCCTTCATCGTCACTGGGTCAAAATCCTGGAACTCCCTCCCTAACAGCACTGTGGGAGTACCTTCACCACACTGACTGCAGCGGTTCAAGAAGGCGGCTCACCACCACCTTCTCGAGGGCAACTAGGGATGGGCAATAAACGCTGGCCTTGCCAGCGACGCCCACATCCCAGGAACCCTGACCGATTATTCTCTCCTCTCTAGGGTGCATACCAGCTCCCTGGCTCGGAGCAGGCCCAGGGATTGAGCCTGGGATATTCCTGGTCAGTTTACCTCGGTTACTCACTTGATAAACGCACTGGGGCCGATCTTTACTTTGTGCGCTAATGTAAAATGAAGGCTAGTGAGGCGGCATCCCGTTTTACACCCCTCCCCGTTTTGGTCTGCGCAATTTGTCTGCCGCGTTTCCTACATTACAACAGTGACTACACTTCAAAAATACGTCATTGACCATAAAGCGCTTTGGGACACCCTGAGAACGTGAAAGTCGCTATAGAAATGCAAGACTATCTTTTTCTTTTTTTCTTTCCATTGACTTCAATAGATCTAAAAATTGGGAGAGATGTGTAACGGGCTGCCCATTCACTATTGCTAGTTTTACACTACTGCACAAACAACAACAACAACGTGCATTTATATAGCGCCTTTAACATAGTAAAACATCCCAAGGCGCTTCACAGGAACGTTATAAAACAGAATTTGACACCGAGCCATATAAGGAGATATTAGGGCAGGTGACCAAAAGCTTGGTCACAGAGGTAGGTTTTAAGGAGCGTCTTAAAGGGGGAAAGAGAGGTAGCGAGGCGGAGAGGTTTAGGGAGGGAATCCGAGAGCTTAGGGCCCAGGCAACAGAAGGCAGGGCCAGCAATGGTTGAGCGATTATAATCAGGGTTGCTCAAGAGGCCAGACTTAGAGGAGCGCAGAGATCTCGGTGGGTGGGAGTTTGTGGTTACAGAGACAGGGAGCGTGAGGCCATGGAGGGATTTGAAAACAAGGATGAAGAATTTTAAAATCGAGGCGTTGCTGGACTGGGAGCCATTGTAGGTCAGCGAGTCAGGGTACGATACAAAGTCAAAATCTACCCCAGTGAGCCACTGTGTAGGGGAGGGAGTGATTATAAAAGATTTAAAACTAATGAAAGTTAAACCCCTTGTATATTTTGTTTGCAGACAGGGAGTATTTGTTTAGCTAAGCATACTTACACAAGAGATTTATTGCAGAGTTATTAGGCAAGTTTCCCAATCCATCTATTGTGTGATATCCTCAGACTGCATTGTTATTACAATCACTTCTTATATTATCAGAACTTGCTCAACTTGTTATTTTGTTGAGGGGAGGAGAATTTAGCATACGCAAATGAAAATCCTCCTGTGCTATGTGGGAAGTCAGGGACACTTTCGGTGTCCAGGGCAAACATGTGTGCAGGAAGTGTCTCCAGCTGCAGCTACTCGAAATCCACAAAATACTCGGAGCTGGAGCTGCGGCTGGAGTCACTGTGGAGCATCTGCGAGGCTGAGATCGTCGTGGATAGCACGTTTAATGAGGTGGTCACACCACAGGTAAAGAGTGCACAGGCAGAAAGGGAATGGGTGACTGCCAGACAGAGTAAAAGAACTAGGAAGGTAGTGCAGGTGTCCCCTGGGTCCATCTCCCTCTCCAACAGATTTTCAGTTTTGGATACTGCTGGGGGAGCTGGTTTCTCAGGGGAATGTAGCAAGAGTCAAGTCCGTGGCACTACAAGTGGCTCAGCTGCACAGGAAGGGAGGAAAAAGAGTGGGAGAGCAATAGTGATAGGGGATTCTATCGTAAGGGGAACAGATAGACGTTTCTGTGGCCGCAGACATGACTCCAGAATGGTATGTTGCCTCCCTGGTGCCAGGGTCAAGGATGTCACTGAGCGGCTGCAGGACATTCTGAAGGGGGAGGGTGAACAGCCAGAGGTCGTGGTCCATATCGGTACCAACGACATAGGTAGAAAGAGGGATGAGGTCCTGCAAGCAGAATATAGGGAGCTAGGAAATAAATTAAAAACAGGACCTCAAAGGTAGTAATCTCAGGATTACTCCCAGTGCCACGTGCTAGCGAGAGCAGAAATAGGAGAATAGACCAGATGAATGCGTGGCTGGAGAGATGGTGTAGGAGGGAGGGATTTAAATTCCTGAGGCATTGGGACCGATTCTGGGGAAGGTGGTACCTGCACAATCTGAAAGACGGCATCTCCGACAGTACAAGCTGGACGGGTTACACCTCGTCAGAACTGGGACCAATATCCTCGCAGGGAGTTTGCTAGTGTTGTTGGGAAGGATCTAAACTAGTTTGTCAGGGGGCTGGGAACCTAAGTGTGGGCCAAGAACAGAGAGAAATAAAGCTGGAAGTGCAAGTTAGAAAAGTAGTCAGCAAAACTAGTAGGGAGCAGAAACAAAGGCCAACAGTAAAGAGGGTCAAAGTGCAGAAAAATGTTAAACAGGCAATGTTGAATGCACTTTATCTAAATGCACATAGCATTCGCAATAAGGTGGATGAATTAATGGCACTAATAGAAGTAAATGGGTATGATGTAATTGCCATTACAGAGACATGGTTGCAGGGTAACCAAAGCTGGGAACTGAATGTTCCAGGGTACTCAACATTTAGGAAGGACAGACAAAAAGGAAAAGGAGGAGGTGTAGCGCTGTTAATAAGGGATGAGATCGGTACGGTAGTGATAAAAGATCTTGGCTTGGCAGATCATGATGTAGAACTGGAATCAGTTTGGGTGGAGCTAAGAAACAGCAAAGGGTGGAAAACATTGGTGGGAGTTGTGTATAGGCCACCAAACAGTAGTGGTAATGTAGGGCACAGTATCAATCAAGAGATTAGAAGTGCATGTAACAAGGGCAATACGGTAATCATGGGGGACTTTAATCTACATATTGACTGGGCAAATCAAATTACCACTAATGGTGTGGAGGACGAATTCTTGGAATGCATGCGAGATGGTTTCCTGGATCAGCATGTGGAGGAGCCAACCAGGGAACAGGCTATTCTGGATCTGGTACTGTGTAATGCAAAAGGGCTAATCAATAATCTTGTGGTAAAGGGGCCTTTAGGGACAAGTGACCATAATATGATTGAATTTTATATTAAGTTTGAGAGTGATGTAGTCCAATCTGAAACTAAGGTCTTCAATCTAAACAGAGGAAACTACAAGGGTGTGAGGGACAAGTTGGCCATGGTAGATTGGGAGACTACACTAAAAGCTATGAAGGTGGACATACAATGGCTAACACTCAAGGAAATAAGGCATAATTTGCAACAAACATATATTCCTCTAGGGCATAAAAACCCAAAAGGAAAAGTGATCCAACCATGGCTAACAAAGGAAATTAAAGCTAGTGTTAAGTCAAAGGAGGAAGCTTATAAAGTTGCCAGAAAAAGCGGACAGCCTGAGGATTGGGATCTTTTTAGAAATCAGCAAAGGGGGACCAAGAAATTGATAAAGAAAGGGAAAATGGAATATGAGCACAAACTAGTGAAAAATATAAAAACGAATTGTAAAAGCTTCTATATGTATGTGAAAAGGAAAAGACTGGCAAAGGTAAATGTAGGTCCTTTACAGTCAGAGACAGGGAGAATTTATAATGGGGAATGAGGAAATGGCTGAGAAATTAAATAAATACTTTGTTTCTGTCTTCACGGAGGAAGACACAAAAAACCTCCCAGAAATACGAGAAAACCAAGGGTGTGGCGAGAATGAGGAACTTAAAGAAATATTATTAGTAAAAAAACAGTACTAGCAAAATTAAGGGACTAAAAGTCAATAAATCCCAAGGACCGGATGACCTACATCCTAGGGTTTTGAAAGAGGTGGCCATTAGAATAGTGGACGCATTGGTTGTCATCTTCCAAAATTCTATAGATTCTGGAACGGTTCCTGCAGATTGGAGGATAGCAAATGTAACCCCGCTATTTAAGAAAGGAGGGAGAGAGAAAACGGGGAACTACAGACCTGTTAGCCTCACATCAGTAGTTGGGAAAATGTTGGAATCTGTTATAAAAGATGCAATAACTGGGCACTTAGAAACTAATAGTAAGATTGGGCAGAGTCAACATGGATTTATGAAAGGGAAATCCTGTTTGACAAACCTATTGGAGTTCTTTGAGGATGTAACTAGTGGAGTAGACAAAGGGGAATCGGTAGATGTGGTGTATCTGGATTTTCAGAAGGCCTTTGATAAGGTCCCACACAAGAGGTTGGTGAACAAAATTAGGGCACATGGAATTGGGGGTAATATACTAGCATGGATTGAGAATTGATTAACAGACAGAAAACAAAGAGTAGGGATAAACGGGTCTTTTTCAGGATGGCAGGCTGTGACTAGTGGGGTACCGCAAGGATCGGTGCTTGGGCCCCAGCTATTCACAATCTATATCAATGATTTGGATGAGGGGACTAAATGTAACATTTCCAAATTTGCTGATGACACAAAGCTAGGTGGCAGTGTCAGTTGCGAAGAGGATGTGAAGAGGCTTCAAGGGGATCTCGACAGGCTCAGTGAGTGGGCGAGAACATGGCAGATGGAATATAATGTGGATAAATGTGAAGTTATCCACTTTGGTAGAAAAAACAGAAAGGCAGAGTATTTCCTAAATGGTGAAAGATTGGGGAATGCAGATGCTCAAAGGGACCTGGGTGTCCTTGTACATGAGTCACTGAAAGTGAATGTGCAGGTGCAGCAAGCCATTAGGAAGGCAAATGGTATGCTGGCCTTCATTACAAGAGGATTTGAGTACAGGAGTAAAGAAGTCTTACTCCAATTATATAGGGCCTTGGTGAGACCACACCTGGAGTAATGTGTACAATTTTGGTCTCCTTACCTAAGGAAGGATATACTTGCCATAGAGGGAGTGCAACGAAGGTTCATGAGATTGATTCCTGGGATGGCGGGACTGTCACATGAGAAGAGATTGAGTAAAGTAGGCCTGTATTCTCTTGAATTCAGAAGAATGAGAGGGGATCTCATTGAAGCATACAAAATTATCACAGGGCTTGATAGGGTGGATGCTGGGAGAATGTTTCCCTTGGCTGGGGAGTCTAGAACCAGGGGCCACAGCCTCAGGATAAAGGGAAGGCCATTCAGGACTGAGATGAGAAGAAATTTCTTCACACAGGGTGGTGAATCTTTGGAATTCTCTACCCCAGAGGGCTGTGGAGGCTCAGTCATTGGGTATATTCAAAACAGAAGTCGATAGATTTCTGACTAATAAGGGCATCAAGGGATAGGGCCGGTGAATGGATTTGGGGCAGAAGATCAGCCGTGATCTCATTGAATGGTGGAGCAGGCTCGAAGGGCTGAATGGCCTACTCCTGCTCCTCTTTCTTATGTTCTTATGTTCTTTCCATTCCGGCCATCCAGTGTCAGTAAAAAACTCTCGGTACGGGTTAGATACAAAGTAAAGCTCCCTCTACACTGTTCCTTCAAACACTCCCAGGGCAGGTACAACACTGGTTAGATACAGAGTAAAGCTCCCTCTACACTGTCCCTTCACATTTGCTCATGTTCGCACATTGACCTTTATGGGTTTTTTTAATGCAGTTTGGTTGTAAAGTAATATTTCTTGTGAGTGAGAAATGTCAATTGTAGGCTCCTGTGGTGTGGTGGTCATGGACACGCAAAGCCAACTCAAGTCGTGTAGGTCTAGTCAGGTGGATTGAATTAATAGTTTTCCAGTCAAAACAGCCAAATATGGATCCAAACTGACAGGCCACAATTACGTAGATTTTCTTCTTGTCCCCATGAGGTTGTTGTCTCTTTTCAGTTATTTTCTCTAAGTAACATTTCTGCCCACACTGCACGCTAGCTGTGGCTAAGAGGGCAGGTGGCAGGCCACCTCTACTGAAGCTGGCTACTGGGAGATGTAAAATAGTTACCAGAAGTTGCTTGACTTTCTCCCTGTGATAAAATGTCTGACTTCCACTCAGCATCTCCCCTCATTGATGCAACATTATATGGGGAAAATTGAAGGATCAACCCTGACCTTATTAGCTCCTGTATAATGCACTGGTGCTCGCGGCTGTACTGACCTTTGTCGAACTCTCTTTAAATATGGGTTCAAACTATTGCTGTTGGTGAGCTATGTGTAGTGGCAAAGTAATGCTCCCCTACCTATTAGAGAATCTGAATTCTCCTATACTGTGACTTGAGACAGTTTAATTTTTTTTCAGAGATTTTACTATAAAAATCAGTGAGATCATTCACGGTGGAACATTGCATCTACTGCTGTACATCCTTACTAACAACAAGCAGTGTTTTGGACTTTCGAAGGAGTTTTCAGAGCTAGTTATCCTTTAGTTTTGCAGGAAATTACCTGGCCTGGAAACCCCTGAATGCATTGAAAGTTCCTTAAAAATCAGACATTTCTGAAAGCTATAATTGACTTGATGCTGATTGTAAGATTAGGTTACTCTGAACTTGCTCAACATTCTGTAAAACCAGGAAGAGCACATTAGAAAATAACAATTTGTATACAGGTTAAACAATGCGTTTCCTGGAACATATTCAGGTCAAGTAATTATGTGACAGGCTCTCATTACTTCAGGATGCTATTGATTGACCAGCCAACCTGGTTCACTAATGGAACCTGGAGGAACATAGGAGCAGGAGTAGGCCATTCTGTTCTTTGAATCTGTTTTGCCATTTGATTAGATCATAGCTGATCTGTACCTCAACTCCATTTACCTGCCTTTGATCCATATCCATTGATACCCTTGCCTAATAAAAATCTGCCACTCAGTCTTGAAAATACAATTGACTGAGCATCCACAACCTTTTGGGGGAGAGAATTCCAGAGTTCCACTACTCTTTGTGTGAATAACCTATACATTTTTATTTTTTGCTCATGAATAAATTATTGCTGCACTGTAGATTCACTCATTAAAGCATGTTGAAGCTGATTATAGAACTAATGATGTGCCCATCAGCGATATGATAAAGTAGCTGCATCGTAGAACACAGCTGTCGCCATTGACTTCGAATTTTTATCATGGGTTTCCTGCGGGAAACTAATTGGCAGAGATTGGGGGAACTGGACAATGGATTAACACTCATTTCAGTTCTGTAGCATGGGTTTGAATCCCTTTGGACTGACAGAATCAGTCTCAAATGTAAAGGTATTGGGGAGATCTCTACATGAGTTTGATCAGTGTTTATTTGCTTCCTGATTCATATGTATCTACAACCTAGAACCTACGAATGTAGAATTCACCATAAAATGACAAATTGCCAATCTCCATCTGTGGCAATGGTGATGATTGGTGTAGATAATGGAAATGCCACATTGGTGCAGTAATGGGTGGTTTGATGATGTTGAGGTGAATAGCGAGCACTTCATCATACATCTAGTCCATCCTGTACCTGATTTGGGAATGCCCAATAAACAGTTTCAAAGGAGCTTTACTTTTACCCAAGATTGGCGAATGCAGATATTCAGTATCGAAAATGTTGGGTTCATTCTCTAAAGTTGATTTCATATTGATGAATACAAAATTCAACAAAAAATAAAAGCTATGATTTACAAAAATAAATTATGTAAAAGTTTATTGCACTTAATCTGATGTCTGTACAGCACAAAATTGTAACTGCTGTCACTATAGTGTAGCAGCAGCATTTTTGGAGTAGACTCCAGGCTCCCCAGGGCCTTTACATTTTAGTGCTTGCCAGGTTATTGCATATTTTTTGCAGGACAGTTATAGTTTCCTGATCAACTTGCATCTTCTTTTTCTCCCCTCCTTTAGTAGAACTCTCTCCTTCCACTAAAAGCTGCATGCAATACCATCACATTTTGTCCATGTGAACACTCTAACTCATTCTTTGCAAACACATGGCAATTGGCAGCAGTCATAGAATCACTCTGAACTCTGCCTTCAGAATAATTGCCAACAAGGTGTGTGGGAATCTTCACACCATCTCTCTGCCTAATCGGTTTGGTTAATCAGTATTCGTGTTTTTGTCTGCTTCTATTTCCGTTATATGTCCAGCCTAGATCTGAGTTGAAGAATATTGATGGGTTTTCCCCATCGGTTTCCAAACACAGGTTATGCATCTCAGGGCTGTTAAAATAGCAGCTAAATATTTTTATTGTAGCTCTGAGTTGTTTAAACTTACACCATCTATTTCCCCTGGTTTCTACTGGGATACCTGGGATTTCCAGGAGCGCTGGTATAGTACAGGCTATGACTGAAAGGTGTGGAGGCGGGAAGAGAAGTTATTGTTGCAGATGTCCTGACTACAATTGGACAAGTAAGAGTTGAACCAAACAAAGGCAATCCCACTGAGTTGGACAACAGATGAAAGGTGTTGGAGGAGGAAGGTGTGGTTGGCTGTGTCAAAGGCTGCTGAGGGGTCAAGGAGGACGAGGAGTGAAAATGTACCAAGACCACAGTCACAGAGGATGCCATTTGTGATTTTGGTTAGGGCCATTTCAGTACCTGATTGGAGAGATTCAAACTTGATATTGGAGGAAAGATGGGCGCAAGTTTGGGTGGTTGCTTTGGAACAGAAAAGGAGGTTGGAGATGGGATGGTAGATTTTAAGGACAGATGGGTTTTTTGAGCAGGGGGTGATGACTGGTTTTTGAAAGTGAGAGGTACAGTACTTGAGAGAGAATCATTTACAATGTCAGCTAGCAGAGGGGCCAGGAAGGGTGATCAGCAGTTTTGTGGGCCTGGGTCAAAAAAGCATGAAGTACATCTCATGGACAAGATGAGCTTGAACAGTTCATGAGGGGAGATGGGAGAGAAACGGGAGAAAGACGCTGGTTCAGGGCTAGAGTGGTGGTGAGCTTGGGGGGAGGTTTGGCTTCATGAGTAAGGGGAAGAGGGCATCAGCTGAACGGATGGTCTCAATCTTAGTGAGACAGAAGTGTTTGATCTTGTCATATATTGGTGTGGAGGGAGCAGAGAAGAGAGGTTTAAGAGAGTGATTGGTAGTAGAATAAAGAAGCTGGGGCTGTCTTTGTTCTACCGATGATCCTGGCGTAGCGTGCAAGTTTGGCAGTAAGAGTGTAGCCTGATGGAGCTTGATGTGGTCTTGTCTGGTGACGGATGGCAAAACAATTGTACACCAGTTCTGCTCAAGTCTGCGCCTCTTGGACTTGAGGGAATGAAGATGAGTTCATACGGGGAGATTGACCGTGAGCAGAGAGAGTAAATGTTTTGCTGGAGGAACAAGGGCATCAAAGGTGGGCATTTGGGAGCAGTTAAACAGATTGATGACTGCAGAAATATTGTGATGAATCGAGGGCCAAAGGCTAAGCAGTTAGGATTTAGAAATTGCAGTTGTAAGTTATTGTGGGGGGTGGTGGGGGGGGGGGGTGGTGTTGGGAGGGGGGGAGGTGTTTTGTTCCAGGGACGGACGCATAGGGAAGTGGGTAGGGGAATGTGGATGGTAAGGAGATGGCCTTATCTGTGATAGAGGTCATGGGAGTAGCGACACCATGGGAAAATGCATGGTAGAGGGGATGGTCATGAGTGTGGGTACGAGAATTTGTATGTCCATCTGAGAGGGTAGACGGCTTCAGTTTAACATCTCACCCGAAAGACAGCAGCTCCAACAGTGCAGAACTCCCTCAGTACAGTACTGGGGTGTCACCCTCGACTTTGCTTTGGAATAATCATGAACAAAACAGCAGAACATTCACTAGTAAGCATATAACACTCACATCTTGTTAAGTGTCACACTTGCTTCTTGTAACACTTTCCTGTCACAATCATATTATAGAATAGAGTATCCTTTACTCAGTGTGAGAACCACCATGGGAGATCTGCTTATATAATTGAAAACACATGTTTATAGACAGCTATCAAATAGTGTGGCTGTTAAAAGCCCAAGTGTAGAATAGTTTGAAGTTCAGGCTCATTTGATGTTTCCTTCTGCTGACATTTGAAAGCTGGTAACATTTCAGTGAAGAATGTTGAGGGGGCCAGGGGCAATCTGTCTAAATTTGACATTTTGTAAACTACATTTAAATTCTGTCACCTTTACTGTCGTGTGCATGTGCAGGCAAATTCACTTCGGCTCATTCGGGGTGGATGAAACCTTGTCATCCTGTTTGACCCAGTGTTGTGTGTCAAACTTCACATCGTGTCCCAACCTGTGCAATCCAACCTACCTTTACCCACACTTCAGTTTCTCCTTGACTGCCTCCCATTCTCCGCCTTATATAAAATTGTCCAAAACTCAGCTATCCTTATCCTGTCCCATAGTAAGTTCAGCTCACCATCATCCTGTTGTTGCTGCCCTACACTGGCTCCCTGTCTGCAAAGAAATTTGAATTTAAAATCCTCATCTTCCTCATTAAATCCCTCCGCAACTGCACCTCATCCTAGCTCTTTACCTTTCTCCGGCCTTAACATGGGTCTTGCAGCCTTCGATCCTCTAAATCTGGCCATCGTGCCTTCCCTTCACCCCACCATTTGAGGCAAAGCCTTTCTCTACCTGATTCTCTGGAACTCCCTTTGTAAACCTTTTTTACCACTCTACTTTTCTCTGTTTTAAACCCATCTTTTTGACCAAGCTTTTGGTCACCTCTTCTAACACTTCCATTTGGCTTTATTTACTTTTTTCCCCTTTTAAAGCATGCTGGGTACTCTATATTAAAGGTACTGCAAAATGGCAGTTGTAGTAAAATTGCAGAACCCACTTTTTTATTTTGCTGAAAGTGCTTAAAGGAGGCACAGGAACCGAGAGAACTGGGGTTCACCTTCACAGATCTTTGAAGGTGGCAGGTCAAGTTGATGGGGCTGTTGAAAAAGCATACGGGTTCTTTGGCTTTGTAAATAGCAGCATAGAGTACAAGGGCAAGGAGGTCATGCTGGACCTTTGTAAATCACTGGTTGGGCATTAGTTGGAGTGTTGTGTCCAGTTCTGGGCACCATACTTTGGGAAGGATGAAGAGGCCTTGGGGAGGTTGCAGAGGAGATTTACTAAAATGGTACCAGGGGATGAGGGAGTTCAGTTATATAGAGAGACTGGAGAAGCTGGGATTGTTCTCCTTGGAGCAGAGAAAGTTAGGGGGAGATTTAATAGAGGTGCTCAAAATTATGAAGGGTTTTGATAGAATAAATAAGGAGAAACTGTTTCCACTGGCAGGAGGGTCGATAACCAGAGGACACAGATTTAAGATAATTGGCAAAAGAACTGGAAGGGAGATGATAAATTTCTTTATGCAGCGAGTTGTTATAATCTGGAATGCACTGCTTGAAAGGGTAATAGAAGCAGATTTAACAGTAAAAGGGAATTGGCTATATACTTGAAAAAGAAAAATTTGCAGGGCTATGTGGAAAGAGCAGGGGTGTGGGACTAATTGGAGAGCTCTTTTAAAGAGTCAGCACATGCACGATGGGCCGAATGGCCTCCTTCTGTGCTGTATCATTCTATGAAACACTCCCAGGGCAGGTACAGCACGGGTTAGACACAGAGTAAAGCTCCCTCTACATTGTCCCATCAAACACTCCCAGGGCAGGTACAGCGCGGGTTAGACACAGAGTAAAGCTCCCTCTACACTGTCCCATCAAACACTCCCAGGGCAGGTACAGCACGGGTTAGATACAGAGTAAAACTCCCTCTACACTGTCCCATCAAACACTCTCAGGGCAGGTACAGCACGGGTTAGATACAGAGTAAAGCACCCTCTACACTGTGCCATCAAACACTCTCAGGGCAGGTACAGCACGGGTTAGAAACAGAGTGAAGGAGCAGAGCATTCTTTAATCCATTTCTTTGGGGTGGATTTGTAGCCTAGTCCTGGAGCTGAATGTTCAGAGTGTTAACCCAGGGAGTTACCCAGTGTGTGCACAGTTTTATGATTAGTTTATTGCCATGGTTAAGTCTGTTTGTCCAGTAATGCTGAAATATTGCAACATGAGGCCCCTAATACAATGATTAGTGTAAACATCTTAACCACTGTTGATATTGTACGGTCACCATCATTAAACGCAGCACTTTGCTTCGAAAACAATCGTGTGCTTCTGTATAAGGGAAGAGAGCAAATCTCACTTGGCGGTGGGCAGAGATTGGCATCACCTCTGCACCTGTGATAGACCCCTTGGGCTTGGGTGCGTAGGTTCCTATTCACAGAACCAGAGAAATTAATAGCACGGGAGTGGGCCATTTGGCCCATCATATCAGAAGTTACACTAAACTTGTATAGAAGCTTGGTGAGACCACACTTGGAGTACTGAGAACAGTTCTGGTCTCCATATTACCAAAAGGATTTAGAGGCACTGGAGAAGGTGCTGAAATGATTCACAAGAATGATACCAGAACTGAGAGATTATCTCTTTCAGGAAAGACTAAACAGGCTGGGCTCTTTGCTGTTGAAAAGAGAAGTCTGAGAGGGGACCTGATAGAAATTATGAAAGGGTTCGATAGGGTAGACGTAGAGATGTTACTGTTTGTGGGGGAGACCAGAACTAGGGGCCATAAATATAAGATAGTCACTAATAAATCCAATAGGGGAATTCAGGAGAAACTTCTTTACCCAGAGAGTGGTGAGAATGTGGAACTCGCTGCCACAGGGAGTGGTTGAGGCAAATAGTATAGATGCATTTAAGGGAAAGCTGGATAAACACATTAGGGAGAAAGGAATCGAAGATTGTGCTGATAGGGTGAGATGAAGAGGGGTGGGAGGAGGCTCGTGTGGAGCATAAACATCGGCACAGACCACTTGGGCTGAATGGCCTGTTTCTGTGCTGTAAATTCTATGTAATTCCATGTAAATAATTAATGTATCTGTTCTGGGTATTTACTAGAACAAATCAAAGCTCACCCAACTTCCTCGCTCTCTTTGTCTCTTTCAAATATTTATCCAATTTTCTTTTGTAAAAGATGCAATGGTCTCTGCCTCAACCACTCTCTGTGGCAAAGAACCCGATGCTCCAGCAACCCTCCGTGTAAAGGAAGTTCTCCTCACCTCCTTCCTCTCCCTCTTCGTGACAACTTTCAATTAACCCCACTGACTGCCCAACCAGAACATAAGAACATAAGAAATAGGAGCAGGGGTCGGCAACACGGCCCCTCGAGTCTGCCCCGCCATTTAAATAAGATTATGGCTGATCATCAACCTCAACTCCACTTTCCCGCCCGATCTCCATAGCCCTTGATTCCCCTAGAGTCCAAAAATCTATCGATCTCAGCCTTGAATATACTCAACGACTTAGCATCCAAAACCCTCTGGGGCAGAGAATTCCAAAGATTCACCACCCTCTGAGTGAAGAAATTTCTCCTCATCTCAGTCCTAAATGGCCGACCCCTTATCCTGAGACTGTGACCCCTAGTTCTAGACTCTCCAGCCAGGGGCAACAACCTCTCAGCATCTACCCTGTCAATCCCTCTAAGAATGTTATACATTTCAATGAGATCACCTCTCATTCTTCTAAACTCCAATACAGGCCCAATCTACTCAATTTTTCCTCAAGTTAATAGTCTCCCTCATTCACTCTATTCAAACCCCGGGTTGAAGGATATGGGGAGAAGGTGGGTAGGTGGGGTTGGGGATATGGGGAGAAGGTGGGTAGGTGGGTTGAGGGATATGGGGAGAGGGTGGGTAGGTGGGGTTGAGGGATATGGGGAGAGGATGGGTAGGTGGGGTTGGGGATATGGGGAGAAGGTGGGTAGGTGGGTTGAGGGATATGGGGAGAGGGTGGGTAGGTGGGGTTGAGGGATATGGGGAGAGGATGGGTAGGTGGGGTTGGGGATATGGGGAGAAGGTGGGTAGGTGGGGTTGGGGGATATGGGGAGAGGGTGGGTAGGTGGGGTTGAGGGATATGGGGAGAAGGTGGGTGGGTGGGGTTGAGGGATATGGGAAGAGGATGGGTAGGTGGGGTTGAGGGATATGGGGAGAAGGTGGGTGGGTGGGGTTGAGGGATATGGGAAGAGGATGGGGAGGTGGGGTTGAGGGATATGGGGAGAAGGTGGGTTTGGGGATATGGGGAAAAGGTGGGTAGGTGGGGTTGAGGGATATGGGGAGAAGGTGGGTGGGGTTGGGGGATTTGGGGAGAAGGTGGGTGGGTGGGGTTGAGGGATATGGGGAGAGGGTGGGTGGGTGGGGTTGGGGGATTTGGGGAGAAGGTGGGTGGGGTTGGGGGATTTGGGGAGAAGGTGGGTGGGTGGGGTTGAGGGATATGGGGAGAGGGTGGGTGGGTGGGGTTGGGGGATGTGGAGAGAGGGTGGGTGGGTGGGGTTGAGGGATATGGGGAGAAGGTGGGTGGGTGGGGTTGAGGGATATGGGGAGAGGGTGGGTGGGTGGGGTTGGGGGATATGGGGAGAAGGTGGGTGGGTGGGGTTGGGGGATTTGGGGAGAAGGTGGGTGGGGTTGGGGGATGTGGAGAGAGGGTGGGTGGGGTTGAGCACCATGAAAAAGGCAGGTTGTACTTTGTGACCTTTTACTGTCCTTACACATACTCGGCGCTGATCTCTTCATCTTTCTGACCTCAGTATTAAGCAGCATGTTGGCGGAACGCAGGGACGAAATCTGGCGGGTTCTGCACCACACTCGTGGTACTGCACACCCAATCCCTCTCTGTGTTTTGCTTGGCAATGCCTCATGCAAGAACAACAACAACCTGTATTATACAGCGCCTTTAAAGTAGTAAAACCTCCCAAGGCGCTTCACTGGCTCGATTATCAAGTCAAAATTTGACTCCGAGCCACATAGGGAGATATTAGGGACAGGTGACCAAAAACCTGGTCAAAGAGGTAGATTTTAAGGAGCGTCTTAAAGGAGGAGAGAGAAAGGTTTAGGGAGGGAATTCCAAATCTTTGGGCTCAGGCAGCTGAAGGCACGGCCGCCAATGGTGGAGCGATGGAAATCGGGGGATGGTCAAGAAGGCAGAATTAGAGGAGGGCAGAGATCTCGGGGGGTGGGGGAGGTGTTGTGGGGCTGGAGGAGGTTACAGAGAAAGGGGGGGGGGGGGTGGGGGGGGGCGAGGCCATGGAGGGGTTTGAAAACAAGGATGTGAATTTTGAAATCGAGGCGTTGCCGGACCGGGAGCCAGTGTAGGTCAGTGAGCACAGGGGGTGATGGGCGAAGGGGACTTGTTGAACGGGAACAGGCGATGAAGAACAAAAACCGACTCCTCATGTTTGTAAATGTGAGGCAATAAATGTTAAAACCAACCACTTAAAATCTGTAATTTAAGCAGAAACTCTCAGCCGGAGCTGGGATGTCGACGTGAGGTTGACTTTGTTCTCACAGTCCTGTGACCCGGACAGAAGCCAGCCTGTCCTTTAAAGCCTTTGTTTCTATTTAAAACCTGTCCAAATTTCTGGTGTCGTACAAAAAATGTGCTCAACAGCTTTCCATGAAATCGCCTCCAAAAAACATTCCAGTGAGGTCCCATCCCACCCGCCCACACACGGGGTCAAAATGTCCCCAGAGTCAATTGAGAAAAAACCCAGAATGAGTCGTATTTATAAAGAGCCTTTCACGACCTCAGAACATCCCAAGGTGCTTTCCAGCCAACAAACTCCTTTTTTGGAGTGTAGTCACTGTTGTAATGTGGGAAACGTGGCAACCAATTTGCGCACAGCAAGCTCCCACACACACAGCAATGACCGGATAATCTGTTTTTAGCGATGTTGATTGAGGAATAAATATTGGCCTCAGGACAAGGGGGATAACTCCCCCCCTGCTCCTCTTCGAAATAGTGGCCATGGGATCTTTTACGTCCACCTAGAGAGGGCAGTTGGTTTAACGTCTCATCCGAAAGACGGCACCTCCGACAGCGCAGCACTCCCTCAGCACTGCACTGGGAGAGTCAGCCTGGACTTTGTGCTCAAGTCTCTGGAGTTGGACTTGAACCCACGACCTTCGGACCCCGAGGCGAGAGAGAGAGTGCTACCAACTGCCTGGTGTACTTGTAGTTGCAAGGCAACCGCAAAGAACTCTGCAGATTACGAAATGTACAAACAAAGGATAAAGCCAGCACTTTGAGTTATTTATAAAGCAGAGGCAGGACTGGCTCTCGTTCCAAGTTAGGAAGAGATAAACAGTAGCCTTTCCGATAAACTGTGTGGGCGACTCTTTGAATCACGCGACGCTGGAACGAGTCTCGCAGCTCGCGGTACGATTGCCTGGGTTAGATTTTAACTATCGGCTACCCGAGCCTGCGGGTGTGCAGGGAGTGCCAACTCTGTCGTAACGTATCCTGGAGGTTTCCTCACGTGACTTCCTGCGCCAACTGCCCCGCCCCCTCCGACGCTCTGCCGCCATTGGCTGCCCGATACGTCCATTCCCGCCTTCCCTCGGCCAACCAGAAAGCCAACAGACTCTTCGTTATCCGATTGGATGATTCTTGACTCTCGGCCATTTTTCCACCCCCTCCCCCAGCTCCAATATTTTAATAACTAATAAATAAATGTGTTCAAAGAAACTGGCAAAAAAAAACCACACCATTTTTTTTAAAGCCCCTATGATTTCTCTCTCCCGGTTTTTGCAGGCTGCTGTGTCCTGGAAATTAATCTACAATTCCTGGAGACTCCAGGCCAATCCTGGAGGGTTGGCAACCCAAGGCAGGTGGAGGTGGGGTGGAGGAGCCCGGGGAAGGCGGGTAGGTGGGATTGGAAGATATGGTGAGGTGCTGGGAATAACCTTTCCTGCTTGCTTTTGCCCCTTTCTGTTTTTACAGGAGGTTGTGGTGAAAGGAGTCTTTTGATGTGTTATGCGAGAAGGTGAACGATGAATGTGCCGGTGACCTCGTCGTCAGTCATGGCGGTTTCCGCGCACGTGCTGGAAATCTGGGCCATCATGCTGGTGATCCTGGGCACCGTCATCTTGATGAGCTTCCTCATGTTCGGCCCCGCCTTGTCCGTCATCATCTTCCGAATCTGGAGGTACCCACCGCAGAACAGCGTGGCGTAATCCGTGGCGACGTGACCCCTGACATCGGCGGCAATGTGACCCATGACATCGGCGGCAACGTGACCCATGACATCTGAAGCAACGTGACCTGTGACATCAGAGCGCCGTGACCTGTGACATCAGAGACGGCGTGACCTATGAAATTGAACACAACGTGACCCATGACATCAGAGCGCCGTGACCTGTGACATCGAACCCAACGTGACCTGTGACATCAAACGCAGCGTGACCTGTAACATCAGAGGCAGCGTGACCTATGACATTGAACGCAATGTGACCTGTGACATCAGAGGCGCCTTGACCTGTGACATCGAACGCAGCGTGACCTGTGACATCAGAGGTGGCGTGACCTGTGACATCAGAGGCAGTGTGGCCTGTGACATCAGAGGTGCCGTGACCTGTGACATCGAACGCGACATGACCTGTGACATCAGAGTCAGTGTGACCTATGACATCGAACGCAGCGTGACCTGTGACATCGAACGCAGCGTGACCAATGACCATTTGGCCCATTCAGGGTGAGCTTCCTTGGGAAAGCATGAGTTCTTCACACAACTTCTCCGAGAGCAAGACTGACAATGAATGGTATCAAGATAAAAGAGTTTGTTTGTTGAGAAATGGGTAACCCTTGGAATCTTGGGAAATGTGAATGTTTTAATCAGTATTGATATAGTCCCGCTGTAAGATCTCCTCTCCTACTATTCCCAGACTTTCTGTTGTCCACTCTGTTGTCCTTAGATGGTCATCTTTGTTTCTCAGTTGAAGTAAGGCAGAGACTTGTTGATGCAGTGGGTTCAACACTGGCCATTCAACCCTGGGGCCTGGGCTCAAAGTTAGCTCAGACTGCTAGGAGGCCAGTCTCCTCACTCTGCTGACTATAAGGCTCCCACCTGAAATGGGTTTGGTCAGTCCCAGCCTAGTTCCCAATAGCTATTTCGCCATCTAGCTCCTAGATCCTCACTAGTTGGGATTAAATGCTCATTCTCGTGTATTGAGGCCAATGGAGATTGAATGATGTGAGGAATGGAAAATTGCCGCAGTTTCGCTGTGGGACGCACACATTTGCGGTTGGGAGTGAGACGCATTGTTGGAGCAGTATAGAGGGAGCATAACACTGTATCTAACCCGTGCTGTACGTGCCCTGGGAGTGTTTGATGGGACAGTGTAGAGGGAGTGTTACTCTGTATCTAACCCGTGCTGTACCTGCCCTGGGAGTGTTTGATGGGACAGTGTAGAGGGAGCATAACACTGTATCTAACCCGTGCTGTACCTGCCCCGGGAGTGTTTGATGGGACAGTGTAGAGGGAGCATAACACTGTATCTAACCTGTGCTGTACCTGCCCTGGGAGTGTTTGATGGGACAGTGTAGAGGGAAGCTTTACTCTGTATCTAACCCGTGCTGTACCTGCCCTGGGAGTGTTTGATGGGACAGTGTAGAGGGAGCTTTACTCTGTATCTAACCCGTGCTGTACCTGCCCTGGGAGTGTTTGATGGGACAGTGTAGAGGGAAGCTTTACTCTGTATCTAACCCGTGCTGTACCTGCCCTGGGAATGTTTGATGGGGCAGAGTAGAGGGAAGCTTTACTCTGTATCTAACCCGTGCTGTACCTGCCCTGGGAGTGTTTGATGGGACAGTGTAGAGGGAGCTTTACTCTGTATCTAACCCGTGCTGTACCTGCCCTGGGAGTGTTTGATGGGGACAGTGTAGAGGGAGCTTTACGCTGTATCTAACCCGTGCTGTACCTGCCCTGGGAGTGTTTGATGGGGACAGTGTAGAGGGAGCTTTACTCTGTATCTAACCTGTGCTGTACCTGCCTTGGGAGTGTTTGATGGGGACAGTGTAGAGGGAGCTTTACTCTGTATCTAACCCATGCTGTACCTGCCCTGGGAGTGTTTGATGGGACAGTGTAGAGGGAGCTTTACTCTGTATCTAACCCGTGCTGTACCTGCCCCGGGAGTGTTTGATGGGACAGTGTAGAGGGAGCTTCACTCTGTATCTAACCCGTGCTCTACCTGCCCTGGGAGTGTTTGATGGGACAGTGTAGAGGGAGCTTTACTCTGTATCTAACCCATGTTGTACGTAATCTGGGAGTGTTCGATGCTGACACTGGGTGCCTGAAATGGAAAGTGTCCCGTACTCCAGGACCAGCATCCCTCACTTGATTGAGAGAGACTTACCTTCAATAAAACAACATTTGGCAAACTGGCACTCGACTCTACTCTACTTACTTCTATGTTGTGACTAACTTGACATTTTGGCTTAAGTCTTCCAGCCTTGTCCTCACTGTTCGTTGGTGAGATCCGAACCGTTTCTGGAATGAGCTATGGAGCAGGTGAAATTTTTACAAGTCCAGAGACCCTCCGGTCTATATTTCTCTCGATAGAAGGCAAACTGTCGCTGAAGTGTCAGTGTGTGGGTGGTCCCCTCAAAGGAAATTAGGTCCAAAAACAATAAGTTGCAATTTAATTAAATAAAATTAAAGAATTTGGGATTAAATTCTTTTACATTTGTAGGTTTCCCTATTTTTTTCATTCATCAATTCTTCCTCCCACCCCGCCCCCCCACCACCCCCCACCCCCGTCTCTGAGTCCTTGCTGGGGTGGAGTTTGATAGGTGGCTGACGTTACCTAACCCCACTGGCCGATCTTCATGCACGTGCTTAGATAGCGATGGGGGGCAATGACATCCAGCCTATCCCACGCAACTTCGATGCCTTGTGCATCAGCATATAGACTCCCCACCCCACCCGAAACCAAGTGATCTCCTGGGAGAGGCGAGAAACCAGGGGCTGGAAGTCGTTATAGCCAAGGAATGGGCGGTGTCAGTAGTTGGAGAATTAGCGCTAGGCGCAAATGCTTTAAATTGCACGCAAAATTCGTCCTCACTGGTCAATAAAATGATTGGAATCCTAAATCAAGTCATAAAACCCAAGCTCATTGGCGTTACCTTTAAAGGCTGGGCCAATATCGGGTGCAGTCTAATCGCAACTCATCATTGCCATAGGCTTTTTTCACTACTAAAAGGGGAGGGTCATTGATGCTGCAGCACCTCATTCTCAGCATTGCTGGCTGTGCAGCTGCCTCAGCAAGCAGCAGCAGGTCAAGGAGAAGGAGCCGGAGGACTGAAACAGCTGTAATCACGGAAGATCTACACCCCAGGGAGAGCGCCCGCAGATTCTGTGATGAAGCATTGGAGGCGTTGGTGTTCGCTCTGGAGAGACGGAGAGCGGTGCTTTACCCAGCAAGGGGCAGGAGGCCCTCGCCACAAGTCTTCCGCACCATGTCTCAGGCAGCACTGTGGTCCCCAGGATCCACACACAGTGCAGAAAGAAATTTAACGACCTCACTCAGGTGGTCAGGGTGAGTCAATGCTTCAACTAATGCTACATACCACCATCTGAACCACAGTCTTCACGCACTGCCCAAAGCATCACACCCCCAGCACTCACCCACCAACAATCTCTACCTACCAACACTCACACCCACATCTCACACCTTGGACACAATGACAGCTATTCAACTATGGCAGGCACATTACCCATACACATTGCTCCACACTCACTCACACACTTTCCTTTCTCTTGCAGGCCAAGGTGGTTCAGAACAGGAGGGAGCAGGGGCGCACAGGCGGGGGACAAGCCGACACCCAACCACTGTCTGCGCTGGAAAATAGAGTGCTGGAGATTATTGGGCGCCAGGTGGTGAGTGCCGTGGCCACCGGCGATGTTGACCCTTTCAATCCCCCTCAGAATCTTGTGTGTTTCAATGAGATCACCTCTCATTCTTCTAAACTCCAGAGAGTATCGGCTCAATCTCTCCTCATAGGACAATCCTCTTATCCCAGGGATCAATGTAAAGTGTCTGTCAGACTTCACACTGTCGCACATGGAAACTGTCTGTCACATATGTAAAGTGTCTGTCAGTATTGACATGTGACATGTAAAGTATTGGTCACATGTCACACATTTAAAGTGTCTGCCGGACTGTGGCAACTCTCTCTCCTCCTTTAAGACCTTCCTTAAAACCCACCTGTGTGACCGAGCTTTTAGTCGCCCCTCATTGATTTATTTTCTGATTACGCTCCTGTGAAGCGCCCGTGACGTTTTTCTATGTTAAAGATGCTGTACAAGCACAAATTGCTATTGTTCCACATTTACTCCTCCGAGTGAATAACAAGCGAGGCTTGTTATTGCTAACGCTGTCCGTCTAGTTTAGCACTCGCACTCCAACTTACACCGCCTGCTGATGTCTACTTCATCCGTGTCTCTGAGCATTTATTATTTCAAGGCACATGTCCGTGGCTATTCATCGCAAAACCACCTCCTGATCCAATCCAGGGCACAATCCCAAATACCTTGCTGTGTTGCGGGTGCGACAGTATAAGAACTTGCAGGAACACAGTTACCATTTTAGGGTCTTTACAGAGAACTCCTTTGTCTCTCAAGGGTTTAATAGTGATTTCCCCCTCCGATCAGACACCCTGCATTTTCAGTAATCCTTGCGGTAACCTGCTTACTGGATTAAACATATTTCCATGCTAAGCCACAAAGCACTCTTTGAACAGGCAGCTATTCAACACAGATAAAGAAAAATCTTGCATTCCTATGGCACCTTTCACAAACCTCAGGACGTGCCAAAGCGCTTTACAGCCAATGAAGTACATAAGAACATAAGAATCAGGAGCAGGAGTAGGCCAGTCGGCCCTTCGAGCCTGCTCCGCCATTCAGTGAGATCATGGCTGATCATCGACCTCATCTCCACTTTGCTGCACTATCCCCATATCCCTTGATTCCCTTAGTATCCAAAAATCTATCGATCTCTGTCTTGAATATACTCAACGACTGAGCCTCCACAGCCCTCTGGGGCAGAGAATTCCAAAGATTCACCACCTCTGAGTGAAGAAATTCCTCCTCATCTCAGTCTTAAATGGCCGACCCCTTATTCTGAGACTGTGACCCTTGGTTCTAGACTCCCCAGCCAGGGGGAAACACTTTTTGAAGTGTAGTCACTGTCCTAATGTAGGAAACGCGGCAAACAATTTGCGCACAGCAAGCTCCCACAAGCAGCAATGTGATAATGAACGGATAATCTGTCTTTTAGTGATGTTGGTTGAGGGATAACTGGGGAGAACTCCCCTGCTCTTCTTCGAAATAGCAGCCTTGGGATCGTTTAAGTCCACCTGAGAGGGCAGACGGGGCCTCGGCTTAACGTCTCATCCGAAAGACGGCACTTCCGATAGTGGAGATGAGGGTCTTGTAGACTAAAGCCAGCAATCTCTTTATTTTTTTAGAATTAATTAAGCACAAAGTGTTTGACAATTACAAAAACCACGATACATCTGAAGATATAAATCCGGACGTTGTAAGCATTGACTCAGAAAATATATGAAACTTGTTTCAATAGCCTCCAACCCTTTTTGATGATGCTATAATTGAGGTGTTTAAGATGATTAAAGGATTCAATAGGGTAGATAGGGAGAAGCTGTTTCCGGTGTCCTGGCCAATGTCTGGCCCTCAACCAACAGCTGAAACAGATTATCTGGTCATTATCACATTTAGGAAGGATGTCAAGGCCTTGGAGAGGGTGCAGAGGAGATTTACCACAATGGTAAGCAGGGATGAGAGACTTCAGTTGTGCCAAGTGTTTCGAGAAACTGGGATCGTTCCGCTTAGAGCAGAGACGATTACGGGGAGAGTTAATAGAGGTGTTTGAAATCATGAAAGGGTTTTGATAGAGTAGATAGGGCTTCCAGTGGCAGGAGGGTCGGTAACCAGAGGACACAGATTTAAGGTGATTGGCAAAAGAACCAGAGGGGAGATGAGGAGAAATGTTTTTACGCAGCGAGTTGTTGTGATCTGGAACGTGCTGCCTGAAAGGGCGGTGGAAGCAGGTTCAATAGTAACTTTCAAAAGGGAATTGGATAAATACTTGAAAAGGAGACATTTGCAGGGCTATGGGGAAAGAGCAGGGGGGGAGTGGGACTAATTGGAGAGCTCTTTCAAAGAGCCGGCACAGGCACGATGGGCCAATGGCCTCCTTCTGTGCTGTATCATTCTACGATTCAATGTTGTTTGTGGGATCTTGCTGTGTGCAAATTGGGAGCCGCATTTCCTGCATTACAACAGTGACTACACTTCAAAAAAAGTACTTCATTGGCTGTGAAGCGCTTTGGACATTCTGAGGTTGTGAAAGGCGCCGTAGAAATACACATTTTTCTTTGTGTAAACTTTTTCCGCAGTAATCTCTGGTACTTTCCCAAGGTGCTGATTCATTTCTTGCACCTGGCTTCCAGGCACTGTTAGCCTATCGGCAGATCTCAGCCTCAGCGGGCTATGCGACTGTGGAAAGCATCACAACAGAACTCAATCTTGCCCTCATCCGTCATCCACACACAACATGGGGTCACTGGATGGGACCAGGAACCCAGGATGATTTCATCCCTAGACTAATGGCTAAAATAGTCAATTGTACTGTCCCTAACAACAACCAATATCACTAAAACAGATTATCTGGTCATTATCTCATTGCTGTTTGTGTGCGCTTGCTGTGCACAGATTGGCTGCCGCGTTTTCCTACATTCCAATGTAGGACAATGACTGTAGCCAATGAAGTACTTTTTAGAAGTGTGGTCACTGTTGTAATGTAGCGCATTACAATTTGCGCACAGCAAGCTCCCACAAACAGCAATGTGATAATAACCAGATAATCTGTTTTTTGTTATGTTGATTGAGGGATAAATATTGGCCCCAGGACACCGGGGAGAACTCCCCCTGCTCTTCAAAATATTGGCTGTGGGATCTTTTACATCCACCTGAGAGGGCAGACGGGGCCTCGATTTAACGTCTCATCCGAAAGACGGCACCTCCGACAGTGCAGCACTCCCTCAGCGCTGCACTGAAGTCTCAGCCAAGGTTATGTGCTCAATCTCTGGAGTGGGTCCTGAACCCACGACCTCCTGACTCCGAGGTGAGAGTGCGACCCACTGAGCCAAGGCTGACGCCCAAGACGAGGAGCAGCAGCATTCCAGAAGGGTTGCAGCTTGTGGAGAGCAGAAGCAGGGATTTTTATTCGTTCCTGGGATGTGGGCGTCGATGGCAAGGCCGGCATTTATTGCCCATCCCTAATTGCCCTTGAGAAGGTGGTGGTGAGCTGTCACTTTGAACCGCTGCAGTCCGTGTGGTGAAGGTGCTCCCACAGTGCTGTTAGGGAGGGAGTTCCAGGATTTTGACCCAGTGACGATGAAGGATCGGCCGATATATTTCCAAGTCAGGATGGTGTGTGACTGGGAAGGGAACTTGGAGGTGGTGGTGTTCCCATGCGCCTGCTGCCCTTGTCCTTCTAGGTGGAAGAGGTCGCGGGTTTGGGAGGTGCTGCTGAAGAAGCCTCGGCGAGTTGCTGCAGTGCATCTTGGAGATGGTACACACTGCAGCCACGGTGCGCCGGTGGTGGAGGGAGTGAATGTTTAAGGTGGTGGATGGGGTGCCAATCAAGCGATCTGCTTTGTCTTGAGCATAGCAGGATTCTGCACGATAGTCATCCGCTGCCCAAAAACAAAACTAATGTGGGTCGCAATCAGCTGATTTCTGATGGTGACGTTTTGTTGTGTCAAATAGAGGAAACCACACGAATGTGATACAACATCTTAATCAGTGAACAAACTCAACTGCGTGACATGGAAATGGCAATGTTGCAAATGCGTGTGGTTGGGTCCCTGATTTGTTAGTACGTCATGGCTAATTTTACCAAATGACTAATCTAGGTTCATTGTGAAAAACCTTCTTGATTGAAGATAAAGTCCGTGGGCTGCCCTCTGCCCCTGGCAGCATCTTCAGAAGGGCCCTTCAAGCCATCCATCGCTGCCTCCTTGTGAGCAGCAACCCCAAAGCTCTGGCTCGCTCCACCTTGATTGTTCACTGTGAGCTAACCTCGCCAACCTCCTGCCCACACTGCCAGTCGATCAGTAACCACAGAATAATCTACTCATTTCCCCCCAGCATGCCCCTTCGCTCGCAGACACAGCCCTTGCTGCCCACGACCTTCATTGTGGATGATTGTGTTGACATCTGGGCTTTGACTGAAGCTTGGCTCGTGGGTGTTGACTCCATTCCCCTCCCTGGCTAGTGTCTTCAGCTGTTGGCAATCTCGGCGTCTTATTCAACCCTGAGCTGAGTTTCGGATTCCATATCCTCTCCATCACAAAGACTGCCTCTGCCCTACCTCGGCCCATCTGTGGCTGGAACCCTCATCCATGCCTTTGGGTGACTGATTCCTGTGGCCTGCTAGCCGTCCTCTCCCCTCCGGAAACTCAAATTCTGCTGCCCGTAACTTATCCCATACCAAGTTCTGCTCGCCCAGCACCCCAGTCATTGTCAATCTGCAATAGCTTTCTCCCTCAACCAACACCCAAAAAACAGGATTATCTGCTCATTATCGCATGGCTGTTTGTGGGAGCTTGCTGTGCGCCAATTGGCTGCCGCGTTTCCCACATGACAACAGTGACCACACTTCAAAAAGTACGTCATTGGCTGTAGAGCGTTTTGGGACGTCCTGAGGTGGTGAAAGTTCTTTCTTTTTACTGGTGATCGTGTGATTGCAGACACGGTAACAATAACTTGCATTTATACAGCACCATTTATATAGGTAAATGTCCTTTTACGTCCACCTGAGAGAGCGTGACGAGGCCTCAGGTTTAACGTCTCGTCTGAAAGAAGGCACCTCCGACAGTGCGGCGCTCCCTTTAGCGCTGCACTGGGAGTGTCAGCCTGGATTAATGTGCTCAAGTCCCTGGAATGCGACTATGAACCCACAACCTTCTGACTCAGAGGCGAGAGTGCTACCCACTGAGCCACGGCTGACACAGAGGGAATGTCTACTTGCATCATCGAATGTCCTTACAATGATGGTCTCCTCGGGGCAGCGGTAGCCATGTTGCTTTGACTTGTGTTGCGTCAAACGGTATAACATCACTTGATTAGCGAGCATGTTGAGGCAAGAGAAAGCAGCAGTGGTAACTCAGTACTGAGGGAAAACTATCATTAACAACAAAGGGGACTTATGATAAAACATGGCGCTGTCACTAGATTGGTCCCACTCAGGCAAACAGCAAAGCTTGCGGCCTCTCCTCATCGTGTTGGGGTTACCTGGTGTTGCATTGGTTGCTGGTTGTTGGGTTTGGACCCTACCATCTCTACCTCTCAACCCGGGGAGTGGAGATCAGGCAATGGGGACATCTCCACCAGTCCGTCCACTGTTCTGATCCCGAGTCCTTGTCTCACCCGGCAGAAATCCCCCCAAACATTCTCACCGCTACACTCTGAAACCTCTTCATCCCAGCCTTTGTTCCCCTCATCTCCCCCTCTCCCCGCTCCCCTCAAGAATCTTCCATTCAGCGCTCCCACGCACCCCTAACTCCTTGTCGGGTACACCTCCCATTTCCTGACGTCACAGAATCATAGAAATTTACGGCACAGAAGGAGGCCATTCGGCCCATCGTGTCCGTGCCGGCCAAAAAAGAGCTCTCCAGCCTAATCCCACTTCCCAGCTCTTGGTCCGTAGCCCTGTAGGTTACGGCACTTCAAGTGCGTATCCAAGTACTTTTTAAATGTGAAGAGGGTCTCTGCCTCTACCACCCTTTCAGGCAGTGAGTTCCAGACCCCCCACTACCCTCTGGGTGAAAAACATTCTCCACAACTCCCCTCTAATCCTCCTACCAATTACTTTAAATCTAAATACAATAGCAAAATACTGCGGATGCTGGAAATCTGAAACAACAACAGTTCTGACGAAGGATCAACGATCTGAAACGTTGACTCTGTTTCTCTCTCTATAGATGCTGCCTGACCTGCTGAGCGTTGCCAGCATTTTCTGATGGTGTTTCAGATTTCCAGCATCCGCAGTATTTTGTTGTTATACTTTCAATCTATGCCCCCTGGTTATTGACCCATCTGCTAAGGGAAATAGGTCCTTCCTATTCACTCTATCTGGGCCCCTCATAATTTTATACACCTCAATTAGGTCTCCCCTCAGCCTCCTCTGTTCCAAAGTGGGAGTGGGAGCAGCACTGAGGGAGGAGCAGTCAGTAAAGGGCCGAGTGGGAGCAACACTGAGAGAGGAGCAGTCAGTAAAGGGCCGAGTCGGAGCGGCACTGAGGGGGGAGCAGTCAGTAAAGGGGCGAGTGGGAGCGGCACTGAGAGAGGAGCAGTCAGTAAAGGGGCGAGTGGGAGCAGCACTGAGGGAGGAGCAGTCAGTAAAGGGGCGAGTGGGAGCAGCACTGAGGGAGGAGCAGTCAGTAAAGGGCCGAGTGGGAGCAGCACTGAGGGAGGAGCAGTCAGTAAAGGGCAGAGTGGGAGAGGCACTGAGTGAGGAGCAGTCAGTAAAGGGGCGAGTGGGAGCAGCACTGAGAGAGGAGCAGTCAGTAAAGGGCCGAGTGGGAGCAGCACTGAGGGAGGAGCAGTCAGTAAAGGGCCGAGTGGGAGTGGCACTGAGTGAGGAGCAGTCAGTAAAGGGCCGAGTGGGAGAGGCACTGAGGGAGGAGCAGTCAGTAAAGGGCAGAGTGGGAGCGGCACTGAGAGAGGAGCAGTCAGTAAAGGGCCGAGTGGGAGTGGCACTGAGGGAGGAGCAGTCAGTAAAGGGCAGAGTGGGAGCGGCACTGAGAGAGGAGCAGTCAGTAAAGGGCCGAGTGGGAGCGACACTGAGGGAGGAGCAGTCAGTAAAGGGCCGAGTGGGAGAGGCACTGAGTGAGGAGCAGTCAGTAAAGGGCCGAGTGGGAGAGGCACTGAGGGAGGAGCAGTCAGTAAAGGGGCGAGTGGGAGAGGCACTGAGGGAGGAGCAGTCAGTAAAGGGGCGAGTGGGAGCGACACTGAGAGAGGAGCAGTCAGTAAAGGGGCGAGTGGGAGTGGCACTGAGGGAGGAGCAGTCAGTAAAGGGCAGAGTGGGAGCGGCACTGAGAGAGGAGCAGTCAGTAAAGGGCCGAGTGGGAGCGGCACTGAGAGAGGAGCAGTCAGTAAAGGGCCGAGTGGGAGCGACACTGAGGGAGGAGCAGTCAGTAAAGGGCCGAGTGGGAGAGGCACTGAGTGAGGAGCAGTCAGTAAAGGGCCGAGTGGGAGAGGCACTGAGGGAGGAGCAGTCAGTAAAGGGGCGAGTGGGAGAGGCACTGAGGGAGGAGCAGTCAGTAAAGGGGCGAGTGGGAGCGACACTGAGAGAGGAGCAGTCAGTAAAGGGGCGAGTGGGAGTGGCACTGAGGGAGGAGCAGTCAGTAAAGGGGCGAGTGGGAGTGGCACTGAGGGAGGAGCAGTCAGTAAAGGGCCGAGTGGGAGCGGCATTGAGAGAGGAGCAGTCAGTAAAGGGCCGAGTGGGAGCGACACTGAGAGAGGAGCAGTCAGTAAAGGGCCGAGTTGGAGTGGCACTGAGAGAGCAGCAGTATAAAATGTTAATGAAGCTCGAGGCCCACTTTCAGGTCGGCCTCGGCCCTCTGGGTTGGGGGATGCGGTGATTGCGTAGCACCAAGTCTGGGCCCGAAACTTGTTCTGAAACAGATTGTGGTGTCACTTTACCTGGTTCAAGGGGCTGTATGGCCTGCTCCTGCTCCTGCTCCTGCTCCTTATGTTCTTCTGTGGCAGTCTGCTGCACTTACAACCGATTTCTCTCACCTCCCCCCTTAGATCACAAAGAGAGAAAGAATAAACAAATAAATGGCACCCAAGAGACGGGCCCGAGATTAGATTCAGCTTTTAATTTAATTCTGTTCAATTTGGATGCTAATTTTTCAACGCATCAAGTCATTTTCTGTTTCATATCGAGTCGCCTCGATACGAAGTTAAACGCTTCCTGACTCTCTTCCTTTCCTTAGCAACTAACTTGTTAACCCTCTCACTGCTCGCATGTAAGAACACGAATTACTGAGTGACGTTACCCCACGATTCACTCGCGTTAAACCCCCTCTCAGTGTCAGCTGTGGCTCAGTGGGTAGCACTCTCTCTCTCTCTCTCTCTCCGTCTCTCGCCTCTGAGTCAGAAGGTTGTGGATTCAAGTCCCACTCCAGAGACTGGAGCACAAAAATCTAAGCTGACACTCCAGGGCAGTGCTGAGGGAGCGCTGCACTGTCGGAGTGGCAGTACTGAGGGAGAGCTGCACTGTCGGAGGGGCAGTACTGAGGGAGAGCTGCACTGTCGGAGGGGCAGTACTGAGGGAGCGCCGCACTGTCGGAGGGGCAGTGCTGAGGGAGTGCTGCACTGTCGGAGGGGCAGTACTGAGGGAGTGCTGCACTGTTGGAGGGGCAGTACTGAGGGAGTGCTGCACTGTCGGAGGGGCAGTACTGAGGGAGCGCCGCACTGTCGGAGGGGCAGTGCTGAGGGAGTGCTGCACTGTCGGAGGGGCAGTGCTGAGGGAGTGCTGCACTGTCGGAGGGGCAGTACTGAGGGAGTGCTGCACTGTCGGAGGGGCAGTACTGAGGGAGCGCCGCACTGTCGGAGGGGCAGTACTGAGGGAGCGCCGCACTGTCGGAGGGGCCATCTTTGGGATGAGATGTTAAACCGAGGCCCCGTCTGCTCTCTCAGGTGGACGTAAAAGATCCCATGGCACTATTTCGAAGAAGAGCAGGGGAGTTCTCCCCGTTGTCCTGGGCCAATATTTATCCCTTAATCAATATCACTAAAAACAGATTATCTGGTCATTATCACATTGCTGATTAGAGGATTAGCCATGATGTTATTGAATGGCGGAGCAGGCTCGAGGGACCGAATGGCAGACGCCTGCTCCTATTTCTTATGTTCTGATGTGACCCTCGGCAAGATACAATCTTGCTGTCAGCAAAGGGAGGAAGCAAGTTGGAGCTCGGAAGGTGGACTGTGTTGATCTGACTCCTGCAGAAAGCAGCTGTGCAGCATAAACAGGAAGGATTGAGCTTGGAGCCAGCCAGGACAGGCATGTCAGGACAAAGCTTCACAACATAAATAAATCTGCAGAACATTGTCTCTCTGCTCCTGCCCAGCTCGAAATCTCTACTCTCAGACAAAGTCAACACGGATTTACAAAAGGTAAATCGTACTTGACTAATCTACTGGAATTTTTTGAGGATGTAACTGGTAAAATAGATAAGGGAGAAACAGTGGATGTGGTGTATTTGGACTTTCAGAAGGCTTTCGATAAGGTCCCGCATAAGAGATTAGCGTGTAAAGTTAAGGCACATGGGATTGGGGGTAAGGTATTGACTTGGATAGAGAACTGGTTGGCAGACAGGAAGCAAAGAGTTGGAATAAATGGGTCTTTTTCCGAATGGCAGGCAGTGACTAGTGGGGTACCGCAGGGATCGGTGCTAGGACCCCAGCTATTCACAATATATATTAATGATCTAGACGAGGGAACTAGATGTAATATCTCTAAGTTTGCAGACGACACAAAGCTGGGTGGGCGTGTGTGCTGTGAGGAGGATGCAGAGAAACTCCAGTATGATTTGGACAGGTTGGGTGATTGGGCAGATGCATGGCAGATGCAGTATAATGTGGATAAATGCGAGGTTATCCACTTTGGTGGCAAAAACAGGAAGACAGATTATTATCTGAACGGCAATAGATTGGGAAAAGGGGAAGTGCAACGAGATCTGGGAGTCCTTGTGCAGCAGTCGCTGAAGGTTAGCATGCAGGTGCAGCAGGCGGTTAAGAAGGCAAATGGTATGTTGGCCTTCATAGCGAGAGGATTCGAGTACAGGAGCAAGGATCTTGCTGCAGTTGTACAAGGCCTTGGTGAGACCACACCTTGAGTATTGTGTGCAGTTTTGGTCGCCTTATCTGAGGAAGGATGTTCTTGCCATGGAGGGAGTGCAACGAAGATTTACCAGACTGATACCTGGGATGGCAGGAATGACGTATGAAGAGAGATTGGGTCGATTAGGCTTATATTCGCTAGAGTTTAGAAGAATGAGAGGGGATCTCATTGAAACTTATAAAATTCTAACAGGACTAGACAGACTAGATGCAGGAAGGATGTTCCCGATGGTCGGGGAGTCCAGAACCAGAGGTCACAGTCTAAGGATAAGGGGTAAGCCATTTAGGACTGAGATGAGGAGGAATTTCTTCACCCAGAGAGTGGTGAACCTGTGGAATTCTCTACCATAGAAGGCAGTTGAGGCCAATTCATTTCATATATTCAAGAAGGAGATAGATATATTTCTTAAGGCTAAAGGGATCAAGGGATATGGGGAGAAAGCAGGGACAGGGTACTGAATTTGGATGATCAGCCATGATCTCATTAAATGGAGGAGCAGGCTCGAGGGGCCGAATGCCCTACTCCTGCTCCTATTTTCTATGTTTCTATGCTCTCGCAATGTGTCACACCAGCACTATTGGCGTCAGGATCGCCTGCTACTGGTTATAGTTTCAGATCCAGCAAGCTCACGCACACCTGCTCACACGTACACAGACACACTCACACACACACACTCACACACACACAGACACACTCAGACACTCACACTCACACACTCACACACTCACACACTCACACACACACACTCACACTCACACACTCACACACTCACACACTCACTCAACACACTCACACACACACACTCACACACTCACACACTCACACACTTACTCACACACAGACACACACACACACACACTCACACAGACACACTCACACAGACACACTCACACAGACACACACACACAATCACAGACATACAATCACACACTCACAGATACACACTCATACTCACAGACACACACACTCACACACTCACACAGACACACACACTCTCTCACACACATACAGACACACACACAATCACAGACATTCAATCACACACCCACAGACACGCACTCACAGACACACAGACACACTCACACACACACAGACACCCACACAATCACAGACATACAATCACACACCCACACACACAGACACACACACCCACAGACACACACACACAGACACACACACCCACAGACACACACTCACAGACACACAGACACACACACACCCACAGACACACTCACACAGACACACACACACCCACAGACACACTCACACAGACACACACACACCCACAGACACACTCACACAGACACACACACTCACACAGACACACACACTCACAGACACACACACTCACACTCACTCACACTCACACACACACACAGACACACACTGACACATACACCCATACCCACACACACGCTCACACACTGTGCGGTTTAAGAATGAGTGAATTCAGGTCCAGTTCCAATGGAGTTGAGGTTGTCATTGCACAGTGCTGTCTCAGGGTGGTCAAGGTTTGTGTTATCGTGTCTGTGCTGGCTCTTTGAAAGAGCTCTCCAATTAGCCCCACTCCCCCCTGCTCTTTCCCCACAGCCCTGCAAATTTTTCCTTTTCAAGTATTTATCCAATTCCCTTTTGAAAGTTACTATTGAATCTGCTTCCACCGTCCTTTCAGGCAGCGCGTTCCAGATCACAACAACTCGCTGCGTAAAGAAAATTCTCCTCATCTCCCCCTCTGGTTCTTTTGCCAATGACCTTAAATCTGTGTCCTCTGGTCACCGACCCTTCCACCAGTGGAAACAGTTTCTCGCTCTCTACTCGATCAAAACCCTTCATGATTTTGAACACCTCTATTGAATCTCCTCTTAACCTTCTCTGCTCTAAGGAGAACAACCCATCTTCTGCAGTCTCTCCACGTAACTGAAGTCCTGCATCCCTGGTATCATTCTGGTAAATCTCTTCTGCACCCTCTCCAAGGCCTTCAATGTGTGAACCCAGATTGTGAGTGTTAGCAGGCTATGAGACTGTGGTAGGCATCACAGCCACGCCACATGCTGAACCTGCAAACAGAGCTCCATGGCAGATGTTATCCTCCCTACCCAGGTACATTCAGGGCAGTCCCAGTGCCCCGGCTGAGATTAGCTAGTGTAGTACCGGCCAGGACAACAACAACAACTTGTATTTATACAGCGCTTTAACGTAGTAAAACGTCCCAAGGCGCTTCACAGGAGCGATTATCAGACAAAATTTGACACTGAGTCACATAAGGAGATATTAGGACAGGTGACCAAAAGCTTGGTCACAGAGGTAGGTTTTAAGGAGCGTCTTAAAGGAGGAAAGAGAGAGAGAAGCGGAGAGGTTTAGGGAGGGAATTCCAGAGCTTTGGGCCCAGGCAGCTGAAGGCACGGCTGCCAATGGTGGGGCAAAGGAAATTGGGGATTGCGCAAGAGGCCAGAATTGGAGGAGCGCAGCCTGCCAACTGCCAACTGCCCCCCAGTACCCCGTCTGAGCGGCTATCTTCGTAGAATCAAACAGCATAGAAGGAGGCCATTCGGCCTGCCGTGCCTGTGCCGGCTCTTTGAAAGAGCTCTCCAATTAGTCCCACTCCCTCCGCTCTTTCCCCATAACCTTGCAAATCAGTCCTCTTCAAGTACATGTCCAATTACCCTTTGAAAGTTCCTACGGAATCTGATTCCACCGCCCTTTCAGGCAGCGCATTCCAGATCATAACAACTCTCTGTGTGAAAAAATTTCTCCTCATTTCCCCTCTGGTTCTTTTGCCCATTATTTTAATTCTGTGACCTCTGGTTAACAACTCACTTGCCAGAGGAAACAGTTTCTCCCTACTTGCTCGATCAAAACCCCCTCATGATTTTGAACACCTCCATTCAATCTCCCCTTAACCTTCTCTGCTCTTAGGAGAACAGCCCCAGCTTCTCCAGTCTCTCCACATCACTGAAGTCCCTCATTCCTGGTATCACCCTGGTAAACCTCCTCTGCACCCTCTCCAAGGGCTCGACATCCTTCCTAAAGTGTGGTGCCCAGAATTGTACACAAGACTCCAGCTGAGGCCTAACCAGTGATTTGTAAAGGTTTAGCATGACTTCCTTGTTCTTGTATTCAACGCCCCCATTTACAAAGAAAGACTTACATTTCTATAGCGCCTTTCACGACCACCGGACGTCGCAAAGCGCTTTACAGCCAATGAAGTACTTTTTGAAGTGTAGTCACTGTTGTAATATGAGGAAATGTGGCAGCCAATTAGCGCACAGCAAGCTCCCACAAACAGCAATGTGATATTGACCAGTTAATCTGTTTTTGTTATGTTGGTTGAGGGATAAATATTGGCCAGGACACCGGGGAGAAATCCCCTGCTCTTCTTCGAAATCGTGCCGTGGGATCTTTTACGTCCACCTGAGAGGGGCAGACAGGGCCTCGGTTTAACGTCTCGTCCGAAAGACGGCACCTCCGACAGTGCAGCCAAGCACCCCATACATTTTCTTAACCACCTTCAAGGATTTGTGAATCACCCCCAGGTCCCTCTGCTCTTACGCCTCCCCTCAAAATAACACCATTTAGATTAAATTGCCTCTCCATGTTGTTCCTCTCAAAGTGCATCATTTCACACTTATCCGCATTAAATTGCATCTGCCATGCGTCTGCCCATTTCACCAGTCTGTCTGTGTCCTCCTGAAGTCTGCTATTATCCTGCTCACTGTTTACTCCATGGCCAAGTTTTCTATCACCCACAAACTTCGAAATCGTACTCCCTATACCCGAGCCTAGGTCATTTATTTATAACAAGAACAGCAATGGTCCTGATACCAACCCCTGGGGGACCCCACTGCACACTTCCCCCCCAGTCAGGAAAACATCCGTTCACCGCCACCCTCTGCCTCCTGTCTCTTAACCAATTCTGGGAACAGGACTGAAGTTGGGTGCTAACGGAGAAGTTGTTGAGGCAGAGAGAAGTGTTTGGGAATTGGAGAGAAATTTCCATCACTTGATGCATTGGGCAGATCGCAATGTAATCACAGTGGAGACTTCCACAAGTGTTTATTTATTCACACAGTAGATGACTCACTGCTGTAAAGTGCTTTAGCTCTTTCATAACTCATGATTTCACCAACAAGTGGAGCAGGAGTTCACGGTGAATCAGTGCTAAGCTCAATATTCTTGACAAAGAGCAGTGGTCAATAAATTCCTCTGTTATTACCACATAGTTGGACGGTGTCGTGCACGTTAAATGTTGGATAAATAAAGAAAGACGCTACATGACATGTCTCATCATGCTCAAAGGGCTTCGTGCAGTGAATTAATCGGAAGTGTACTGATCTTGTTATGGTAACAAATGTGCAGCGTCGACACTGGGATCAATCCTGGAGTATCAGCACCGACACTGGGATCAATCCCGGAGTATCAGCACCGACACTGGGATCAATCCCGGAGTATCTGCACCGACACTGGGATCAATCCCGGTGTATCTGCACCAACACTGGGATCAATCCTGGAGTATCAGCACCGACACTGGGATCAATCCTGGAGTACTAGCACCGACACTGGGATCAATCCTGGAGTATCAGCACCGACACTGGGATAAATCCTGGAGTATCAGCACCGACACTGGGATCAATCCTGGAGTATCAGCACCGACACTGGGATCAATCCTGGAGTATCATCACCGACACTGGGATCAAACCTGGAGTATCAGCACTGACACTGGGATCAATCCTGGAGTATCAGCACCGACACTGGGATCAATCCCGGAGTATCTGCACCGACACTGGGATCAATCCCGGAGTATCAGCACCGACACTGGGATCAATCCCGGAAATTCAGCACCAACACTGGGATCAATCCCGGAGTATCTGCACTGACACTGGGATCAATCCTGGAGTATCTGCACCGACACTGGGATCAATCCTGGAGTATCAGCACCGACACTTGGATCAATCCTGGAGTATCAGCACCGACACTGGGATCAATCCCGGAAATTCAGCACCGACACTGGGATCAATCCCGGAGTATCAGCACCGACACTGGGATCAATCCTGGAGTATCAGCACTGACACTGGGATCAATCCCGGAAATTTAGCACCGACACTGGGATCAATCCCGGAGTATCTGCACTGACACTGGGATCAATCCCGGAAATTCAGCACCGACACTGGGATCAATCCCGGAGTATCAGCACCGACACTGGGGTCAATCCCGGAAATTCAGAACCAACAATGGGATCAATCCCGGAGTATCAACACTGACACTGGGATCAATCCCGGAAATTCAGCACCGACACTGGGATCAATCCCGGAGTATTAACACTGACACTGGGATCAATCCCGGAGTATTAACACTGACACTGGGATCAATCCCAGAGTATCAGCACCGACAATGGGATCAATCCCGGAGTATCAGCCCTGACACTGGGATCAATCCCGGAGTATCAGCACCAACAATGGGATCAATCCCGGAGTATCAGCCCTGACACTGGGATCAATCCCGAGGTATTAACCCTGACAGTGGGATGCTCTGTACCGGTCGAGAGGGGTTTTACAGGATATGTTTCGGGATCAGATTAATCCAGTACCCAGTGAGAACCGGCCCAAAGCACAAAACAATATCTTATGATCCCAAAGAGCCAGTACAGGCACGATGGGCCGAATGGCCTGCTTCTGTGCTGTGTCAGTCTTTGATTCTATGAAGTCAGTGTTAATCAGCACTAAATTGCCAATCTCACTCAGAGGTGTGTGTGTGGGAAATGAGAGTTGTGCGGTAGTGGCTGCTGTTTTGAGGTTAGGGAGGGAGGCTTGTGTCTGTGCTATAGACCTGATGTATTACATATCGTGTAGTATCTACAGCACAGTAACAGGCCTTTCAGCCCAACAGGTCCCTGTTGGTGTTTATGCTCCACCTGAGCCGCCTCCCATTCTTCTCCATCTCACCCCCATCAACATATCCCTCTATTCCTTTCTCCCTCATGTGTTTATCTAGCTTCCCCCTAAATGCATCTATAATTCGCCTCAACTACTCCCTGTGGTAGCGAGTTCCACATTCTAACCACTCTCTGGGTAAAGAAGTTTCTCCTGAATTCCCGATTGGATTTATTAGCGACTACCTTATTTTTTTGGCTCCTAGTTCTGGTTTCGCCTGCAAGTGGAATCATCTTCTCTACGCCTACCTTATCGAACCTTTTCATAATCTTAAAGACCTCTATCAGGTCACCCCTCAGCCTTCTCTTTTCTAGAGAAAAGGGCTCCAGCCTGTTCAATCTTTCTTGCTAGATATAACCTCTCAGTTCTGGTATCATCCTAGTAAATCTTTTTTGCACCTTCTCCAGTGCCTCTCCATCCTTTTTATAATATGGAGACCAGAACTGTGCACAGCGCTCCAAGTGTGGTCCATACAAGTTTAATATAACTTCACTGCTTTTCAAACCTATCCCTCTAGAGGTGAACCCCAGGGCTTTGTTTGCTTTTTTATTGCCTTATTGACCTGCCTCACTACTTTTAATGATTTGTGTATCTATACCCCATGTAACTCCATGACCTCGCCCCTCCCTATCTCTCTAACCTCCAGCCCTCCAACCCTCCGAGATTTCAGCGTTCCTCCAATTCTGGCCTCTTGCGCATCCCCCGATATTAATTACTCCACCATTGGTGGCCGTGCCTTCAGCTACTGAGGAACAGGGAGAGGCAATATACACTTAATGGCAGTTTTAAAGAGTGTGCAGGGACAGAGGGACCTGGGAGTTCATGTGCATAGGTCCCTGAAGGTGGCGGGACATATTGAGAGAGTGGTTAACAAAGTATATGGGATCTTGGGCTTCATAAATAGAGGTATTGAGTACAAAAGTAGTGAAGTTATGCTGAATCTTTATAAAGCGCTGGTTAGGCCACAACTGGAGTATTGTGTCCAGTTCTGGTCACCACACTTTAGGGAGGATGTGAAGGCCCTTGAGAGGGTGCAGAGGAGATTTACCAGAATGGTTCCGGGGATGGGTTTGGATAGGCTAGACGGGGAAGGGCTGTTCCCACTAGTTGATGGTACAAGGACTAGGGGACACAGATTTAAGGTTTTGGGCAAGAGATACAGGGGGGGACGTGAGGAAAAACATTTTACGCAGCGAGTGGTGAGGACCTGGAACTCACTGCCGAGGGAAGTGGTGGAAGCGGAGACACTAAATGTTTTCAAGGGGAGACTGGATAGGCACTTGAGGGAAATAAACTCGCAGGGCTACGGGGATAGAGCGGGGGAATGGGACTGACTGGATTGCTCTACAGAGAGCCGGCACAGACTCGATGGGCCGAATGGCCTCCTTCTGTGCCGTTATGACTCTATGAATCTATGACCTAAGCTCCGGAATTCCCTCCTGCCAGCCCCTGTGTTATTCTCTACCTAGACACAGTAAAGAAAGAAAGATGTGCATTTATTTAACGCTTTTCACAACCACCACATTGGACATCAGGAAACCATGTGCCACAATTGCAGCAAAACTGCACAGAGAGAATCAAAGAATATTTTTGTTTTTGCTGAACATTAATTGCTTAATTGTAACCATGTGGTGGAGTGGGTTAAACCTTGGCCTTTCACCTTTGGGGACCTGGGGTTGAATTTTAGCCCGCACTGATAGGATGACAGCTTCATCCGTTTGTTGGATGTAAGAGGCCGATGTGAAATCAGTTCGACATCAGGTCCCAACTGAGGTCTTGAGTGGGCAAGGGGCTCAAGGCAGCACCATGCTTTAAATTGGCAACCTTACTGCATAAAGGCGGCAGGGCAAGTTGATAAGGTGGTTAAAAAAGCATATGGGTTTCTTGGGTTTATAAATAGAGGCACAGAATATAAAAGCACAGAGATCCTGCTAGAACTTATAGGGCTGGATTTTCATTGACCCGTGGAGGCGGGTTTGGAGGCGTGTGGGGGGTTCAAATTGCGAAAACTGGCGGGCGGGCAGAAGTCCACCTCCATCCCAGCCTCCACGCAATTTTCATGAAATCGTGTCTTCTGGTCCCGACTGCGTTCCGCCTCTAAGAGATGGGATAGGCTGTTAAGGCCCTTAACAAGCACTAAATTGCCTCTATAATGCCATTTTGAAAGGCCTTTGTGATTTTAACCCTTGTTCTACGTGAAGCACGCCTGTTCTGAACCACGATGTGAAACCTGGCGGGAGCACATTTGGATAGCTGACTATCAATGGCTGGGCTGACTATCAGTGAGTGAGTGGCTGGCTGGCAGGCATCTGGGGTGGAGGTACAAAAAAAATTCTCTGTCTCTCTCTCTCTCTCTCTCTCAAAAAATATCTGGGAGCAGACTTAGAGCTGCTGCTCATTTTGCATCCAGGTCCTCTCACAGCAAAGGCCAGGCAGTCTTTGCAGACCATCAATGCAGCAGCAATGATGACATCATCAGAGGCGACTTTCAGACTGAAAACATTAATTGGGTCATGGGTTCCCACATGCTGGAACTCAATTGCCCAATTAGGTGAAAATTGCATCAATCTCCCACATCCAATTGCAGTCGGGTGGATAACACGAAAAGCAGATGACACGACCACAACCCGCCCCAGTATCAAAATCCAGCCCGTTGTGGCTCAGTGGTAGCACTCTCTCTCTCTCTCTCTCTCGCCTTTGAGTCAGAAGGTTGTGGGTTCAAGTCCCACTTCAGAGACTTGAGCACAAAAATCTAGGCTGACACTCCTAGTGCAGTACTGAGGGAGTGCCGCACTGTCAGAGGTGCCATCTTTCGGATGAGACATTAAACCAAGGCCCCGTCTGCCCTCACAGGTGGATGCAAAAGATCCCACGGCCACTATTTCGAAGAAGAGCAGGGGAGTTCTCCCTGGTGTCATGTCCACACTTGTTTTTCTTGAGTAAAAACTCACAGCACAGAAGGAGGCCATTCAGCCCGTTGTGCCTGTGCTGGCTCTTTGAAAGAGCGGTCGTGCTCGGTCCCACCCCCCGGCTTTTTGTCCGTAACCCTGTGTGTGTGGGTGTGTGGACGCGCTCGTGTTTGGTCGTGTGTCTGCTCGCACACGTCGGATCCTTGGCCTGCTAGCGTTCCCTGGTTGTGGTCCCCGGACCGGGAGCCCCAACAAGGGTTAGCGCCCTAATGAAAGTGAGAGTGGGGGGAGGGGCGGGGGAGAGAATAATAACGTTAAATTCTAAATTAAACCACCAGGCAGGGATTGCACTTTGTAACTTGCAACACGCGCGCCTCCATTAGATGAAAGCTAAAGAGTTTGGACAAATACACTCAGGGATAATGTGACATCTGGTGTGATTTAGAACTAAGATGCCAGAGGCCCGAATTTCAGCCGATATAATTGCTCTGGCGTCCAGTGATAGGCTGACTGAAAAGCACTTGGAAAACCATTATAAATCGTTTTGGGAGCGGAGGCCTACCCCTGCGCTCCAGCCCAACCACCTGTCCATCTCTATTAGTCCCATTTTAACGGGAAACTGACAGGTTTTTCTGATCTACCCACAACAGTTGAAAGGCATTAAGCCAGGTGGCCATTGCTCAGGTTTGGTCCCGACCAGCTCGCACCACACCAAGAAGGTCCTAGGTTCGATCTCCTGGGTCACTGGAGTGGCACTCGAACCCCCAATCTTCTCACTCAGAGGCGAGTGTGCTAACCACTGAGTCACAGCTGACACTTTCAAAGGTAAATAATGGTCAAACTGCAGCCTCGTCCGGCAGGTCCAACTCTCCATCCCCAATAGCTCAATGAAGGAAGACGGGGTGAGTGTTGAGGTGGCAAGTCAATGAAGAGAAAGTGAATGTTGAGGGGTCAAGTCAATGAAGAGAGAGTGAATGTTGAGGTGGCAGGTCAATGAAGAGAGAGTGAATGTTGAGGGGTCAAGTCAATGAAGAGAGAGTGAATGTTGAGGGGTCAAGTCAATGAAGAGAGAGTGAATGTTGAGGTGGCAGGTCAATGAAGAGAGAGTGAATGTTGAGGTGGCAGGTCAATGAAGAGAAAGTGAATGTTGAGGGGTCAAGTCAATGAAGAGAAAGTGAATGTTGAGGGGTCAAGTCAATGAAGAGAGAGTGAATGTTGAGGTGGCAGGTCAATGAAGAGAGAACGAATGTTGAGGTGGCAGGTCAATGAAGAGAGAGTGAATATTGGGGGGTCAAGTCAATGAAGAGAGAGTGAATATTGGGGGGTCAAGTCACTGAAGAGAGAGTGAATGTCGAGGGGTCAAGTCAATGAAGAGAGAGTGAATGTCGAGGGGTCAAGTCAATGAAGAGAAAGTGAATGTTGAGGTGGCAGGTCAATGAAGAGAAAGTGAATGTCGAGGGGTCAAGTCAATGAAGAGAAAGTGAATGTCGAGGGGTCAAGTCAATGAAGAGAGAGTGAATGTTGAGGGGTCAAGTCAATGAAGAGAAAGTGAATGTTGAGGAGGAACAAGTCAATGAAGAGAGAGTGAATGTTGGGGGGTCAAGTCAATGAAGAGAAAGTGAATGTTGAGGAGGAACAAGTCAATGAAGAGAGAGTGAATGTCGAGGGGTCAAGTCAATGAAGAGAGAGTGAATGTTGGGGGGTCAAGTCAATGAAGAGAGAGTGAATGTTGAGGGGAGAAGTCGTATGAGAAGAGATTGAATAAAGTAGGCCTGTAAGCTCTTGAATTCAGAAGAATGAGAGGGGATCTCATTGAAGCATACAAAATTATTACAGGGCTTGTTAGGGTGGACTGTCGGAGGGGCAGTACTGAGGGAGCGCTGCACTGTCGGAGGGGCAGTACTGAGGGAGTGCTGCACTGTCGGAGGGGCAGTACTGAGGGAGCGCTGCACTGTCGGAGGGGCAGTACTGAGGGAGTGCTGCACTGTCGGAGGGGCAGTACTGAGGGAGCGCAGCACTGTCGGAGGGGCAGTACTGAGGGAGCGCTGCACTGTCGGAGGGGCAGTACTGAGGGACGCTGCACTGTCGGAGGGGCAGTACTGAGGGAGTGCTGCACTGTCGGAGGGGCAGTACTGAGGGAGCGCCGCACTGTCGGAGGGGCAGTACTGAGGGAGCGCCGCACTGTTGGAGGGCCGGTACTGAGGGAGTGCTGTACTGTCGGAGGGGCAGTACTGAGGAAGCGCTGCACTGTCGGAGGGGCAGTACTGAGGGAGCGCTGCACTGTCGGAGGGCCGGTACTGAGGGAGCGCCGCACTGTCGAAAGGAGGGTCCTGGCTGATCATCTCAACTCGAGGAGCTGCTGCTGTCGAATGGCGAAGAGCTGCAGTCGAAAGGACGCGGCCTACAATCAACGCTGGACTGATCATCGGCGGGTGGTTGTATGTATGATTTCTTGTAACGTTATTGGTGGACTGCTCGAATCGTGGTTGGGGTTTTGAATCTGTCTTCGGAACAATAAAAGGTTAAAGGCAGAATCCCGTGTGTCTGGTGTAATTTTTCATACGTCTCAAGTCCGAACTCTATAACCTGTCGGACGGGGTGAGGGGTAATTCCGCACGTCCTATATTCTATTCCCATTCCCAACCCAACATCTACTGAGCACATCGCTCTGAAACGTCGGGGGTGATTTTGTCAATGGGGGCGTGTTGGAGGCGGGACTGCTGCTTGTCGGGTTTTAGTCCCACCTCCATCGAATTGTGGCCAACCCACACTATTTTCCCTTGATTGACCTTGTTAAGCCCGCCCAGCAGGCTTAGCAGGCCAATTAAGGGAAAGCCGGTTACAGAGAACGTCAGCGTATGACGTTTCATCTGTCAAAAATTTTTGACAAATGAATTGTCATCGTTTGAGAGCTTTGAGAAGCTGTCAAACACTGACATTCTCTGTTGTTTGGTGAGTTCTTGTACTCAAGGCTCACCAAACCTATTTCCTGAGCAGAAAGCAGATGGCTGTTGCATCGGAGAATGCAGCAGCCATTCTGTCATCTCTGCCATTGAGATGCCGGAGCCTCCGGATCCCCAACGATTGAAGCCTGCAGGAAGAAACAAAGGTAAGGAAACTTTTTCTCACACTTTTCACTCACCTCACACACTCACCTCTCCACACTTGCAACCATCACTCACCTCCACAGCGCACTTTTAGACCCCTCCGACCCCCGCAGACCCACTGCTCGCCTCGCTGACCCTGGCGGGGTTTCCCGACGTCAGGAAGCCCGCACCTCTGCTGGAAAAATGGGAATAATCCTCTTAACTGCCTGTTAGCTACCTGTTAACAGACAGTTAAGTGGCTGTAATCCCCTTCCCGCCTCCAGGAGACGGGACCCGGCGCGGGTCGGCTACCCGTCTCCTGGGACGATGGCACGGAGGCGGGTTGGGGGCGGGATGGGCGCCCGCCCCCCCAGATTCTGCCATTTTCCCGGCAGTCCCGCCTCCAAACCCGCCTCCCCAGGGCTGGCAAAATCGCCCCCTGTTAACTCTGTTTCTCTCTCTCCACGGATGCTGCCTGGCTGGCTGAGTATTCCCAGCACTTCCTGTTTTCATCGACTGAACTCCTTCTTTCTGGAAGGAGTTAATTGCCTCGGTGCCAGCTGCAGTCGCTGCGATTCTGTTTCACACCCGCTGCTGTGCGAGAGAAAAATAGGTTTCTTGTCATCTCTGGCCGCACTCGTTCCTCGTTAGGTTTAATGAGGCAACCGGCTCCTCGGGTTCCAGGAATCAGAGTGAACTAAAGAATGAGCTCCGGTGAAGCACAAAGCCATGAAGCTCTCGCCAACTCCTGTGTTGCATTCCCGGAAGGACTGATGGAACTCATTCTGAACACAGTGGGAGCCGGGAGTATCGCCCACGCTCTGACATTGTTACTTTCTCAAAGGTTCCAGGGCAAGTTATAGACTCTGGGAATTTGGAGGCGTCAAAAAAAAGGCAGAAAAGTCTAGTAATGCCTTCTGGTGAAAGTATGACAGCGTGTGGTACGGTAGTGTAGTGTTATGTTGCTGGACTACTAATCCAGTGTTATCTGAGGTCAGATCTCACAATGGGCAGGTTCAAGGTTTCAAAAATTAAAAAACTGGGATCAGTAAAAGTGGTCATGAAGCTGTCAGATAGTTGTAAAAACCCAGCTGGCTCACTAATGTCCTTTAGGGAAGGAAACCTGCCGTCCTTACCCGGTCTAGAAACTCTAGTTTTTATTTTGAAATTTTCCCCAACCCCCTCCTCTCCTCCCCATCTCTCCTCATTTCACTCCCCTACCCCTCTCCCTGTCTGCCTCCCCTCCTCACTTCTCTCCTTTCCCACACCTCCCTTCTTCAACCCCTCTACTTCCCCTTTTCCTGTTTACTCTCCTGCTCACCCCTCTCCTCTCCACCTCTCCTCTGCACCCCACTCTCCTCCCTTTCACCCTCCTGCTCTTCCTCCCCTCCTCTCCTATCCCTCCTCTCCCACCTCTTTGCCCCTTGTACCCTCCCCTTCCCCCTTTTCCCCTTCCCCTCTTCCCCCTCTCCCTCTTCGCTCCTCCCATTCTCCCCTCCTCCATCCCTCATCTCTCTACCACCCCCCTTTCCCCCTTCACGTAGTCATCTGTCCCCCTTCCCCCTTCCTCCCCTCTCCACTTCTCCCCCGCTCCTACCCTCCCCCTCCTCTCCCCTCCTCTCTCCATCACTCTCCTCCCCTACTCTTCATCCTCCTCCCCTCCCGCTCTCTTCCTCTTCCCTCTCCTTTATTCCCTCTCTCCTTGTTTCTCACTTCCCCTTCCTTCTTCTCCCATTCACTCCCCGCTCTCCTCCCCCACCCCCCCTCTCACATATCATAGAATGATACAGCACAGAAGGAGGCCATTCGGCCCATCGTGCCTGTGCCGGCTCTTTGAAAGAGCTCTCCAATTAGTCCCACTCCCCCCTGCTCTTTCCCCAAAGCCCTGCAAATTTTTCCTTTTCAAGTATTTATCCAATTCCCTTTTGAAAGTTACTATTGAATCGCTTCCACCGCCCTTTCAGGCAGTGCATTTGATCATTTAGGACTGAGATGAGGCGAAATTTCTTCACTCAGAGGGTGGTGAATCTTTGGAATTCTCTGCCCCAGAGGGCTGTGGATGCTCAGTCGTTGAGTATATTCAAGGCTGAGATCGATAAATTTTTGGACTCTCGAGGAATCAAGGGATACTGGGATCAGGCGGGAAAGTGGAGTTGAGGTTGAAGATCAGCCATGATCTTATTGAATGGCGGAGCAGGCTCGAGGGGCTGTGTGGCTGACTCCTGCTCCTAATCCTTATGTTCTTATTAGAATCAGTAAGACAAAGAGGAAGGAGCATGGTTAGAACTGAAAGTAAAATCACAGACTCAATGCCTCAGTGATCAGGTCACATAACAGAATATACAGTTACAAAAATAAAACATTGTACAAGAAAATAAATCTTGCTGAAGGAGTTTGCTCAGTGTTGTACGGAGTCTTACACACCAGGACTGTCCACGGTCAGTGCTGAGTTTGTAGATCTTACCAAGACCGTGATGTGATCGTGTACACGATCTGCAGTACTGAGGGAGCGCTGCACTGTCGGAGGGGCAGTACTGAGGGAGCACCGCACTGTCGGAGGGGCAGTACTGAGGGAGTGCTGCACTGTCGGAGGGGCAGTACTGAGGGAGTGCTGCACTGTCGGAGGGACAGTACTGAGGGAGTGCTGCACTGTCGGAGGGGCAGTACTGAGGGAGTGCTGCACTGTCAGAGGGGCACTGCTGAGGGAGTGCTGCACTGTCGGAGGGGCAGTACTGAGGGAGCGCTGCACTGTCGGAGGAGCAGTACTGAGGGAGCGCCGCACTGTCGGAGGGGCAGTACTGAGGGAGCGCCGCACTGTCGGAGGGGCAGTACTGAGGGAGCGCCGCACTGTCGGAGGAGCAGTACTGAGGGAGCGCTGCACTGTCGGAGGAGCAGTACTGAGGGAGCGCCGCACTGTCGGAGGGGCAGTACTGAGGGAGCGCCGCACTGTCGGAGGGGCAGTACTGAGGGAGCGCCGCACTGTCGGAGGGGCAGTACTGAGGGAGCGCCGCACTGTCGGAGGGGCAGTACTGAGGGAGCGCTGCACTGTCAGAGGGGCAGTACTGAGGGAGCGCCGCACTGTCGAAGGGGCAGTACTGAGGGAGCGCTGCACTGTCGGAGGGACAGTACTGAGGGAGAGCTGCACTGTCGGAGAGACACTGCTGAGGGAGCGCTGCACTGTCGGAGGGGCAGTACTGAGAGAGCGCCGCATTGTCAGAGGGGCAGTACTGAGGGAGCGCTGCACTGTCGGAGGGGCAGTACTGAGGGAGCGCTGCACTGTCGGAGGGGCAGTACTGAGGGAGCGCCGCATTGTCAGAGGGGCAGTACTGAGGGAGCGCTGTACTGTCGGAGGGTCAGTACTGAGGGAGCGCCGCACTGTCGGAGGGGCAGTGCTGAGGAAGTGCTGCATTGTCAGAGGGTCAGTACTGAGGGAGCGCCGCACTGTCGAAGGGGCAGTACTGAGGGAGTGCCGCACTGTCCGAGGGGCAGTACTGAGGGAGCGCCGCACTATCGGAGGGGCAGTACTGAGGGAGCGCTGCACTGTCGGAGGGGCAGTACTGAGAGAGCGCCGCACTGTCGGAGGGGCAGTACTGAGGGAGCGCCGCACTGTCGGAGGGGCAGTACTGAGGGAGCGCTGCACTGTCGGAGGGGCAGTACTGAGGGAGCGCTGCACTGTCGGAGGGGCAGTACTGAGGGAGCGCCGCACTGTCGGAGGGGCAGTACTGAGGGAGCGCTGCACTGTCGGAGGGGCAGTACTGAGGGAGTGCTGCACTGTCAGAGGGGCAGTACTGAGGGAGTGTCGCACTGTCGGAGGAACAGTACTGAGGGAGCGCCGCACTGTCGGAGGGGCAGTACTGAGGGAGCGCTGCACTGTCAGAGGGGCAGCACTGAGGGAGCGCCGCACTGTCAGAGGTGCCGTCTTATGGATGAGACGTTAAACAGACGTCTGCCCGCTCAGGTGGACATAATAGATCCCGTGGCCACTATTATTCTGAAGAAGCGCAGGGGGGGTTCCCGGGGCCAATATTTATCCCTCAACCGACATCAGTAGAAACAGATTGGCCCAGAGTTTGTGGAATTTGTGTTCGCCGCTGGCGATCTCTGTGTCGAGCAGTTTGGGTTTTCTGACGCATTATTCAAATCAATGTAGTATTGTGGGGAATCCCTAGCGCCAGCTGCTGTGACGTCAACAAGCCGTCCAAGCAACCAATCACAATGCAGAATTCTCACAGACAGCAAACCAGGAAGTGAGTAAGCTCTTAAAATTCTAACTTTTTAAAAATGTTCAAGAGAGCAAAAGTAAGATTGGGGCTCTCACGCGGGGAAAAGGCGAACCTGAAATAAAGATGAACAAACTTTAAAAAAATATTTTAATTTTTTTTTTAGAAGTTTCTTAAATATTTTATTTTTTATCAAAAGGGATAAATTTGACACTGCACTTTTTAATTTTAAATTACTTTTTCAGCGCCATAAACTTTCTTTAGCAGTCAGTACGCTGTTAAAACCGAGAGTTACATCTAATCCCTTTGGGTCGAGCTTTTAGTGGGGGATTTAACAGCGTAATTACCACGGAGGTTCTATCTGATGGTAGTTTCTATCATTTGAGTGATTACATTGATTGCCGGCTCTGTGGGTTGGGCAGGCGGGGGAGGGGGGGGTGCGGGCACAGTGAATGACAGACCGCAACTTCGGGAGTTCCACCTGCGCCTGCGTCAAATCCCGAAGTTGCGGTCAGTTTCAAAGGCGGAATGACGATGAACGCTGCCAGTTCGCCATCATCAGGAGAACTTTTTTCACCCAGAGGGTGGTGGGGGTCTGGAACTCACTGCCTGAAAGGGTGGTAGAGGCAGAAACCCTCATCGCATTTAAAAAGTACTTGGATATGCACCTGAAGTGCGGTAACCTGCAGGGCTACGGATCAAGAGCTGGAAAGTGGGATTAGGCTGGAGAGCTCTTTGTTGGCCGGCACGAACACGATGGGCCGAATGGCCTCCTTCTGTGCCGTAAATTTCTATGATTCTGTGACAGCTGTTCAGTGACCCTTGCTGGAAAGTGCGTGTTGACTTTTGTTGGCGGCAAATTCGGGCTCGACTGGGATTCCTCCCCCCACTGTTAAATAGTCTCCTGACGCTTACTGCCTAGGCTAACACATCTGGACAGTGGTGGCCCCCAGAACGAGCCGGCACGTCAAGAGAGAAAATGGGATCAAAAGAATTTAACAAACAGCCGAAGGGAACTCCCCGTTGCATTGAAAGGGTGGTTTGCGACCTTGGGCAGATCACAGAATGTTCTAGCATGAGGTTTGATGTTCGTTCCAGGCTGGTTTAACAGGGCATTTTATTGAGCCCTATTAAGGGGATCTAAGAACATAAGAATTAGGAGCAGGAGTGGGCCATATGGCTCCTCGAGCCTGCTCCACCATTCAATAAGATCATGGCTGATCTTCAACCGCATCTCCACTTTCCTGCACTATTCCCATATCCCTTGATTCCATTAGAGTCAGGCCGACCCCTGATTCTGAGACTATGCCCCCGAGTTCTCGACTCTCCAGCCAGGGGAAACAACCTCTCAGCATCTACCCTGTCAAGCCCCTTAGAATTTTATACGTTTCAATGAGATCACCTCTCATTCTTCTAAACTCCAGAGTGTATAGGCTCATTCTACGCAATCTCTCCTCATTAGACAACCCTCTCATCCCAGGAATCAGTCTAGAGGAATCAAGCAATGGAACAGAAATAGTCATAGGATCGCTTCTATCGGTAGGTTGGTGTCAGCCATAGCTCAGTGGGTAGCACTCTCTCTCGCCACTGCTATCAGAATGGTTGTGGGTTCAAATCCCATCCTAGAGACTTGAGCACAAAAATCTAGGCTTACACTCGCAGTACAGTCCTGAGGGAGCGCTGCACTCTCGGTGGGGCAGTACTGAGGGAGTGCTGCATTGTTGGAGATGTCATCTTTTGGATGAGACGTTAAACTGAGGCCCTGTCTGCTCTCTCAGGTGGATGTAATAGATCCCATGGCACTATTTTGAAGAAGAACAGGGGAGTTATCCCTCCGGTGTCCTGGCCAATATTTATCCCTCAATCAACATAATTAAAAACAGATTATCTGGTCATTATCACATTGCTGTTTGTGGGAGCTTGCTGTGCGCAAATTAGCTGCCGTGTTTCCTACATTACAACAGTGACTGCACTCCAAAAAGTACTTCATTGGCTGTAAAGGGCTTTGGTCGTGAAAGGCGCTATAGAAATCCTAGTCTTTCTTTCTTTAATCTGAATCAAATGACATTCAGTATTGGCCCATCGTTCTTGCATCAATAATACGCCAATGCTGAACATTTCCTGACCTCAGTACTTTCAGTACATTGTGTGGCGGTGCACTGATTCTGTTGGCCCAGACCTTGCGAGTGAAAGTTCCACCGTAACAAATGGTAAAGTTCCGTGATCTGCCCGAGGCCCCATAACACAGCAGTGCAAAAACTAGCACTCCAACAGGATGTTCTCTTCTGCTGTTGTTTTATTCTTCTGATCCAATTTCCTCCCCTGAAGTGCTGGCCTGTGAACAGCTACAGTTTCTCTACATTACAACAGTGATTACATTTCAAAATTAATACATTGGCTGTAAAGCGCTTTGGGACGTCCTGAGTTGGTGAAAGGTGCGATATAAAAAAAGCTTTTCTTTTCTTTCTTTCTCTCTTTCTTTCTTTCTTTCTTTCCTTCTTTCTTTCTTTCTTTCCTTCTTTCTCTCTTTCTTTCCTTCTTTCTCTCTTTCTTTCTTTCTTTCTTTCCTTCTATCTCTCTTTCTTTCTTTCTCTCTTTCTTTCTTTCTGTCTTTCTTTCTTTCTGTCTTTCTTTCTTTCCTTCTTTTTTTCTCTCTTTATTTTTTTCTTTCTTTCCTTCTTTCTTTCCCTCTTTCTTTCTTTTCTTTTAGAATAATAGAATGATGCAACACAGAAGGAGGCCATTTAGCCCATCGTTCCTGTGCTGGCTCTCTCAAAGAGCTATCCAATTAGTCCCGCTCCCCCGTAGGTTAAAAACCTTTGGGATTTGACCAATGGATGGAGATGGTTGCGATTCTATTGCGTTCTATGTCCCTAAGGACATGGATGGGGAGGGGTTGATTTAGGTGGCCCTGAAATTCCGCAGACTTCTCCCCATCTGCCGCTTCTAGTGAAAGACCAATGGAAACCCCTCACCCCACCCTAAACACGTGACAGAAGCCCAGTTCAAAGTAAAGCTACAACATTGTAGCCGCGATTCTCCGATCTGCGATTCGCTGCACGTGTTTTAAGGCTGTGTGCCCAGGAGCAGGGATCCATCCCATGAGCCTTCTGTGCTTCAGATGCTGGTGTCCGATTGACTCCAATCCAAGGTGTCAGCCGTGGCTCAGTGGGCAGCACTCTCACCTCGGAGTCAGAAGGTTCTGGGTTCAAGCCCCACTCCAGAGACTTGAGCACAAACGCAAGACCAACGCTCCCAGTGCAGTACTGAGGGAATGCTGCACTGTTGGAGGTGCCGTCTTTTAGATGAGATGTTAAACTGAGGCCCCGTCTGCCCTCTCAGGTGAACGTAAAAGATCCCACAGCACAATTTCAAAGAAGAGCAGGGGAGGTGTCCCCGGTGTCCTGGGGCCAATATTTATCCCTCAACCAACATCACTAAAACAGAATATCTGGTCATTATCGTTTTACTTCCTTAAAGACGCTATATAAATGCAAGTTTTTGTTGTTGTTATCACATTATTGTTTGTGGGATCTTGGCTGCCGCATTTCCAACATTACAGGCGCATGGGAACACCACCACCTCCAAGTTCCCCTCCCAGTCACACACCATCCTGACTTGGAAATGTATCGGCCGTTCCTTCATCGTCGCTGGGTCAAAATCCTGGAACTCCCTCCCAAACAGCACTGTGGGAGCACCTTCACCACACGGACTGCAGCGATTCAAGAAGGCGGCTCACCACCACCTTCTCAAGGGGGAATTAGGGATGGACAATAAATGCCGGCCTTGCCAGCGAACGCCAAAATCCCAGGAACGAATAAAAAAAACAGAGCCTGCACTTCCAAAGTACTTCATTGGCTGTGAAACAGTTTGAGGTGGTGAAAGGAGCTATAGAAATGTACATTTACTCTTGTTCCAGTCTCTGTCCCTCACTCTGCTCCTGTGTTAGTTTAAGGACTCTCTCGTTAGTCGGCCGTGTGCAACTAATTTTCAACACAAGGACACTGATCAGAAACAGACACCAGCACAGCAGCAACTCGACCTAAGTTAGTTAGAAATAAAACAGAAACACTCGATGGTCCCAGCCTTGTTATCTTTCTATTCTGAGCGTTAACTCTTAGCGTGCCATGGGTGAGTTTACTGGTCTGTTTCTCTGGGTGCTGTGGTGTCTGCCCTGCCAAGGAGGAGGCAGGAGGGGAATCTGACTGAGGCACATACAGTATTAAATTGGAGAATCCAGAGCATTACTTCAAGGTGGGTCAGCTCACGGTCCAGACACAGTAGAGTTAATTGAGTGAAAAGTCAATTTCAAACAGATTTTAGAAGATTTCTTCACAGAAAGGGGAGAGCAACATTTGGAAGAATCTGCCAGACGAGAGAGTGGAGTCAAAGACAGCCAGGGAGTTGAAAGGAGAAGAAATTAGTGAGGTAGAGTCCATGATAGGGGAGAGTGTACATGGGCTGTGGGAGGTGATTAAATGGGTGGGTAGAGTCCATGATAGGGGAGAGTGTACATGGGCTGTGGGAGGAGATTAAATGGGTGGGTAGAGTCCATGATAGGGGAGAGTGTACATGGGCTGTGGGAGGTGATTAAATGGGTGGGTAGAGTCCATGATAGGGGAGAGTGTACATGGGCTGTGGGAGGAGATTAAATGGGTGGGTAGAGTCCATGATAGGGGAGAGTGTACATGGGCTGTGGGAGGTGATTAAATGGGTGGGTAGAGTCCATGATAGGGGAGAGTGTACATGGGCTGTGGGAGGAGGTTAAATGGGTGGGTAAAGTCCGTGATAGGGGAGAGTGTACATGGGCTGTGGGAGGAGGTTAAATGGGTGGGTAAAGTCCGTGATAGGGGAGAGTGTACATGGGCTGTGGGAGGAGATTCAATGGGTGGGTAGAGTCCATGATAGGGGAGAGTGTACATGGGCTGTGGGAGGAGATTAAATGGGTGGGTAGAATCCATGATAGGGGAGAGTGTACATGGGCTGTGCGAGGAGATTAAATGGGTGGGTAGAGTCCATGATAGGGGAGAGTGTACATGGGCTGTGCGAGGAGATTAAATGGGTGGGTAGAGTCCATGATAGGGGAGAGTGTACATGGGCTGTGGGAGGAGATTAAATGGGTGGGTAAAGTCCGTGATAGGGTAGAGTGTGTATGGGCTGTCAACTTGATGGCGCCAAATGGTCTTGTCTCATTCCATGCTCTCTTATTCTGCGAATCCTACATATTATAAAGAATAACAGACTGTGTTGCAAGGCAGCAACACATCTTGAGTTGGAGGTGACATCGATAAACGACTCGAGCAAAGGTTTTGTGATTGATGATGTCATCGCAAATCCTTGGTGTGCTGCCGGCCAGGTTGTGTGTTTCCAGGACCTCAAACCCGGCACTAAGCTCATGGTCTACAGAGCAGTAGTGATACCCACCCTGCTGTGTGCCTCAGAGACATGGACCATGTACAGCAGGCACCTCAAAGCGCCTCCGCAAGATCCTGGAAATCCATTGGTAGGCTAGGCGCACCAACGTCAGTGTTCTCGCTCAGGCCAACATCCCCAGCATCGAAGCTTTGACCACACTCGATCAGCTCCGATGGACGGGCCACATCGTCCACATGCCCGATACAAGACTCCCAAAACAAGCGCTCTACTCGGAGCTCCGACACGGCAAGAGAGCCCCAGGTGGGCAGAGGTAGCGCTTCAAGGACACCCTCAAAGCCTCCTTGAAAAAGTGCAACGTCCCCACCGACACCTGGGAATTCCTGGCCCAAGACCGCACAAAGTGGAGGAGAAGCATCCGGGAAGGCGCCGAACAGCTCGAGTCTCTTCGCCGGGAGCAAGCGGAAGCCAAGCGCAGGCAGCGCAAGGAGCGCACGTTAACCCAAGCACCCCACCCACCCGCCCCTTCAACCACCGTCTGCCCCACCTGTGACAGAGACGGTAGGTCCCGCATTGGACTCATCAGTCACCTGAGAACTCATTTTTAATGTGGAAGCAAGTCATCCTGGGTTCCGAGGGACTGCCTCAGAAGAAAGAGGTGTTTTCAGTAAGAGTGACCAGCTAAATGGCTGAATCCTGTGTTCGATTACTGGGTGACTAATTCAGCAGATACCGTGAGATCTAGCCAGAATCTCGAGTTGCACTTTCTATTCTCCTTCCTGCCACTACACTGCGTCAGTATAACTCCCTTTTGTCGCCGCTCCAATGCACTGCCCTGCCTTCCTGCCTACATCATTAGCGTACGGATTACGGCCGAACAACTGCTAAAGGAATTTGGAACGGACGACAGTTGCTAATGGTAGCCTCCGACACTCCGACCTCTGTCCTCACAGTCCTCGGACAGAGATCAGCACCTGTATAATCCCCATCTGTTAGAAGTAATCTCATATTACTGCCCTCAATCCTGCTCGTTTCTGACCCACATACACGCTCTGCTTTTTATTTGATAGTCTACATACAGAGTTCAATGGATAACTGTTGCACAGCTTATTGAGCAATGTCAGCTTTGGCTGACGGAGATCCTTCACTTAGCGACAGTATCACAGAGTCGTACAGCACAGAAGGAGGCTGTTCGGCCCATCGTGCCTGTGCCGGCTCTTTGAACGAGCTCTCCAGTTAGTCCCTCTCCCCCCTGCTCTTTCCCCACAACCCTGCAAATTTTTCCTTTCCAAGTATTTATCCAATTCCCTTTTGAAAGTTATTATTGAATCTGCTTCCACCGCCCTTTCAGGCAGCGCGTTCCAGATCACAACAACTCGCTGCGTAAAAAAAATAATTCTCCTCATCTCGCCCTCTGGTACTTTTGCCAATTATTTTAAATCTGTGTCTTCTGGTTACCCGTGGAAACGGTTTCTCCTTATCTACTCTATCAAAACCCTTCATGATTTTAAACACCTCTGTCAAATCTCCCCTTAACCTTCCCTGCTCTAAGGAGAACAACCCCAGCTTCTCCAGTCTCTCCACATCACTGAAGTCCCTCATCCCTGGAACCATTCCAGTAAATCTCCGCTGCACCCTCTCCAAGGTCTTGAGATCCTTCCTAAAGTGTGGAGCCCAGAATTGACCACAAGACTCCAGCTGAGGCCTAACCAGTGTTTTATAAAGGTTCAGCATAACTTCCTTATTTTTGTACTCAATGCCTCTGTTTATAAAATTGAGAGGTCGCACAACACCAGGTTATAGTCCAACAGTTTTATTTGAAATCACAAGCTTTCGGAACTATCGCTCCTTCCTCAGGTGAAGTCTGTTTATAAAGCCCAGGATCCCATATACTTTTTCAACAGCCTTCTCAACTTGCCTTGCTACCTTCAAAGCTACGTGTACATGAACCCCCAGGTCTCTCTGTTCCTGCACTCTCGTAAAACATTTCTGATAGATAAATGAGGTGCCCGGGACCATTCCTACACCAGGGTATAGAGAGAGAAGCATGACTCCGCTCCCCCCTCCCATCTTCCAGCCTCAGTAAACTTTAACTCATCCAAAACTCTGCTGCCCCGTGTCCTAACTCGCACCGAGTCCCCTTCACCCATCACCCCCCGTGTGCTCGCTGACCTACATTGGCTCCCGGTCCAGCAACACCTCGATTTTAAAATTCTCATCCTTGTTTTCAAATCCCTCCGTGGCCTCGCCCCCTCCCTATCTCTGTAACCTCCTCCAGCCCCACAACCAATGTTCCCTTTAATGTTTTATTGGATGCCTTGCTCCTTTAATGGGCTGCGCGGCCCATTCAGAATACCGTGCATGCGCGGTTTCGCCTTGCTAAAAGCTGGTGAGCCAGCTGCGTGGGAACTGCAGACCGCCGCGCGGTCACGCAGCTTAAAGGGAACATTGCCTGCAACCCTCCGAGATCTCTGCGCTCCTCCAACTGTGGCCGCTTGAGCATCCCCGATTTCATCGCTCCACCATTGGCGGCCGTGCCTTCAGCTGCCTGTGGCCCTAAGCTCTGGAATTCCCTCCCTAAACCTCTCCGCCTCTCTCTCCTCCTTTAAGATGCTCCTTAAAACCTACCTCTTTGACCAAGCTTTTGGTCACCTGGCCTGATAACTCCTTATGTGGCTCAGTGTCAAATTCTGTCTGGTAACTCTGCTGTGAAGCGCCTTGGGATGTTTTACTCTGTTAAAGGCGCTATATAAATGCACGGTGTTGCTGTTTCCCTGTTTCCCCCCCCCCCCCCCCACCACCACTCCCAGTATCTGCGATCTGGAGAATGCTTCGTTCGGTGCAGGTAGTTGAGGAGAGGGGGGGTGGGCAAGAGATGGGGAGAGTGAAATCGAATCCGTGAAAGATTTTAAATTGGATTAGTCGAGTCTTCACTGCTGCCGGAGGGCGTGGAATCGAGCCACAGAGTGCTCCTGCTGAAAGACGGGAGAGTTCAGCAGCCAGGGTTCATGACCCCGTCCTGCCCTCGCGCTCTCTCCACCAGTCTGCCTCCCGGCCCTTTTGAGAGACGCACTTTGAACTTTTTTACACCGAAACAGCGAAGAGATGTGCTCGCACAGGCGTGCAAATCAATCCTTGGCGTTAAGGGGTCGTCTAAACCAGCGTGAAGGAGCAACTCATGCACCTTGTTTCACGCATTACCAAATAACCGAGTGTGAAGAGGAAGCGAAGACAAAGATTACCACGGCTCCAACGTAGCGCCTTTGATCGCGACTTTTCAAACCTTGTTTAGACTCCTGCGTTCGGGGACTTGGTTGAATGATTGATTCTTAACTGGATTTCCATCTCTGTAACACGGAGTCAAAAGTTTAATGGTTTTCCTCCTCTCACCTCATGTTCCTCTTCTCATAGAATCATAGCATCACACGGCACAGGAGGAGGCCATTCGGCCCATCGTGCCTGTGCCGGCTCTTTGAACGAGCTCTCCGATTAGTCCCACTCCCCCCCTGCTCTTTCCCCACAGCCCTGCGAATTATTTTTCCTCTTCAAGTATTTATCCAATTCCCCTTTTGAAAGTTACTATTGAATCTGCTCCCACCGCCCTTTCAGGCAGCGCATTCCAGATCATAACAACTCGCTGCGTACAAACAAAATTCTCCTCATCTGTCCACTGTTCCTTTTGCCAATCACCTTAAATCCGTGTCCTCTGGTTACCGACCCTCCTGCCAGTGGAAACCGTTTCTGATTATTTACTCTATCTATACCATTCAGGATTTTGAACACCTCTATCAATTCTCCCCGTAACCTTCTCTGCTCTAAGGAGGACAACCCCAGCTTCTCTAGTCTCTCCACGTAACTGAAGTCCCTCATCCCTGCTATGAGCTTACATAGAATTACACAGGATTTACAGCACAGAAACAGGCCATTCGGCCCAACTGCTCCGTGCCGGTGTTTATGCTCCACACGAGCCTCCTCCCACCCTCTTCATCTCACCCCATCAACAGATCCTTCTATTCCTTTCTCCCTCATGTGTTTATCTAGCTTCTGATTGGCCTTCCACCCAGTATCCAACCATGATCTAATAGAATGGCGGAACAGGCTCGAGGAGCTGAATGGGCTACTCCTGTTACAATGATAGCGTCGGCCGTGAACCAGTGGGTAGCACTCTCTCTCTCTCGCATGTGAGTCAGAAGGTTATGGGTTCAAGTCCCTACTCCAGAAACTTGAGCACTCAAATCTAGGCTGACCCTCCAGTGCCGCCTTTCGGATGAGATGTTAAACCGAGGCCCCGCCTGCCCCCTCAGGTGGACGTAAAAGATCCCACGGCACTATTTCGAAGAAGAGCAGGGGAGTTCTCCCCGGTGTCCTGGCCAATATTTATCCTTCAACCAACATCACTAAAAAACAGATGATCTGGTCATTATCACATTGCTGTTTGTGGGAGCTTGCTGTGTGCAAATTAGTTGCTGTGTATTCTATATTACAACAGTGACACCACTTCAGAAAGTACTTCATTGGCTGTGAAGCGCTTTGGGACGTCTCGAGGTTGTGAAAGGTGCTGTAGAAATGTAAGCTTTTTCTTTATGATAAAGAAGCGAAAGAGTGGCTCAGGAAGTGCATATCATTACTGAGACCCGGCAGTGCGGAGTTAGCTGGTCTCAGCTGCAGTTAGCCTCAGTATCCATGCTCCCCCATTCCCGCACCCCCTCCCAAGCAAGGGTAGCAGGCGCATGGGAACACCATCGCCTCCAAGTTCCCCGCCAGGTCACACACCATCCTGACTTGGAAATATATCGGCCCTTCCTTCTTCATCACTGGGTCAAAATCCCGGAACTCCCTCCCTAACAGCACTGTGGGAGTACCTTCACCACACGGACTGCAGCGGTTCAAGAAGGCAGCTCACCACCACCTTCTCAAGGGCGACTAGGGATGGGCAATAACTTCTTCTTCTTAGGCAGTCCCTCGGAACCGCAGATGACATGGGCAATAAATGCCGGCCTTGTCAGCGATGCCCACATCCCGTGAATAAATTAAAAGGGAGAGGAAAAGAAACTAAGGTATAACCCTCTTGATTGCTATCCTGCCACCATGTCAGAGAGTATGAAGTGAAGGCATGGCTAGAATGGGCCCACACGGTGGAATATTTGGCCTTTATTGCAAGGGGGTTGGAGTACTAGAGTAAGGAAGACTTGCTGCAATTGTACAGGGCTTTGCTGAGACCACCCTTGGAGTACTGGTCAATGTTTTGGTCTCCGTACCTAAGGAAGGATATGCTTTCCTTAGAGGCGGTGCAACGAAGGTTCACTAGATTGATTCCTGGGCTGAGAGGGTTGTCCTATGAGGAGAGATTGAATAGATTAGGCCTATACTCTCTGGAGTTTAGAAGAATGAGAGGTCATTACATTGAAACATATAAAATTCTTAGAGGGCTTGACAGGGTAGATCCTGAGAGGATGTTTCCCCTGGCTGGAGAGACTAGAACTAGGGGTCAGAGTCTCAGGATAAGGGGGTCGGCCATTTAGGACTGAGGTGAGGAGAAATTTCTTCACTCAGAGGGTTGTGAATCTTTGGAATTCTCTACCCCAAAGAGCTGTGGATGCTCCGTCGTTGAGTATATTCAAGGCTGAGATCGATTGATTTTTGGACTATTAAGGGAATCGAGGGATATGGGGATAGTGCAGGAAAGTGGAGTTGAGGTCGAAGATCAGCCATGATCTTATTGAATGGTGGAGCAGGCTCGAGGGGCCGAATGGCCTGACTCCTGCTCCTAATTCTTATGTTTTTATGTTCTTATAACATCCTGCTGACACACGGACCATCCCAACTCACACAGATCAAATGCCTCTCCCCCACCATAGTTGAACAGCCACCCAACATTCACTACATAGGCTCCCATGTGAAAACGTGGGTGAGGTGTCGCGTAGCACCCAGAGGCGTGACACTGTCCACCCGCAGCGAGAGTCAGCGCCTTTGGGGAAAGCAATAAGCGCCGTTTCTCCTGCATTGGAGAGCTTGGCACAATCGCTTCACTGCCGATCTCGCCGAGGCAGTTGGAAGGGTCTGTTCATGTGGATAGCATCAGTACCAATCGCTCCACCATTGGCGGCCGTGCCTTCAGCTGCCTGGGCCCTAGGTTCTGGAATTCCCTCCCTAAACCTCTCCACCTTTCTACCTCTCTCTCCTCCTTTAAGACACCCCTTAAAACCTAACTCTTTGACCAAGCTTTTGTTCATCTGCCCTAATATCTCCTTATGTGGCTCGGTGTCAAATTTTGTTTGATAATCGCTCCTGTGAAGCGCCTTGGGACGATTTACTACATTAAAGGCGCTATATAAATGCAAGTTGTTGTGTGCCATAATCAGAGTTTTTGTACCGAGAAAGACAGAAAGAATTTGCATTTATATGGGAGGGAATTCCAGAGCTTAGGGCCCAGGCAGCTGAAGGCACGGCCACCAATGTTGGAGCGATGAAAATCAGGGATGCGCAAGAGCCCGAATTGGAGGAGCGCAGAGATCTCAGAGGGCGTTTGATAAAGTACCACATATTAGGCTTGTTAGCAAAATTGAAGCCCATGGAATAAAAGGGGCAGTAGCAGCCTGGATACAAAATTGGCTAAGGGATAGAAAACAGAGAGTTGTGGTGACTGGCTGTTTTTCAGACTGGAGGGAGGTGTACAGTGGCGTTCCCCAAGGTTCAGTGCAAGGACCACTGCTGTTTTTGATATACATTAATGACTTGGACTTGGGGGTACAGGGCAGTGTAGTAAACAGTGAGGAGGATAGTAATAGACTTCAAGAGGACATAGACAGGCTGGTGGAATAGGCGGACACATGGCAGGTGAAATTCAACGCAGAAAAGTCTTTGAAGGTGGCAGGACAGGTTAACAAAGCAGTTAATAAAGCACACGTGATCCTGGGCTTTATAAATAGAGGCAGAGAATACAAAAGCCAGGAAGTTATACTAAACCTTTATAAAACGCTAGTCCGGTCCCAGCTGGAGGATTGTGTCCAATTCTGGGCACCACACTTTAGCAAGGTCGTGAAGGCTTTGGCGAGGGTGCAGAAGAGATTTACTAGAATGGTTCCGGGGATGAGGGATTACAGTTACGTGGATAGACTGGAGAAGCTGGGGTTGTTCTCCTTGGAGCAGAGAAGGCTAAGAGGAGATTTGATCGAGGTGTTTAAAATCATGAAGGGTTTAGACAGAGTAAATAAAGAGAAACTGTTTCCAGTGGCTGAAGGGTCGATAACCAGAGGGCCCAGATTGAAGGTGATTGGCCAAAGAACCAGAGCCGACACGAGGAAAAACTATTTTTATGTAACGAGTGGTTAGGATTTGGAATGCGCTGCCTGATAGGTTCAATAGAAGCCTTCAATAGGGAATTGGATAAATATTTGAAAAGGAAAAAATTGCAGGGATATGGGGAAAGAGCGGGGACAGACTCGATGGGCCGAATGGCCTCCTTCTGTGCTGTACTATTCCATGATTCTATGGTTGCAGGGCTGAAGGAGGGTTCAAGCTTACAGGCCGTGCGTTATTGACCTCCTAAAGTCGGTTACGTCACGCCCAGTGGCATCTTGACTGAGTCTGCTTGTTGGGGCTGACATGTTGTTGTTGCAAAAACAGGCCCCCAGTGTGAAGCAGCCAAGAGCTGAAACAGATGTCGTACAGAGAGATGAAAAGGGTTCTTTTTTTTTTAAGGAACATCAAAATGCCATTTGCTGGATGGTGCTCAGAAATCAAAAGGTACTGACGGGAGAAATTGGCCAGATCACAGTTTGTGTGAGTCATCGCCACATCTCCAGGACAGACAAGGCTGCCGCTGTCTCTCTCCAAATAAAGCAATCCTGCTTCTTGTGACAGGACGAGGTGTTTTGACAAAGGCTCCAAAATCAAAGGAGCCTGATGCTAAAACCGAAATAATCACCCTCAGCCCACGTTCATTCTCTCGTCTTCTAATCACTTCATAAATCTCCAAGGTACCGGGGGGAAAGAAACACAGGATAATGGAATGGCTGGGATTGGTGGCGTGTTATTTGCGGGGGGGGGGGGGGGGAAGCTAAGATTCCGTGGGCCAATGGCCTTGCTTCTCATTTGTTGTCTTCTCTCATCCAGCTTTGTGTCAAGCCCCACGGTGATTGACGGGACCCCTGATACGCTGGCACGCAGCCGTGGCTCAGTGGATAGCACGCTCACTTCTGAGTCAGCGTTGGTCGTGGGTTTAAGTCCCGCTCCAAGGGACTTGAGCACAAAATCCCGGCTCACGCTCCCAGTGTCTTGGACACAGTAGGATCCCACAAACAGCAATGTGATAAATTACCACATCATCTGTTGTAGGTGTGTGTTGATTGAGGGATAAATATTGGCTGCGACTCTGGGAACAGACCACCCCTGCAATTCTTTCAATTAGAAAGAAAGACTTGCATTTCTATAGCGCCTTTCATGACCACCGGATGTCCCAAAGCGCTTTACAGCCAATGAAGTACTTTTTTGAGGTGGAGTCACTGTTGTAATGTAGGAAACGCGGCAGCCAATTTGCGCACAGCAAGCTCCCACAAACAGCAATGTGATAATGACCAGATAATCTGTTTTTAGTGATGATGATTGAGGGATAAATATTGGGCCCAGGACATTGGGATAACTCCCCTGCTCTTCTTCGAAATAGTGCCATGGGATCTTCTACCTCCACCTTAGAGAGCAGATGGGGGCCTTGCTTTAATGTCTCATACAAAAGACGGCAGAGAGGTGTTCAAATCATGAGGGGTTTTGATAGAGTAAATAAGGAGAACTGTTTCCAGTGGCAGGAGGGTCGGTAACCAGAGGACACAGATTTAAGATAATTGGCAAAAGAACCAGCGGTGAGATGAGGAGAATTTTTTTACACAGCGAGTTGCTGTGATCTGGAATGCGCTGCCTGAAAGGGCGGTGGAAGCAGATTCAATAGTAACATTCAAAAGGGAATTGGATAAATACTTGAAAAGGAAAAATTTGCAGGGCTGTGGGGAAAGAGCAGGGGAGAGTGGGACTAATTGGAGAGCTCGTTCAAAGAGCCGGCACAGGCACGATGGGCCGAATGGCCTCCTTCTGTGCTGTATGATTCTACAATTCTAAGCTTGCGAGTGAGTCTGGCCCCGTGCACAGTGATCCCACTCATGAACTGACAGTGTTGCTTTATGTTGGCGGGATAATTGGAATGGGCAAAGTGTAAGACTTTGTGTGTCACCCCATAACTGGGAACAGGTTCATGAACTCACTGGCGTTGAGGGGGATTTCATTACTGTTTACGTTTCACAGGAAGCTGCACTCTCCACTTGATCATTGGCGAGTGTAGTCACAGAATTTAGATATTTTCATGGAGCCATTGTTTGAGATGTTGCTTTGAAAGGGCTCCTCGGCCTCCCTGCTCCCCAACTCCTTCACCTCCCCTGTACACTGAGCTCTGCTCGCGGTCTCCGCTCTTCCAACTCTGGCCTACTTAATGTTCCTTTTTCCGCTCCCACTCCAGCTCCCTGCGTGCCCAGCTAATTCTCCACCTAATCTCCCTGTGGAAGATAGGAACAGGAGGAGGCCATTCAGTCCCTCGAGCCCGTTCCGCCATTCAGTGAGATCACGGCCGATCTGCGACCTCACTCCATCCATCCGCCTTTGGCCCCATATCCCTGAATACCATTGGTCAACAAAAAGCTATCAATCTCCAATTTAAAATTAACAATTGATCTGGCATCAATTGCCGTTTGCGGAAGAGAGTTCCAAACTTCTACCACCCTTTGCGTGTAGATGTGTTTCCTCACTTCACTCCCCTGCTTTGAAAAGCCTCCTTAAAAGGGGTTCGATGGGGCGGGTGTGCTGCCCACTTGTGGGTGAGTTCAGAGCAAAGGGGTTATGGGGAAGGAGCAGGGTGGGCAGGGGGGAGTGGGACTAATTGGACAGATCTTTCAAAGAGCGGGCACAGGCACGGTAGGCCGAGTGGTCTCCTTCTGTACTGTATCATTCTATGAGCTTTGAGTTAACATTTGGAGTAACTGTGTACAGTTCCGGGCACCGCACCTTGGAAAGGATATACTGGCCTTGGAAGGAGTGCAGCGCAGATTCACCAGAATGTTACCAGGGCTCCCAGGGTGAGATTATGAGGAGAGATTACATAAACTAGGCTTGTATTCCCTGGAATATAAAAGGCTAAGGGGTGATTTGATTATGTTAAACTAGTATATAACATTGGTTAGACCACTACTGTGAGTAGTTCTGGTCTCCATATTATAAAAAGGTATATAGAGGCACTGGAGAAGGTGCAAAAAATATTTACCAAAATGATACCAGAACGGAGAGGTTAAACCTATCAGCAGAGATTGAACAGGCTGGGGCTGTTTTCTCTAGAAAAGAGAAGCCTGAGGGGCCTGATAGAGGTATTTAAAGATTATGAAGGTGTTTGACAGGATCGACGCGGAGAAGATGTTTGTAGTTGCGCGCGAGACCAGAACTAGGGGCCATCAATATAAGATAGTCACTAATAAATCCAATAGGGAATTCAGGAGAAACTTCTTTACCCAGAGAGTGGTGAGAATGTGGAACTCGCTACCACAGGGAGTGGTTGAGGCGAATAGCACAGATGCATTTAAGGGGAAGCTGGATAAACACATGAGGGAGAAAGGAATAGAAGGATATGCTGAGAGGAGAGATGAAGAGGGGTGGGAGGAGGCTCGTGTGGAGCATAAACACCGGGATAGACCAGTTGGGCCGAATGGCCTGTTTCTGTGCTGTAAATAGTTTGCAATTCTTTGTGATTGAGGTTTTCAGGATTTTGAAAGGAATTGATCGAATCTTTTTTCTGCTGGTGGGGGAGTTTAGGACAAGGGGATGTAACCTTAAAATCAGAGGCAGGCCATTCAGGAGAGATGTTAGGAAACACCTCTTCAGGCAAAGTGTGGTAGAAGTAACTCACTCCCACCTTTTGCTAGCCGAGGGTATAAAGGGATATGGAGCCAAGGCGGGTGGATGGAGTTAGGATACAGATCAGCCATGATCTCATTGAATGGCGGAACAGGCTCAAGGGGCTGAATGGCCTCCTCCTGTTCCTATGTTTATAATCCCGGTGTAAGCCTTTCTTTTATTATTTTCAGACTTTGAGAATTACGAATAAGCGTAACAATGACAGATAAGTATGCGATCAATAAAATTGGTCTTTATTCACACTACAGTTCAAAATTCAAGTGTACATAGAAGTATTCTCTTGCAATCAATATGCTTCCAATTTACCATACATAATAGTATCTCCCCAGCAACTTATCCCAAGTCAACCATACATAAAAGTACCCTTTAACAATATCTAATCTCTATGTCCCACTTTTATACATACTCTTTTATCTCTGGGTGATCGGTCCAGGAAATGTCGTAAGTCGAAAACATAGACTGGCCAGCTTTCTTTGTTCCTCTGTTATTCCACTTCTGTCTTCTTTCTTTTTGAATTTCCCGCCTCTGGGTTATCTCTTTATAGCGCCTTTCTGCTGGCCTCCCTTGTATATCACCATTTGCCTCCCTCTGATAGGTCAGTTTCACTCCAAACCCTTCCCTGATTGGAGTTCCTTCCGCATGACACGTTCGTGTTCCTGTGAGGTGCGTGGGGGCGGGACTTCCTTCATGTCACTCATGTTTCTCTTTCCTGTCCATGTGGCCTTACAAACAAAGGACCATGTGCTGACCACCAGGCAAGGGGACCCCCTGCTGACTTCCGCCATTTTGTGTCATGACAAACAAAGAACACATGCTGATTTCCTACATTTTTGAGTTCGTCCGTAACCATTTCACGATTCGTTCTGAACTTCGGTCTCCACATGGTAGCAGCGGTTTTATTAGGGTTTTTAGAATCTTACACCGGTCACCTTGTAAAACAGGATCACTGTCTTTATTTGATGTAAAACAACGCAAATCGATTAAATTGTCCGCCAGGATCCAAACGGAGCCGTGGCTAATTACTCGAGTCATTGGAGGTGGTCAATTTCTATCGCATTTGTTTGAAGTGGAGGATGAGAAATCTTATAAAAGTCAAATCGTCGCTGGCCTCCCACAGTCAATCTGTCTTCGGGCCTAGGTCAGTGTCTTCTAATTGAAGCCAGGTTGTGGCAGTGGTTCAGGAGGGCAGGCATGCTCTGTGTCAACCCTGAAGGTTGCGAGGCTGCTGCAGAGCGAAAGGCTCGGGAGATCTGTAACTGAGTCTCACCTTCCTTGTGCCTCCCCGGGTCAAAGAGACCTCACTTAGAGCAGGTGTTGGCCATGGCTCAGTGGGTAGCACCACGCTCACACTCTGAGTCAGAAGGTTGTGGGTTCCAGACTTTGAGCGCAAAAAATCTAGGGCTGACACTCCATTGCCGTACTGAGGGAGTGCTGCACTGTCGGAGGTGCCATCTTTTGGATGAGACGTTAAACCGAGGTGGGCGTAAAAGATCCTAAAGCACTATTTCGAAGAAGAGCAGGGGGTTCTCCCCGATGTCAGGGGCCAATATTTATCCCTCAACCAACATTACTAAAAAAAATTATCCGGTCATTTATCTCATTGTTGTGGGATCTTGCTGTGCGAAAATTGGCTGCCATGATTCCTACATTACAACAGTGACTACACTTCAAAAAAAGTATCTCATTGGCTGTGATCTCTCCTATGAGGAGAGATTGTGCAGAATGGGCTATACTCTCTGGAGTTTAGAAGAATGAGAGGTGATCTCATTGAAACATACAAGATTCTGAGGGGGATTGACAGGGTAGATGCTGAGAGGTTGTTTCCCCTGGATGGAGTGTCTAGAACTAGGAGGCATAGTCTCAGGATAAGGGGGTCGGCCATTTAAGACTGAGATGAGGAGGAATTTCTTCACTCAGAGGGTTGTGTATCTTTGGAATTCTCTGCCCCAGAGGGTTGTGGATGCTCAGTCATTGAGTATATTCAAGACTGAGATTGATAGATTTTTGGACTCTAGGGGAATCAAGGGATATGGAGATCCGCCGGGAAAGTGGAGTTGAGGTCGATGATCAGCCATGATCTTATTGAATGGCGGAGCAGGCTCGAGGGGCCGTATGGCCGACTCCTGCTCCTAATTCTTATGTTCTTAAGTAAAAGTGCTTTGGGACATCCTGTGGTCGTGAAAGACGCTGTAGAAATGCAAGTTCTTTCATTAGTGATCTGAAGTACGAATTAAAAATGTCACGACACTGGCTTCAGATTGGGCAGAGGCCCACTCCGACGAGGGATGGAGTGCTTTGTTCTCTTGCTGGCGCCGGGTAACTGGGTGATGCGAGTGTGTCCCCTCCAAGTCAACGCATTAATCCTTCTCCAAGCCTCTGTTGAAAGATCCAAGGCAGAAGCGACGGAACCTCCACAGATCCTAGCCCCACCACCGTCTAAAGTAACTTGGAGCAGCAGAGGTTAAACTGGTTGGCGGGCAGCAAACCCTTTGAATTTCAAACAGAAGAACCTTTAAGCGCAAGAATTGTTAGGCACAGGAGAAAGGCCGCCAAGGCTTCTTCGGCAGCAACTCTCCAACCTGCGACCTCCACCACCTCGAAGGACAAGGTGCATGGGAACACCATCACCTCCAGGTTCCCCTCCAAGTCACACACACCATCCTGACTTGGAAATATATCGGCCGTTCCTTCATCGTCGCTGGGTCAAAATCCTGGAACTCCCTCCCTAACAGCACTGCGGGAGCACCTTCACACGCGGACTGCAGCGGTTCAAGAAGGCGGCTCACCACCACCTTCTCAAGGGCGACTAGGGATGGGCAATAAATGCCGGCCTTGCCAGCGATGCCCACATCCTGAGAATGAACTTATAAAGATAAAAAGCCTGTCCCCTATGTGGTTGATCTCGACTGACCTTCTCACAATATGGCCCCAAGTAGCTTGCCTCTTGAACCACACGCTCCACTTCAATACCACAGAATCATAGAAACTCACAGCACAAAAGGAGGCCATTCGGCCCGTCGTGCCTGTGCCGGCTCTTAGAAAGAGCAGTCGTGCTCAGTCCCACATCCCCGCTTTTTGTCCGTAACCCTGTGAGTTCCTCATCCTCAAGAACCCGTCCGACTCCCTTTTAAAATTATTGATGGAATCAGCTTCCACCACCTCTTCAGGTCAAGCGTTCCAGATCCCCACAACTCTCCGAGTGAAGAAATTTCTCCTCATCTCCCCTCTCGATCTTTTGAATCGTTGACCCACTCACCAGAGGGAATAGTTTTTCCTATTTACTCTATCAAAACCTCTCATCATCTTCAAGACCTCTAGTAGGTCACCTCTTAAATTTCCAAGGAGAACAGTCCTAACTTTTCCAACCTCTCCATGGTTATCCTTCCTCGGGCCCTTATTCCACAAACTCTATTGGATGCAGAGGTTCCCTCCTGACTATGTTACTTGCCCGTTATTGGAATGTCTTGAATTGAGCGCTGGGACCCACTGGATAACGTTTCCCACTGCAGACCACTAGCTGAGAGTTCACGTTAGGAAATCAGGCACGGAGCCTTTGATTTTCCTCTCTCTCTCTCTGTTTCCCTCTCTCCATGCCGCGACTGGATCTCTTTCGATTTTTCTCTGCCTCCTCATAGATTAGCTCCCTCCTTCCATCTCACCCCAATAGTGGGGAATCACTTTGTCTCTCTCTCTTCTCCTCTCGGCTCTGAGTCAGGAGGTGGTGGGTTCAAATCTCCACTCCAGACCCATTGTGGCTCCCAACATCACCCCAACAGTTCAACTTCGCATTCCCTATCCTTCTCCTCTGAGTCAGAAGGTTGTTGGTTCAAGTCCCCACTCCAGAGACTTGAGCCCATAATCTAGGCTGACGCTCCCAGTGCCAGTACTGAGGGAGCGCTGCACTGTCGGAGGTGCCGTCTTTCGTATGAAACGCTAAACCGAGGCCCCATCTGCCCTCTCAGGTGGACGTAAAAGATCCCACGGCCACTATTTCAAAGAAGCGTTGGGTAGTTATCCCCGGTTTCCTGGCCAATATTTACCCCTCAACCAACATCACTAAAACAGATGATCACATTGCTGTTTGTGGGAGCTTGCTGTGTGCACATTGGCTGCCTCCGTTTCCTGCATTACAACAGTGACTACACTTCAAATAGTACTTCATTGGCTGTAAAGTGCTTTGGGACGTCCTGCGGTCGTGAAAGGCGCTATATAAATGCAAGTCTTTCTATTTTTGCAAACCGGTGTGTCAATGCCAGTGAACAGAAACACAATTTCCCCCTGACTAGAGAGCGATGCAATGCCGGCAGTATAACTCAGGCCTGCAAGTTTCCTCTGCTGGTACGTAAGGGAGAGAGAGATACCTCAGTCTAGCAACAGTCGAGAGAGATAGAATCACGGATCACCCGAGCAACATCCTGTGTTCAAGATGGAAGTAAGGCCTTGGGATGGTTATTGGGGTGCCATAATAGAATATTTAGATTATAACTGTTACAGTCACAACAACAAGGATACTGCAACTTAAGTGAAAGGTTGTTGATGAATGTATGTTGTAGAGAAATGTAAACTTGTGTGCATAAGAATCGGCTGAAGGACTTCGCGTTGACCAGAGACTACCATATAAGTCTATGCCAGTTCCAGTTTGATAAGGAGAAAAACAGTGCATTAAAAAAAGAAGCTTTTGTGTTAAGTTTTAGAAGAGAGAAACGTACAAGGTTGAGCGCATGCCGACGTTCAAATCTGCTGACAAAACTCTGGTTGTAAATTGCGTTATACTCTGAAGAAATTATACTCCGCTTTTAGATTACTTTTTATGTTAAAGTAGATAAACAAAGTAATTATAATCATAAGACTGAATTTGTTACTACTCAAGTGAACAACGGAGGATTGTTTAAAATAACCGTTCCAAAGAGGTGCCTGTTTCAGGTGGGTGTCTGCGGCGTAAAGCGGCACTAACTTAATACTTAAAACTGATCGTCACCGGTAGTTACTGGAGCCACAAACATTAACACAACAGGTGGTATAGCAACACCTTTTATTTAAATACACCGTCAGTCACACGAAATGCCGACAGTCCATACAGAAGAGAGGAAGTGATGCTTTAGTTAGCTCTGGTCAGACCCCATCTGGACACTGCGTTCCGTTCTGGGCCCCGCTCCTCAGGAAGGATATATTGGCCTTGGAGGGGGAGCAGCGCAGATTCACCAGAATGATACCCGAAGTTTAAATGGTTAAATTATGAGGACTTGTGTTCCCTGGAATATAGAAGATTAAGGGGGTGATCTGATTGAGGTGTTTAAAATGTTAAAAGGAGTTGATAGTGTAGACAGAGAGAAACTATTTCCTCTGGTGGGGGGGGGAGTCCAGAACAAGGGGGTAAAACCTTAAAATGAGAGCCAGGCCGTTCAGGAGTGAAATCAGGAAGCACTTCTTCACACAATGGGTGGTGGAAATCTGGAACTCTCTCCCCCAAAAAGGCTGTGGATATTTGGGTTCATTTGGAGCTTTCAAGATTGAGATGGCTAGATTTTTTTGTTGGGTAAGGGTATCAAGGGAGATGGAGCAAGGGCGGGTGACTAGAGTTGAGATACAGATCAGCCATGATCTCATTGAATGGCAGAACAGGCTCGAGGGGCCGAATGGCCTCCTCCTGTTCCTAAAAACAACAAATTGTATTTAAATAGCGCCTTTAACGTAGTAAAACGTCCCAAGGCGCTGCACAGGAGCGATTATCAAACAAAATTTGACACCAAGTCACATAAGGAGATATTAGGGACAGGTGACCAAAAGCTTGGTCAAAGAGGTAGGTTTTAAGGAGCGTCTTAAGGAGGAGAGAGAGGTAGCGAGGCGGAGAGGTTTAGGCAGGGAATTCCAGAGCTTAGGGCCTCGGCAGCTGAAGGCACGGCCGCCAATGGTGGAGCAATTATAATCAGGGATGCGCAAGAGGTCAGAGCTGGAGGAGCGCAGATATCTCGGAGGGTTGTGGGGTTGGAGGAGATTACAGAGATAGGGAGGGGCGAGGCCATGGAGGGATTTGAAAACAAGGATGAGAATTTAAAAAACGAGGCATTGCTTAACTGGGAGCCAATATAGGTCAGCGAGCTCAGGGGTGATGGGTGAACAGGGCTTGATGCGAGTTAGGACACGGGCAGCCGAGTTTTGGATGAGCTGAAGTTTGTGGAGCATAGAACATGGGAGACCAGCCAGGAGTGTGTTGGAATAGTCAAGTCTAGATGTAACAAAGGCACAGATGAGGGTTTCAGCTGTAGGTGAGCTGAGGCAGGGGCGGAGTTTAAAAAAAAATTCGTTCCTGGGATGTGGGCGTCGCTGGCAAGGCCGGCATTTATTGCGCATCCCTAGTTGCCCTTGAGAAGGTGGTGGTGAGCCGCCTTCTTGAACCACTGCAGTCCGTGTGGTGAAGGTACTCCCACAGTGCTGTTAGGGAGGGAGTTCCAGGATTTTGACCCAACGACGATGAAGGATCGGCCGATATACTTCCAAGTCAGGATGGGGTGTGACTTGGATGGGAACTTGGAGGTGGTGGTGTTCCCATGCGCCTGCTGCCCTTGTTGGGCAATGTTCCAATATTTTTCTAACTTCATCTCATCCTATCAGCATATCCTTCTATTCCTTTCTCCCTCATGTGTTTATCCAGCTTCCCCTTAAATGCATCTGTGCTATTCGCCTCAACCACTCCCTGTGGTAGCGAGTTCCACTTTCTAACCACTCTCTGACTAAAGATTGGATTTATTAGTGACTATGTTATATTTATGACCCCCTAATTTTGGTCTCCCACCATAAGTAGAAACATCTTCTCTACGTCTACCCTATCGAACCCCTTCATAATCTTAAAGACCTCGATCAGGTCACCCCTCAGCCTTACCTTTTTGAGAGGAAAGTGCCCCAGCCTGTTCAATCTTTCCTGATAGGTATAACCTCTCAGTTCTGCTATTCAGAGACAAATAATGAAGGATAACCTCACATCTCAGTGCAAATAAAATGCAGGTCGATTTCTTGTTGGGAGTGGGGGCGGGGGGGTGGAAACGACTATAAATTACAAAGACAGAGTAAAGAGAGAGTAACGCTCACAATACAACGTCAACTCCTATCGTACACAACACCAAAATATGGTCCTTTTAAATCAATTGCACGTTCTATACATTTTTTGTAAGTACTTTACAAAGTGAATTAGGTAACGGTTAAACATGCCTCATTGGATCAGAGACGCCACGCTGGTTGAGGCCTTCCTGCTTGTGTGAGCGAGAGGGACGGTTACATTTGTCTTCTGACCTAACTTCACATTTGTGCCGCAATATCTGTCTTTCCATTTCTTATCTTTTTTATTCGTTCGCGGGATGTGAGCATCGCTGGCAAGGCCGGCATTTATTGTCCATCCCCAGTCGCCCTTGAGAAGGTGGTGGTGAGCTGCCTTCTTGAACCGCTGCAGTCCGTGTGGTGAAGGTGCTCCCACAGTGCTGTTAGGGAGGGAGTTCCAGGATTTTGACCCAGCGATGATGAAGGAACGGCCGAGATATTTTCAAGTCAGGATGGTGTGTGACTCGGAGGGGAACTTGGAGGTGGTGGTGGTGTTCCCATGTGCCTGCTGCCCTTGTCCTTCTATTGGAAGAGGTCGCGGGTTTGGGAGGTGCTGCTGAAGAAGCCTTGGCGAGTTGCTGCAGTGCATCTTGTCGATGGTTCACACTGCAGCCACGGTACGCCGGTGGTGGAGGGAGTGAATGTTTAAGGTGGTGGATGGGTGCCAATCAAGCGAGCTTCTTGAGTATTGTTGGAGCTGCACTCATCCAGGCAAGTGGAGAGTATTCCATCACACACCTTGTAGATGGTGGAAAGGCTTTGGGGAGTCAGGAGGTGAGGCACTCGCCGCAGAATCCCTAGCCTCTGACCTGCTCTTATAGCACAGTATTTATGTGGCTGGTCCAGTTAAGTTTCTGAGGATCCTTGGGCGATGTAGCCTGAGGTGAAGCTTGAAGAGAGTAGGAGAGAAGACAAGATAAGCAAGAGGCCAGGTGGTGTCCCCCCTACTCCAACGCCCCCCAAGCTTGGGGTTTGAAATCCCTGGGAGAAGGGTAGACTGAGGGAGGTGGGGAGGTGAAGACTTCATAACCGCACACTTCAACATGTCTTCCTCATCCTAACTATCTTGCTCTGGTATTTCACTGAATGTCTCCCCTGGCCTATCACGTAGACATCGAGCAGGTAGGATTTCCCAGCCTCCAGACCCTCAATCCGTTCGGTCATCACAGCCTTCTGAAGGTTCGAGCCACGGAAAAATTGGCAACTCACCTTCTCCGACTTGCTCCTCGTCTTTGGGTCGAGGCAATGGTTGTGCAGTTCTCTGGGTTTCTCCTGGCTCGCCAGCAGCTTTCTGTAAACGCAGTATTTGTTCAGCTCCTGCGCGGCGAGCCAAGCGATAGTCAAGGAAGAGCAGCCACGCAGTTTGTCAAAGGCTTTGAGCCTGGTGTCACTGGGGAGAGTTGGGAACAGCTGTTTGTTGGGGTGAGTGGTGATGTGAACTTTCAGCAAGGCCGGCCTTCCTTTCCCTGCTTTTAGACGTAGCAGATATCTTGCTTTCGGCTTGCCGATGATTTGGAAATGTTCGACTCCCTCGATGTTCTGGGATGTGACTAGCTTTCTGTTCTGCCTGATTTGGACGTGGACCTTCTGGTAGCAGGACTGAAGGGAGAACACGACCAACCGGTGGGAGGAAACCGGCTTGAACCGGAGGGACCTGGAAGCGCCGTGCTTGACCAAGATCTCGGTCACCCTTCCGCCTTTCAGCTCCAGCACCTTTTGCTTCGCCTCGTCCTTGGTCTTCGCAAACGTCCCGACGTAGGCATAACTCACGTTGGTCAGCAGGTTGGAAACAAAGACGTCAAAGTAGTACTGGGTGCCGGGTTTTAGCCCAGACACGGTGAACGCATTCTTGGTCCCGGTGCAGGTTTTCTGAATGTCCACCGGGCGACCGACTGAAAGTTTCGTAGACCGGCGCCCAGCGGTTGGGGCCTCAGCGAAAGACCAAGCAGTTGACTGGTCAGTCGCCCTCCTTCTTGGAGGTCGCCCAATTCGACCTTCTCTCAAAGGTTGTCCTCCAAATGCCAGGTTGGGAGGGTGCCTTTCTGGCCGGCCAATGGAAGGATGATTGACCATACCGCCAAGGCGCGGAGACTTTGACATCCCCCAGTCCAACGCTGACCCCTGCACCTTTTTAAAAACATCGCCCTCTTTAAGTTTAGCCTCAACGGCGCACAGGCTTTTGTAGTTATGCTCCTTATTGATGACCACGCAGTATTGCGCGGGCTGCTGGAACTGAGAGATAGCTGGACTTGGCTTCCACACCAGGGAAACACTCGTGCGCCCCACAAACGTCAGGTCCAGCCGCGAGTCGCCGGGCAGTTTGGGGTACGGTTGATCAGATTCAGGGGTGGTTGTGGCAAAGAGGTTGAAAATGGTGTCCTTCTCAATCGACACGAGTTCCAGTCTGTAGATGCCAGCTGGGCTATCAGCAATGATATAAGATTCAACGTCGTTGCCCTGATAATGAAACAGCTCCACACTTTCTCCATGAACGGTCTCCTTGGGGTCTTTCTGTAAATTAAGAGGCTCCGATTCGCCTGTTAAAGGAAGAAATGATAAGGTCATAAAAACATAAGAGATAGGAGCAGGCGTAGGCCAGACCACACGGACTGCAGCGGTTCAAGAAGGCAGCTCGCCACCAACTTCTCAAGGGAAATTAGGGATGGGCAATAAATGCTGGCCTGGCCAGCGACGCCCACATCCCATGAATGAATAAAAAAACACAGCCCCTCGAGCCTGTTCCGCCATTCAATAAGATCATGACTGATCTTCTACCTCAACTCCACTTTCTCCCCCATCCCCATATCCCTTGATTCCCTTAGTGTCCACAAATAATACTGCGCTTGAACCCTGCAACCTTGGCATTATTAGCACCACGCTCTAACCAACTGAGTTAAGCGGCCCAGGTTACATGTAACCTGTTCTATCCCAGTCGACAGACAATAGCAATGACGTTCCCAGAGTCTCATAGCTGCTGTAGTTAGGAATGATTTTCTTCAGAAATAGACACTCCACCAAGTTTGAAAAGAGTAAGGGAGAAGGTGAGGCAAATCAATACTACAACAACAACAACTTGTATTTATACAGCGCCTTTAATGTAGTAAAGCGTCCCAAGGCGCTTCACAGGAGCGATTATCAAAAAAAATTGATACCGAGCCACATAATGAGATAATAGGACAGATAACCAAAAGCTTGGTCAAAGAGGTAGGTTTTAAGGAGCGTCTTAAAGGAGGAAAGGGAGGAGGGAGAAGCAGAGAGGTTTAGGGAGGGAGTTCCAGAGCTTAGGGCCCAGGCAACAGAAGGCCCGGCCGCCAATGGTGGAGCGAGTGAAATCGGTGGTGCTCAAGAGGCCAGAATTGGAGGAGCGCAGAGATCTCGGAGGGTTTGTGGGGCGGGAGGAGATTACAGAGATAGGGAGGGGCGAGGCCATGGAGGGATTTGAAAACAAGGATGAGAATTTTAAAATCGAGGCGTTGCCGGACCGGGAGCCAATGTAGGTCAGCGAGCACAGGGGGTGATGGGTGAACGGGACTTGGTGCGAGTTAGGACATGGGGGCAGCAGAGTTTTGGATGACCTCAAGTTTACGGAGGGTGGAATGTAGGAGGCCGGCCAGGAGTGCGTTGGAATACGTAATGATTAGGGAATGCCAAGTTTGTGTTGGAAGCAACTACTCTTCCAAACTCCAGGCCAGGTGGTCCAACCTGAGAAACATGGGCCACACATTGGTCTCTGATCCCGAGCAATCTGTCCCTTGTAGCCTGGCCAGCTCAGCCCTGTTTGTGTTTATATATTGCCTCGTCGCTGTTGAGAGTTTTGTAGACATGGAGGTTGTGGAAAAGGCCTTTGTGTTTAGGCACTGTTGCCTCATTGGCGGAAAAAACCCTCAATGGGAACACTAAGTTGGGTTGGTATTCACAAGTTGGGATACTTGCAAACTAACAGGACCAACTACAACTTGCATTCACAGTGGAGAAGCTGGGGTTGTTCTCCTTAGAGCAGAGGAGGTAAAGGGGACATTAAATAGAGGTGTTCAAAATCATGAGGGGTTTTAGTAGAGCAAAAAACTGTTTCCTCTGGCAAGTGGGTCGGTAACCAGAGGTCATAGATTTAAAATAATTGGCAAAAGAACCAGAGGGGAAATGAGGAGAGATTTCTTCACACAGGGGGTTGCTAAGATCTGGAACGCACTACCTGAAAGGCTGGTGGAATCAGATTCCACAGGAACGTTCAAAAGGCAATGGGACGTGTGCTTGAAGAGGACTGATTTGCAGGGCTGTGGGGAAAGAGCAGGGGGGGAGTGGGACTAATTGGAGAGCTCTTTCAAAGAGCCGGCACAGACACGATGGGGCGAATGGCCTCCCTCTGTGCTGTAAGTTTCTGTGACTCTACGTCACTGGAGTGAGGACTTCAGCTCACAACCTTCTGACTCAGAGGTGAGAGTGCGACCCACTGAGTCAAGAAGCGAAAGGGACAGGACGTGAAGCCGCCGCAGCCGGCTCACCCCTCCCAGTCCCCATTCATCACATCGCCCTGCTGTCATCTCCAATCACATCAAAAAGCGCAGACGCCCAGAGGGGAAGCGTGCATCTCTTCACCAGGACACAGATCATCCGCGTTGATCAACAATTTAAGGATGTGCCCTGTCTGTGTCAAAACAAGAATGCTGATGTTCCTTCAATTCCTTCTTTGTAAATTAATGCAACTTGACATCTCCGTTGGAATTAAGCTCGAGTTGATATATGAGGCTCAAGTGGAGCAAAAATAGCACTTTGCAGGTGTGTTTGTGTTACCTGGTTGCCATGGCGTCCCTCCGACATTGTACCTCGTAAGTGGAGTACGGTGTCTCTGCACAGAAGTGTCTCCAACGATTGCTGCAGCCAAACCTTAGATCTCACCGAGTTTTCAGCTCAAGGAGATACCCATTAAATGGAATATAAAGGGCTAAAGACTCATCGAGCAATTAGCCACAATCCTCAGATGAGGTTGAGATGACATCATTGTGCTTCAGCAGAAAAATGTAGGTTTTTATGTTTCCCTGTCTCTCTCTCTCTCTCTCTTGCTCTCTCCTTTTTGAAGTCTGTTTGGAAATCTTTCTGCTGTGATGTGAGAACAAGGCATTGATTCTAATATAACAACAGAAAACGCTGGAAAAACTCAGCAGGCCAGGCAGCATCCGTAGAGAGAGAAAGAGAGTTGACGTTTCAGGTCGATGACCTTTCATCAGAACTGGGAAGAGCTGGAAATCAAATAGATTTAAGGCCAGGGTAAAGCTGGGAAAAGGGGGAGGGGATAAAGGAACAAAGGAGGAGATGAAGAGACATTAAGAGACATTAAGAGATATGCAAGGCTAGAGGTGGTGTTAATGTGACAGATTAAGGCTGAAAGAAGTGTGAAATCCACTGGCAGAATGAAGGACAGCTGCCAGCTTCTAGGAGGAAAAAAAAAAAAAAAAAAGGTGGGGGGGACAAATAAAAGGGTGGATAAAATAAAATATAAATGTGATTGGAGCTGAGGTTATGATCTAAAATTGTTGAACTCGATATTGAGTCCAGAGGGCTGTAGCGTGCCTAAACGAAAGATGAGGTGCTGTTCCTCGAGCTTACGCTGAGCTTCCGTGGAACAGTGTAATAGGCCGAGGACGGTGAGGTCAGAGTGGGAGTGAAGCGGTGAATTAAAGTGACAGGCCACCGGGAGCTCGGGGTCCCCCTTACGGACTGAACGGAGGTGTTCCGCAAAGCGGTCACCCAATCTGCGTTTGGTCTCCCCAATGTAGAGGAGTCCACATCGTGAGCAGCGAATACAGTATACTAAATTGCAGGAAGTACAAGTAAATCGCTGTTTCACCTGGAAGGGGTGTTTGGGGCCCTGGACAGTGGGAAGAGGGGAGGTATAAGGGCATGTGTTGCATCTCCTGCGCGTGCACGGGAAGGTGCCGGGCGAAGGGGAAGGGGTGCTGGGGGTGGTAGAGGAGTGGACTAGGGTGTCGCGGAGGGAGCGGTCCCTGCGGAATGCTGAAAGGGGAGGTGAGGGGAAGATGTGTTTGGTGGTGGGATCACGCTGGAGGTGGCGGAAATGGCGGAGGATGATCCGTTGAATGTGGAGGCTGGTGGGGTGAAAGGTGAGGACAAGGGGAACCCTATCGTGGTTCCGGGAGGGAGGGGCAGGGGTGAGGGCAGATGTGCGGGAGATAGAACGGACACGGTCGAGGGCCGTGTCGACCACGGTAGAGGGGAATCCTCGGTTGAGGAAAAAGGAAGACATGTCGGAAGCACTGGTATGGAAGGTGGCATCATCAGAGCAGATGCGGCGGAGACGGAGAAACTGGGAGAATGGAATAGAGTCCTTACAGGAGACGGGGTGGGAGGAAGTGTAGTCCAGGTAGCTGTGGGAGTCGGTGGGCTTGTAGTGAATGTTAGTCAATAACCTATCCCCAGAGATGGAGATGGAGAAGTCGAGGAAGGGAAGGGAAGAGTCGGAGATGGACCATGTGAAGGTGAGGGAAGGGTGGAAATTGGAAGCATAGTGAATGAAATGTTCTAGTTCAGGGCGAGAGCAGGAGACGGCACCGATACAGTCATCAATGTACCGGAAAAAGAGGTGAGGGAGGGGACCCGAGTAGGACTGGAACAAAGAGTGTTCCACATATCCCACGAAAAGGCAGGCATAGCTAGGACCCATGCGGGTACCCATAGCAACACCTTTAATTTGGAGGAAATGGGTAGAGTCAAAGGAGAAGTTGTTCAATGTGAGAACAAGTTCAGCCAGGCGGAGGAGGGTGGTGGTGGATGGGGACTGGTTGGGCCTCTGTTCAAGGAAGAAGCGGAGCGCCCTCAGGCCATCCTGGTGGGGAATGGAGGTGTAGAGGGATTGTACGTCCATAGTGAAGAGGAGACGGTTGGGGCCGGGAAACTGGAAACTGTTAAAATGGCGGAGGGCATCGGAAGAGTCGCGGATGTAGGTGGGAAGAGACTGGACAAGGGGAGAAAAAATAGAGTCGAGATAGGAAGAGATAAGTTCCGTGGGGCAAGAACAGGCTGAAACGATGGGTCTACCGGGGCAGTCCTGTTTGTGGATCTTGGGAAGGAGGTAGAAGCGGGCTGTGCGGGGTTGGGGAACTATGAGGTTGGCGGCCGTGGGGGGAAGATCTCCAGAGGAGATGAGGTCAGTGACAGTCTTGGACACGGTGGCTTGATGTTCGGTAGTGGGGTCATGGTCCAGGTGGAGGTAGGAGGAGGTGTCAGAGAGTTGGCGTTCAACTTCCGCTAGGTAGAGGTCGGTTCGCCAAACAACAACAGCGCCACCCTTGTCAGCAGGTTTAATGACAATGTCAGGGTTGGATCGGAGAGAATGGAGTGCTGCAAGTTCAGAGGGAGGTAGGTTGGAGTGAGTGAGGGGAGCAGAGAAATTGAGCTGGCCGATGTCACGGCGGCAGTTAGCAATGAAAAGATCAAGAGAGGGTAAGAGGCCAGAGGGAGGGGTCCAGGTGGAACGAGAATTCTGAAAGCGGGAGAAAGGGTCAGCCGTGCGGGGGGAAGACTCCTGGCCAGAGAAGTGGGCACGGAGACGGAGGCGGCGGAAAAAGAGCTCAGCATCGTGCCGAGCTCGAAATTCATTGAGATGGGGGCGTAAGGGGATGAAGCTCAGGCCTTTGCTGAGGACTGATCGTTCGGAGTCAGAGAGGGGAAGGTCAGAGGGGATAGTGAAAACGCGGCAGGGGGTGAGATAGGGAGAAGGGGGGTCAGAGGAAAGTGAAGGGGAAGAAGGTTCCGGAGGGGCTTTAGTGTCCAAGAGTTGTTGAAGCTTGCGATCCTTGACATCGGAAAGGAAGAAGAAAAGTTTTTTGTTGAAGCGTCGGATGAGTCTAAGGATGAAATGGAACTGTGGACCCGGACAGCTTTGAGATAGAGTGCGTCGGTGCTGCTGAAGAGAGATGTCGAGAGTGTTCATGTGGCGCCGCATGGCATTGAGCGTGGATCTCAAGATGCGGCGAGAGCAGTAGTTCGAGGAACGATGAATATCTTGGAGATATTTGTAATCCTGGGTGGATCCGAAACACGAAGGGTGGAAGTTTAGTTGGAGTCCACGTGGGATAAGTCGGAACCGGAGACAGTTGCTGAGGAAAGTAATGTGGCTGTGAAACCGAGTCTTGGCAGATACCTGATCAAACACGAGAAGGGAAACTGAAATCAATGAAGATGAACAAGGTTGAAGAGCCAAACGGAAATCCCGTCGAAGAGAAGAGCAGAACTTCTTCAAGGTAGGCATTCCAAGAAGAGAGGTGGCAGTGAACCAAACACTAATACGATAGCAAAATACTGCAGATGCTGGAAATCCAAAATAACAACAGAAAACGCTGGAAAAACTCAGCAGGCCAGGCAGCATCCGTAGAGAGAGAAAGAGAGTTGACGTTTCAGGTCGATGACCTTTCATCAGAACTGGGAAGAGCTGGAAATCAAATAGATTTAAGGCCAGGGTAAAGCTGGGAAAAGGGGGAGGGGATAAAGGAACAAAGGAGGAGATGAAGAGACATTAAGAGACATTAAGAGATATGCAAGGCTAGAGGTGGTGTTAATGTGACAGATTAAGGCTGAAAGAAGTGTGAAATCCACTGGCAGAATGAAGGACAGCTGCCAGCTTCTAGGAGGAAAAAAAAAAAAAAAAAAAAGGTGGGGGGGACAAATAAAAGGGTGGATAAAATAAAATATAAATGTGATTGGAGCTGAGGTTATGATCTAAAATTGTTGAACTCGATATTGAGTCCAGAGGGCTGTAGCGTGCCTAAACGAAAGATGAGGTGCTGTTCCTCGAGCTTACGCTGAGCTTCCGTGGAACAGTGTAATAGGCCGAGGACGGTGAGGTCAGAGTGGGAGTGAAGTGGTGAATTAAAGTGACAGGCCACCGGGAGCTCGGGGTCCCCCTTACGGACTGAACGGAGGTGTTCCGCAAAGCGGTCACCCAATCTGCGTTTGGTCTCCCCAATGTAGAGGAGTCCACATCGTGAGCAGCGAATACAGTATACTAAATTGCAGGAAGTACAAGTAAATCGCTGTTTCACCTGGAAGGGGTGTTTGGGGCCCTGGACAGTGGGAAGAGGGGAGGTATAAGGGCATGTGTTGCATCTCCTGCGCGTGCACGGGAAGGTGCCGGGCGAAGGGGAAGGGGTGCTGGGGGTGGTAGAGGAGTGGACTAGGGTGTCGCGGAGGGAGCGGTCCCTGCGGAATGCTGAAAGGGGAGGTGAGGGGAAGATGTGTTTGGTGGTGGGATCACGCTGGAGGTGGCGGAAATGGCGGAGGATGATCCGTTGAATGTGGAGGCTGGTGGGGTGAAAGGTGAGGACAAGGGGAACCCTATCGTGGTTCCGGGAGGGAGGGGCAGGGGTGAGGGCAGATGTGCGGGAGATAGAACGGACACGGTCGAGGGCCGTGTCGACCACGGTAGAGGGGAATCCTCGGTTGAGGAAAAAGGAAGACATGTCGGAAGCACTGGTATGGAAGGTGGCATCATCAGAGCAGATGCGGCGGAGACGGAGAAACTGGGAGAATGGAATTTCTAAGCAATTCTAATAGTTGCTTTTGCATCTTTAGCAGCTTTTGAAACCCAACATTCCAAACTGCTGAGGCAGCGTTGGGTGCGAGGGAAGGTTTTAGTTTTCGCTTTCAGAAAGAGCGGGTTCAAAAGGAACCTGACTTTCAAAAGGCTGTTCTAAACACCAAAGTAATTGACTCATGGCCACACATTTAGCACAAATCGAGTACGGGCGTCTGTGTTGCCCCAGCTACTTTTCAGCGTTCATCCTTACACCTCTGCTCCTCCGAGTGTCACTCACTTCCAACGCCCTAACAGTCTCGCTCACTCCCAGTGTCGCTCACTCTCAGTGTCGCTCACTCCCAGTCTCTCACTCCCTGTCTCGCTCACTCCCAGTCTCTCACTCCCTGTCTCGCTCACTCTCAGTGTCGCTCACTCCCAGTCTCTCACTCCCAGTCTCGCTCACTCTCGGTGTCGCTCACTCCCAGTGTCGCTCACTCTCAGTGTCTCTCACTCCCAGTGTCGCTCACTCCCAGTCTCTCACTCCCAGTCTCTCACTCCCAGTCTCACTCACTCCCAGTCTCTCAATCCCAGTGTCGCTCACTCCCAGTCTCGCTCATTCCCAGTGTCGCTCACTCTCATTGTCGCTCACTCCCAGTCTCTCACTCCCAGTCTCGCTCACTCCCAGTGTCGCTCATTCCCAGTCTCTCACTCCCAGTCTCTCACTCCCAGTCTCACTCACTCCCAGTCTCGCTCACTCCCAGTCTCTCAATCCCAGTGTCGCTCACTCCCAGTCTCGCTCATTCCCAGTGTCGCTCACTCTCAGTGTCGCTCACTCCCAGTCTCTCACTCCCAGTCTCGCTCACTCCCAGTGTCGCTCACTCCCAGTCTCGCTCATTCCCAGTGTTGCTCACTCTCAGTGTCGCTCACTCCCAGTCTCTCACTCCCAGTCTCGCTCACTCCCAGTGTCGCTCACTCTCAGTGTCGCTCACTCCCAGTCTCTCACTCCCAGTCTCGCTCACTCCCAGTCTCGCTCACTCCCAGTGTCACTCACTCTCAGTGTCGCTCACTCCCAGTCTCGCTCACTCCCAGTGTCGCTCACTCTCAGTGTCACTCACTCCCAGTCTCTCACTCCCAGTCTCTCACTCCCAGTCTCGCTCACTCCCAGTGTCGCTCACTCCCAGTCTCACTCACTCCCAGTGTCGCTCACTCCCAGTCTCGCTCATTCCCAGTCTCGCTCACTCCCAGTGTCGCTCACTCCCGGTCTCGCTCACTCCCAGTGTCGCTCACTCTCAGTGTCGATCACTCCCAGTCTCTCACTCCCAGTCTCGCTCACTCTCAGTGTCGCTCACTCCCAGTCTCTCACTCCCAGTCTCGCTCACTCTCGGTGTCGCTCACTCCCAGTCTCGCTCATTCCCAGTGTCGCTCACTCTCAGTGTCGCTCACTCCCAGTCTCTCACTCCCAGTCTCGCTCACTCCCAGTGTAGCTCACTCTCAGTGTTGCTCACTCCCAGTCTCTCACACTCCCAGTCTCGCTCACTCCCAGTGTCGCTCACTCCCAGTCTCGCTCATTCCCAGTGTTGCTCACTCTCAGTGTCGCTCACTCCCAGTCTCTCACTCCCAGTCTCGCTCACTCCCAGTGTCGCTCACTCTCAGTGTCGCTCACTCCCAGTCTCTCACTCCCAGTCTCGCTCACTCCCAGTCTCGCTCACTCCCAGTGTCACTCACTCTCAGTGTCGCTCACTCCCAGTCTCGCTCACTCCCAGTGTCGCTCACTCTCAGTGTCACTCACTCCCAGTCTCTCACTCCCAGTCTCTCACTCCCAGTCTCGCTCACTCCCAGTGTCGCTCACTCCCAGTCTCGCTCACTACCAGTCTCGCTCACTCCCAGTGTCGCTCACTCTCAGTGTCGCTCACTCCCAGTCGCTCACTCCCAGTCTCGCTCACTCCCAGTGTCGCTCACTCCCGGTCTCGCTCACTCCCAGTGTTGCTCACTCTCAGTGTCGATCACTCCCAGTCTCTCACTCCCAGTCTCGCTCACTCTCAGTGTCGCTCACTCCCAGTCTCTCACTCCCAGTCTCGCTCACTCTCGGTGTCGCTCACTCCCAGTCTCGCTCACTCCCAGTGTCACTCACTCTCAGTGTCGATCACTCCCAGTCTCTCACTCCCAGTCTCGCTCACTCTCAGTGTCGCTCACTCCCAGTCTCTCACTCCCAGTCTCGCTCACTCTCGGTGTCGCTCACTCCCAGTCTCGCTCACTCCCAGTGTCACTCACTCTCAGTGTCGCTCACTCCCAGTCTCGCTCACTCCCAGTGTCGCTCACTCTCAGTGTCACTCACTCCCAGTCTCTCACTCCCAGTCTCGCTCACTCCCAGTCTCGCTCACTCCCAGTGTCGCTCACTCCCAGTCTCGCCCGCTACAAGTCTCGCTCACTCCCAGTCTCTCAATCCCAGTATCGCTCACTCCCAGTCTCGCTCATTCCCAGTGTCGCTCACTCTCATTGTCGCTCACTCCCAGTCTCTCACTCCCAGTCTCGCTCACTCCCAGTGTCGCTCATTCCCAGTCTCTCACTCCCAGTCTCTCACTCCCAGTCTCACTCACTCCCAGTCTCGCTCACTCCCAGTCTCTCAATCCCAGTGTCGCTCACTCCCAGTCTCGCTCATTCCCAGTGTCGCTCACTCTCAGTGTCGCTCACTCCCAGTCTCTCACTCCCAGTCTCGCTCACTCCCAGTGTCGCTCACTCTCAGTGTTGCTCACTCCCAGTCTCTCACACTCCCAGTCTCGCTCACTCCCAGTGTCGCTCACTCCCAGTCTCGCTCATTCCCAGTGTCGCTCACTCTCAGTGTCGCTCACTCCCAGTCTCTCACTCCCAGTCTCGCTCACTCCCAGTCTCGCTCACTCCCAGTGTCACTCACTCTCAGTGTCGCTCACTCCCAGTCTCGCTCACTCCCAGTGTCGCTCACTCTCAGTGTCACTCACTCCCAGTCTCTCACTCCCAGTCTCTCACTCCCAGTCTCGCTCACTCCCAGTGTCGCTCACTCCCAGTCTCACTCACTCCCAGTGTCGCTCACTCCCAGTCTCGCTCATTCCCAGTCTCGCTCACTCCCAGTGTCGCTCACTCCCGGTCTCGCTCACTCCCAGTGTCGCTCACTCTCAGTGTCGATCACTCCCAGTCTCTCACTCCCAGTCTCGCTCACTCTCAGTGTCGCTCACTCCCAGTCTCTCACTCCCAGTCTCGCTCACTCTCGGTGTCGCTCACTCCCAGTCTCGCTCATTCCCAGTGTCGCTCACTCTCAGTGTCGCTCACTCCCAGTCTCTCACTCCCAGTCTCGCTCACTCCCAGTGTCGCTCACTCTCAGTGTTGCTCACTCCCAGTCTCTCACACTCCCAGTCTCGCTCACTCCCAGTGTCGCTCACTCCCAGTCTCGCTCATTCCCAGTGTTGCTCACTCTCAGTGTCGCTCACTCCCAGTCTCTCACTCCCAGTCTCGCTCACTCCCAGTGTCGCTCACTCTCAGTGTCGCTCACTCCCAGTCTCTCACTCCCAGTCTCGCTCACTCCCAGTCTCGCTCACTCCCAGTGTCACTCACTCTCAGTGTCGCTCACTCCCAGTCTCGCTCACTCCCAGTGTCGCTCACTCTCAGTGTCACTCACTCCCAGTCTCTCACTCCTAGTCTCTCACTCCCAGTCTCGCTCACTCCCAGTGTCGCTCACTCCCAGTCTCGCTCACTACCAGTCTCGCTCACTCCCAGTGTCGCTCACTCTCAGTGTCACTCACTCCCAGTCTCTCACTCCTAGTCTCTCACTCCCAGTCTCGCTCACTCCCAGTGTCGCTCACTCCCGGTCTCGCTCACTCCCAGTGTTGCTCACTCTCAGTGTCGATCACTCCCAGTCTCTCACTCCCAGTCTCGCTCACTCTCAGTGTCGCTCACTCCCAGTCTCTCACTCCCAGTCTCGCTCACTCTCGGTGTCGCTCACTCCCAGTCTCGCTCACTCCCAGTGTCACTCACTCTCAGTGTCGATCACTCCCAGTCTCTCACTCCCAGTCTCGCTCACTCTCAGTGTCGCTCACTCCCAGTCTCTCACTCCCAGTCTCGCTCACTCTCGGTGTCGCTCACTCCCAGTCTCGCTCACTCCCAGTGTCACTCACTCTCAGTGTCCCTCACTCCCAGTCTCGCTCACTCCCAGTGTCGCTCACTCTCAGTGTCACTCACTCCCAGTCTCTCACTCCCAGTCTTGCTCACTCCCAGTCTCGCTCACTCCCAGTGTCGCTCACTCCCAGTCTCGCCCACTACCAGTCTCGCTCACTCCCAGTCTCTCAATCCCAGTGTCGCTCACTCCCAGTCTCGCTCATTCCCAGTGTCGCTCACTCTCATTGTCGCTCACTCCCAGTCTCTCACTCCCAGTCTCGCTCACTCCCAGTGTCGCTCATTCCCAGTCTCTCACTCCCAGTCTCTCACTCCCAGTCTCACTCACTCCCAGTCTCGCTCACTCCCAGTCTCTCAATCCCAGTGTCGCTCACTCCCAGTCTCGCTCATTCCCAATGTCGCTCACTCTCAGTGTCGCTCACTCCCAGTCTCTCACTCCCAGTCTCGCTCACTCCCAGTGTCGCTCACTCTCAGTGTTGCTCACTCCCAGTCTCTCACTCCCAGTCTCGCTCACTCTCAGTGTCGCTCACTCCCAGTCTCTCACTCCCAGTCTCGCTCACTCTCGGTGTCGCTCACTCCCAGTCTCGCTCATTCCCAGTGTCGCTCACTCTCAGTGTCGCTCACTCCCAGTCTCTCACTCCCAGTCTCGCTCACTCCCAGTGTCGCTCACTCTCAGTGTTGCTCACTCCCAGTCTCTCACACTCCCAGTCTCGCTCACTCCCAGTGTCGCTCACTCCCAGTCTCGCTCATTCCCAGTGTTGCTCACTCTCAGTGTCGCTCACTCCCAGTCTCTCACTCCCAGTCTCGCTCACTCCCAGTGTCGCTCACTCTCAGTGTCGCTCACTCCCAGTCTCTCACTCCCAGTCTCGCTCACTCCCAGTCTCGCTCACTCCCAGTGTCACTCACTCTCAGTGTCGCTCACTCCCAGTCTCGCTCACTCCCAGTGTCGCTCACTCTCAGTGTCACTCACTCCCAGTCTCTCACTCCTAGTCTCTCACTCCCAGTCTCGCTCACTCCCAGTGTCGCTCACTCCCAGTCTCGCTCACTACCAGTCTCGCTCACTCCCAGTGTCGCTCACTCTCAGTGTCACTCACTCCCAGTCTCTCACTCCTAGTCTCTCACTCCCAGTCTCGCTCACTCCCAGTGTCGCTCACTCCCGGTCTCGCTCACTCCCAGTGTTGCTCACTCTCAGTGTCGATCACTCCCAGTCTCTCACTCCCAGTCTCGCTCACTCTCAGTGTCGCTCACTCCCAGTCTCTCACTCCCAGTCTCGCTCACTCTCGGTGTCGCTCACTCCCAGTCTCGCTCACTCCCAGTGTCACTCACTCTCAGTGTCGATCACTCCCAGTCTCTCACTCCCAGTCTCGCTCACTCTCAGTGTCGCTCACTCCCAGTCTCTCACTCCCAGTCTCGCTCACTCTCGGTGTCGCTCACTCCCAGTCTCGCTCACTCCCAGTGTCACTCACTCTCAGTGTCCCTCACTCCCAGTCTCGCTCACTCCCAGTGTCGCTCACTCTCAGTGTCACTCACTCCCAGTCTCTCACTCCCAGTCTTGCTCACTCCCAGTCTCGCTCACTCCCAGTGTCGCTCACTCCCAGTCTCGCCCACTACCAGTCTCGCTCACTCCCAGTCTCTCAATCCCAGTGTCGCTCACTCCCAGTCTCGCTCATTCCCAGTGTCGCTCACTCTCATTGTCGCTCACTCCCAGTCTCTCACTCCCAGTCTCGCTCACTCCCAGTGTCGCTCATTCCCAGTCTCTCACTCCCAGTCTCTCACTCCCAGTCTCACTCACTCCCAGTCTCGCTCACTCCCAGTCTCTCAATCCCAGTGTCGCTCACTCCCAGTCTCGCTCATTCCCAATGTCGCTCACTCTCAGTGTCGCTCACTCCCAGTCTCTCACTCCCAGTCTCGCTCACTCCCAGTGTCGCTCACTCTCAGTGTTGCTCACTCCCAGTCTCTCACACTCCCAGTCTCGCTCACTCCCAGTGTCGCTCACTCCCAGTCTCGCTCATTCCCAGTGTTGCTCACTCTCAGTGTCGCTCACTCCCAGTCTCTCACTCCCAGTCTCGCTCACTCCCAGTGTCGCTCACTCTCAGTGTCGCTCACTCCCAGTCTCTCACTCCCAGTCTCGCTCACTCCCAGTCTCACTCACTCTCAGTGTCGCTCACTCCCAGTCTCGCTCACTCCCAGTCTCGCTCACTCCCAGTGTCGCTCACTCTCAGTGTCACTCACTCCCAGTCTTTCACTCCCAGTCTCTCACTCCCAGTCTCGCTCACTCCCAGTGTCGCTCACTCCCAGTGTCGCTCACTCCCAGTGTCGCTCACTCCCAGTCTCGCTCACTACCAGTCTCGCTCACTCCCAGTGTCGCTCACTCTCAGTGTCGCTCACTCCCAGTCGCTCACTCCCAGTCTCGCTCACTCCCAGTGTCGCTCACTCCCGGTCTCGCTCACTCCCAGTGTTGCTCACTCTCAGTGTCGATCACTCCCAGTCTCTCACTCCCAGTCTCGCTCACTCTCAGTGTCGCTCACTCCCAGTCTCTCACTCCCAGTCTCGCTCACTCTCGGTGTCGCTCACTCCCAGTCTCGCTCACTCCCAGTGTCACTCACTCTCAGTGTCGATCACTCCCAGTCTCTCACTCCCAGTCTCGCTCACTCTCAGTGTCGCTCACTCCCAGTCTCTCACTCCCAGTCTCGCTCACTCTCGGTGTCGCTCACTCCCAGTCTCGCTCACTCCCAGTGTCACTCACTCTCAGTGTCGCTCACTCCCAGTCTCGCTCACTCCCAGTGTCGCTCACTCTCAGTGTCACTCACTCCCAGTCTCTCACTCCCAGTCTCGCTCACTCCCAGTCTCGCTCACTCCCAGTGTCGCTCACTCCCAGTCTCGCCCACTACCAGTCTCGCTCACTCCCAGTGTTGCTCACTCTCAGTGTCGCTCACTCCCAGTCTCGCTCACTCCCAGTCTCGCTCACTCCCAGTGTCGCTCACTCCCGGTCTCGCTCACTCCCAGTGTCGCTCACTCTCAGTGTCGCTCACTCCCAGTCTCTCACTCCCAGTCTCGCTCACTCCAGTCTCGCTCACTCCCAGTGTCGCTCACTCCCAGTCTCGCTCACTCCCAGTCTCTCACTCCCAATCTCATTCACTCCTAGTCACGCTCACTCCCAGTGTCACTCACTCCCAGTCTCGCTCACTCCCAGTTTCGCTCACTCCCAGTCTCGCTCACTCCCAGTCTCGCTCACTCCCGGTCTCGCTCACTCCCAGTGTCGCTCACTCTCAGTGTCGCTCACTCCCAGTCTCGCTCACTACCAGTCTCGCTCACTCCCAGTGTCGCTCACTCTCAGTGTCGCTCACTCCCAGTCGCTCACTCCCAGCCTCGCTCACTCCCAGCGTCGCTCACTCCCAGTCTCGCTCACTACCAGTCTCGCTCACTCCCAGTGTCGCTCACTCTCAGTGTCGCTCACTCCCAGTCTCGCTCACTCCCCGTCTCTCACTCCCAGTCTCGCTCACTCCCAGTCTCGCTCACCCTCAGTGTCGCTCACTCCCAGTCTCTCACTCCCAGTCTCGCTCACTCCCAGTGTCGCTCACTCCCAGTCTCGCTCACTACCAGTCTCGCTCACTCCCAGTGTCGCTCACTCTCAGTGTCACTCACTCCCAGTCTCGCTCACTCCCAGTCTCGCTCACTCCCAGTCTCGCTCACTCCCGGTGTCGCTCACTCCCAGTCTCGCTCAATCCCAGTGTCGCTCACTCTCAGTGTCGCTCACTCCCAGTCTCTCACTCCCAGTCTCGCTCACTCCCAGTGTCGCTCACTACCAGTCTCGCTCACTCCCAGTGTCGCTCACTACCAGTCTCGCTCACTCCCAGTGTCGCTCACTCTCAGTGTCACTCACTACCAGTCTCGCTCACTACCAGTCTCGCTCACTCCCAGTCTCGCTCACTCCCAGTCTCGCTCACTACCAGTCTCGCTCACTCCCAGTCTCGCTCACTCCCAGTCTCTCACTCCCAATCTCATTCACTCCCAGTCTCGCTCACTCCCAGTCTCGCTCACTCCCAGTCTCGCTCACTCCCAGTCTCGCTCACTCCCAGTCTCTCATTCCCAGTCTCTCACTACGAGATCTCTGTGTTACACCAATTCTGGCCTTTTGCGCATCCCTGATTTCCTTCGCTCCACCATTGGCGGCCGTGCCTTCAGCTGCCGAGGCCCCGAGCTCTTGAATTCCCTCCCTAAACCTCTTCACGTTCCTGTAAGATGCTCCTTAAGTATTGCACTGGCAGAGTCAGTCTGGATCTTGTGCTTAAGTCTCTGGAGTGGGCTGCACTCTCGGCTCTGAGCACAAGATCTAGACTGACTCTGCCGGTGCAGTACTTTCGGACTGAGAGGCGAGCGTGTAGCCCACTGAGACCTGGCTGACACTCCGCTGAAGGGGCCCATGTGTTAACAAGGACGGAATGTATCTGAGGAATGAAAGATCACTTGTTTGTTACTTTGTGAGTCTGAAGCCTGATTCAAACACACCACATGAATCACTTGGGACATCAATCTATTACAGCAACTTGTATTTATATAGCGCCTTTAACATAGTAAAACGTCTACAAGGCGCTTCACAGGAGCGATTATCAAACAAAATTTGACACTGAGCCACATAAGGAGATATTAGGGCAGGTGATCAAAAGCTTGGTCAAAGAGGGAGGTTTTAAGGAGCATCTTAAAGGAGGAGAGAGAGGTAGCGAGGCGGAGAGGTTTAGGTAGAGAATTTCAGAGCTTAGGGCCCAGGCCGCTGAAGGCACGGCCGCCGATTGAGCAGCGACTAAATCAGGGATGCTCAAGAGGCCAGAATTCGAGGAGCGCTGAGGTCTTGGAGGGTTGCAGGGCTGGAGGAGGTTACAGAGAGAGGGAGGGTTGCAGGGCTGGAGGAGGTTACAGAGAGAGGGAGGGTTGAGGGCTGGAGGAGGTTACAGAGAGAGGGAGGGTTGAGGGCTGGAGAAGGTTACAGAGATAGGGAGGGCTGTAGGGGCTGGAGGAGGTTACAGAGAGAGGGAGGGTTGTAGGGCTGGAGGAGGTTACAGAGAGAGGGAGGGTTGCAGGGCTGGAGGAGGTTACAGAGAGAGGGAGGGTTGCAGGGCTGGAGGAGGTTACAGAGATAGGGAGGGTTGAGGGCTGGAGGAGGTTACAGAGAGAGGGAGGGCTGTAGGGGCTGGAGGAGGTTACAGAGAGAGGGAGGGCTGCAGGGCTGGAGGAGGTTACAGAGAGAGGGAGGGTTGCAGGGCTGGAGGAGGTTACAGAGATAGGGAGATCCACATTCAGCTGCCGTCTGTCGTTCTCTCACCTGATCCATCTCCACTGGAGCGATCCTGCAGCTCCTGTAGTCTGAGGGTCCATTCTAAAGGTGTGTCGCAGGGCGTGACCCTCACCGTGACCGGCGAGTTGTCCTCCTCCACTATGAAGTAGTATCTTCAGGGAACAACACAACAGTCACGACGCTTTTCACGTACGCAGTCAGCGGCCCCACTGCACGTGGACTGACCCTGTGCCTGGGGCTCAACTGGCCTTGGCAATTACTGGCTTAGAGATAAAACTGTCCCAAGTCACAGAGCGAGGGGTCTGGGGGAGAGCGGGGGGTCTGGGGGAGAGCAGGGGGTCTCGGGGGAGAGCGGGGGGTCTGGGGGGAGAGCGGGGTGTCTGAGGGAGAGCGGGGAGTCTGAGGGGAGAGCGGGGGGTCTGGGGGGAGAGCGGGGGGTCTGGGGGGAGAGCGGGGGGTCTTGGGGGAGAGCAGGGGTTCTGGGGGGAGAGCGGGGTGTCTGGGGGGAGAGCGAGGGGTCTGGGGGAGAGCGGGGGGTCTGGGGGGAGAGCGGGGGGTCTGGGGGGAGAGCGGGGGGTCTGGGGGGAGAGCGAGGGGGTCTGGGGGGAGAGCGAGGGGTCTGGGGGAGAGTGGGGGGTCTGGGGGGAGAGCGGGGGGTCTGGGGGGAGAGCGGGGGGGTCTGGGGGGAGCGAGTGGGTCTGGGGGAGAGCGGGGGGTCTGGGGGGAGAGCGGGGGGTCTCAGGGAGAGCAAGGGGGTCTAGGGGAGAGCGAGGGGTCTGGGGAGAGCGAGGGGGTCTGGGGGAGAGTGGGGGGACTGGGGGCGGAGAGCGGGGGGTCTCGGGGAGAGCGGGAGTCTGGGGGGAGAGCGGGGGGTCTGGGGAGAGCGAGGGGGTCTTGGGGGAGAGCGGGGGGTCTCGGTGTGAGGTGTTTTCTATTCAATTAGTGGTTAAAACGGTGTCTCTGTACAACCTGTGCCTAGTCAACAAATTCTATTGGACGATACTGCGCTAAGAAATTGTTCTTTTTCATTTCCACCTGATAGAATACTTATTGCTCTGTTGTTTTTACATTTGTTTTCAATCATCCTAAGCCCTGACACCTTCCCTTCTCCCCCTCCCCCTGCCCCTCCCACCTCACCCCCGGCCAGTTTTGGGCTTGACAAAAGGAGACATCTCCACCTATTTCCTCCACCAATTTACCAGATTGATACCCAGGGATGAGGGGCTTCAGTTTTTTTGGAGAGACTGGAGAAAGCTGGGATTGTTCTCCTTAGAGTAGGAACGGTTAAGGGGACACCTAATAGAGGTGTTTGAAATGATGCGGGGTTCTGATAGAGTAGATAGGGGCGAAACTGTTTCCACTGGCAGGAGGTTTGGTGACCAGAGGAGACAGATTTAGGATAATTGGCAAAAGAACCAGAGGGGAGATGAGGAGAATTTTGTTTATGCAGCGTGTTGTTGTGATCTGGAATGCGCTTCCTGAAAGGGCGGTGGAAGCAGATTCAATAGTAACTTTCAAAAGGGTCAAATTGGAGAGCTCTTTCAAAGAGCCGGCACGGGCACGACGGGCCGAATGGCCTCCTTCTGTGCGGTGCGATTCTATGTAAGCTGCCTCAGTTGGATTCCAGACTCAGGTGACGCACAGGTCAGTCTGCCGATCCCCACTGAACAATGATGGACGTGTCTCTTAAGTACCTCTTTGGTGTGTCTTTCGTGAGAAACCCAGCGATTTCAGCTCCGTCTGGGACGGCTGTCAGGTCCTGTGGTGTAAGCTGGTCGTAGAGAGCTTGCACAAGGGCCAGGTCTCTGCCTGGCAGCTTCTGCGCTGAGCAGGTGAGGCTGAGGAGCAGCAGATACAGGACGTTCCTCCAGGCCGGGGGCAGCATCTTCCACACATTCCTCATCAGTGGATGCCCTTCGACAGAAGGAAAGGTCAATCAGTAAACGTAACCGTTACAGTTCCTGCCCCAAGAAAATGCACGCAGACAGGCTGTATTTTATCGATGATTGTTCACCGGTCTGGCCCTTGTCTTGCTGAATTTAAAATTATGACCCTCCTCCTGTTCAAAACCCTCCACGGCCTCGCCCCCTCCCTATCTCTGTCACCTCCTCCAGCCCAACAACCCTCCGAGATCTCCGCCCGCCTCCAATTCTGGCCTCTTGAGCATCCCCTGATTCTCATCGCTCCACCATTGGCGGCCGCGCCTTCAACTGCCTGGGCCCCAAAGCTCTGGAATTCCCTCCCTAAACCTCTCCACCTCTCTCTCTCCTCCTTTAAGACTCTGCCTAAAACCAAACCTCTTTGACCAACCTTTTGGTGTTTTGTACAAATGTATCATTATTATTCCTAGACTTGATGCCCCTATTTATAAAACTCAAAAGTGTTTTTTTATACCTTTATCTTCCTGCACTCTCACTTTTCAGGGAATGATGTATTTTAGCCCTTGGGTCTCTCTGTTGTTCCACACCCTTCAGTATCTTTCCATTAAGTGTACACTCCCATTCCGTGTTTTTTTTAATCCCAAAATTTATTTCCTCACACTTATCCACATTAAACTGTACCTGCCACCCATTCCACTAAACTGTCCCTGTGTCTTCCTTCCCAAAGTCCTTCTCACTATTTGATAAGTCCCCCACCTTTGTGTCACTTTGAGATTGTGCTCCCTCTACCCAAGCCCGAACCATCAATGAGCTCACCATCTTACGAATACCGGTGCCCTGACTGAGCTGAGAGAGCCTGGGGATCAAACGCGGGCCTTTCCTGGTATCTAAGGCCCAGTGCCACACCGCATTTACGCACTGAGCTATGGGGAGGAGCTAATAATTCTCCCGGTAGAGTCACACAGTGGTGACGTTACTGGACTAGAAGCCACAGAGGTCATGAGTTCGACTCCCACTAGTACAGATTAAATTTAGTAAAGTTGGTAATTTATGGTCTGGCATCAGGGAAATGATAGCTACTGAAGCTGCTGATTTCTATAAAAAGCCCAGCTGCTCCACTAATGTCCTTCGATTTGTATTCCCTCACTGTACTTGTACCTGAAGAAGGAGCAGCGCTCCGAAAGCTCGTAATTTTAAATAAAACTGTTGGACTATAACCTGGTGTTGTGCGACTTCTCATTTATGTCCTTCAGGGAAGGGAACCTTTTACCCTTATCTTTTCTGGGCTTACATGTGACTCCAGTCCCCTCGCGGTGTGGTTAACTCTTAATTTCCCTCAGGTCTGTTAGGGAGGGGGCAATAAAGACTGGCCCACCTTCCTAGAGCAGATAGAAAACAAAGAATAATTTCTCAAGCACTCTCTCCCTTTCTCACTGGCAACAGTAGATTCAAGGGTGATGTCAGGAAGCACTTCTTCACACAGTGGGTAGTGGAATCTGGAACTCTCTCCCGGGGGGGGGGCGGGGGGGCGGGGGGGGGCGGGGGGGGGGGTGGCGGGGGGGTGGGGGGTGGGCGGGGGGGGCGGGGGGGGGGCGGGGGGGGGCTGGGGGGGGGGGTGGGCGGGGGGGGCGGGGGGGGGGCGGGGGGGGGCGGGGGCGGGGGGGGCGGGGGGGGGGGCGGGGGGGGGGGCGGGGGGGGGGTATCAATTGTAAAATTTCAAAACTGAGATTGATAGATTTTTGTTGGGTAAGGGTATTAAGGGTTACAGAACCAAGGCGGATAGCTGGAGTTGAGATACAGATCAGCCACGATCTCATTGAATGGCGGAACAGGCTCGAGGGGCTGAATGGCCTCCTCCTGTTCCTATGCTCCTGTGTTCCTATATATATTGGGAAGACCGAAGCCATTGTTTTCGGTCCCCGCCACAAACTCCGTTCCCCAGCCACCGACTCCATCCCTCTTCCTAGCATCTGTCTGAGCCTGAACCAGACTGTTCAGCATCTTGGTGTCATATTTGAACCCGAATTGAGCTTCCGACCACATATCCGCAGCATAACAAAGACCGCCTACTTCCACCTCCGTAACATCGCCCGTCTCCGCCCTTGCCTCAGCTCATCTGCTGCTGAAACCCTCATCCGTGCTTTTGTTACCTCTAGACTTGACTATTCCAACGCACTCCTGGCTGGCCTCCCCCATTCTACCCTACGTAAACTTGAGGTCATCCAAAACTCTGCTGCCCGTGTTCTAACTCGCACCAAGTCCCGTTCCCCCATCACCCCTGGGCTCGCTGACCTACATTGGCTCCCGGTTAAGCAACACCTCGATTTAAAAATTCTCTCCCTTCTTTTCAAATCCCTCCATGGCCTCGCCCCTCCCTATTTCTGTAATCTCCTTCAGCCCCACAACCCCCCCCCCCCCCCACCCTGAGATCTCTGCGCTCCTCCAATTCTGGCCTCTTGCGCATCCCCGATTTCTATTGCTCCACTATTGGTGGCCGTGCCTTCAGCTGCCTGGGCCCTAAGCTCTGGAATTCCCTCCCTAAACCTCTCCGCCTCTATACCTCTCTCTCCTCCTTTAAGACGCTCCTTAAAACTCTTTGACTAATCTTTTGGTCATCTGCCCTAACATCTTCTTATGTGGCTTGGTGTCAATTTTTTTTTGATAATCGCCCTGTGAAGCGTCTTGGGATATTTTACTATGTTAAAGGAGCTATATAAAAACAAGTCGCTGTTGTTGTTGTTATGCTCCTATACCCCTTTGTTCCTATGTTCTTGTGTTCCTACGCTCCTATGTTCCTGTGTTCCCGTGTTCCTATGCCCCATGTTCCTGTGTTCCTATGGCACGTGTTCCTGTGTTCCTATGCCCCATGTTCCTGTGTTCCTATGGCACGTGTTCCTGTGTTCCTATGCCCCTATATTCTTATGCCCCATGTTCCTGTGTTCCTATGGCCCATGTTCCTGTGTTCCTATGGCCCATGTTCCTGTGTTCCTATGCCCCATGTTCCTAAGGCCCATGTTCCTGTGTTCCTATGCCCCATGTTCCTAAGGCCCATGTTCCTGTCTTCCTATGCACCATGTTCCTATGCCCCATGTTCCTGTGTTCCTATGCCCCATGTTCCTGTGATCCTGTGTTCCTATGGCCCATGTTTTCGTGTTCCTATGGCCCATGTTCCTATGTTCCTATGCCCCTGTGTTCCTATGCCCCATGTTCCGGTGTTCCTATGCCCCATGTTCCTATGGCCAATGTTCCTGTGATCCTGTGCTCCTATGTTCCTATGCCCCATGTTCCTGTGTTCCTATGCCCCATGTTCCTGTGTTCTTATGTCCCATGTTCCTGTGTTCCTATGCCCCATGTTCCTATGCTGCATGTTCCTGTGTTCCTATGTCCCATGTTCCTAGGCCCCATGTTCCTGTGTTCCTATGCCCCATGTTCTTGTGTTCCTATGCCCCTGTGTTCCTCTGGCCCATGTTCCTGTGTTCCTCTGGCCCATGTTCCTGTGTTCCTCTGGCCCATGTTCCTGTGTTCCTATGGCCCATGTTCCTGTGTTCCTATGTTCCTATGGCCCATCTTCCTGTGTTCCTATGCCCCTATGTCCCATGTTCCTGTCTTCCTATGCCCCATGTTCCTATGCCCCATGTTCCTGTGTTCCTATGGCCAATGTTCCTGTGTACCTATGGACCATGTTCCTGTGTTCCTATGCCCCTGTGTTCCTCTGGCCCATGTTCCTGTGTTCCTATGCCCCTATGTTCCTATGACCCATGTTCCTGTCTTCCTATGCCCTGTGTTCCTATGCCCCATATTCTTATGGCCCATGTTCCTGTGTTCCTATGGCCAATGTTCCTGTGTACCTATGGACCATGTTCCTGTATTCCTATGCCCCTGTGTTCCTCTGGCCCATGTTCCTGTGTTCCTCTGGCCCATGTTCCTGTGTTCCTCTGGCCCATGTTCCTGTGTTCCTATGGCCCATGTTCCTGTGTTCCTATGGCCCATGTTCCTGTGTTCCTATGTTCCTATGGCCCATGTTCCTATCTTCCTATGTTCCTATGCCCCATGTTCCTGTCTTCCTATGTTTCTATGCCCCATGTTCCTGTCTTCCTATGTTCCTCTGGACCATGTTCCTGTGTTCCTATGCCCCTATGTTCCTATGGCCCATGTTCCTGTCTTCCTATGCCCTGTGTTCCTATGCCCCATGTTCCTATGCCCCATGTTCCTGTCTTCCTATGGCCAATGTTCCTGTGTACCTATGGACCATGTTCCTGTGTTCCTATGCCCCTGTGTTCCTATGCCCCATGTTCCTGTGTTCCTATGCCGCATGTTCCTGTATTCCTATGCTCCATGTTCCTGTGTTCCTATGGCCCATGTTCCTGTGTTCCTATGCCCCATGTTCCTGTGTTCCTATGGCCCATGTTCCTATGTTCCTGTGTTCCGATGCCCCTGTGTTCCTATGCTCCAATGTTCCTATGCCCCATGTTCCTGTGTTCCTATGCCCCATGTTCCAGTGTTCCTATGCCCCATATTCCTATGTTCCCATGCCACATGTTCCTGTGTTCCTATGGCCCTATGTTCCTGTGTTCCTATGCCCCTGTGTTTCTATGTTCCTATGCAACATGTTCCTTTGCCCCATGTACCTGTCTTCCTATGCCTCTATGTTCCTATGGCCCATGTTCCTGTGATCCTGTGTTCCTATGCCCCATGTTCCTGTGTTCCTATGGCACGTGTTCCTGTGTTCCTATGCCCCATGTTCCTGTCTTCCTATGCCCCTGTGTTCCTATGGCCCATGTTCCTGTGTTCCTATGCCTCTATGTTCCTATGGCCCATGTTCCTGTGTTCCTAGGCCCCTGTGTTCCTATGCCCCATGTTCCTGTGTTCCATGCCCCATGTTCTGTTCCTATGCCCCTATGTTCCTATGGCCCATGTTCCTGTGTTCCTATTCCCCATGTTCCTGTGTTCCCATGCCACATGTTCCTGTGTTCCTATGCCCCATGTTCCTGTGTTCCTATGTTCCTATGTTTCTATGCCCCATGTTCCTGTTTTCCTATGGCACGTGTTCCTGTTTTCCTATGCCCCTGTGTTTCTATGTTCCTATGGCCCATGTTCCTGTGATCCTGTGTTCCTATGCCCCATGTTCCTGTGTTCCTATGCCCCATGTTCCTGTGTTCCTATTCCCCATGTTCCTGTGTTCCCATGCCACATGTTCCTGTGTTCCTATGCCCCATGTTCCTGTGTTCCTATGTTCCTATGGCCCATGTTCCTGTGTTCCTATTCCCCATGTTCCTGTGTTCCCATGCCACATGTTCCTGTGTTCCCATGCCACATGTTCCTGTGTTCCTATGCCCTATGTTCCTGTGTTCCTATGCCCCTTTGTTTCTATGTTCCTATGCCCCATGTTCCTGTGTTCCTATGGCCCTATGTTCCTGTGTTCCTATGTTCCTATGCCCCATGTTCCTGTGTTCCTGTGTTCCTATCTTCCTATGCCCCATGTTCCTGTGTTCCTATGGCACGTGTTCCTGATTTCCTATGCCCCTGTGTTTCTATGTTCCTATGGCCCATGTTCCTGTGATCCTGTGTTCCTATGCCCCATGATCCTGTGTTCCTGTGTTCCTATGCCCCATGTTCCTGTGTTCCAATGGCACGTGATCCTGTGTTCCTATGCCCCTGTGTTTCTATGTTCTTATGGCCCATGTTCCTGTGTTCGTATGTTTCTATGCCCCATGTTCCTGTGTTCCTATGGCCCATGTTCCTGTCTTCCTATGCCCCTGTCTTCCTATGCCCCATGTTCCTGTGTTCCTATGGCCCATGTTCCTGTGTTCCCATGCCCCATGTTCCTGTGTCCCTATGCTCCTATGTTCCTATGCCCCATGTTACTGTGTTCTTATGTCCCATGTTCCTATGTTCCTATGTCCCATGTTCCAATGCCGCATGTTCCTGTGTTCCTATGTTTCTATGTCCCATGTTCCTATGGCCCATGTTGCTGTGTTCTTATGCCCCATGTTCCTGTGTTCCCATGCCCCATGTTCCTGTGTTCCTATGCCCCATGTTCCTGTGTTCCTATGCCCCATGTTCCAATGCCGCATGTTCCTGTGTTCCTGTGCACCATGTTCCTATGGCCAATGTTCCTGTGATCCTGTGCTCCTATGTTCCAATGCCCCATTTTCCTGTGTTCCTATGCCCCATGTTCCTGTGTTCTTATGTCCCATGTTCCTGTGTTCCTATGCCCCATGTTCCTATGCTGCATGTTCCTGTGTTCCTATGTCCCATGTTCCTATGCCCCATGTTCCTGTGTTCCTATGCCCCATGTTGCTATGTTCCTATGCCCCATGTTCCTGTGTTCCTATGGCCCATGTTCCTGTGTTCCTATGTCCCATGTTACTGTGTTCCTATGTCCCATGTTACTGTGTTCCTATGCCCCATGTTCCTGTGTTCCTATGGCCCATGTTCCTGTGTTCCTATGCCCCATGTTCCTGTGTTCCTATGTCCCATGTTCCTGTGTTCCTATGCCCCATGTTCCTGTGTTCCTATGCCCCATGTTCCTATGCCCCATGTTCCTATGCCCCATGTTCCTGTGTTCCTATGCCCCATGTTCCTGTGTTCCTATGCCCCATGTTCCTGTGTTCCTATGCCCCATGTTCCTGTGTTCCTATGTTCCTATGCCCCATGTTCCTGTGTTCCTATGCCCCATGTTCCTGTGTTCCTATGCCCCATGTTCCTGTGTTCCTATGCCCCATGTTCCTGTGTTCCTATGTTCCTATGCCACATGTTCCTGTGTTCCTGTGTTCATATGCCCCATGTTCCTGTGTTCCAATGGCACGTGATCCTGTCTTCCTATGCCCCTGTCTTCCTATGCCCCATGTTCCTGTGTTCCCATGCCCCATGTTCCTGTGTTCCTATGCTCCTATGTTCCTATGCCCCATGTTCCTGTGTTCTTATGTCCCATGTTCCTATGTTCCTATGCCCCATGTTCCAATGCCGCATGTTCCTGTGTTCCTATGTTTCTATGTCCCATGTTCCTATGGCCCATGTTGCTGTGTTCCTATGCCCCATGTTCCTGTGTTCCTATGCCCCATGTTCCTATGCCCCATGTTCCTATGCCCCATGTTCCTGTGTTCCTATGCCCCATGTTCCTGTGTTCCTATGTTCCTATGTCCCATGTTCCTGTGTTCCTTTGCTCCTATGCCCCATGTTCCTGTGTTCCTGTGCCCCATGTTCCTGTGTTCCTATGCCCCATGTTCCTATGCTCCTATGCCCCATGTTCCTGTGTTCCTATGCCCCATGTTCCTGTGTTCCTGTGTTCCTATGCCCCATGTTCCTATGCCCCATGTTCCTGTGTTCCTATGCCCCATGTTCCTATGCCCCATGTTCCTATGCCCCATGTTCCTGTGTTCCTATGGCCCATGTTCCTGTGTTCCTATGTTCCTATGCCCCATGTTCCTGTGTTCCTATGGCCCATGTTCCTGTGTTCCTATGTTCCTATGCCCCATGTTCCTGTGTTCCTATGCCCCATGTTCCTGTGTTCCTATGCCCCATGTTCCTGTGTTCCTATGCCCCATGTTCCTGTGTTCCTATGCCCCATGTTCCTGTGTTCCTATGCCCCATGTTCCTGTGTTCCTATGCCCCATGTTCCTATGTTCCTATGCCCCATGTTCCTGTGTTCCTATGTTCCTATGCCCCTTGCTCCTGTGTTCCTATGTCCCATGTTCCTGCGTTCCTATGTTCCTATGCCCCTTGCTCCTGTGTTCCTATGCCCCATGTTCCTATGTTCCTATGCCCCATGTTCCTGTGTTCCTATGCCCCATGTTCCTGTGTTCCTATGCCCCTTGCTGCTGTGTTCCTATGCCCCTTGTTCCTGTGTTCCTATGCCCCATGTTCCTGTGTTCCTATGCCCCATGTTCCTGTGTTCCTATGTTCCTATGCCCCATGTCCCTGTGTTCCTATGCCCCATGTTCCTGTGTTCCTATGCCCCATGTTCCTGTGTTCCTATGCCCCTTGTTCCTATGTTCCTATGCCCCTTGTTCCTGTGTTCCTATGTTCCTATGCCCCTTGTTCCTGTGTTCCTATGGCCCTATGTTCCTGTGTTCCTATGTTCCTATGCCCCTTGTTCCTGTGTTCCTATGTCCCATGTTCCTGCGTTCCTATGTTCCTATGCCCCTTGTTCCTGTGTTCCTATGGCCCTATGTTCCTGTGTTCCTATGTTCCTATGCCCCATGTTCCTGTGTTCCTATGCCCCATGTTCCTGTGTTCCTATGCCCCATGTTCCTGTGTTCCTATGTTCCTATGCCCCATGTTCCTGTGTTCCTATGTTCCTATGCCAGGGCAACACGGTGGCATAGTGGTTAGCACTGGTGCCTCACAGCGCCAGGGACCCGGGTTCGAATCTGACCTCGGGTGACTGTCTGTGTGGAGTTTGCACATTCTCCCCGTGTCTGCGTGGGTTTCCTCCGGGTGCTCCGGTTTCCTCCCACAGTCCAAAAATGTGCGGGTTAGGTTGATTTGGCTATGATAAATTGACCCTTAGTGTTAGGGGGGGATTAAATATGTGGGGTTACGGGGATAGGATGGGATATGTTAGGGGGAATTAAATACGTGGGGTGACGGGGATAGGGTGGGATATGTGTCGGTGCAGGCTCGATGGGCCGAGATGGCCTCTATCTGTACTGTGGGGATTCTGTGTGAGAAAGCAGGGACAGGGTACTGGATTTGGATGATCAGCCATGATCGTATTGAATGGTGGAGCAGGCTCGACGGGCCGAATGGCCTACTCCTGCTCCTGGTTTCTATGTTTCTATGTTTCTATGTTTCTATGTTCCTGTGTTCCTTTGTTCCTATGCCCCATGTTCCTATGCCCCTTGTTCCTGTGTTCCTATGCCCCATGTTCCTGTGTTCCTATGTTCCTATGTCCCATGTTCCTGTGTTCCTATGTTCCTGTGTTCCTATGTTCCTATGCCTCATGTTCCTATGCCCCATGTTCCAATGCCCCTATGTTCTTATTCCCAGCAATGCACAAACACTCCATAACCTTATTTCTGTGCCTGATGGTTATGGAGTTAACTGGAACAGTAACATCAGTGGCAGATAGAAGCCTTTAGTACATCTCTAACGTAATATTTCTCAGGTTTCAACGTCAATCCCTGTTTCTTAACCATAGTGGAGTGTGCCGTCGGAGGCCTCGTCTAAAGAACGAAGCCACACGACTGGTGCAGGCATGTGCTGGCGTGTTCCTTCAGCGCTCCAGTCAGTGATAGTGTGCTGAGCCCCGTCACGGTGTAACAGATCCCTGCTGTCCTCAGTGACTGCTGGAAAAGGCTGGGAGCTTTGTTCTGGTGATGATCAGCTCTCGTTCGGCAATGGCTGGTGAAAGAGGCTTCAAAGGCGAGTTCGTCACCTTGACACTGGATGGATTTGTGAAACAAATCACCCGGTATTGACTTTTCCCATCTTCCAGAGGCCTGCTTAATAAATGCTCGCCTCAGGTTCAGCTCGTGCTGATCTGAATCAGGGCCTCACTTCAGCGGGTCTCAGTGCCTCTGGCATTGGGAGGAGAAAGATCAGCCGGGGGGCCTGCTCCTGATTGCTGTTCTGAAGAGTGTGTGTGGCTGAGTGAGAGTGAGAGAGAATGGGTGTAATTAAGTAAGTGTGAGTATGTACATGTGGTTGTGAGAGTGTGTGAGCGTGAATGTGAGTGTGTGCACATGTATGTGTGTCAGCCGTGGCACAGTGGGAAGCACTCTCTCTCTCTCTCGCCTCTGAGTCAGAAAGTTGTGGTTTCAAGTCCCACTCCAGAGACTTGAGCACAAAATCAAGGCTGACACTCCCAGTGCAGTGCTGAGGGAGTGCTACACTGTCAGATGCGACGTTAAACCGAGGCTCTCTCAGGTAGACGTAAAAGATCCCATGGCACTATTTCGAAGAGCAGGGGCGTTCTCCCTGGTGTCCTGGGGCCAATATTTATCCCTCAACCGACATCACTAAAAACAGATCATCTGGTCATTTATCTCATTGCTGTTTGTGGGAGCTTGCTGTGCGCAAATTTCCTATATTAAAACAGTGACTACACTTCAAAAGTACTTAATTGGCTGTGAAATGCTTTGGGACGTCTTGAGGTGGTGAAAGGCGCTATAGAAATGCAAGTATTTCTTTTATGAGTTGAAATTCCACAGAGAGTACAGCTATAGGGTCTGAGATGGTATCGTGAGGTCAGCATACCCAGAATGCACTCTGCAAAGATGCCTCTCCAACAGTGCAGAAAAATGCAATATTACTAATGGCAGGTTGAAAGATTCACTTTGTATCTGCACTATTTTCTCATTGCTTCCTTTCCGTACTTCTTAGAATCATAGAATAGTACAGCACAGAAGGCGGCCATTCGGCCCATCGAGTCTGCGCCGGCTCTTTCGAAGAGCAATCCAGTTAGTCCCGCTCCCCTGCTCTTTCCCCATAGCCCTGCAATTTTTTTCTCCTTCAAGTATTTATCCAATTCCCTTTTGAAGGCTACTATTGAATCTGTATCCACCGTCCTATCAGGCAGTGCATTCCAAATCCCAACCACTCGCTGCATAAAAAAGTTTCCCCTCATGTTCTTTTGCCAATCACCTTAAATCTGTGCCCTCTGGTTATAAGAACATAAGAACATAAGAAATAGGAGCAGGAGTCGGCCATTTGGCCCCTTGAGCCTGCTCCGCCATTCAATAAGATCATGGCTGATCTTCTACCTCATCTCCACTTTCCTGCACTATCCCCATATCCCTTGATTTCCTTAATATCCAAAAATCTATCGATCTCGGTCTTGAATATACTCAACGACTGAGCCTCCACAGCCCTCTGGGGTAGAGAATTCGAAAGATTCACCACCCTCTGAGAGAAGAAATTTCTCCTCATCTCAGTCCTAAATGGCCGACCCCTTATTCTGAGACTGTGACCCTTCAGCCATTGGTAACAGTTTCTCTTTATTTACTCTTGTCTAAAACCCTTCATGATTTTAAGCACCTCTATCAAATCTCCTCATAGCCTTCTTTGCTCGAAGGTCAACAACCCCAGCTTCCCCACTCTCTCCACGTAACTGTAATCCCCCATCCTGGGAACCATTCTAGTAAATCTTTTCACTGGCCTGCACACCAAAGTGAGAAACATTGGCGCGAGGGACACTGGTGCGAGGGACCGGAGTGAGTAACATTGGTACGAGGGACATTGGTACGAGGGACATTGGTGCGAGGGACACCGGAGTGAGGGACACCGGAGTGAGGGACACTGGTGCGAGGGACACTGGAGTGAGGGACATTGGAGTGAGGGACATTGGTGCGAGGGACACTGGAGTGAGGGACACTGGTGCGAGGGACACTGGAGTGAGGGACACTGGTGCGAGGGACACTGGAGTGAGGGACACTGGTGCGAAGGACATTGGTGCGAGGGACACTGGAGCGAGGGACACTGGTGCGAGGGGCATTGGTGTGAGGGACACTGGTGCGAGGGACACTGGTGCGAGGGACACTGGAGTGAGGGACACCGGAGTGAGGGACACTGGTGTGAGGGACACTGGAGTGAGGGCCACTGGAGTGAGGGACACTGGTGCGATGGACACTGGAGTGAGGGACACTGGAGTGAGGGACACTGGAGTGAGGGACACTGGTGCGAGGGACACCGGAGTGAGGGACACTGGTGCGAGGGACACGAGAGAGGGACACTGGAGTGAGGGATATTGTTGCGAGGGACACTGGTGCGAGGGACACTGGAGTGAGGGACACTGGAGTGAGTGACACTGGAGTGAGGGACACTGGTGCGAGGGACACCGGAGTGAGGGACACTGGAGTGAGGGACACTGGAGTGAGGGACACTGGTGCGAGGGACACCGGAGTGAGGGACATTGGTGCGAGGGACACCGGAGTGAGGGACACTGGAGTGAGGGACATTGGAGTGAGGGACACTGGTGCGAGGGACACTGGAGTGAGGGACACTGGAGTGAGGGACACTGGAGTGAGGGACACTGGAGTGAGGGACACCGGAGTGAGGGACACTGGTGTGAGGGACACTGGAGTGAGGGCCACTGGAGTGAGGGACACTGGTGCGATGGACACTGGAGTGAGGGACACTGGAGTGAGGGACACTGGAGTGAGGGACACTGGTGCGAGGGACACCGGAGTGAGGGACACTGGTGCGAGGGACACGAGAGAGGGACACTGGAGTGAGGGATATTGTTGCGAGGGACACTGGTGCGAGGGACACTGGAGTGAGGGACACTGGAGTGAGTGACACTGGAGTGAGGGACACTGGTGCGAGGGACACCGGAGTGAGGGACACTGGAGTGAGGGACACTGGAGTGAGGGACACTGGTGCGAGGGACACCGGAGTGAGGGACATTGGTGCGAGGGACACCGGAGTGAGGGACACTGGAGTGAGGGACATTGGAGTGAGGGACACTGGTGCGAGGGACACTGGAGTGAGGGACACTGGAGTGAGGGACACTGGAGTGAGGGACACTGGAGTGAGGGACACTGGAGTGAGGGACACTGGTGCGAGGGACACTGGAGTGAGGGACACTGGAGTGAGGGACACTGGAGTGAGGGACACTGGTGCGAGGGACACTGGAGTGAGAGACACTGGTGTGAGGGACACTGGAGCGAGGGACACTGGAGTGAGGGACACTGGTGCGAGGGACACGAGAGAGGGACACTGGAGTGAGGGATATTGTTGCGAGGGACACTGGTGCGAGGGACACTAGAGTGAGGGACACTGGAGTGAGGGACACTGGTGCGAGGGACACTGGTGCGAGGGACATTGGTGCGAGGGACATTGGGGCGAGGGACACCGGAGTGAGGGACACTGGAGTGAGGGATATTGGTGCGAGGGACACTGGTGCGAGGGACACTGGAGTGAGGGACACTGGAGTGAGGGACATTGGTGCGAGGGACACTGGAGTGAGGGACACTGGTGCGAGGGACACTGGAGTGAGGGACACTGGAGTGAGGGACACTGGAGTGAGGGATATTGGTGCGAGGGACACTGGTGCGAGGGACACTGGAGTGAGGGACATTGGAGTGAGGGACACTGGAGTGAGGGACATTGGTGCGAGAGACACCGGAGTGAGGGACACTGGTGCGAGGGACACTGGTGTGAGGGACACTGGAGTGAGAGACACTGGAGTAAAGGACATCGGAGTGAGGGACACTGGAGTGAGGGACATTGGTGCGAGGGACACTGGAGTGAGGGACATTGGTGCGAGGGACACTGGAGTGAGGGACATTGGTGCGAGGGACACTGGAGTGAGGGACACTGGAGTGAGGGACACTGGTGCGAGGGACACTGGAGTGAGGGACACCGGAGTGAGGGACACTGGTGTGAGGGACACGAGTGAGGGACACTGGAGTGAGGGATATTGTTGCGAGGGACACTGGTGCGAGGGACACTGGAGTGAGGGACACTGGAGTGAGGGACACTGGAGTGAGGGACACTGGAGTGAGGGACATTGGTGCGAGGGACACCGGAGTGAGGGACACTGGAGCGAGGGACACTGGTGCGAGGGACACTGGAGCGAGGGACACTGGTACGAGGGACACTGGTGTGAGGGACACTGGTGCGAGGGACACCGGAGTGAGGGACACTGGAGTGAGGGACATTGGTGCGAGGGACACTGGAGTGAGGGACATTGGTGCGAGGGACACTGGTACGAGGGACACTGGTGCGAGGGACACTGGAGTGAGGGACACCGGAGTGAGGGACACTGGAGTGAGGGACACTGGTGCGAGGGACACTGGAGTGAGGGACATTGGTGCGAGGGACACTGGTGCGAGGGACACCGGAGTGAGGGACACTGGAGTGAGGGACACCGGAGTGAGGGACACCGGAGTGAGGGACACTGGAGTGAGTGACACTGGTGTGAGGGACATTGGTGCGAGGGACATTGGTGCGATGGACACTGGAGTGAGGGACACTGGAGCGAGGGACACCGGAGTGAGGGACACTGGAGTGAGTGACACTGGTGTGAGGGACATTGGTGCGAGGGACATTGGTGCGAGGGACATTGGTGCAAGGGACATTGGTGCGATGGACACTGGATTGAGGTACACTGGAGCGAGGGACACCGGAATGAGGGACACTGGTGCGAGGGACACTGGTGTGAGGGACACTGGAGTGAGGGACACTGGAGTGAAGGACATCGGAGTGAGGGACACTGGTGCGAGGGACATTGGTGCGAGGGACATTGGTGCGAGGGACATTGGTGCGAGGGACACTGGAGTGAGGGACACTGGTGCGAGGGACACTGGTGCGAGGGACATTGGTGCGAGGGACACTGGTGCGAGGGACACCGGAGTGAGGGACACTGGAGTGAGGGACACTGGAGTGAGGGACACTGGTGCGAGGGACACTGGAGTGAGGGACACTGGTGCGAGGGACACCGGAGTGAGGGACACTGGAGCGAGGGACACTGGTGTGAGGGACACTGGTGCGAGGGACACTGGTGCGATGGACACTGGAGTGAGGGACACTGGTGCGAGGGACACTGGTGCGAGGGACACTGGTGTGAGGGACACTGGTGTGAGGGACACTGGAGCGAGGGACACTGGAGTGAGGGACACTGGTGCGAGGGACACGAGTGAGGGACACTGGGGTGAGGGATATTGTTGTGAGGGACAGTGATGCGAGGGACACTGGAGTGAGGGACACTGGAGTGAGTGACACTGGAGTGAGGGACACTGGTGCGAGGGACACTGGTGCGAGGGACACTGGTGCGAGGGACATTGGTGCGAGGGACATTGGGGCGAGGGACACCGGAGTGAGGGACACTGGAGTGAGGGATATTGGTGCGAGGGACACTGGTGCGAGGGACACTGGAGTGAGGGACACTGGAGTGAGGGACATTGGTGCGAGGGACACTGGAGTGAGGGACACTGGTGCGAGGGACACTGGAGTGAGGGACACTGGAGTGAGGGAGATTGGAGTGAGGGATATTGGTGCGAGGGACACTGGTGCGAGGGACACTGGAGTGAGGGCCATTGGAGTGAGGGACACTGGAGTGAGGGACACTGGTGCGAGGGACATTGGTGCGAGAGACACCGGAGTGAGGGACACTGGTGCGAGGGACACTGGTGTGAGGGACACTGGAGTGAGGGACACTGGAGTAAAGGACATCGGAGTGAGGGACACTGGAGTGAGGGACATTGGTGCGAGGGACACTGGAGTGAGGGACATTGGTGCGAGGGACACTGGAGTGAGGGACATTGGTGCGAGGGACACTGGAGTGAGGGACATTGGTGCGAGGGACACTGGTGCGAGGGACACTGGTGTGAGGGACACTGGAGTGAGGGACTCCGGAGTGAGGGACACTGGTGCGAGGGACACGAGTGAGGGACACTGGAGTGAGGGATATTGTTGCGAGGGACACTGGTGCGAGGGACACTGGAGTGAGGGACACTGGAGTGAGGGACACTGGAGTGAGGGACACTGGTGCGAGGGATATTGGTGCGAGGGACACCGGAGTGAGGGACACTGGAGCGAGGGACACTGGTGTGAGGGACACTGGAGCGAGGGACACTGGTGCGAGGGACACTGGTGCGAGGGACACTGGTGCGAGGGACACCGGAGTGAGGGACATTGGTGCGAGGGACACTGGAGCGAGGGACACTGGTGCGAGGGACACTGGTGCGAGGGACACCGGAGTGAGGGACACTGGTGCGAGGGACACCGGAGTGAGGGACACTGGAGTGAGGGACATTGGTGCGAGGGACACGAGAGTGAGGGACACTGGAGTGAGGGACATTGGTGCGAGGGACACCAGAGTGAGGGACACTGGAGTGAGGGACATTGGTGCGAGGGACACTGGTACGAGGGACACTGGAGTGAGGGACATTGGTGCGAGGGACACTGGTGCGAGGGACACCGGAGTGAGGGACACTGGAGTGAGGGACATTGGTGCGAGGGACACCAGAGTGAGGGACACTGGAGTGAGGGACATTGGTGCGAGGGACACTGGTACGAGGGACACTGGTGCGAGGGACACTGGAGTGAGGGACACCGGAGTGAGGGACACTGGAGTGAGGGACACTGGTGCGAGGGACACTGGAGTGAGGGACATTGGTGCGAGGGACACTGGTGCGAGGGACACCGGTGTGAGGGACACCGGAGTGAGGGACACTGGAGTGAGAGACACTGGTGCGAGGGACATTGGTGCGAGGGACACTGGTACGAGGGACATTGGTGCGAGGGACACTGGTGCGAGGGACACTGGAGTGAGGGACACTGGTGCGAGGGACACTGGTGCGAGGGACATTGGTGCGAGGGACACTGGTGCGAGGGACACTGGAGTGAGGGACACTGGTGCGAGGGACACTGGTGTGAGGGACATTGGTGCGAGGGACACTGGTGCGAGGGACACTGGAGTGAGGGACACTGGTGTGAGGGACACCGGAGTGAGGGACACCGGAGTGAGGGACACTGGAGTGAGGGACATTGGTGTGAGAGACACCGGAGTGAGGGACACCGGAGTGAGGGACATTGGTGCGAGGGACACCGGAGTGAGGGACACCGGAGTGAGGGACACTGGTGCGAGGGACACTGGAGTGAGGGACACCGGAGTGAGGGACACCGGAGTGAGGGACACTGGTGTGAGAGACACCGGAGTGAGGGACACCGGAGTGAGGGACACTGGTGCGAGGGACACCGGAGTGAGGGACACTGGAGTGAGGGACATTGGTGCGAGGGACACCAGAGTGAGGGACACCGGAGCGAGGGACACTGGTGCGAGGGACACTGGAGCGAGGGGCACTGGTGTGAGGGACACTGGAGTGAGGGACACTGGTGCGAGGGACACTGGTGCGAGGGACACTGGTGCGAGGGACACTGGAGTGAGGGACACTGGAGCGAGGGACACTGGAGTGAGGGACACTGGAGCGAGGGACACTGGTGCAAGGGACAGTGGAGTGAGGGACACTGGTGCGAGGGACATTGGTGCGAGGGACATTGGTGCAAGGGACACTGGTGCGAGGGACACTGGAGTGAGGGACACTGGAGTGAGGGACACTGGAGTGAGGGACACTGGAGTAAGGGACACTGGAGTGAGGGACACTGGTGCGAGGGACACTGGAGTAAGGGACACTGGAGTAAGGGACACTGGAGTGAGGGACACTGGAGTAAGGGACACCGGAGTGAGGGACACTGGTGCGAGGGACACTGGAGTGAGGGACACTGAAGTGAGGGACACTGGAGTGAGGGTCACCGGAGTGAGGGACACCGGAGTGAGGGACACTGGTGCGAGGGACACCGGAGTGAGGGACACTGGTGCGAGGGACACCGGAGTGAGGGACACCAGAGTGAGGGACACTGGTGCAAGGGACATTGGTGCGAGAGACACTGGTGCAAGGGACATTGGTGCGATGGACACTGGTGCGAGGGACACCGGAGTGAGGGACATTGGTGCGAGGGACACCGGAGTGAGGGACACTGGAGTGAGGGACATTGGTGCGAGGGACACCGGAGTGAGGGACACCGGAGTGAGGGACACTGGAGCGAGGGACACCGGAGTGAGGGCCACTGGAGCGAGGGACACAGGTGCGAGGGACATTGGTGCGAGGGACACCGGAGTGAGGGACACCGGAGTGAGGGACACTGGAGCGAGGGACACCGGAGTGAGGGCCACTGGAGCGAGGGACACTGGTGCGAGGGACTGGAACACTCTCCACTTTAGGAACTCTGTGTCAGCATAAATTAATGCCAATTTCATATTGCGAGCCCATGGGTCAGCAGGAGCTGGGCTGACACATGCTCAACTCACTAACGAAAGAATTTGCTTCATTTATAGAAACACAGGAATTGCTGGACTAAGTCCCAGGTCCGTCTAGTTCACCTTCTACCACCCTGGCAGTCGCATGATGCATAGAAGATAGGAGCAGGAGTAGGCCATTCGGCCCCTCGAGCCTGTTCCGCCATTTAATGAGATCATGGCTGATCATCCAAATTCAGTACCCTGTCCCTGCTTTCTCCCCATATCCCTTGATCCCTTTAGCCTTAAGAAATATATCTAACTCCTTCTTGAATATATTTAATGAATTGGCCTCAACTGCCTTCTGTGGTAGAGAATTCCACAGGTTCACCACTCACTGGGTGAAGAAATTCTTCCTCATCTCAGTCCTAAATGGCTTACCCCTTATCCTTAGACTGTGACCCCTGGTTCTGGACTCCCCCGCCATCGGGAACATCCTTCCTGCATCTAGTCTGTCTAGTCCTGTTAGAATTTTATAAGTTTCAATGAGATCCCCTCTCATTCTTCTAAACTCTAGCGAATATAAGCCCAATCAACCCAATCTCTCTTCATACGTCATTCCTTCCATCCCAGGTATCAGTCTGGTAAATCTTCGCTGCACTCCCTCCATGGCAAGAACATCCTTCCTCAGATAAGGCGACCAAAACTGAACACAATACTCAAGGTGTGGTCTCACCAAGGCCTTGTACAACTGCAGCAAGACATCCTTGCTCCTGTACTCGAATCCTCTCGCTATGAAGGCCAACATACCATTTGCCTTCTTAACCGCCTGCTGCACCTGCATGCTTACCTTCAGCGACTGGTGCACAAGGACACCCAGGTCTCGTTGCACTTCCCCTTTTCCCAATCTATTGCCGTTCAGATAATAATCTGTCTTCCAATAATAATGGAGTTGTTGACTGATCGCTGTGTTGACTGATCACAGCGATCAATCTATCAATGAGTCTACAACAGACCCAGACATGAGGCGAGGGAAACCCCCAGTGGTGGAGAGCTTTGGGAACCAGAAGTCCAAAGTCACCTGTCCCTCCCGAGCTCGCTACACTCCCCACACCTCACATCTCCAATTACTCAGATAGTCATTATTGCATAGAATTATAGAATTTACAGCCCAGAAACAGGACATTTGGCCCAACTGGTCTGTGCCCGTGTTTATGCTCCACACGAGCCTCCTCCCACCCCTACATCATCTCACCCTATCAACAGATCCTTCTGTTCCCTTCTCCCTCGTGTGCTTATCCAACTTCCTTTTCAACGTATCGCTGCTATTCACTCAATCACCCCATCTGGTAGCGAGTTCCACATTCTCACCACTCTCTGGGTAAAGAAGTTTCTCCTGAATTCCCTATTGGATTTATTACTGACTATCTTATATTGATGGCCCCAAATTTTAGTCTCCCCCCACAAATGGAAACATCTTCTCGACGTCCATCTTATCGAAACCCCTTCATAATCTTGAAGACCTCTATCAGGTCACCCCTCAGCCTTCTCTTTTCTGGGAGAAAAGAGCCCCAAACTGTTCAGTCTCTCCTGATAATTATAACCTCTCAGTTCTGGTATAATTCCAGTAAATCTTTTTTGCACCTTTTCCAGTGCCACTATATCTTTTTTTATAATAAGGAGACCATATTATAGCACGTTCTATATCCACAGGCCATCAAAAAATGCTTTACAACCCATGGGATGTTTTTGAAGTGCACTCACTGTTGTTATCAAATAATGGCTGTGGGATCTTTTACATCCAACTGAGAGGGAAGACGGCGCCTCGGTTTAACGTCTCATCTGAAAGAGGGCGCCTCCGACAGTGCAGCACTCCCTCAGTGCTGCCCCTCCCACAGTGCAGCACTCCCTCAGTACTGCCCCTCCGACAGTGCAGCACTCCCTCAGTACAGCCCCTCCGACAGTGCGGCGCTCCCTCAGTGCTGCCCCTCCGACAGTGCAGCACTCCCTCAGTACTGACCCCCGACAGTGCAGTGCTCCCTCAGTACTGCCCCTCCGACAGTGCAGCACTTCCTCAGTACTGCCCCTCCGACAGTGCGGCGCTCCCTCAGTACTGCCCCTCCGACAGTGCAGCACTTCCTCAGTACTGCCCCTCCGACAGTGCGGCGCTCCCTCAGTACTGCCCCGCCGACAGTGCAGCACTCCCTCAGTACTGCCCCTCCAACAGTGCAGCGCTCCCTCAGTACTGCCCCTCCGACACTGCAGCACTTCCTCAGTACTGCCCCTCCGACAGTGCAGCACTCCCTCAATACTGCCCCTCCGAAAGTGCAGCACTCCCTCAGTACTGCCCCTCCGACAGTGCGGCGCTCCCTCAGTACTGCCCCTCCGACAGTGCAGCACTCCCTCAGTACTGCCCCTCCGACAGTGCAGCACTCCCTCAGTACTGCCCCTCCGACAGTGCGGCACTCCCTCAGTACTGCCCCTCCGACAGTGCAGCGCTCCCTCAGTACTGCCCCTCCGACAGTGCAGCGCTTCCTCAGTACTGCCCCTCCGACAGTGCAGCACTCCCTCAATACTGCCCCTCCGACAGTGCAGCACTCCCTCAGTACTACCCCTCTGACAGTGCGGCGCTCCCTCAGTACTGCCCCTCCGACAGTGCAGCACTCCCTCAGTACTGCCCCTTCAACAGTGCAGCGCTCCCTCAGTACTGCCCCTCCGACAGAGCGGGGCTCCCTCAGTACTGCCCCTCCGACAGTGCAGCACTCCCTCAGTACTGCCCCCCCGACAGTACAGCGCTCCCTCAGTACTGCCCCTCCGACAGTGCAGCACTCCCTCAGTACTGCCCCTCCGACAGTGCAGCTCTCCCTCAGTACTGCGCTGGAGTGTCAGCCTGGATATTGTGCTCAAGTCTCTGGAGTGGGACTTGAACCCATGAGTTTCTGACGCTGAGGCGAGAGTACAGAAACAGATCTAATTGAATAGCGGAACAGGCTAGAGGGGCTAAATGACTTCCTCCTGTTCAGCTGTTTCTTTACTCATCGCATGCTTTGTCAGGTTTACAAACTCCCTATTACTGTCCATCTCAGTCCTGATCTAGTCAGTCCAACAGCTCTTTCAGTCCTGTATCTGGTCAATCCCACTCCTCTCTCAGTCCAGTAACCTGGTCAATCCCTCTCCTCTCTCAGTCCAGTATCTGGTCAATCCCACTCCTCTCTCAGTCTAGTATCCTGGTCAATCCCTCTCCTCTCTCAGTCCAGTAGCTGGTCAATCCCACACCTCTCTCAGTCCAGTATCTGGTCAATCCCGCTCCTCTCTCAGTCCAGTATCATGGTCAATCCCTCTCCTCGCCCAGTCCAGGATCTGGTCAATCCCGCTCCTCTCTCAGTCCAGTATCCTTGTCAATCCCTCTCCTCTCCCAGTCCAGTATCTGGTCAATCCCACACCTCTCTCAGTCCAGTATCTGGTCAATCCCACACCTCTCTCAGTCCAGTATCTGGTCAATCCCACACCTCTCTCAGTCCAGTATCTGGTCAATCCCACACCTTCAGTTCAGTATCCTGGTCAATCCCTCTCCTCTCTCAGTTCAGTATCTGGTCAATCCCACACCTCCCTCAGTCCAGTATCTGGTCAATCCCACACCTCTCTCAGTCCAGTATCTGGTCAATCCCTCTCCTCTCTCAGTCCAGTATCTGGTCAGTCCCACACCTCCCTCAGTCCAGTATCTGGTCAATCCCACACCTCTCTCAGTCCAGTATCTGGTCAATCCCACACCTCTCTCAGTCCAGTATCTGGTCAATCCGACACCTCTCTCAGTCCAGTATCTGGTCAATCCCTCTCCTCTCTCAGTGCAGTATCTGGTCAATCCCTCTCCTCTCTCGGTCCAGTATCTGGTCAATCCCACACCTCCCTCAGTCCAGTATCTGGTCAATCCCTCTCCTCTCTCAGTCCAGTATCTGGTCAATCCCACACTTCTCTCAGTCCAGTATCTGGTCAATCCCACACCTCTCTCAGTCCAGTATCTGGTCAATCCCTCTCCTCTCTCAGTCCAGTATCTGGTCAATCCCAAACCTCTCTCAGTCCAGTATCTGGTCAATCCCAAACCTCTCTCAGTCCAGTATCTGGTCAATCCCACACCTCTCTCAGTCCAGTATCTGGTCAATCCCACACCTCCCTCAGTCCAGTATCTGGTCAATCCCTCTCCTCTCTCAGTCCAGTATCTGGTCAATCCCTCTCCTCTCTCAGTCCAGTATCTGGTCAATCTTACACCTCCCTCAGTCCAGTATCTGGTCAATCCCACACCACTCTCAGTCCAGTATCTGGTCAATCCCACACCTCCCTCAATCCAGTATCTGGTCAATCCCTCTCCTCTCTCAGTCCAGTATCTGGTCAATCCCACACCTCTCTCAGTCCAGTATCTGGTCAATCCCACTCCTCTCTCAGTCCAGTATCTGGTCAATCCCACACCTCCCTCAGTCCAGTATCTGGTCAATCCCAATCCTCTCTCAGTCCAGTATCTGGTCAATCCCACATCTCTCAGTCCAGTATCTGGTCAAACCCTCTCCTCTCCCAGTCCAGTATCTGATCAATCCCACACCTCTCTCAGTCCAGTATCTGGTCAATCACACACCTCTCTCAGTCCAGTGTCTGGTCAATCCCACACCTCCCTCAGTCCAGTATGTGGTCAATCCCACACCTCCCTCAGTCCAGTATCTGGTCAATCCCACTCCTCTCTCAGTCCAGTATCTGGTCAATCCCACAGCTCTCTCAGTCCAGTATCCTGGTCAATCCCACAACAGTCCAGTATCTGGTCAATCACTCTCCGCTCTCAGTCCAGTATCTGGTCAATCCCACAACTCTCTCAGTCCAGTATCTGGTCAATCCCACTCCTCTCTCAGTCCAGTATCTGGTCAATCCCACTCCTCTCTCAGTCCAGTATCTGGTCAATCCCACACCTCTCTCAGTCCAGTATCTGGTCAATCCCACTCCTCTCTCAGTCCAGTATCTGGTCAATCCCACACCTTTCTCAGTCCAGTATCTGGTCAATCCCTCTCCTCTCTCAGTCCAGTATCTGGTCAATCCCACACCTTTCTCAGTCCAGTATCTGGTCAATCCCTCTCCTCTCTCAGTCCAGTATCTGGTCAATCCCACACCACTCTCAGTCCAGTATCCTGGTCAATCCCACACCTCTCTCAGTCCAGTATCTGGTCAATCCCACACCTCTCTCAGTCCAGTATCTGGTCAATCCCACACCTCTCTCAGTCCAGTATCTGGTCAAACCCACACCTCTCTCAGTCCAGTATCTGGTCAATTCCACACCTCTCTCAGTCCAGTTTCTGGTCAATCCCACACCTCTCTCAGTCCAGTATCTGGTCAAACCCACACCTCTCTCAGTCCAGTATCTGGTCAATTCCACACCTCTCTCAGTCCAGTATCCTGGTCAATCCCTCTCCTCTCTCAGTCCAGTATCCTGGTCAATCCCTCTCCTCTCTCAGTCCAGTATCTGGTCAATCCCACACCTCTCTCAGTCTAGTATCTGGTCAGTCCCACACCTCCTCTAGTCCAGTAACTGGTCAATCCCACACCTCCCTCAGTCCAGTATCTGGTCAATCCCACAGCTCTCTCAGTCCAGAATCTGGTCAATCCCACACCTCCCTCAGTCCAGTATCTGGTCAATCCCACACCTCTCTCAGTTCAGTATCTGGTCAATCCCACACCTCCCTCAGTCCAGTATCTGGTCAATCCCACACCTCCCTCAGTCCAGTATCTGGTCAATCACTCTCCTCTCTCAGTCCAGTATCTGGTCAATCCCACAGCTCTCTCAGTCCAGTATCTGGTCAATCCCACACCTCCCTCAGTCCAGTATCTGGTGAATCCCACACCTCTCTCAGTCCAGTATCTGGTCAATCCCACACCTCCCTCAGTCCAGTATCTGGTCAATCCCACACATCTCTCAGTCCAGTATCTGGTCAGTCCCACACCTCTCTCAGTCCAGTATCTGGTCAGTCCCACACCTCCCTCTGTCCAGTATCTGGTCAATCCCACACCTCTCTCAGTTCAGTATCTGGTCAATCCCACACCTCTCTCAGTCCAGTATCTGGTCAATCCCACACCTCCCTCAGTCCAGTATCTGGTCAATCCAACACCTCCCTCAGTCCAGTTTCTGGTCAATCCCACACCTCCCTCAGTCCAGTATCTGGTCAATCCCTCTCCTCTCTCAGTCCAGTATCTGGTCAATCCCACACCTCTCTCAGTCCAGTATCTGGTCAATCCCTCTCCTCTCTCAGTCCAGTATCTGGTCAATCCCACACCTCTCTCAGTCCAGTATCTGGTCAATCCCACACCTCTCTCAGTCCAGTATCTAGTCAATCCCTCTCCTCTCTCAGTCCAGTATCTGGTCAATCCCACCCCTCTCTCAGTCCAGTATCTAGTCAATCCCTCTCCTCTCTCAGTCCAGTATCTGGTCAATCCCACACCTCTCTCAGTCCAGTATCTGGTCAGTCCCACACCTCCCTCAGTCCAGTATCTGGTCAATCCCACACCTCTCTCAGTCCAGTATCGGTCAATCACACACCTCTCTCCGTCCAGTATCTGGTCAATCCCACACCTCCCTCAGTCCAGTATCTGGTCCATCCCACACCTCCCTCAGTCCAGTATCTGGTCAATCCCACACCTCCTCAGTCCAGTATCTGGTCAATCCCTCTCCTCTCTCAGTCCAGTATCTGGTCAATCCCACACCTCTCTCAGTCCAGTATCTGGTCAATCCCTCTCCTCTCTCAGTCCAGTATCTGGTCAATCCCACACCTCTCTCAGTCCAGTATCTGGTCAATCCCACACCTCTCTCAGTCCAGTATCTAGTCAATCCCTCTCCTCTCTCAGTCCAGTATCTGGTCAATCCCAACCCTCCCTCAGTCCAGTATCTGGTCAATCCCACACATCTCTCAGTCCAGTATCTGGTCAGTCCCACACCTCCCTCTGTCCAGTATCTGGTCAATCCCACACCTCTCTCAGTTCAGTATCTGGTCAATCCCACACCTCTCTCAGTCCAGTATCTGGTCAATCCCACACCTCCCTCAGTCCAGTATCTGGTCAATCCCACACCTCCCTCAGTCCAGTTTCTGGTCAATCCCACACCTCCCTCAGTCCAGTATCTGGTCAATCCCTCTCCTCTCTCAGTCCAGTATCTGGTCAATTCCACACCTCTCTCTGTCCAGTATCTGGTCAATCCCTCTCCTCTCTCAGTCCAGTATCTGGTCAATCCCACACCTCTCTCAGTCCAGTATCTGGTCAATCCCACACCTCTCTCAGTCCAGTATCTAGTCAATCCCTCTCCTCTCTCAGTCCAGTATCTGGTCAATCCCACCCCTCTCTCAGTCCAGTATCTAGTCAATCCCTCTCCTCTCTCAGTCCAGTATCTGGTCAATCCCACACCTCTCTCAGTCCAGTATCTGGTCAGTCCCACACCTCCCTCAGTCCAGTATCTGGTCAATCCCACACCTCTCTCAGTCCAGTATCCGGTCAATCACACACCTCTCTCTGTCCAGTATCTGGTCAATCCCACACCTCCCTCAGTCCAGTATCTGGTCCATCCCACACCTCCCTCAGTCCAGTATCTGGTCAATCCCACACCTCCCTCAGTCCAGTATCTGGTCAATCCCTCTCCTCTCTCAGTCCAGTATCTGGTCAATCCCACACCTCTCTCAGTCCAGTATCTGGTCAATCCCTCTCCTCTCTCAGTCCAGTATCTGGTCAATCCCACACCTCTCTCAGTCCAGTATCTGGTCAATCCCACACCTCTCTCAGTCCAGTATCTAGTCAATCCCTCTCCTCTCTCAGTACAGTATCTGGTCAATCCCACCCCTCTCTCAGTCCAGTATCTAGTCAATCCCTCTCCTCTCTCAGTCCAGTATCTGGTCAATCCCACACCTCTCTCAGTCAAGTATCTGGTCAATCCCACACCTCTCTCAGTTCAGTATCTGGTCAATCTCACACCTCTCTCAGTCCAGTATCTGGTCAATCTCACACCTCTCTCAGTCCAGTATCTGGTCAATCCCACACCTCTCTCAGTCCAGTATCTGGTCAATCCCTCTCCTCTCTCAGACCAGTATCTAGTCAATCCCTCTCCTCTCTCAGTCCAGTATCTGGTCAATCCCACATCTCTCAGTCCAGTATCTGGTCAAACACTCTCCTCTCTAAGTCCAGTATCTGGTCAATCCCACACCTCTCTCAGTCCAGTATCTGGTCAATCCCTCTCCTCTCTCAGTCCAGTTTCCTGGTCAATCCCACACCACTCTCAGTCCAGTATCTGGTCAATCTCACACCTCTCTCAGTCCAGTATCTGGTCAATCTCACACCTCTCTCAGTCCAGTATCTGGTCAATCCCACACCTCCCTCAGTCCAGTATCTGGTCAGTCCCACACCAATCTCAGCCCAGTATCTGGTCAATCCCACACCTCTCTTAGTCCAGTATCTGGTCAATCCCACACCTCTCTCAGTTAAGTATCTGGTGAATCCCGCACCTCTCTCAGTCCAGTATCTGGTCAATCCCTCTCCTCTCTCAGTCCAGTTTCCTGGTCAATCCCACAGCACTCTCAGTCCAGTATCTGGTCAGTCCCACACCTCCGTCAGTCCAGTATCTGGTCAGTCCCACACCTCTCTCAGTCCAGTATCTGGTCAATCCCACACCTCTCTCAGTCCAGTATCTGGTCAGTCCCACACCTCCCTCAGTCCAGTATCTGGTCAATCCCACACCTCTCTCAGTTCAGTATCTGGTCAATCCCACACCTCCCTCAGTCCACTATCTGGTCAGTCCCACACCTCTCTCAGTCCAGTATCTGGTCAATCCCACACCTCTCTCAGTACAGTATCTGGTCAGTCCCACACCTCTCTCAGTTCAGTATCTGGTCAATCCCACACCTCCCTCAGTCCAGTATCTGGTCAATCCCACACCTCTCTCAGTCCAGTATCTGGTCAATCCCACACCTCTCTCAGTCCAGTATCTGGTCAATCCCACACCTCCCTCAGTCCAGTATCTGGTCAATCCCACAGCTCCCTCAGTCCAGTTTCTGGTCAATCCCACACCTCCCTCAGTCCAGTATCTGGTCAATCCCACACCTCCCTCAGTCCAGTATCTAGTCAATCCCTCTCCTATCTCAGTCCAGTATCTGGTCAATCCCACACCTCCCTCAGTCCAGTATCTAGTCAATCCCTCTCCTATCTCAGTCCAGTATCTGGTCAATCCCACACCTCTCTCAGTCCAGTATCTAGTCAATCCCACACCTCCCTCAGTCCAGTATCTGGTCAATCCCTGTCCTCTCTCAGTCCAGTATCTGGTAAATCCCACACCTCTCTCAGTCCAGTATCTGGTCAATCCCACACCTCTCTCAGTCCAGTATCTAGTCAATCCCTCTCCTCTCTCAGTCCAGTATCTTGTCAATCCCACACCTCTCTCAGTCCAGTATCTGGTCAATCCCACACCTCCCTCAGTCCAGTATCTGGTCAATCCCACACCTCTCTCAGTCCAGTATCTAGTCAATCCCTCTCCTCTCTCAGTCCAGTATCTGGTCAATCCCTCTCCTCTCTCAGTCCAGTATCTAGTCAATCCCTCTCCTCTCTCAGTCCAGTATCTGGTCAATCCCACACCTCTCTCAGTCTAGTATCTGGTCAATCCCACACCTCTCTCAGTCCAGTATCTGGTCAATCCCACACCTCCCTCAGTCCAGTTTCAGGTCAATCCCACACCTCCCTCAGTCCAGTATCTGGTCAATCCCTCTCCTCTCTCAGTCCAGTATCTGGTCAATCCCACACCTCTCTCAGTCCAGTATCTGGTCAATCCCTCTCCTCTCTCAGTCCAGTATCTGGTCAATCCCACACCTCTCTCAGTCCAGTAACTGGTCAATCCCACACCTCTCTCAGTCCAGTATCTAGTCAATCCCTCTCCTCTCTCAGTCCAGTATCTGGTCAATCCCACCCCTCTCTCAGTCCAGTATCTAGTCAATCCCTCTCCTCTCTCAGTCCAGTATCTGGTCAATCCCACCCCTCTCTCAGTCCAGTATCTAGTCAATCCCTCTCCTCTCTCAGTCCAGTATCTGGTCAATCCCACACCTCTCTCAGTCAAGTATCTGGTCAATCCCACACCTCTCTCAGTTCAGTATCTGGTCAATCTCACTCCTCTCTCAGTCCAGTATCTGGTCAATCTCACACCTCTCTCAGTCCAGTATCTGGTCAATCCCACACCTCTCTCAGTCCAGTATCTGGTCAATCCCTCTCCTCTCTCAGACCAGTATCTAGTCAATCCCTCTCCTCTCTCAGTCCAGTATCTGGTCAATCCCACACCTCTCTCAGTCCAGTATCTGGTCAATCCCTCTCCTCTCTCAGTCCAGTTTCCTGGTCAATCCCACACCACTCTCAGTCCAGTATCTGGTCAATCTCACACCTCTCTCAGTCCAGTATCTGGTCAATCTCACACCTCTCTCAGTCCAGTATCTGGTCAATCCCACACCTCCCTCAGTCCAGTATCTGGTCAGTCCCACACCAATCTCAGCCCAGTATCTGGTCAATCCCACACCTCTCTTAGTCCAGTATCTGGTCAATCCCACACCTCTCTCAGTTAAGTATCTGGTGAATCCCGCACCTCTCTCAGTCCAGTATCTGGTCAATCCCTCTCCTCTCTCAGTCCAGTTTCCTGGTCAATCCCACAGCACTCTCAGTCCAGTATCTGGTCAGTCCCACACCTCCGTCAGTCCAGTATCTGGTCAGTCCCACACCTCTCTCAGTCCAGTATCTGGTCAATCCCACACCTCTCTCAGTCCAGTATCTGGTCAGTCCCACACCTCCCTCAGTCCAGTATCTGGTCAATCCCACACCTCTCTCAGTTCAGTATCTGGTCAATCCCACACCTCCCTCAGTCCACTATCTGGTCAGTCCCACACCTCTCTCAGTCCAGTATCTGGTCAATCCCACACCTCTCTCAGTACAGTATCTGGTCAGTCCCACACCTCTCTCAGTCCAGTATCTGGTCAATCCCACTCCTCTCTCAGTCCAGTATCTGGTCAATCCCACAGCTCTCTCAGTCCAGTATCCTGGTCAATCCCACAACAGTCCAGTATCTGGTCAATCACTCTCCGCTCTCAGTCCAGTATCTGGTCAATCCCACAACTCTCTCAGTCCAGTATCTGGTCAATCCCACTCCTCTCTCAGTCCAGTATCTGGTCAATCCCACTCCTCTCTCAGTCCAGTATCTGGTCAATCCCACACCTCTCTCAGTCCAGTATCTGGTCAATCCCACTCCTCTCTCAGTCCAGTATCTGGTCAATCCCACACCTTTCTCAGTCCAGTATCTGGTCAATCCCTCTCCACTCTCAGTCCAGTATCTGGTCAATCCCACACCTTTCTCAGTCCAGTATCTGGTCAATCCCTCTCCTCTCTCAGTCCAGTATCTGGTCAATCCCACACCACTCTCAGTCCAGTATCTGGTCAATCCCACACCTCTCTCAGTCCAGTATCTGGTCAATCCCACACCTCTCTCAGTCCAGTATCTGGTCAATCCCACACCTCTCTCAGTCCAGTATCTGGTCAATCCCACACCTCTCTCAGTCCAGTATCTGGTCAATCCCACACCTCTCTCAGTCCAGTATCTGGTCAATCCCACACCTCTCTCAGTCCAGTATCTGGTCAAACCCACACCTCTCTCAGTCCAGTATCTGGTCAATCCACACCTCTCTCAGTCCAGTATCCTGGTCAATCCCTCTCCTCTCTCAGTCCAGTATCCTGGTCAATCCCTCTCCTCTCTCAGTCCAGTATCTGGTCAATCCCACACCTCTCTCAGTCTAGTATCTGGTCAGTCCCACACCTCCCTTAGTCCAGTAACTGGTCAATCCCACACCTCCTCAGTCCAGTATCTGGTCAATCCCACAGCTCTCTCAGTCCAGAATCTGGTCAATCCCACACCTCCCTCAGTCCAGTATCTGGTCAATCCCACACCTCTCTCAGTTCAGTATCTGGTCAATCCCACACCTCCCTCAGTCCAGTATCTGGTCAATCCCACACCTCCCTCAGTCCAGTATCTGGTCAATCACTCTCCTCTCTCAGTCCAGTATCTGGTCAATCCCACACCTCTCTCAGTCCAGTATCTGGTCAATCCCACACCTCCCTCAGTCCAGTATCTGGTGAATCCCACACCTCTCTCAGTCCAGTATCTGGTCAATCCCACACCTCCCTCAGTCCAGTATCTGGTCAATCCCACACATCTCTCAGTCCAGTATCTGGTCAGTCCCACACCTCTCTCAGTCCAGTATCTGGTCAGTCCCACACCTCCCTCAGTCCAGTATCTGGTCAATCCCACACCTCTCTCAGTTCAGTATCTGGTCAATCCCACACCTCTCTCAGTCCAGTATCTGGTCAATCCCACACCTCCTCAGTCCAGTATCTGGTCAATCCCACACCTCCCTCAGTCCAGTTTCTGGTCAATCCCACACCTCCCTCAGTCCAGTATCTGGTCAATCCCTCTCCTCTCTCAGTCCAGTATCTGGTCAATCCCACACCTCTCTCAGTCCAGTATCTGGTCAATCCCTCTCCTCTCTCAGTCCAGTATCTGGTCAATCCCACACCTCTCTCAGTCCAGTATCTGGTCAATCCCACACCTCTCTCAGTCCAGTATCTAGTCAATCCCTCTCCTCTCTCAGTCCAGTATCTGGTCAATCCCACCCCTCTCTCAGTCCAGTATCTAGTCAATCCCTCTCCTCTCTCAGTCCAGTATCTGGTCAATCCCACACCTCTCTCAGTCCAGTATCTGGTCAGTCCCACACCTCCCTCAGTCCAGTATCTGGTCAATCCCACACCTCTCTCAGTCCAGTATCCGGTCAATCACACACCTCTCTCTGTCCAGTATCTGGTCAATCCCACACCTCCCTCAGTCCAGTATCTGGTCCATCCCACACCTCCCTCAGTCCAGTATCTGGTCAATCCCACACCTCCCTCAGTCCAGTATCTGGTCAATCCCTCTCCTCTCTCAGTCCAGTATCTGGTCAATCCCACACCTCTCTCAGTCAGTATCTGGTCAATCCCTCTCCTCTCTCAGTCCAGTATCTGGTCAATCCCACACCTCTCTCAGTCCAGTATCTGGTCAATCCCACACCTCTCTCAGTCCAGTATCTAGTCAATCCCTCTCCTCTCTCAGTCCAGTATCTGGTCAATCCCACACCTCCTCTCAGTCCAGTATCTAGCATCCCTCTTCGCTCTCTTCATCCCCCAGTCCAGTTTCTGGTCAATCCCACACCTCTCTCAGTCCAGTATCTGGTCAGTCCCACACCTCCCTCAGTCCAGTATCTGGTCAATCCCACACCTCTCTCAGTCCAGTATCCGGTCAATCCCACACCTCTCTCAGTCCGCAGTATCTGGTCAATCCCACACCTCCCTCAGTCCAGTATCTGGTCCATCCCACACCTCCCTCAGTCCAGTATCTGGTCAATCCCACACCTCCCTCAGTCCAGTATCTGGTCAATCCCGTCTCCTCTCTCAGTCCAGTACTGTCAATCCCACACCTCTCAGTCCCAGTATCTGGTCAATCCCTCTCCTCTCTCAGTCCAGTATCTGGTCAATCCACACCTCTCTCAGTCCAGTATCTGGTCAATCCCACACCTCTCTCAGTCCAGTATCTAGTCAATCCCTCTCCTCTCTCAGTCCAGTATCTGGTCAATCCCACACCTCCCTCAGTCCAGTATCTGGTCAATCCCACACATCTCTCAGTCCAGTATCTGGTCAGTCCCACACCTCCCTCTGTCCAGTATCTGGTCAATCCCACACCTCTCTCAGTTCAGTATCTGGTCAATCCCACACCTCTCTCAGTCCAGTATCTGGTCAATCCCACACCTCCCTCAGTCCAGTATCTGGTCAATCCCACACCTCCCTCAGTCCAGTTTCTGGTCAATCCCACACCTCCCTCAGTCCAGTATCTGGTCAATCCCTCTCCTCTCTCAGTCCAGTATCTGGTCAATCCCACACCTCTCTCAGTCCAGTATCTGGTCAATCCCTCTCCTCTCTCAGTCCAGTATCTGGTCAATCCCACACCTCTCTCAGTCCAGTATCTGGTCAATCCCACACCTCTCTCAGTCCAGTATCTAGTCAATCCCTCTCCTCTCTCAGTCCAGTATCTGGTCAATCCCACCCTCTCTCAGTCCAGTATCTAGTCAATCCCTCTCCTCTCTCAGTCCAGTATCTGGTCAATCCCACACCTCTCTCAGTCCAGTATCTGGTCAATCCCACACCTCCCTCAGTCCAGTATCTGGTCAATCCCACACCTCTCTCAGTCCAGTATCTGGTCAATCCACACCTCTCTCAGTCCAGTATCTGGTCAATCCCACACCTCCCTCAGTCCAGTATCTGGTCCATCCCACACCTCCCTCAGTCCAGTATCTGGTCAATCCCACACCTCCCTCAGTCCAGTATCTGGTCAATCCCTCTCCTCTCTCAGTCCAGTATCTGGTCAATCCCACACCTCTCTCAGTCCAGTATCTGGTCAATCCCTCTCCTCTCTCAGTCCAGTATCTGGTCAATCCCACTCCTCTCTCAGTCCAGTATCTGGTCAATCCCACACCTCTCTCAGTCCAGTATCTAGTCAATCCCTCTCCTCTCTCAGTCCAGTATCTGGTCAATCCCACCCCTCTCTCAGTCCAGTATCTAGTCAATCCCTCTCCTCTCTCAGTCCAGTATCTGGTCAATCCCACACCTCTCTCAGTCAGTATCTGGTCAATCCCACACCTCTCTCAGTCCAGTATCTGGTCAATCCCACACCTCTCTCAGTCCAGTATCTGGTCAATCCCACACCTCTCTCAGTCCAGTATCTGGTCAATCCCACACCTCTCTCAGTCCAGTATCTGGTCAATCCCTCTCCTCTCTCAGTCCAGTATCTGGTCAATCCCACTCCTCTCTCAGTCCAGTATCTGGTCAATCCCACACCTCTCTCAGTCCAGTATCTGGTCAATCCCTCTCCTCTCTCAGTCCAGTATCTGGTCAATCCCACACCTCTCTCAGTCCAGTATCTGGTCAATCCCTCTCCTCTCTCAGTCCAGTTTCCTGGTCAATCCCACACCACTCTCAGTCCAGTATCTGGTCAATCCACACCTCTCTCAGTCCAGTATCTGGTCAATCCCACACCTCTCTCAGTCCAGTATCTGGTCAATCCCACACCTCCCTCAGTCCAGTATCTGGTCAGTCCCACACCAATCTCAGTCCAGTATCTGGTCAATCCCACACCTCTCTTAGTCCAGTATCTGGTCAATCCCACACCTCTCTCAGTCAGTATCTGGTGAATCCCGCACCTCTCTCAGTCCAGTATCTGGTCAATCCCTCTCCTCTCTCAGTCCAGTTTCTGGTCAATCCCACAGCACTCTCAGTCCAGTATCTGGTCAGTCCCACACCTCCGTCAGTCCAGTATCTGGTCAGTCCCACACCTCTCTCAGTCCAGTATCTGGTCAATCCCACACCTCTCTCAGTCCAGTATCTGGTCAGTCCCACACCTCCCTCAGTCCAGTATCTGGTCAATCCCACACCTCTCTCAGTTCAGTATCTGGTCAATCCCACACCTCCCTCAGTCCAGTATCTGGTCAGTCCCACACCTCTCTCAGTCCAGTATCTGGTCAATCCCACACCTCTCTCAGTCCAGTATCTGGTCAATCCCACACCTCTCTCAGTCCAGTATCTGGTCATTCCCACACCTCCCTCAGTCCAGTATCTGGTCAATCCCACACCTCTCTCAGTCCAGTATCTGGTCAATCCCACACTCTCTCAGTCCAGTATCTGGTCAATCCCACACCTCCCTCAGTCCAGTATCTGGTCAATCCCACACCTCTCTCAGTCCAGTATCTGGTCAATCCCACACCTCCCTCAGTCCAGTATCTGGTCAATCCCAGCACCTCCTCAGGTCCAGTATCTGGTCAATCCCTCTCCTCTCTCAGGTCCAGTATCTGGTCAATCCCACACCTCTCTCAGTCCAGTATCTAGTCAATCCCACACCTCCCTCAGTCCAGTATCTGGTCAATCCCTCTCCTCTCTCAGTCCAGTATCTGGTCAATCCACACCTCTCTCAGTCCAGTATCTGGTCAATCCCACACCTCTCTCAGTCCAGTATCTGGTCAATCCCTCTCCTCTCTCAGTCCAGTATCTGGTCAATCCCACACCTCTCTCAGTCCAGTATCTGGTCAATCCCACACCTCTCTCAGTCCAGTATCTGGTCAATCCCTCTCCTCTCTCAGTCCAGTATCTGTCAATCCCACACCTCTCTCAGTCCAGTATCTGGTCAATCCCACACCTCCCTCAGTCCAGTATCTGGTCAATCCCACACCTCTCTCAGTCCAGTATCTAGTCAATCCCTCTCCTCTCTCAGTCCAGTATCTGGTCAATCCCTCTCCTCTCTCAGTCCAGTATCTAGTCAATCCCTCTCCTCTCTCAGTCCAGTATCTGGTCAATCCCACACCTCTCTCAGTCAAGTATCTGGTCAATCCCACACCTCTCTCAGTCCAGTATCTGGTCAATCCCACACCTCCCTCAGTCCAGTATCTGGTCAATCCCACACCTCCCTCAGTCCAGTATCTGGTCAATCCCTCTCCTCTCTCAGTCCAGTATCTGGTCAATCCCACACCTCTCTCAGTCCAGTATCTGGTCAATCCCTCTCCTCTCTCAGTCCAGTATCTGGTCAATCCCACACCTCTCTCAGTCCAGTATCTGGTCAATCCCACACCTCTCTCAGTCCAGTATCTGGTCAATCCCTCTCCTCTCTCAGTCCAGTATCTGGTCAATCCCACACCTCTCTCAGTCCAGTATCTGGTCAATCCCTCACCTCTCTCAGTCCAGTATCTGGTCAATCCCACACCTCTCAGTCCAGTATCTGGTCAATCCCTCTCCTCTCTCAGTCCAGTATCTGGTCAATCCCACACCTCTCTCAGTCAAGTATCTGGTCAATCCCACACCTCTCTCAGTTCAGTATCTGGTCAATCTCACTCCTCTCTCAGTCCAGTATCTGGTCAATCCCACACCTCTCTCAGTCCAGTATCTGGTCAATCCCACACCTCTCTCAGTCCAGTATCTGGTCAATCCCTCTCCTCTCTCAGTCCAGTATCTAGTCAATCCCTCTCCTCTCTCAGTCCAGTATCTGGTCAATCCCACACCTCTCTCAGTCCAGTATCTGGTCAATCCCGCTCCTCTCTCAGTCCAGTATCTGGTCAATCCCACACCTCTCTCAGTCAGTATCTAGGTCAATCCCACACCTCTCTCAGTCCAGTATCTGGTCAATCCCACACCTCTCTCAGTCCAGTATCTGTCAATCCCACACCTCCTCAGTCCAGTATCTGGTCAATCCCACACCTCCTCAGTCCAGTATCTGGTCAATCCCACACCTCTCTCAGTCCAGTATCTGGTCAATCCCACACCTCTCTCAGTCCAGTATCTGGTCAATCCCTCACCTCTCTCAGTCCAGTATCTGGTCAATCCCACACCTCTCTCAGTCCAGTATCTGGTCAATCCCACAGCCTCTCTCAGTCCAGTATCAGGTCAGTCACACCTCCCTCGACCTCAGCTCAGTCCTCGTCAGTATCTGGTCAATCCCACACCTCTCTCAGTCAGTATCTGGTCAATCCCACTCCTCTCTCAGTCCAGTATCTGGTCAATCCCACACCTCCCTCAGTCCAGTATCTGGTCAATCCCACACCTCTCTCAGTTCAGTATCTGGTCAATCCCACACCTCCCTCAGTCCAGTATCTGGTCAGTCCCACACCTCTCTCAGTCCAGTATCTGGTCAATCCCACACCTCTCTCAGTCAGTATCTGGTCAGTCCCACACCTCTCTCAGTCCAGTATCTGGTCAATCCCACTCCTCTCTCAGTCCAGTATCTGGTCAATCCCACAGCTCTCTCAGTCCAGTATCTGGTCAATCCCACACTCCTCAGTCCAGTATCTGGTCAATCCCTCTCCTCTCTCAGTCCAGTATCTGGTCAATCCCACACCTCTCTCAGTCCAGTATCTGGTCAATCCCACTCCTCTCTCAGTCCAGTATCTGGTCAATCCCACTCCTCTCTCAGTCCAGTATCTGGTCAATCCCACACCTCTCTCAGTCCAGTATCTGGTCAATCCCACTCCTCTCTCAGTCCAGTATCTGGTCAATCCCACACCTCTCTCAGTCCAGTATCTGGTCAATCCCTCTCCTCTCTCAGTCCAGTATCTGGTCAATCCCACACCTCTCTCAGTCCAGTATCTGGTCAATCCCTCTCCTCTCTCAGTCCAGTATCTGGTCAATCCCACACCACTCTCAGTCCAGTATCCTGGTCAATCCCACACCTCTCTCAGTCCAGTATCTGGTCAATCCCACACCTCTCTCAGTCCAGTATCTGGTCAATCCCACACCTCTCTCAGTCCAGTATCTGGTCAAACCCACACCTCTCTCAGTCCAGTATCTGGTCAATACCACACCTCTCTCAGTCCAGTGTCTGGTCAATCCCACACCTCTCTCAGTCCAGTATCTGGTCAAACCCACACCTCTCTCAGTCCAGTATCTGGTCAATTCCACACCTCTCTCAGTCCAGTATCCTGGTCAATCCCTCTCCTCTCTCAGTCCAGTATCTGGTCAATCCCTCTCCTCTCTCAGTCCAGTATCTGGTCAATCCCACACCTCTCTCAGTCTAGTATCTGGTCAGTCCCACACCTCCCTTAGTCCAGTAACTGGTCAATCCCACACCTCCCTCAGTCCAGTATCTGGTCAATCCCACAGCTCTCTCAGTCCAGAATCTGGTCAATCCCACACCTCCCTCAGTCCAGTATCTGGTCAATCCCACACCTCTCTCAGTTCAGTATCTGGTCAATCCCACACCTCCCTCAGTCCAGTATCTGGTCAATCCCACACCTCCCTCAGTCCAGTATCTGGTCAATCACTCTCCTCTCTCAGTCCAGTATCTGGTCAATCCCACACCTCTCTCAGTCCAGTATCTGGTCAATCCCACACCTCCCTCAGTCCAGTATCTGGTGAATCCCACACCTCTCTCAGTCCAGTATCTGGTCAATCCCACACCTCCCTCAGTCCAGTATCTGGTCAATCCCACACCTCTCTCAGTCCAGTATCTGGTCAGTCCCACACCTCTCTCAGTCCAGTATCTGGTCAGTCCCACACCTCCCTCAGTCCAGTATCTGGTCAATCCCACACCTCTCTCAGTTCAGTATCTGGTCAATCCCACACCTCTCTCAGTCCAGTATCTGGTCAATCCCACACCTCCCTCAGTCCAGTATCTGGTCAATCCCACACCTCCCTCAGTCCAGTTTCTGGTCAATCCCACACCTCCCTCAGTCCAGTATCTGGTCAATCCCTCTCCTCTCTCAGTCCAGTATCTGGTCAATCCCACACCTCTCTCAGTCCAGTATCTGGTCAATCCCTCTCCTCTCTCAGTCCAGTATCTGGTCAATCCCACACCTCTCTCAGTCCAGTATCTGGTCAATCCCACACCTCTCTCAGTCCAGTATCTAGTCAATCCCTCTCCTCTCTCAGTCCAGTATCTGGTCAATCCCACCCCTCTCTCAGTCCAGTATCTAGTCAATCCCTCTCCTCTCTCAGTCCAGTATCTGGTCAATCCCACACCTCTCTCAGTCCAGTATCTGGTCAGTCCCACACCTCCCTCAGTCCAGTATCTGGTCAATCCCACACCTCTCTCAGTCCAGTATCCGGTCAATCCCACACCTCTCTCAGTCCAGTATCTTGTCAATCCCACACCTCCCTCAGTCCAGTATCTGGTCCATCCCACACCTCCCTCAGTCCAGTATCTGGTCAATCCCACACCTCCCTCAGTCCAGTATCTGGTCAATCCCTCTCCTCTCTCAGTCCAGTATCTGGTCAATCCCACACCTCTCTCAGTCCAGTATCTGGTCAATCCCTCTCCTCTCTCAGTCCAGTATCTGGTCAATCCCACACCTCTCTCAGTCCAGTATCTGGTCAATCCCACACCTCTCTCAGTCCAGTATCTAGTCAATCCCTCTCCTCTCTCAGTCCAGTATCTGGTCAATCCCACCCCTCTCTCAGTCCAGTATCTAGTCAATCCCTCTCCTCTCTCAGTCCAGTATCTGGTCAATCCCACACCTCTCTCAGTCCAGTATCTGGTCAATCCCACACCTCTCTCAGTTCAGTATCTGGTCAATCCCACACCTCTCTCAGTCCAGTATCTGGTCAATCCACACCTCTCTCAGTCCAGTATCTGGTCAATCCCACACCTCTCTCAGTCCAGTATCTGGTCAATCCCTCACCTCTCTCAGTCCAGTATCTGGTCAATCCCTCACCTCTCTCAGTCCAGTATCTGGTCAATCCCACACCTCTCTCAGTCCAGTATCTGGTCAATCCCTCTCCTCTCTAAGTCCAGTATCTGGTCAATCCCACACCTCTCTCAGTCCAGTATCTGGTCAATCCCTCTCCTCTCTCAGTCCAGTTTCCTGGTCAATCCCACACCAATCTCAGTCCAGTATCTGGTCAATCCACACCTCTCTCAGTCCAGTATCTGGTCAATCTCACACCTCTCTCAGTCCAGTATCTGGTCAATCCCACACCTCCCTCAGTCCAGTATCTGGTCAGTCCCACACCAATCTCAGCCAGTATCTGGTCAATCCCACACCTCTCTTAGTCCAGTATCTGGTCAATCCCACACCTCTCTCAGTTCAGTATCTGGTGAATCCCGCACCTCTCTCAGTCCAGTATCTGGTCAATCCCTCTCCTCTCTCAGTCCAGTATCCTGGTCAATCCCACAGCACTCTCAGTCCAGTATCTGGTCAGTCCCACACCTCCTCTCAGTCCAGTATCTGGTCAATCCCACACCTCTCTCAGTCCAGTATCTGGTCAATCCCACACCTCTCTCAGTCCAGTATCTGGTCAATCCCACACCTCTCTCAGTCCAGTATCTGGTCAATCCCACACCTCTCTCAGTCCAGTATCTGGTCAATCCCACACCTCCCTCAGTCCAGTATCTGGTCAGTCCCACACCTCTCTCAGTCCAGTATCTGGTCAATCCCACACCTCTCTCAGTCCAGTATCTGGTCAGTCCCACACCTCTCTCAGTCAGTATCTGGTCAATCCCACACCTCCCTCAGTCCAGTATCTGGTCAATCCCACACCTCTCTCAGTCCAGTATCTGGTCAATCCCACACCTCTCTCAGTCCAGTATCTGGTCAATCCCACACCTCCCTCAGTCCAGTATCTGGTCAATCCCACAGCTCCCTCAGTCCAGTATCTGGTCAATCCCACACCTCCCTCAGTCCAGTATCTGGTCAATCCCACACCTCTCTCAGTCCAGTATCTGGTCAATCCCACACCTCTCTCAGTCCAGTATCTGGTCAATCCCACACCTCCCTCAGTCCAGTATCTGGTCAATCCCTCTCCTCTCTCAGTCCAGTATCTGGTCAATCCCACACCTCTCTCAGTCCAGTATCTGGTCAATCCCACACCTCCCTCAGTCCAGTATCTGGTCAATCCCTCTCCTCTCTCAGTCCAGTATCTGGTCAATCCCACACCTCTCTCAGTCCAGTATCTGGTCAATCCCACACCTCTCTCAGTCCAGTATCTGGTCAATCCCTCTCCTCTCTCAGTCCAGTATCTGGTCAATCCCACACCTCTCTCAGTCCAGTATCTGGTCAATCCCACACCTCCCTCAGTCCAGTATCTGGTCAATCCCACACCTCTCTCAGTCCAGTATCTAGTCAATCCCTCTCCTCTCTCAGTCCAGTATCTGGTCAATCCCACACCTCTCTCAGTCCAGTATCTGGTCAATCCCACACCTCTCTCAGTCCAGTATCTGGTCAATCCCACACCTCTCTCAGTCCAGTATCTGGTCAATCCCACACCTCTCTCAGTCCAGTATCTGGTCAATCCCACACCTCCTCAGTCCAGTTTCTGGTCAATCCCACACCTCCCTCAGTCCAGTATCTGGTCAATCCCTCTCCTCTCTCAGTCCAGTATCTGGTCAATCCCACACCTCTCTCAGTCCAGTATCTGGTCAATCCCTCTCCTCTCTCAGTCCAGTATCTGGTCAATCCCACACCTCTCTCAGTCCAGTATCTGGTCAATCCCACACCTCTCTCAGTCCAGTATCTAGTCAATCCCTCTCCTCTCTCAGTCCAGTATCTGGTCAATCCCACCCCTCTCTCAGTCCAGTATCTAGTCAATCCCTCTCCTCTCTCAGTCCAGTATCTGGTCAATCCCACACCTCTCTCAGTCCAGTATCTGGTCAATCCCACACCTCCCTCAGTCCAGTATCTGGTCAATCCCACACCTCTCTCAGTCCAGTATCTGGTCAATCCCACACCTCTCTCAGTCCAGTATCTGGTCAATCCCACACCTCTCTCAGTCCAGTATCTGGTCAATCCCTCTCCTCTCTCAGTCCAGTATCTGGTCAATCCCACACCTCTCTCAGTCCAGTATCTAGTCAATCCCTCTCCTCTCTCAGTCCAGTATCTGGTCAATCCCTCTCCTCTCTCAGTCCAGTATCTGGTCAATCCCTCTCCTCTCTCAGTCCAGTATCTGGTCAATCCCACACCTCTCTCAGTCTAGTATCTGGTCAATCCCACACCTCCCTCAGTCCAGTATCTGGTCAATCCCTCTCCTCTCTCAGTCCAGTATCTGGTCAATCCCACACCTCCCTCAGTCCAGTATCTGGTCAATCCCACACCTCTCTCAGTCCAGTATCTGGTCAATCCCAGACCTCTCTCAATCCAGTATCTGGTCAATCCCACACCTCTCTCAGTCCAGTATCTGGTCAATCCCACACCTCCCTCAGTCCAGTATCTGGTCAATCCCTCTCCTCTCTCAGTCCAGTATCTGGTCAATCCCACTCCTCTCTCAGTCCAGTATCTGGTCAATCCCACACCTCTCTCAGTCCAGTATCTGGTCAATCCCACACCTCTCTCAGTCCAGTATCTGGTCAATCCCACACCTCTCTCAGTCCAGTATCTGGTCAAACCCACACCTCTCTCAGTCCAGTATCTGGTCAATTCCACACCTCTCTCAGTCCAGTGTCTGGTCAATCCCACACCTCTCTCAGTCCAGTATCTGGTCAATCCCACACCTCTCTCAGTCCAGTATCTGGTCAATCCCACACCTCCCTCAGTCCAGTATCTGGTCAGTCCCACCCCTCTCTCAGTCCAGTATCTGCTCAATCCCTCTCCTCTCTCAGTCCAGTATCCTGGTCAATCCCTCTCCTCTCTCAGTCCAGTATCCTGGTCAATCCCTCTCCTCTCTCAGTCCAGTATCTGGTCAATCCCACACCTCTCTCAGTCCAGTATCTGGTCAGTCCCACACCTCCCTTAGTCCAGTAACTGGTCAATCCCACACCTCCCTCAGTCCAGTATCTGGTCAATCCCACAGCTCTCTCAGTCCAGAATCTGGTCAATCCCACACCTCCCTCAGTCCAGTATCTGGTCAATCCCACACCTCTCTCAGTTCAGTATCTGGTCAATCCCACACCTCCCTCAGTCCAGTATCTGGTCAATCCCAGACCTCCCTCAGTCCAGTATCTGGTCAATCACTCTCCTCTCTCAGTCCAGTATCTAGTCAATCCCACACCTCTCTTAGTCCAGTATCTAGTCAATCCCACACCTCCCTCAGTCCAGTATCTGGTCAATCCCACACCTCTCTCAGTCCAGTATCTGGTCAATCCCACACCTCTCTCAGTCCAGTATCTGGTCAATCCCACACCTCTCTCAGTCCAGTATCTGGTCAATCCCACACCTCTCTCAGTCCAGTATCTGGTCAATCCACACCTCCCTCAGTCCAGTAACTGTAATCCCACACCTCCTCAGTCCAGTATCTGGTCAATCCCACACCTCTCTCAGTCCAGTATCTAGTCAATCCCTCTCCTCTCTCAGTCCAGTATCTGGTCAATCCCACCCTCTCTCAGTCCTGTATCTAGTCAATCCCTCTCCTCTCTCAGTCCAGTATCTGGTCAATCCCACACCTCTCTCAGTCCAGTATCTGGTCAATCCCACACCTCTCTCAGTCCAGTATCTGGTCAATCCCACCTCTCTCAGTCCAGTATCTGGTCAATCTCACACCTCTCTCAGTCCAGTATCTGGTCAATCCCACACCTCTCTCAGTCCAGTATCTGGTCAATCCCTCTCCTCTCTCAGTCCAGTATCTGGTCAATCCCTCTCCTCTCTCAGTCCAGTATCTGATCAATCCCTCTCCTCTCTCAGTCCAGTATCTGGTCAATCCCACACCACTCTCAGTCCAGTATCTGGTCAATCTCACACCTCACTCAGTCCAGTATCTGGTCAATCCCACACCTCCCTCAGTCCAGTATCTGGTCAGTCCCACACCTCTCTCAGCCCAGTATCTGGTCAATCCCACACCTCTCTCAGTCCAGTATCTGGTCAGTCCCACACCTCCCTCAGTCCAGTATCTGGTCAATCCCACACCTCTCTCTGTTCAGTATCTGGTCAATCCCACACCTCCCTCAGTCCAGTATCTGGTCAATCCCACACCTCTCTCAGTCCAGTATCTGGTCAATCCCACACCTCTCTCAGTCCAGTATCTGGTCAATCCCACACCTCTCTCAGTGCAGTATCTGGTCAATCCCACACCTCCCTCAGTCCAGTATCTGGTCAATCCCACACCTCTCTCAGTCCAGTATCTGGTCAATCCCACATCTCTCTCAGTCCAGTATCTGGTCAGTCCCACACCTCTCTCAGTCAGTATCTGGTCAATCCCACACCTCCCTCAGTCAGTATCTTGTCAATCCCACACCTCTCTCAGTCCAGTATCTGGTCAATCCCACACCTCTCTCAGTCCAGTATCTGGTCAATCCCACACCTCTCTCAGTCCAGTATCTGGTCAATCCCACACCTCTCTCAGTCCAGTATCTAGTCAATCCCTCTCCTCTCTCAGTCCAGTATCTGGTCAATCCCACACCTCTCTCAGTCAAGTATCTGGTGAATCCCACACCTCTCTCAGTCCAGTATCTGGTCAATCCCTCTCCTCTCTCAGTCCAGTTTCCTGGTCAATCCCACAGCATTCTCAGTCCAGTATCTGGTCAGTCCCACACCTCCGTCAGTCCAGTATCTGGTCAGTCCCACACCTCTCTCAGTCCAGTATCTGGTCAATCCCACACCTCTCTCAGTCCAGTATCTGGTCAGTCCCACACCTCCCTCAGTCCAGTATCTGGTCAATCCCACACCTCTCTCAGTCAGTATCTGGTCAATCCCACACCTCCTCAGTCCAGTATCTGGTCAGTCCCACACCTCTCTCAGTCCAGTATCTGGTCAATCCCACACCTCTCTCAGTCCAGTATCTGGTCAGTCCCACACCTCTCTCAGTTCAGTATCTGGTCAATCCCACACCTCCCTCAGTCCAGTATCTGGTCAATCCCACACCTCTCTCAGTCCATTATCTCGTCAATCCCACACCTCTCTCAGTCCAGTATCTGGTCAATCCCACACCTCCCTCAGTCCAGTATCTGGTCAATCCCACACCTCCCTCAGTCCAGTTTCTGGTCAATCCCACACCTCCCTCAGTCCAGTATCTGGTCAATCCCACACCTCCCTCAGACCAGTATCTAGTCAATCCCTCTCCTATCTCAGTCCAGTATCTGGTCAATCCCACACCTCTCTCAGTCCAGTATCTAGTCAATCCCACACCTCTCTCAATCCAGTATCGAGTCAATCCCACACCTCCCTCAGTCCAGTATCTGGTCAATCCCTCTCCTCTCTCAGTCCAGTATCTGGTAAATCCCACACCTCTCTCAGTCCAGTATCTGGTCAACCCACACCTCTCTCAGTCCAGTATCTGGTCAATTCCACACCTCTCTCAGTCCAGTGTCTGGTCAATCCCACACCTCTCTCAGTCCAGTATCTGGTCAATCCCACACCTCTCTCAGTCCAGTATCTAGTCAATCCCACGCCTCCCTCAGTCCAGTATCTGGTCAGTCCCACCCCTCTCTCAGTCCAGTATCTGCTCAATCCCTCTCCTCTCTCTGTCCAGTATCCTGGTCAATCCCTCTCCTCTCTCAGTCCAGTATCCTGGTCAATCCCTCTCCTCTCTCAGTCCAGTATCTGGTCAATCCCACACCTCTCTCAGTCTAGTATCTGGTCAGTCCCACACCTCCCTTAGTCCAGTAACTGGTCAATCCCACACCTCCCTCAGTCCAGTATCTGGTCAATCCCACAGCTCTCTCAGTCCAGAATCTGGTGAATCCCACACCTCCCTCAGTCCAGTATCTGGTCAATCCCACACCTCTCTCAGTTCAGTATCTGGTCAATCCCACACCTCTCTCAGTCCAGTATCTGGTCAATCCCACACCTCCCTCAGTCCAGTATCTGGTCAATCCCACACATCTCTCAGTCCAGTATCTGGTCAATCCCACACCTCTCTCAGTCCAGTATCTAGTCAATCCCTCTCCTCTCTCAGTCCAGTATCTGGTCAATCCCACACCTCTCTCAGTCCAGTATCTGGTCAATCCCTCTCCTCTCTCAGTCCAGTATCTGGTCAATCCCACACCTCTCTCAGTCCAGTATCTGGTCAATCCCACACCTCTCTCAGTCCAGTATCTAGTCAATCCCTCTCCTCTCTCAGTCCAGTATCTGGTCAATCCCACCCCTCTCTCAGTCCTGTATCTAGTCAATCCCTCTCCTCTCTCAGTCCAGTATCTGGTCAATCCCACACCTCTCTCAGTCAAGTATCTGGTCAATCCCACACCTCTCTCAGTTCAGTATCTGGTCAATCTCACACCTCTCTCAGTCCAGTATCTGGTCAGTCTCACACCTCTCTCAGTCCAGTATCTGGTCAATCCCACACCTCTCTCAGTCCAGTATCTGGTCAATCCCTCTCCTCTCTCAGTCCAGTATCTGGTCAATCCCTCTCCTCTCTCAGTCCAGTATCTGGTCAATCCCTCTCCTCTCTCAGTCCAGTTTCCTGGTCAATCCCACACCACTCTCAGTCCAGTATCTGGTCAATCTCACACCTCTCTCAGTCCAGTATCTGGTCAATCCCACACCTCCCTCAGTCCAGTATCTGGTCAGTCCCACACCTCTCTCAGCCCAGTATCTGGTCAATCCCACACCTCTCTTAGTCCAGTATCTGGTCAGTCCCACACCTCCCTCAGTCCAGTATCTGGTCAATCCCACACCTCTCTCTGTTCAGTATCTGGTCAATCACACACCTCCCTCAGTCCAGTATCTGGTCAATCCCACACCTCTCTCAGTCTAGTATCTGGTCAGTCCCACACCTCCCTTAGTCCAGTAACTGGTCAATCCCACACCTCCCTCAGTCCAGTATCTGGTCAATCCCACAGCTCTCTCAGTCCAGAATCTGGTGAATCCCACACCTCCCTCAGTCCAGTATCTGGTCAATCCCACACCTCTCTCAGTTCAGTATCTGGTCAATCCCACACCTCTCTCAGTCCAGTATCTGGTCAATCCCACACCTCCCTCAGTCCAGTATCTGGTCAATCCCACACATCTCTCAGTCCAGTATCTGGTCAATCCCACACCTCTCTCAGTCCAGTATCTAGTCAATCCCTCTCCTCTCTCAGTCCAGTATCTGGTCAATCCCACACCTCTCTCAGTCCAGTATCTGGTCAATCCCTCTCCTCTCTCAGTCCAGTATCTGGTCAATCCCACACCTCTCTCAGTCCAGTATCTGGTCAATCCCACACCTCTCTCAGTCCAGTATCTAGTCAATCCCTCTCCTCTCTCAGTCCAGTATCTGGTCAATCCCACCCCTCTCTCAGTCCTGTATCTAGTCAATCCCTCTCCTCTCTCAGTCCAGTATCTGGTCAATCCCACACCTCTCTCAGTCAAGTATCTGGTCAATCCCACACCTCTCTCAGTTCAGTATCTGGTCAATCTCACACCTCTCTCAGTCCAGTATCTGGTCAATCTCACACCTCTCTCAGTCCAGTATCTGGTCAATCCCACACCTCTCTCAGTCCAGTATCTGGTCAATCCCTCTCCTCTCTCAGTCCAGTATCTGGTCAATCCCTCTCCTCTCTCAGTCCAGTATCTGGTCAATCCCTCTCCTCTCTCAGTCCAGTTTCCTGGTCAATCCCACACCACTCTCAGTCCAGTATCTGGTCAATCTCACACCTCTCTCAGTCCAGTATCTGGTCAATCCCACACCTCCCTCAGTCCAGTATCTGGTCAGTCCCACACCTCTCTCAGCCCAGTATCTGGTCAATCCCACACCTCTCTTAGTCCAGTATCTGGTCAGTCCCACACCTCCCTCAGTCCAGTATCTGGTCAATCCCACACCTCTCTCTGTTCAGTATCTGGTCAATCACACACCTCCCTCAGTCCAGTATCTGGTCAATCCCACACCTCTCTCAGTCCAGTATCTGGTCAATCCCACCCCTCTCTCAGTCCAGTATCTGGTCAATCCCACACCTCTCTCAGTGCAGTATCTGGTCAATCCCACACCTCCCTCAGTCCAGTATCTGGTCAATCCCACACCTCTCTCAGTCCAGTATCTGGTCAATCCCACATCTCTCTCAGTCCAGTATCTGGTCAGTCCCACACCTCTCTCAGTTCAGTATCTGGTCAATCCCACACCTCCCTCAGTCCAGTATCTGGTCAATCCCACACCTCTCTCAGTCCAGTATCTGGTCAATCCCACACCTCTCTCAGTCCAGTATCTGGTCAATCCCACACCTCTCTCAGTCCAGTATCTGGTCAATCCCACACCTCTCTCAGTCCAGTATCTAGTCAATCCCTCTCCTCTCTCAGTCCAGTATCTGGTCAATCCCACACCTCTCTCAGTCAAGTATCTGGTGAATCCCACACCTCTCTCGGTCCAGTATCTGGTCAATCCCTCTCCTCTCTCAGTCCAGTTTCCTGGTCAATCCCACAGCACTCTCAGTCCAGTATCTGGTCAGTCCCACACCTCCGTCAGTCCAGTATCTGGTCAGTCCCACACCTCTCTCAGTCCAGTATCTGGTCAATCCCACACCTCTCTCAGTCCAGTATCTGGTCAGTCCCACACCTCCCTCAGTCCAGTATCTGGTCAATCCCACACCTCTCTCAGTTCAGTATCTGGTCAATCCCACACCTCCCTCAGTCCAGTATCTGGTCAGTCCCACACCTCTCTCAGTCCAGTATCTGGTCAATCCCACACCTCTCTCAGTCCAGTATCTGGTCAGTCCCACACCTCTCTCAGTTCAGTATCTGGTCAATCCCACACCTCCCTCAGTCCAGTATCTGGTCAATCCCACACCTCTCTCAGTCCATTATCTCGTCAATCTCACACCTCTCTCAGTCCAGTATCTGGTCAATCCCACACCTCCCTCAGTCCAGTATCTGGTCAATCCCACACCTCCCTCAGTCCAGTTTCTGGTCAATCCCACACCTCCCTCAGTCCAGTATCTGGTCAATCCCACACCTCCCTCAGACCAGTATCTAGTCAATCCCTCTCCTATCTCAGTCCAGTATCTGGTCAATCCCACACCTCTCTCAGTCCAGTATCTAGTCAATCCCACACCTCTCTCAATCCAGTATCTAGTCAATCCCACACCTCCCTCAGTCCAGTATCTGGTCAATCCCACACCTCTCTCAGTCCAGTATCTGGTCAGTCCCACACCTCTCTCAGTTCAGTATCTGGTCAATCCCACACCTCCCTCAGTCCAGTATCTGGTCAATCCCACACCTCTCTCAGTCCAGTATCTGGTCAATCCCACACCTCTCTCAGTCCAGTATCTGGTCAATCCCACACCTCTCTCAGTCCAGTATCTGGTCAATCCCACACCTCTCTCAGTCCAGTATCTAGTCAATCCCTCTCCTCTCTCAGTCCAGTATCTGGTCAATCCCACACCTCTCTCAGTCAAGTATCTGGTGAATCCCACACCTCTCTCAGTCCAGTATCTGGTCAATCCCTCTCCTCTCTCAGTCCAGTTTCCTGGTCAATCCCACAGCACTCTCAGTCCAGTATCTGGTCAGTCCCACACCTCTGTCAGTCCAGTATCTGGTCAGTCCCACACCTCTCTCAGTCCAGTATCTGGTCAATCCCACACCTCTCTCAGTCCAGTATCTGGTCAGTCCCACACCTCCCTCAGTCCAGTATCTGGTCAATCCCACACCTCTCTCAGTTCAGTATCTGGTCAATCCCACACCTCCCTCAGTCCAGTATCTGGTCAGTCCCACACCTCTCTCAGTCCAGTATCTGGTCAATCCCACACCTCTCTCAGTCCAGTATCTGGTCAGTCCCACACCTCTCTCAGTTCAGTATCTGGTCAATCCCACACCTCCCTCAGTCCAGTATCTGGTCAATCCCACACCTCTCTCAGTCCATTATCTGGTCAATCCCACACCTCTCTCAGTCCAGTATCTGGTCAATCCCACACCTCCCTCAGTCCAGTATCTGGTCAATCCCACACCTCCCTCAGTCCAGTTTCTGGTCAATCCCACACCTCCCTCAGTCCAGTATCTGGTCAATCCCACACCTCCCTCAGACCAGTATCTAGTCAATCCCTCTCCTATCTCAGTCCAGTATCTGGTCAATCCCACACCTCTCTCAGTCCAGTATCTAGTCAATCCCACACCTCTCTCAGTCCAGTATCTAGTCAATCCCACACCTCCCTCAGTCCAGTATCTGGTCAATCCCTCTCCTCTCTCAGTCCAGTATCTGGTAAATCCCACACCTCTCTCAGTCCAGTATCTGGTCAATCCCACACCTCTCTCAGTCCAGTATCTGGTCAATCCCTCTCCTCTCTCAGTCCAGTATCTTGTCAATCCCACACCTCTCTCAGTCCAGTATCTGGTCAATCCCACACCTCCCTCAGTCCAGTATCTGGTCAATCCCACACCTCTCTCAGTCCAGTATCTAGTCAATCCCTCTGCTCTCTCAGTCCAGTATCTGGTCAATCCCTCTCCTCTCTCAGTCCAGTATCTAGTCAATCCCTCTCCTCTCTCAGTCCAGTATCTGGTCAATCCCACACCTCTCTCAGTCTAGTATCTGGTCAATCCCACACCTCCCTCAGTCCAGTATCTGGTCAATCCCTCTCCTCTCTCAGTCCAGTATCTGGTCAATCCCACACCTCCCTCAGTCCAGTATCTGGTCAATCCCACACCTCCCTCAGTCCAGTATCTGGTCAATCCCACAGCTCCCTCAGTCCAGTATCTGCTCAATCCCACACCTCCCTCAGTCCAGTAAATGGTCAATCCCACACCTCCCTCAGTCCAGTATCTGGTCAATCCCTCTCCTCCCTCAGTCCAGTATCTGGTCAATCCCACACCTCCCTCAGTCCAGTATCTGGTCAATCCCACACCTCCCTCAGTCCAGTATCTGGTCAATCCCACACCTCCCTCAGTCCAGTATCTGGTGAATCGCACACCTCTCTCATTCCACTATCCCCTCTCAATGTTTCGTTAGCTTCTTCCTGCGGGAAGCCCAGATCATGAATTAATCGAATAGACAAGTGACTGGACTGGGGGGATCCCCCCACACGGACCTTGTCTTTGAGCCTTCCATTGTTTGTAAAGATTAACCCGTTACCGGCCTACCCGCCCTGATTATCACGAGAGGCGATTTGAGGCCACCTGCGTGAAATATTTCAAGATGAGGCTAGTTTCAATGAAATAGTTATTGGAGTGCCTGCTCTCTGTGATAATCATTGGACCGTGAGAAAGTGCTGCAAAAACAGGTATGTGACAAAACGTTACTATTATATTAAAATATACTATTCAAACTATTTTAAAATTAGACGATTAAGCAACATAGCCGTACAAGAGGAATCTGGATCATGTGAAAATATTTTAGGTGTCAAGCTTTGCCCAATGTCGCCACTCAGTCGGCAGGTTCAAGACCCAGTCTTAAATTCCCCCCTTGCTATAATAACCAAAGAAAGGTTAAAGAGAAAACATTGAATATAATAATTTAATTTGATGCTTTGGAGAGGGAGACCGTTTAACGAGTGGATCTAACCTCGATGCACTCGATCCCGTCCAGTCTTGCTCCAATCGCTCAACATGCCATTGACCTCTGACTGTCCCATCCACCGATTGCTCATCCCCGTGGTGACCCTCTCTTCTTGCTGAATTTCCTTCTTTTTTACGTGGACTTGCGCTGGATCTTCCACCCCAGGAAAGTTAAGTCGTAAACTTGAGGAGGCGACTGGAACGCCACGACTCATCCGTCTTAATCCCTGAGGAAAATTCAACGCATTTGGGGACAACCACCCCATCTCCACCAAAACACACACAAAAAGAATTAAACCATGATAAGATTTGTCAAAACGAGAACAGGCTCTTACCTGTGTGTGTGTGTGTGTGTGTGCCTCAGTCTCACAGCGCTGTCTGGGGGAATGAACTTGATCTAGAATTGCAGATCCCTGTTAAATACCCAGGCGCATTTTTCAAGATTGGTTCTCCAAATGAGTTGAGTCGGGGGTGGGGGGGGATATTGAAGAAAAATAATAAATCCCCCCTCCCACACACAACCCCTCCCCGCAGAATAAATCTGCTTCCCAGTGGCGACAGACTTGCTGAAAGTCGAAGTGTCCCAGAGTCTGTCGCTGCCACTCTGTCCCTCTGTGGAAGTGTTGGTGGCAGAGTTGCGTTTGCATCACGCACATAAGGCACTGATTACAAACTGACTCTGCCCCGAGCTCTCCGCTCACTTTGCACTGGACTGGGGAAGCTCCCAGCCATTGAGATAAAGCAAGGGGGAACAAAATAGCAAGCGAGCAAGTTGTACTGGATGCAGAGAGAAAAGGAGCCACCTGCTATATCAGAGGAGCGAAGCCTCTCACCGCGATAATGCATTAATCAGTCCTGTTTGCATGTTAAAGCGTGTCCCCCCCGCCCCCCTTCTTTCTATTGTGAAAATTCTAGCACAGGAAAGCCTTGTTCAGGGAGACGGCTGCAGTGTCAGCTTGGCTCGGGCAGTCGAGCTCTTGCCTCTGAGTCAGAAAGACTGGCATTTCTCCAGCCCTTTTCACGACCACCGGACGTCCCAAAGCGCTTTACAGCCAATGAAGTACTTTTTGAAGTGAAGTCACTGTTGTAATGTAGGAAACGCGGCAGCCAATCTGCGCACAGCAAGCTCCCACAAACAGCGATGTGATAATGACCAGATAATCTGTTTTAGTGATATTGGTTGAGGGATAAATGTTGGCCCAGGACACCGGGGAGAACTCCCCTACTCTTCTTCCAAATAACGCCATGGGATCTTTTACATCCACCTGAGAGAGCGTCTCATCCTTCAGATAAACCGAGGCCCCGTCTGCTCTCTCAGGTGGACATAAAAGATCCCATGGCACTATTGGAAGAAGAGATGGGGAGTTCTTCCTGCTGTCCTGGGGCCAATATTTATCCCTCAATCAACATCACTATAAACAGATGATCTGGTCATTTATCACATTGCTGTTTGTGGGATCTTGCTGTGTGCAAATTGGCTGCCGCGTTTCCTACATTACAACAGTGACCACACTTCAAAAAAAGTACTTCATTGGCTGTAAAGCGCTTTGGGGTTTGCTGAGGTCAGGAAAGGCGCTATAGAAATGCAAGTTCTTTCTTATAAAGAGTTGAATAGAATCCGACCAGCTCTACGGAGTGATACCTGCCCCTTTTGTACACTTTACAAGATATTGCAGGCAAGGCCCTCGGTCTCAGCCGGGAGGCTCGCCTGTGATCTCGGAGGCCCAACACGGGTGAGCAGGCGTTCTGCCGGAGAGATCGACTCGCCGGTGAGGTGTACCGTTAGCGGCCTGCTAGGGAAACGAGAATTCGAAAGGAACTTTTAAGCGCGCGCACTTTGAGACAGCAACAACAACTTGCATTTATGTAGAGCCTTTAACATAGTAAAACGTCCCAGGGCGCTTCACAGGAGCGATTATCAAACAAAAAGTTGACACCGAGCCACATAAGGAGATATTAGGACAGGCGACCAAAAGCTTGGTCAAAGAGGTAGGTTTTAAGGAGCGTCTTAAAGGAGGAGAGAGAGGCGGTGAGGTTTAGGGAGGGAATTCCAGAGCTTCTCTCTCTTAGGCAGTCCCTCGGAACCGAGGATGACTTGCTTCCACACTAAAAATGAGTTCTCAGGTGGCTGATGAGTCCGATGCGGGACCTACAGTCTCTGTCACAGGTGGGGCAGACGGTGGTTGAAGGGGCAGGTGGGTGGGGTGCTTGGGTTGACGTGCGCTCCTTGCGCTGCTTGCGCTTGGCTTCCGCTTGCTCCCGGCGAAGAGGTGTTCTCGGGCCCAGGCAACAGAAGGCACGGCCGCCGATGGTGGAGGGATTAAAATCAGGGATGCTCAAGAGGGCAGAGTTGGAGGAGGGCAGAGATCTCGGAGGATCTAAGACAGGAACTGCGAGGGCCGGTTAACAGAGTTCACAACTGGCACTGAAAGCAGAAAGAAGAGATTACACGGCCAGACTGCTGTAATAATCGCAAGCACTTTCAGCACACCCAGCGCTAATTGAAGACATACATTAAGGGGTTGATATCCTATGTGTGTTGTTCCACTTTGCCCCAGTATATTGCAAAAGGAAAAAATCCCAGACTGATCGAAAGTAGCAGTCGCACGAAAACCTCGCTGAATTTAAAAGAAAAACATTCACCAAAAAATTGAAATAAAGATACTTTTTAAAAACGGATTGGGTCGGAGATTGATAAAAATCCCGGAATTTCAGGGCCACCTCCGCACTGCTCCTCTCGGTGTGGGTCCCACACCATCGGGAACTCGCACTGATCTGAGCTGGGGTGGGGACAGGGTGAATACCACTGCTCTCAGCACCCCCGGGTTAGGGGAGAGTGAGGGGGGGAGGCGGGGGGGAAACCAACCAGGGGAGTCCCGACCCCCCCACTCCCGCTCGTATAAAGGCACAAAGGCAGCAGAGTTCCCCTTAACCCGTGTCCCTCAGCGGATCCGAGTCTCCGCTCCTTGCCGACCAACTCTGGGTAAGGAAAGGAGGGATGGGAAGAGAGAGAGAGAGAGAGAGAGGAAGAGAGAGGAAGTGAGAGACACACACACAGAGAAAGAGAGACAGAAAGAGGGAGAGAGGGAGTGAGAGACAGAGAGAGAGGCAGAGAGAGGGAGGAAGTGAGAGACAGAGACGGAGACGGAGAGAGAGAAAGAGAAAATTAAAAACTAAAAACAGCAAATGCCCCACCATGAACGCTCACTCCTTCCTCAGTCTGATTTCCAAGCTCCAGCTCAGTATTTTGTTTTTCTGTGAGGTGTTTCTCTCTCCACAGACGTTCCCCGACCTGCTCAGCTTTTCCACATTTTATGTTTTTATTTCACATTTTCAGCATTCACAATATTTTGCTTTTACTATTTTTAAGTTGTATTTCGGATGTGGGTGAGATTGGCAATCCAGTATTTATTGTCCATTCCCAGTTACCCCAAGCTCCAGTATTTATTGTCCATTCCCAGTTACCCCATGCTCCAGTATTTATTGTCCATTCCCAGTTACCCCAAGGGTCAGTATTTATTGTCCATTCCCAGTTACCCCAAGCTCCAGTATTTATTGTCTATTCCCAGTTACCCCAAGCTCCAGTATTTATTGTCCATTCCCAGTTACTCTAAGCTCCAGTATTTATTGTCTATTCCCAGTTACCCCAAGCTCCAGTATTTATTGTCCATTCCCAGTTACCCCATGCTCCAGTATTTATTGTCCATTCCCAGTTACCCCAAGGGTCAGTATTTATTGTCCATTCCCAGTTACCCCAAGGGTCAGTATTTATTGTCCATTCCCAGTTACCCCAAGCTCCAGTATTTATTGTCTATTCCCAGTTACCCCAAGCTCCAGTATTTATTGTCCATTCCCAGTTACCCCAAGCTCCAGTATTTATTGTCCATTCCCAGTTACCCCAAGGGTCAGTATTTATTGTCCATTCCCAGTTACCCCAAGCTCCAGTATTTATTGCCCACTCCCAGTTACCCCAAGCTCCAGTATTTATTGCCCACTCCCAGTTACCCCAAGCTCCAGTATTTATTGTCCATTCCCAGTTACCCCAAGCTCCAGTATTTATTGTCCATTCCCAGTTACCCCAAGGGTCAGTATTTATTGTCCATTCCCAGTTACCCCAAGGGTCAGTATTTATTGTCCATTCCCAGTTACCCCAAGCTCCAGTATTTATTGTCCATTCCCAGTTACCCCAAGCTCCAGTATTTATTGTCCATTCCCAGTTAACCCAAGCTCCAGTATTTATTGTCCATTCCCAGTTACCCCAAGCTCCAGTATTTATTGCCCACTCCCAGTTACTCCAAGCTCCAGTATTTATTGTCCATTCCCAGTTACCGCAATCTCCAGTATTTATTGTACATTCCCAGTTACCCCAAGCTCCAGTATTTATTGTCCATTCCCAGTTTCCCCAAGGGTCAGTATTTATTGCCCATTCCCAGTTACCCCAAGGGTCAGTATTTATTGCCCATTCCCAGTTACCCCAAGCTCCAGTATTTATTGTCCATTCCCAGTTACCCCAAGGGCCAGTATTTATTGCCCATTCCCAGTTACCCCAAGGGCCAGTATTTATTGCCCATTCCCAGTTACTCCAAGCTCCAGTTTTTATTGTCCATTCCCAGTTACCCCAAGCTCCAGTATTTATTGTCCATTCCCAGTTACCCTAAGGGCCAGTATTTATTGCCCATTCCCAGTTACTCCAAGCTCCAGTATTTATTGTCCATTCCCAGTTACCCCAAGGGTCAGTATTTATTGTCCATTCCCAGTTACTCCAAGCTCCAGTATTTATTGTCCATTCCCAGTTACTCCAAGCTCCAGTATTTATTGTCCATTCACAGTTACCCCAAGGGTCAGTATTTATTGTCCATTCCCAGTTACTCCAAGCTCCAGTATTTATTGTCCATTCCCAGTTAGCCCAAGGGCCAGTATTTATTGTCCATTCCCAGTTAGCCCAAGGGTCAGTATTTATTGTCCATTCCCAGTTACCCCAAGCTCCAGTATTTATTGCCCATTCCCAGTTACTCCAAGCTCCAGTATTTATTGTCCATTCCCAGTTACCCCAAGCTCCAGTATTTATTCTCCATTCCCAGTTACCCCAAGGGTCAGTATTTATTGCCCATTCCCAGTTACCCCAAGCTCCAGTATTTATTGTCCATTCCCAGTTACCCCAAGGGCCAGTATTTATTGCCCATTCCCAGTTACCCCAAGGGCCAGTATTTATTGTCCATTCCCAGTTACCCCAAGTGTCAGTATTTATTGCCCATTCCCAGTTACTCCAAGCTCCAGTATTTATTGTCCATTCCCAGTTACCCCAAGCTCCAGTATTTATTGTCCATTCCCAGTTACCCCAAGGGCCAGTATTTATTGCCCATTCCCAGTTACTCCAAGCTCCAGTATTTATTGTCCATTCCCAGTTACCCCAAGGGTCAGTATTTATTGTCAATTCCCAGCTACTCCAAGCTCCAGTATTTATTGTCCATTCCCAGTTAGCCCAAGGGTCAGTATTTATTGTCCATTCCCAGTTACCCCAAGGGCGAGTATTTATTGTCCATTCCCAGTTACCCCAACTCCAGTATTTATTGTCCATTCCCAGTTACCCCAAGTTCCAGTATTTATTGCCCATTCCCAGTTGCCCCAAGCTCCAGTAATTATTGTCAATTCCCAGTTACCCCAAGCACCAGTATTTATTGTCAATTCCCAGCTACCCCAAGGACCAGTATTTATTGTCAATTCCCAGTTACCCAAAGGAACAGTATTTATTGTCCATTCCCAGTTGCCCCAAGGGTCAGTATTTATTGTCCATTCCCAGTTACCCCAAGGGTCAGTCTTTATTGTACATTCCCAGTAACCCCAAGGTTCAGTATTTATTGACCATTCCCAGTTACCCCAAGCTCCAGTATTTATTGTCTATTCCCAGTTACCCCAAGGGCCAGTATTTATTGTCCATTCCCAGTTACCCCAAGGGCCAGTATTTATTGTCCATTCCCAGTTACCCCAAGCTCCAGTATTTATTGTCCATTCCCAGTTACCCCAAGCTCCAGTATTTATTGTCCATTCCCAGTTACCCCAAGCTCCAGTATTTATTGTCCATTCCCAGTTACCCCAAGGGCCAGTATTTATTGTCCATTCCCAGTTACCCCAAGCTCCAGTATTTATTGTCCATTCCCAGTTACCCCAAGCTCCAGTATTTATTGTCCATTCCCAGTTACCCCAAGGGTCAGTATTTATTGTCCATTCCCAGTTACCCCAAGCTCCAGTATTTATTGTCCATTCCCAGTTACCCCAAGCTCCAGTATTTATTGTCCTTTCCCAGTTACCCCAAGGGTCAGTATTTATTGTCCATTCCCAGTTACCCCAAGCTCCAGTATTTATTGTCCATTCCCAGTTACCCCAAGCTCCAGTATTTATTGTCCATTCCCAGTTACCCCAAGGGTCAGTATTTATTGTCCATTCCCAGTTACTCCAAGCTCCAGTATTTATTGTCTATTCCCAGTTACCCCAAGCTCCAGCATTTATTGTCCTTTCCCAGTTACCCCAAGGGTCAGTATTTATTGCCCATTCCCAGTTACCCCAAGCTCCAGTATTTATTGCCCACTCCCAGTTACTCCAAGCTCCAGTATTTATTGTCCATTCCCAGTTACCGCAATCTCCAGTATTTATTGTACATTCCCAGTTACCCCAAGCTCCAGTATTTATTGTCCATTCCCAGTTACCCCAAGGGCCAGTATTTATTGCCCATTCCCAGTTACCGCAATCTCCAGTATTTATTGTCCATTCCCAGTTAGCCCAAGCTCCAGCATTTATTGTCCATTCCCAGTTACCCCAAGGGTCAGTATTTATTGTCTATTCCCAGTTACCCCAAGCTCCAGCATTTATTGTCCTTTCCCAGTTACCCCAAGGGTCAGTATTTATTGCCCATTCCCAGTTACCCCAAGCTCCAGTATTTATTGCCCACTCCCAGTTACTCCAAGCTCCAGTATTTATTGTCCATTCCCAGTTACCGCAATCTCCAGTATTTATTGTACATTCCCAGTTACCCCAAGCTCCAGTATTTATTGTCCATTCCCAGTTACCCCAAGGGCCAGTATTTATTGCCCATTCCCAGTTACCCCAAGGGCCAGTATTTATTGCCCATTCCCAGTTACCCCAAGCTCCAGTATTTATTGACCATTCCCAGTTACCCCAAGTGTCAGTATTTATTGCCCATTCCCAGTTACTCCAAGCTCCAGTTTTTATTGTCCATTCCCAGTTACCCCAAGCTCCAGTATTTATTGTCCATTCCCAGTTACCCCAAGGGCCAGTATTTATTGCCCATTCCCAGTTACTCCAAGCTCCAGTATTTATTGTCCATTCACAGTTACCCCAAGGGTCAGTATTTATTGTCCATTCCCAGTTACTCCAAGCTCCAGTATTTATTGTCCATTCCCAGTTAGCCCAAGGGCCAGTATTTATTGTCCATTCCCAGTTAGCCCAAGGGTCAGTATTTATTGTCCATTCCCAGTTACCCCAAGGGCCAGTATTTATTGTCCATTCCCAGTTACCCCAAATGTCAGTATTTATTTCCCATTCCCAGTTACTCCAAGCTCCAGTTTTTATTGTCCATTCCCAGTTACCCCAAGCTCCAGTATTTATTGTCCATTCCCAGTTACCCCAAGGGCCAGTATTTATTGCCCATTCCCAGTTACTCCAAGCTCCAGTATTTATTGTCCATTCCCAGTTACCCCAAGGGTCAGTATTTATTGTCAATTCCCAGCTACTCCAAGCTCCAGTATTTATTTTCCATTCCCAGTTACCCCAAGGGCCAGTATTTATTGTCCATTCCCAGTTAGCCCAAGGGTCAGTATTTATTGTCCATTCCCAGTTACCCGAAGGGCGAGTATTTATTGTCCATTCCCAGTTACCCCAAGCTCCAGTATTTATTGTCCATTCCCAGTTACCCCAAGTTCCAGTATTTATTGCCCATTCCCAGTTGCCCCAATCTCCAGTAATTATTGTCAATTCCCAGTTACCCCAAGCTCCAGTATTTATTGTCCATTCCCAGCTACCCCAAGGACCAGTATTTATTGTCAATTCCCAGTTACCCCAAGGCTCAGTATTTATTGTCCATTCCCAGTTGCCCCAAGGGTCAGTATTTATTGTCCATTCCCAGTTACCCCAAGGTCAGTATTTATTGTCCATTCCCAGTTACCCCAAGGTTCAGTATTTATTGACCATTCCCAGTTACCCCAAGCTCCAGTATTTATTGTCTATTCCCAGTTACCCCAAGGGCCAGTATTTATTGTCCATTCCCAGTTACCCCAAGGGCCAGTATTTATTGTCCATTCCCAGTTACCCCAAGCTCCAGTATTTATTGTCCATTCCCAGTTACCCCAAGCTCCAGTATTTATTGTCCATTCCCAGTTACCCCAAGCTCCAGTATTTATTGTCCATTGCCCAGTTACCCCAAGGGCCAGTATTTATTGTCCATTCCCAGTTACCCCAAGCTCCAGTATTTATTGTCCATTCCCAGTTACCCCAAGCTCCAGTATTTATTGTCCATTCCCAGTTACCCCAAGGGTCAGTATTTATTGTCCATTCCCAGTTACCCCAAGCTCCAGTATTTATTGTCCATTCCCAGTTACCCCAAGCTCCAGTATTTATTGTCCATTCCCAGTTACCCCAAGCTCCAGTATTTATTGTCCATTCCCAGTTACCCCAAGCTCCAGTATTTATTGTCCATTCCCAGTTACTCCAAGCTCCAGTATTTATTGTCCATTCCCAGTTACCCCAAGCTCCAGTATTTATTGTCCATTCCCAGTTACCCCAAGCTCCAGTATTTATTGTCCATTCCCAGTTACCCCAAGGGTCAGTATTTATTGTCCATTCCCAGTTACCCCAAGCTCCAGTATTTATTGTCCATTCCCAGTTACCCCAAGCTCCAGTATTTATTGTCCATTCCCAGTTACCCCAAGGGTCAGTATTTATTGTCCATTCCCAGTTACCCCAAGCTCCAGTATTTATTGTCCATTCCCAGTTACCCCAAGGGTCAGTATTTATTGTCCATTCCCAGTTACCCCAAGCTCCAGTATTTATTGTCCATTCCCAGTTACCCCAAGCTCCAGTATTTATTGTCCATTCCCAGTTACCCCAAGCTCCAGTATTTATTGTCCATTCCCAGTTACCCCAATCTCCAGTATTTATTGTCCATTCCCAGTTACCCCAAGCTCCAGTATTTATTGTCCATTCCCAGTTACCCCAAGGGCCAGTATTTACTGTCCATTCCCAGTTATCCCAAGCTCCAGTATTTATTGTCCATTCCCAGTCACCCCAAGCTCCAGTATTTAGAAACATAGAAACATAGAAAATAGGTACAGGAGTAGACCATTCGGTCCTTCGAGCCTGCACCGCCATTCAATGCGTTCATGGCTGAACATGCTACCTCAGTACCCCATTCCTGCTTTCTCGCCATACCCCTTGATCCCCCTAGTTGTGAGTGTTATATCTAACTCCCTTTTGAATATATTTAGCGAACTGGCCTCAACAACCTTCTGTGGAAGAGAATTCCATAGATTCACCACTCTCTGGGTGAAGAAGTTCCTCCTCAGCTCAGTCCTAAATGGCTTCCCCTTAATCCTTAGACTGTGACCCCTGGTTCTAGTTTTCCCTACCATTGGGAACATTCTGCCCGCATCTAATTTGTCTAAACCAGTCAGGATTTTAAATGTCTCTATAAGATCCCCCCTCATTCTTCTGAACTCCAGAGGATACAAGTTCAGTTGACCCAATCTTTCTTGATATGTCAGTCCGGCCATCCCAGGAATCAATCTAGTGAACCTTCGCTGCACTCCCTCAATAGCAAGAATGTCCTTCCTTAAGTTAGGAGACCAAAACTGCGCACAATACTCCAGGTGTGGCCTCACCAAGGCCCTGTACAACTGCAGCATCACCTCCCTACTCCTGTACTCAAATCCCCTTGCTATGAAGGCCATCATTCCGTTTGCTTTCTTGACTGCCTGCTGCACTTGCATTCCCACCTTCAATGACTGATGTACCATGATGCCCAGGTCTCGTTGCACCTCCCCTTTCCCTAATCTGCCACCATTCAGGTAATAGTCCGCCTCTCTATTTTTACCACCAAAGTGGATAACCTCACATTTATCCACATTGTACTTCATCTGCCATACATTTGCCCATTCACCCAACCTGTCCAAGTCACTCTGTAGCCTCCTAGCATCCTCCTCATTGTTCACACTGCCTCCCAATTTAGTGTCATCCGCAAATTTGGAGATATTACATTTAATCCCTTCGTCCAAATCATTAATATATAATGTAAACAGCTGGGGTCCCAGCACCGAACCCTGCGGTACCCCGCTGGTCACTGCCTGCCATTCTGAAAAGTACCCATTTACTCCTACTCTTTGTTTTCTGTGTGCCAACCAGTTCTCAATCCACGTCAACACATTACCCCCAATCCCATGTGCTTTAACTTTGCTCACCAATCTCTTGTGTGGAACCTTGTCGAAGGCCTTCTGAAAGTCCAAATACACCACATCTACTGGTTCCCCCCTGTCCACCCTATTGGAAACATCCTCAAAAAATTCCAGAAGATTTGTCAAGCATGATTTCCCTTTCACAAATCCATGCTGACTTGGACCTATCATGTCGCCACTTTCCAAATGGTCTGTTATGACATCTTTAATAATTGCTTCCATCATTTTAACCACAACCGATGTCAGGCTGACCGGTCTATAATTCCCTGCTTTCTCCCTCCCTCCTTTTTTAAAAAGAGGGGTTACATTGGCCACCCTCCACTCCATCGGAACTGATCCAGAGTCTAAGGAATGTTGGAAAATGATCGTCAATGCATCCACTATTTCCAAGGCCACCTCCTTAAGTACTCTGGGATGCAGACCATCAGGCCCCGGGGATTTTTCAGCCTTCAGTCCCATCAATTTACCCAATACCTTTTCCCGACTAATAAGGATTTCCCTCAGCTCCTCCCTCTTACCAGATCCTCTGACCCCTTTTATTTCCGGCAGGTTGTGTGTGTCCTCCACAGTAAACACCGAACCAAAGTACTTGTTCAATTGATCTGCCATTTCCTTGTTCCCCATTACGACTTCCCCTGTTTCCGACTGCAGGGGACCTACGTTTGTTTTTACTAACCTCTTTCTTTTTACATATTTATAGAAGCTTTTGCTGTCCATTTTAATGTTCTCTGCAAGCTTCCTTTCATATTTTATTTTCCCTGCCCTAATCAAACCCTTCGTCCTCCTCTGCTGAGTTTTGAAGTTCTCCCAGTCCCCGGGTTTGCTGCTACTTCTGGCCAATTTGTATGCAACTTCCTTGGTTTTAATACTATTCCTGATTTCCCTTGTTAGCCATGGTTGAGCCACCTTCCCTTTTTTATTTTTACGCCAGACCGGGATGTACAATTGTTGTAGTTCATCCATGCGATCTCTAAATGTCTGCCATTGCCCTTCCACTGATAGCCCCTTAAATATCGCTTGCCAATTTAACCTCGCCAATTCACGCCTCATACCCTCAAAGTTGCCCTTATTTAAGTTCTGGACCATGGTCACTGACTTAAATGTTTCCTTCTCCATCCTAATATAGAACTCCACCATACTATGGTCACTCTTCCCCAGGGGGCCTCGTACCACAAGATTGCTGATTAGTCCTTCCTCATTACACAACACCCAGTCCAGGATGGCCTCCCCTCGAGTTGGTTCCTCAACATATTGGTTTAGGAAACCATCCCTTAAACACTCCAGGAAATCCTCCTCCACCGTATTGCTTCCAGTTTGAGTAGCCCAATCTATATGCATATTAAAGTCACCCATGATAACTGCCGTGCCTTTTTTGCACGCACCTCTGATTTCCTGTTTCATACCCTCCCCCACCTCACTACTGCTGTTTGGAGGTCTGTACACAACTCCCACTAACGTTTTCTGCCCTTTGGTGTTCTGCAGCTCAACCCATATTGATTCCACATCCTCCAAGCTGATGTCCTTCCTAGCTATTGCATTAATCTCCTCTTTAACCAGCAATGCTACCCCACCCCCTTTTCCTTTTATTCTATCCTTTCTGAATGTTGAATACCCCTGGATGTTCAGTTCCCAGCCTTGATTGTTCTGGAGCCACGTCTCTGTAATCCCAATCACATCGTATCCGTTAACATCTATTTGCACAGTCAATTCATCCACCTTATTACGGATACTCCTTGCATTAAGACACAGAGCCTTTAGGCTTGTTTTATTAACATCCTTTGTCCTTTTAGACTTATGATTTAGTATGGCCCTTTGTGTTTCTTGCCTTTGTTTACTCGGCCTTCCCCTATTGTTTCTCACCCTTCTAACATTTGTTTCTGACTGCATATTACTTCCCCCTGTTTCGCTACATAGGTTCCCAATCCCCTGCCATATTAGTTTAAATCCTCCCGAACTGCTTTAGCAAATATTACCCCGAGGACATTTATTGTCCATTCCCAGTTACCCCAAGGGCCAGTATTTCTTGGCCATTCCCAGTTACTCCAAGCTCCAGTATTTATTGTCCATTCCCAGTTACCCCAAGGGTCAGTATTTATTGTCCATTCCCAGTTACCCCAAGCTCCAGTATTTATTGTCCATTCCCAGTTACCCCAAGCTCCAGTATTTATTGTCCATTCCCAGTTACCCCAAGCTCCAGTATTTATTGTCCATTCCCAGTTACCCCAAGCTCCAGTATTTATTGTCTATTCCCAGTTACCCCAAGGGCCAGTATTTATTGTCCATTCCCAGTTACCCCAAGGCCCAGTATTTATTGTCCATTCCCAGTTACCCCAAGGGCCAGTATTTATTGTCCTATTCCCAGTTACCCCAAGGGCCAGTATTTATTGTCCATTCCCAGTTACCCCAAGGGCCAGTATTTATTGTCCATTCCCAGTTACCCCAAGCTCCAGTATTTACTGTCCATTCCCAGTTACCCCAAGCTCCAGTATTTATTGTCCATTCCCAGTTACCCCAAGCTCCAGTATTTATTGTCCATTCCCAGTTACCCCAAGGGTCAGTATTTATTGTCCATTCCCAGTTACCCCAAGCTCCAGTATTTATTGTCCATTCCCAGTTACCCCAAGCTCCAGTATTTATTGTCCATTCCCAGTTACCCCAAGGTCCAGTATTTATTGTCCATTCCCAGTTACCCAAGCTCCAGTATTTATTGTCCATTCCCAGTTACCCCAAGCTCCAGTATTTATTGTCCATTCCCAGTTACCCCAAGCTCCAGTATTTATTGTCCATTCCCAGTTACCCCAAGCTCCAGTATTTATTGTCCATTCCCAGTTACCCCAAGCTCCAGTATTTATTGTCCATTCCCAGTTACCCCAAGCTCCAGTATTTATTGTCCATTCCCAGTTACCCCAAGGGCCAGTATTTATTGTCCATTCCCAGTTACCCCAAGCTCAGTATTTATTGTCCATTCCCAGTTACCCCAAGCTCCAGTATTTATTGTCCATTCCCAGTTACCCCAAGGGTCAGTATTTATTGTCCATTCCCAGTTACCCCAAGGTCCAGTATTTATTGTCCATTCCCAGTTACCCCAAGCTCCAGTATTTATTGTCCATTCCCAGTTACCCCAAGGCTCCAGTATTTATTGTCCATTCCCAGTTACCCCAAGCTCCAGTATTTATTGTCCATTCCCAGTTACCCCAAGGGCCAGTATTTATTGTCCATTCCCAGTTACCCCAAGGCTCCAGTATTTATTGTCCATTCCCAGTTACCCCAAGCTCCAGTATTTATTGTCCATTCCCAGTTACCCCAAGCTCCAGTATTTATTGTCCATTCCCAGTTACCCCAAGCTCCAGTATTTATTGTCCATTCCCAGTTACCCCAAGCTCCAGTATTTATTGTCCATTCCCAGTTACCCCAAGCTCCAGTATTTATTGTCCATTCCCAGTTACCCCAAGCTCCAGTATTTATTGTCCATTCCCAGTTACCCCAAGCTCCAGTATTTATTGTCCATTCCCAGTTACTCCAAGCTCCAGTATTTACTGTCCATTCCCAGTTATCCCAAGCTCCAGTATTTATTGTCCATTCCCAGTTACCCGAAGCTCCAGTATTTATTGCCCATTCCCAGGTACTCCAAGGGCCAGTATTTATTGTCCATTCCCACTTATCCCAAGCTCCAGTATTTATTGCCCATTCCCACTTATCCCAAGCTCCAGTATTTAGTGTCCATTCCCAGTTACCCCAAGGGCCAGTATTTATTGTCCATTCCCAGTTACCCCAAGCTCCAGTATTTATTGTCCATTCCCAGTTACCCCAAGCTCCAGTATTTATTGTCCATTCCCAGTTACCCCAAGCTCCAGTATTTATTGCCCATTCCCACTTATCCCAAGCTCCAGTATTTATTGTCCATTCCCAGTTACCCCAAGGGCCAGTATTTATTGTCCATTCCCAGTTACCCTAAGCTCCAGTATTTATTGTCCATTCCCAGTTACCCCAAGCTCCAGTATTTATTGTCCATTCCCAGTTAACCCAAGGGCCAGTATTTATTGTCCATTCCCAGTTACCCCAAGCTCCAGTATTTATTGTCCATTCCCAGTTACCCCAAGCTCCAGTATTTATTGTCCATTCCCAGTTACCCCAAGGGTCAGTATTTATTGTCCATTCCCAGTTACCCCAAGCTCCAGTATTTATTGTCCATTCCCAGTTACCCCAAGGTCAGTATTTATTGTCCATTCCCAGTTACCCCAAGGGTCAGTATTTATTGTCCATTCCCAGTTACCCCAAGCTCCAGTATTTATTGTCCACTCCCAGGTACCCCAAGGGTCAGTATTTATTGTCCATTCCCAGTTACCCCAAGGGTCAGTATTTATTGTCCATTCCCAGTTACCCCAAGGCTCAGTATTTATTGTCCATTCCCAGTTACCCCAAGCTCCAGTATTTATTGTCCATTCCCAGTTACCCCAAGCTCCAGTATTTATTGTCCATTCCCAGTTACCCCAAGGGTCAGTATTTATTGCCCATTCCCAGTTACCCCAAGCTCCAGTATTTATTGTCCATTCCCAGTTACCCCAAGGCTCCAGTATTTATTGTCCATTCCCAGTTACCCCAAGCTCCAGTATTTATTGTCCATTCCCAGTTACCCCAAGCTCCAGTATTTATTGTCCATTCCCAGTTACCCCAAGCTCCAGTATTTATTGTCCATTCCCAGTTACCCAAGCTCCAGTATTTATTGTCCATTCCCAGTTACCCCAAGGCTCCAGTATTTATTGTCCATTCCCAGTTACCCCAAGCTCCAGTATTTACTGTCCATTCCCAGTTACCCCAAGCTCCAGTATTTATTGTCCATTCCCTGTTACTCCAAGCTCCAGTATTTATTCTCCATTCCCAGTTACCCCAAGCTCCAGTATTTATTGTCCATTCCCAGTTACCCCAAGGGCCAGTATTTATTGTCCATTCCCAGTTACCCAAGCTCCAGTATTTATTGTCCATTCCCAGTTACCCCAAGGGCCAGTATTTATTGCCCATTCCCAGTTACCCCAAGGGCCAGTATTTATTGCCAATACCCAGTTACCCAAAGCTCCAGTATTTATTGCCCATTCCCAGTTACCCCAAGGGCCAGTATTTATTGCCCATTCCCAGTTACCCCAAGCTCCAGTATTTATTGCCAATACCCAGTTACCCAAAGCTCCAGTATTTATTGCCCATTCCCAGTTACCCCAAGGGCCAGTATTTATTGCCCATTCCCAGTTACCCCAAGGGCCAGTATTTATTGTCCATTCCCAGTTACCCAAAGCTCCAGTATTTATTGCCCATTCCCAGTTACCCCAAGGGCCAGTATTTATTGCCCATTCCCAGTTACCCCAAGCTCCAGTATTTAATGCCCATTCCCAGTTACCCCAAGCTCCAGTATTTATTGCCAATACCCAGTTACCCAAAGCTCCAGTATTTATTGCCCATTCCCAGTTACCCCAAGGGCCAGTATTTATTGTCCATTCCCAGTTACCCCATCTCCAGTATTTATTGTCCATTCCCAGTTACCCCAAGCTCCAGTATTTATTGTCCATTCCCAGTTACCCCAAGCTCCAGTATTTATTGTCCATTCCCAGTTACCCCAAGGGCCAGTATTTATTGTCCATTCCCAGTTACCCCAAGCTCCAGTATTTATTGTCCATTCCCAGTTACCCCAAGCTCCAGTATTTATTGTCCATTCCCAGTTACCCCAAGGGTCAGTATTTATTGTCCATTCCCAGTTACCCCAAGGGTCAGTATTTATTGTCCATTCCCAGTTACCCCAAGCTCCAGTATTTATTGTCCATTCCCAGTTACCCCAAGGGCCAGTATTTATTGTCCATTCCCAGTTACCCCAAGCTCCAGTATTTATTGTCCATTCCCAGTTACCCCAAGCTCCAGTATTTATTGTCCATTCCCAGTTACCCCAAGCTCCAGTATTTATTGTCCATTCCCAGTTACCCCAAGCTCCAGTATTTATTGTCCATTCCCAGTTACCCCAAGCTCCAGTATTTATTGTCCATTCCCAGTTACCCAAGCTCCAGTATTTATTGTCCATTCCCAGTTACCCCAAGCTCCAGTATTTATTGTCCATTCCCAGTTACCCCAAGCTCAGTATTTATTGTCCATTCCCAGTTACCCCAAGGCCAGTATTTATTGTCCATTCCCAGTTACCCAAGCGTCCAGTATTTATTGTCCATTCCCAGTTACCCCAAGCTCCAGTATTTATTGTCCATTCCCAGTTACCCCAAGCTCCAGTATTTATTGTCCATTCCCAGTTACCCCAAGGGTCAGTATTTATTGTCCATTCCCAGTTACCCCAAGCTCCAGTATTTATTGTCCATTCCAGTTACCCCAAGCTCCAGTATTTATTGTCCATTCCCAGTTACCCCAAGCTCCAGTATTTATTGTCCATTCCCAGTTACCCCAAGCTCCAGTATTTATTGTCCATTCCCAGTTACCCCAAGGCTCAGTATTTATTGTCTGTCCATTCCCAGTTACCCCAAGGCTCCAGTATTTATTGTCCATTCCCAGTTACCCCAAGCTCCAGTATTTATTGTCCATTCCCAGTTACCCCAAGGCTCAGTATTTATTGTCCATTCCCAGTTACCCCAAGCTCCAGTATTTATTGTCCATTCCCAGTTACCCCAAGCTCAGTATTTATTGTCCATTCCCAGTTACCCCAAGCTCCAGTATTTATTGTCCATTCCCAGTTACCCCAAGGGTCAGTATTTATTGTCCATTCCCAGTTACCCCAAGCTCCAGTATTTATTGTCCATTCCCAGTTACCCCAAGGGTCAGTATTTATTGTCCATTCCCAGTTACCCCAAGCTCCAGTATTTATTGTCCATTCCCAGTTACCCCAAGCTCCAGTATTTATTGTCCATTCCCAGTTACCCCAAGCTCCAGTATTTATTGTCCATTCCCAGTTACCCCAAGGGTCAGTATTTATTGTCCATTCCCAGTTACCCCAAGCTCCAGTATTTATTGTCCATTCCCAGTTACCCCAAGCTCCAGTATTTATTGTCCATTCCCAGTTACCCCAAGCTCCAGTATTTATTGTCCATTCCCAGTTACCCCAAGCTCCAGTATTTGTTGTCCATTCCCAGTTACCCCAAGGGTCAGTATTTATTCTCCATTCCCAGTTACCCCAAGCTCCAGTATTTATTGTCCATTCCCAGTTACCCCAAGCTCCAGTATTTATTGTCCATTCCCAGTTACCCCAAGCTCCAGTATTTGTTGTCCATTCCCAGTTACCCCAAGGGTCAGTATTTATTGTCCATTCCCAGTTACCCCAAGCTCCAGTATTTGTTGTCCATTCCCAGTTACCCCAAGGGTCAGTATTTATTGTCCATTCCCAGTTAACCCATGCTCCAGTATTTGTTGTCCATTCCCAGTTACCCCAAGGGACATTATTTATTGTCCATTCCCAGTTACCCCAAGCTCCTGTATTTATTGTCCATTCCCAGTTACCCCAAGCTCCAGTATTTATTGCCCATTCCCAGTTACTCCAAGCTCCAGTATTTATTGTCCATTCCCAGTTACCCCAAGCTCCAGTATTTATTGTCCATTCCCAGTTACCCCAAGGGCCAGTATTTATTGTCCATTCCCAGTTTCCCCAAGGGCCAGTATTTATTGTCCATTCCCAGTTACCCCAAGCTCCAGTATTTATTGTCCATTCCCAGTTACCCCAAGCTCCAGTATTTATTGTCCATTCCCAGTTACTCCAACGGCCAGTATTTATTGTCCATTCCCAGTTACCCCAAGGTCCAGTATTTATTGTCCATTCCCAGTTAACCCAAGGGTCAGTATTTATTGTCCATTCCCAGTTACCCCAAGGGTCAGTATTTATTGTCCATTCCCAGTTACCCCAAGGGTCAGTATTTATTGTCCATTCCCAGTTACCCCAAGGGTCAGTATTTATTGTCCATTCCCAGTTACCCCAAGCTCCAGTATTTATTGTCCATTCCCAGTTACTCCAACGGCCAGTATTTATTGTCCATTCCCAGTTACCCCAAGGTCCAGTATTTATTGTCCATTCCCAGTTACCCCAAGGGTCAGTATTTATTGTCCATTCCCAGTTACCCCAAGCTCCAGTATTTATTGTCCATTCCCAGTTACCCCAAGCTCCAGTATTTATTGCCCATTCCCACTTATCCCAAGCTCCAGTATTTATTGTCCATTCCCAGTTACCCCAAGCTCCAGTATTTATTGTCCATTCCCAGATACTCCAAGGGCCAGTATTTATTGTCCATTCCCAGTTACCCCAAGGGTCAGTATTTATTGTCCATTCCCAGTTACTCCAAGCTCCAGTATTTATTGCCCATTCCCACTTATCCCAAGCTCCAGTATTTATTGCCCATTCCCAGTTACCCCAAGCTCCAGTATTTATTGTCCATTCCCAGTTACCCCAAGCTCCAGTATTTATTGTCCATTCCCAGTTACTCCAAGGGCCAGTATTTATTGTCAATTCCCAGTTACTCCAAGGGCCAGTATTTATTACCCCAAGCTCCAGTATTTATTGTCCATTCCAGTTACCCCAAGGCTCAGTATTTATTGTCCATTCCCAGTTACCCCAAGGGTCAGTATTTATTGTCCATTCCCAGTTACCCCAAGCTCCAGTATTTATTGTCCATTCCCAGTTACCCCAAGCTCCAGTATTTATTGTCCATTCCCAGTTACCCCAAGCTCCAGTATTTATTGTCCATTCCCAGTTACCCCAAGCTCCAGTATTTATTGTCCATTCCCAGTTACCCCAAGCTCCAGTATTTATTGTCCATTCCCAGTTACCCCAAGCTCCAGTATTTATTGCCCATTCCCAGTTACCCCAAGGGTCAGTATTTATTGTCCATTCCCAGTTACCCAAGGTCCAGTATTTATTGTCCATTCCCAGTTACCCCAAGGGCCAGTATTTATTGTCCATTCCCAGTTACCCCAAGCTCCAGTATTTATTGTCCATTCCCAGTTACCCAAGCTCCAGTATTTATTGTCCATTCCCAGTTACCCCAAGCTCCAGTATTTATTGTCCATTCCCAGTTACCCCAAGCTCCAGTATTTATTGTCCATTCCCAGTTACCCCAAGGGTCAGTATTTATTGTCCATTCCCAGTTACCCCAAGCTCCAGTATTTATTGTCCATTCCCAGTTACCCCAAGCTCCAGTATTTATTGTCCATTCCCAGTTACCCCAAGGGTCAGTATTTATTGTCCATTCCCAGTTACCCCAAGGGTCAGTATTTATTGTCCATTCCCAGTTACCCCAAGCTCCAGTATTTATTGTCCATTCCCAGTTACCCCAAGCTCCAGTATTTATTGTCCATTCCCAGTTACCCCAAGCTCCAGTATTTATTGTCCATTCCCAGTTACCCCAAGCTCCAGTATTTATTGTCCATTCCCAGTTACCCCAAGGGCCAGTATTTATTGTCCATTCCCAGTTACCCCAAGGTCCAGTATTTATTGTCCATTCCCAGTTACCCCAAGCTCCAGTATTTATTGTCCATTCCCAGTTACCCCAAGCTCCAGTATTTATTGTCCATTCCCAGTTACCCCAAGCTCCAGTATTTATTGTCCATTCCCAGTTACCCCAAGCTCCAGTATTTATTGTCCATTCCCAGTTACCCCAAGCTCCAGTATTTATTGCCCATTCGCAGTTACCCCAAGGGTCAGTATTTATTGCCCATTCCCAGTTAACCCAAGCTCCAGTATTTATTGTCCATTCCCAGTTACCCCAAGGGCCAGTATTTATTGTCCATTCCCAGTTACCCCAAGCTCCAGTATTTATTGTCCATTCCCAGTTACCCCAAGCTCCAGTATTTATTGTCCATTCCCAGTTACCCCAAGGGCTCAGTATTTATTGTCCATTCCCAGTTACCCCAAGCTCCAGTATTTATTGTCCATTCCCAGTTACCCCAAGGTCAGTATTTATTGTCCATTCCCAGTTACCCCAAGCTCCAGTATTTATTGTCCATTCCCAGTTACCCCAAGGCTCAGTATTTATTGTCCATTCCCAGTTACCCCAAGCTCCAGTATTTATTGTCCATTCCCAGTTACCCAAGCTCCAGTATTTATTGTCCATTCCCAGTTACCCCAAGCTCCAGTATTTATTGTCCATTCCCAGTTACCCCAAGCGGCCAGTATTTATTGTCCATTCCCAGTTACCCCAAGGTCCAGTATTTATTGTCCATTCCCAGTTACCCCAAGGCTCAGTATTTATTGTCCATTCCCAGTTACCCCAAGGCTCAGTATTTATTGTCCATTCCCAGTTACCCCAAGGGTCAGTATTTATTGTCCATTCCCAGTTACCCCAAGGGTCAGTATTTATTGTCCATTCCCAGTTACCCCAAGCTCCAGTATTTATTGTCCATTCCCAGTTACTCCAACGGCCAGTATTTATTGTCCATTCCCAGTTACCCCAAGCTCCAGTATTTATTGTCCATTCCCAGTTACCCCAAGGGCCAGTATTTATTGTCCATTCCCAGTTACCCCAAGCTCCAGTATTTATTGTCCATTCCCAGTTACCCCAAGGTCCAGTATTTATTGTCCATTCCCAGTTACCCAAGCTCCAGTATTTATTGTCCATTCCCAGTTACCCCAAGCTCCAGTATTTATTGTCCATTCCCAGTTACCCCAAGCTCCAGTATTTATTGTCCATTCCCAGTTACTCCAACGGCCAGTATTTATTGTCCATTCCCAGTTACCCCAAGGCTCAGTATTTATTGTCCATTCCCAGTTACCCCAAGCTCCAGTATTTATTGTCCATTCCCAGTTACCCCAAGCTCCAGTATTTATTGTCCATTCCCAGTTACCCCAAGCTCCAGTATTTATTGTCCATTCCCAGTTACCCCAAGCTCCAGTATTTATTGCCCATTCCCACTTATCCCAAGCTCCAGTATTTATTGTCCATTCCCAGTTACCCCAAGCTCCAGTATTTATTGTCCATTCCCAGTTACCCCAAGGGCCAGTATTTATTGTCCATTCCCAGTTACCCCAAGGGTCAGTATTTATTGTCCATTCCCAGTTACCCAAGCTCCAGTATTTATTGCCCATTCCCACTTATCCCAAGCTCCAGTATTTATTGCCCATTCCCAGTTACCCCAAGCTCCAGTATTTATTGTCCATTCCCAGTTACCCCAAGCTCCAGTATTTATTGTCCATTCCCAGTTACCCCAAGCTCCAGTATTTATTGTCAATTCCCAGTTACTCCAAGGGCCAGTATTTATTGCTCATTCCCAGTTACCCTAAGCTCCAGTATTTATTGTCCATTCCCAGTTACTCCAAGGGCCAGTATTTATTGCTCATTCCCAGTTACCCTAAGCTCCAGTATTTATTGTCCATTCCCAGTTACCCCAAGCTCCAGTATTTATTGTCCATTCCCAGTTACCCCAAGCTCCAGTATTTATTGTCCATTCCCAGTTACCCCAAGCTCCAGTATTTATTGTCCATTCCCAGTTACCCCAAGGTCAGTATTTATTGTCCATTCCCAGTTACCCAAGCTCCAGTATTTATTGTCCATTCCCAGTTACCCCAAGGGCCAGTATTTATTGTCCATTCCCAGTTACCCCAAGGCTCCAGTATTTATTGTCCATTCCCAGTTACCCCAAGGGTCAGTATTTATTGTCCATTCCCAGTTACCCCAAGGGCCAGTATTTATTGTCCATTCCCAGTTACCCCAAGCTCCAGTATTTATTGTCCATTCCCAGTTACCCCAAGGGCCAGTATTTATTGTCCATTCCCAGTTACCCCAAGCTCCAGTATTTATTGTCCATTCCCAGTTACCCCAAGCTCCAGTATTTATTGTCCATTCCCAGTTACCCCAAGGGTCAGTATTTATTGTCCATTCCCAGTTACCCAAGCTCCAGTATTTATTGTCCATTCCCAGTTACCCCAAGCTCCAGTATTTATTGTCCATTCCCAGTTACCCCAAGGGCCAGTATTTATTGTCCATTCCCAGTTACCCCAAGGCTCCAGTATTTATTGTCCATTCCCAGTTACCCCAAGCTCCAGTATTTATTGTCCATTCCCAGTTACCCCAAGCTCCAGTATTTATTGTCCATTCCCAGTTACCCCAAGCTCCAGTATTTATTGTCCATTCCCAGTTACCCCAAGCTCCAGTATTTATTGTCCATTCCCAGTTACCCCAAGCTCCAGTATTTATTGTCCATTCCCAGTTACCCCAAGGGTCAGTATTTATTGTCCATTCCCAGTTACCCAAGCTCCAGTATTTATTGTCCATTCCCAGTTACCCCAAGGCTCAGTATTTATTGTCCATTCCCAGTTACCCCAAGCTCCAGTATTTATTGTCCATTCCCAGTTACCCCAAGCTCCAGTATTTATTGTCCATTCCCAGTTAACCCAAGGGCCAGTATTTATTGTCCATTCCCAGTTACCCCAAGCTCCAGTATTTATTGTCCATTCCCAGTTACCCCAAGGGTCAGTATTTATTGTCCATTCCCAGTTACCCCAAGCTCCAGTATTTATTGTCCATTCCCAGTTACCCCAAGGGTCAGTATTTATTGTCCATTCCCAGTTACCCCAAGCTCCAGTATTTATTGCCCATTCCCACTTATCCCAAGCTCCAGTATTTATTGTCCATTCCCAGTTACCCCAAGCTCCAGTATTTATTGTCCATTCCCAGTTACTCCAACGGCCAGTATTTATTGTCCATTCCCAGTTACCCCAAGGTCCAGTATTTATTGTCCATTCCCAGTTAACCCAAGGGTCAGTATTTATTGTCCATTCCCAGTTACCCCAAGGGTCAGTATTTATTGTCCATTCCCAGTTACCCCAAGGGTCAGTATTTATTGTCCATTCCCAGTTACCCCAAGGGTCAGTATTTATTGTCCATTCCCAGTTACCCCAAGCTCCAGTATTTATTGTCCATTCCCAGTTACTCCAACGGCCAGTATTTATTGTCCATTCCCAGTTACCCCAAGGTCCAGTATTTATTGTCCATTCCCAGTTACCCCAAGGGTCAGTATTTATTGTCCATTCCCAGTTACCCCAAGCTCCAGTATTTATTGTCCATTCCCAGTTACCCCAAGCTCCAGTATTTATTGTCCATTCCCAGTTACCCAAGCTCCAGTATTTATTGCCCATTCCCACTTATCCCAAGCTCCAGTATTTATTGTCCATTCCCAGTTACCCCAAGCTCCAGTATTTATTGTCCATTCCCAGTTACTCCAAAGGCCAGTATTTATTGTCCATTCCCAGTTACCCCAAGGGTCAGTATTTATTGTCCATTCCCAGTTACTCCAAGCTCCAGTATTTATTGTCCATTCCCAGTTACCCCAAGCTCCAGTATTTATTGTCCATTCCCAGTTACCCCAAGCTCCAGTATTTATTGTCCATTCCCAGTTACCCCAAGCTCCAGTATTTATTGCCCATTCCCACTTATCCCAAGCTCCAGTATTTATTGTCCATTCCCAGTTACCCCAAGCTCCAGTATTTATTGTCCATTCCCAGTTACTCCAAGGGCCAGTATTTATTGTCCATTCCCAGTTACCCCAAGGGTCAGTATTTATTGTCCATTCCCAGTTACTCCAAGCTCCAGTATTTATTGCCCATTCCCACTTATCCCAAGCTCCAGTATTTATTGCCCATTCCCAGTTACCCCAAGCTCCAGTATTTATTATCCATTCCCAGTTACCCCAAGCTCCAGTATTTATTGTCCATTCCCAGTTACCCCAAGCTCCAGTATTTATTGTCAATTCCCAGTTACTCCAAGGGCCAGTATTTATTGCTCATTCCCAGTTACCCTAAGCTCCAGTATTTATTGTCCATTCCCAGTTACTCCAAGGGCCAGTATTTATTGCTCATTCCCAGTTACCCTAAGCTCCAGTATTTATTGTCCATTCCCAGTTACCCCAAGCTCCAGTATTTATTGTCCATTCCCAGTTACCCAAGCTCCAGTATTTATTGTCCATTCCCAGTTACCCCAAGCTCCAGTATTTATTGTCCATTCCCAGTTACCCCAAGGTTCAGTATTTATTGTCCATTCCCAGTTACCCCAAGCTCCAGTATTTATTGTCCATTCCCAGTTACCCCAAGGGCCAGTATTTATTGCCCATTCCCAGTTACCCCAAGCTCCAGTATTTATTGTCCATTCCCAGTTACCCCAAGGGTCAGTATTTATTGTCCATTCCCAGTTACCCCAAGGGCCAGTATTTATTGTCCATTCCCAGTTACCCCAAGCTCCAGTATTTATTGTCCATTCCCAGTTACCCCAAGGGCCAGTATTTATTGTCCATTCCCAGTTACCCCAAGCTCCAGTATTTATTGCCCATTCCCAGTTACCCCAAGCTCCAGTATTTATTGTCAATTCCCAGTTACCCCAAGTGTCAGTATTTATTGCCCATTCCCAGTTATCCCAAGCTCCAGTATTTATTGTCCATTCCCAGTTACCCCAAGCTCCAGTATTTATTGTCCATTCCCAGTTACCCCAAGGGCCAGTATTTATTGTCCATTCCCAGTTACCCCAAGGGCCAGTATTTATTGTCCATTCCCAGTTACCCCAAGCTCCAGTATTTATTGTCCATTCCCAGTTACCCCAAGCTCCAGTATTTATTGTCCATTGCCAGTTACCCCAAGCTCCAGTATTTATTGTCCATTCCCAGTTACCCCAAGCTCCAGTATTTATTGTCCATTCCCAGTTACCCCAAGCTCCAGTATTTATTGCCCTTTCGCAGTTACCCCAAGGGTCAATATTTATTGCCCATTCCCAGTTAACCCAAGCTCCAGTATTTATTGTCCATTCCCAGTTACCCCAAGGGCCAGTATTTATTGTCCATTCCCAGTTACCCCAAGCTCCAGTATTTATTGTCCATTCCCAGTTACCCCAAGCTCCAGTATTTATTGTCCATTCCCAGTTACCCCAAGGGCCAGTATTTATTGTCCATTCCCAGTTACCCCAAGCTCCAGTATTTATTGTCCATTCCCAGTTACCCCAAGGGTCAGTATTTATTGTCCATTCCCAGTTACCCCAAGCTCCAGTATTTATTGTCCATTCCCAGTTACCCCAAGGGTCAGTATTTATTGTCCATTCCCAGTTACCCCAAGCTCCAGTATTTATTGCCCATTCCCACTTATCCCAAGCTCCAGTATTTATTGTCCATTCCCAGTTACCCCAAGCTCCAGTATTTATTGTCCATTCCCAGTTACTCCAAGCGCCAGTATTTATTGTCCATTCCCAGTTACCCCAAGGTCCAGTATTTATTGTCCATTCCCAGTTACCCAAGGGTCAGTATTTATTGTCCATTCCCAGTTACCCCAAGGGTCAGTATTTATTGTCATTCCCAGTTACCCCAAGGGTCAGTATTTATTGTCCATTCCCAGTTACCCCAAGGGTCAGTATTTATTGTCCATTCCCAGTTACCCGAAGCTCCAGTATTTATTGTCCATTCCAGTTACTCCAACGGCCAGTATTTATTGTCCATTCCCAGTTACCCCAAGGTCCAGTATTTATTGTCCATTCCCAGTTACCCCAAGGGTCAGTATTTATTGTCCATTCCCAGTTACCCCAAGCTCCAGTATTTATTGCCCATTCCCAGTTACCCAAGCTCCAGTATTTATTGTCCATTCCCAGTTACCCCAAGCTCCAGTATTTATTGTCCATTCCCAGTTACCCCAAGGGTCAGTATTTATTGTCCATTCCCAGTTACTCCAAGCTCCAGTATTTATTGCCCATTCCCACTTATCCCAAGCTCCAGTATTTATTGCCCATTCCCAGTTACCCCAAGCTCCAGTATTTATTGTCCATTCCCAGTTACCCCAAGCTCCAGTATTTATTGTCCATTCCCAGTTACTCCAAGGGCCAGTATTTATTGTCAATTCCCAGTTACTCCAAGGGCCAGTATTTATTGCTCATTCCCAGTTACCCTAAGCTCCAGTATTTATTGTCCATTCCCAGTTACTCCAAGGGCCAGTATTTATTGCTCATTCCCAGTTACCCTAAGCTCCAGTATTTATTGTCCATTCCCAGTTACCCCAAGCTCCAGTATTTATTGTCCATTCCCAGTTACCCCAAGCTCCAGTATTTATTGTCCATTCCCAGTTACCCCAAGCTCCAGTATTTATTGTCAATTCCCAGTTACCCCAAGGTTCAGTATTTATTGTCCATTCCCAGTTACCCCAAGCTCCAGTATTTATTGTCCATTCCCAGTTACCCCAAGGGCCAGTATTTATTGCCCATTCCCAGTTACCCCATGCTCCAGTATTTATTGTCAATTCCCAGTTACCCCAAGGGTCAGTATTTATTGTCCATTCCCAGATACCCCAAGGGCCAGTATTTATTGTCCATTCCCAGTTACCCCAAGCTCCAGTATTTATTGTCCATTCCCAGTTACCCCAAGGGCCAGTATTTATTGTCCATTCCCAGTTACCCCAAGCTCCAGTATTTATTGCCCATTCCCAGTTACCCCAAGCTCCAGTATTTATTGTCAATTCCCAGTTACCCCAAGTGTCAGTATTTATTGCCCATTCCCAGTTACCCCAAGCTCCAGTATTTATTGTCCATTCCCAGTTACCCCAAGCTCCAGTATTTATTGTCCATTCCCAGTTACCCCAAGGGTCAGTATTTATTGTCCATTCCCAGTTACCCCAAGGGTCAGTATTTATTGTCCATTCCCAGTTACCCCAAGCTCCAGTATTTATTGTCCATTCCCAGTTACCCCAAGCTCAGTATTTATTGTCCATTCCCAGTTACTCCAAGCTCCAGTATTTATTGTCCATTCTCAGTTACCCCAAGCTCCAGTATTTATTGTCCATTCCCAGTTACCCCAAGGGTCAGTATTTATTGTCCATTCCCAGTTACTCCAAGCTCCAGTATTTATTGTCCATTCCCAGTTACCCCAAGCTCCAGTATTTATTGTCCATTCCCAGTTACCCCAAGGGTCAGTATTTATTGTCCATTCCCAGTTACCCCAAGGGTCAGTATTTATGGTCCATTCCCAGTTACTCCAAGCTCCAGTATTTATTGTCCATTCCCAGTTACCCCAAGCTCCAGTATTTATTGTCCATTCCCAGTTACTCCAAGCTCCAGTATTTATTGTCCATTCCCAGTTACCCCAAGCTCCAGTATTTATTGTCCATTCCCAGTTACCCCAAGCTCCAGTATTTATTGTCCATTCCCAGTTACCCCAAGCTCCAGTATTTATTGTCCATTCCCAGTTACCCCAAGGGCCAGTATTTATTGTCCATTGCCAGTTACCCCAAGCTCCAGTATTTATTGTCCATTCCCTGTTACTCCAATGGTCAGTATTTATTGTCCATTCCCAGTTACCCCAAGGGTCAGTATTTATGGTCCATTCCCAGTTACACCAAGCTCCAGTATTTATTGTCCATTCCCAGTTACCCATAGCTCCAGTATTTATTGTCCATTCCCAGTTACCCCAAGGGCCAGTATTTATTGTCCATTCCCAGTTACCCCAAGGGCCAGTATTTATTGTCCATTCCCAGTTACCCCAAGGGCCAGTATTTATTGTCCATTCCCAGTTACCCCAAGCTCCAGTATTTATTGTCCATTCCCAGTTACCCCAAGCTCCAGTATTTATTGTCCATTCCCAGTTACCCCAAGCTCCAGTATTTATTGTCCATTCCCAGTTACCCCAAGCTCCAGTATTTATTGCCCATTCGCAGTTACCCCAAGGGTCAGTATTTATTGCCCATTCCCAGTTACCCCAAGCTCCAGTATTTATTGTCCATTCCCAGTTACCCCATGCTCCAGTATTTATTGTCCATTCCCAGTTAACCCAAGGGCCAGCATTTATTGTCCATTCCCAGTTACCCCAAGCTCCAGTATTTATTGTCCATTCCCAGTTACCCCAAGGTCAGTATTTATTGTCCATTCCCAGTTACCCCAAGGGTCAGTATTTATTGTCCATTCCCAGTTACCCCAAGGTCCAGTATTTATTGTCCATTCCCAGTTACCCCAAGGGCCAGTATTTATTGTCCATTCCCAGTTACCCCAAGCTCCAGTATTTATTGTCCATTCCCAGTTACCCCAAGGGTCAGTATTTATTGTCCATTCCCAGTTACCCCAAGGTCAGTATTTATTGTCCATTCCCAGTTACCCCAAGCTCCAGTATTTATTGCCCATTCCCAGTTACCCCAAGCTCCAGTATTTATTGTCCATTCCCAGTTACCCCAAGCTCCAGTATTTATTGTCCATTCCCAGTTACCCCAAGCTCCAGTATTTATTGCCCATTCCCAGTTACCCCAAGCTCCAGTATTTAGTGTCCATTCCCAGTTACCCCAAGCTCCAGTATTTATTGTCCATTCCCAGTTACCCCAAGCTCCAGTATTTATTGTCCATTCCCAGTTACCCCAAGCTCCAGTATTTATTGTCCATTCCCAGTTACCCCAAGGGCCAGTATTTATTGTCCATTCCCAGTTACCCCAAGGGCCAGTATTTATTGTCCATTCCCAGTTACCCCAAGGGTCAGTATTTATTGTCCATTCCCAGTTACCCCAAGGGTCAGTATTTATTGTCCATTCCCAGTTACCCCAAGCTCCAGTATTTATTGTCCATTCCCAGTTACCCCAAGGGTCAGTATTTATTGTCCATTCCCAGTTACCCCAAGCTCCAGTATTTATTGTCCATTTCCAGTTCCCCCAAGCTCCAGTATTTATTGTCCATTCCCAGTTACTCCAAGCTCCAGTATTTATTGTCAATTCCCAGTTACCCCAAGGGCCAGTATTTATTCTCCATTCCCAGTTACCCCAAGCTCCAGTATTTAATTCCCATTCCCATTTACCCCAAGGGTCAGTATTTATTGCCCATTCCCAGTTACTCCAAGGGTCAGTATTTATTGTCCATTCCCAGTTACTCCAAGGGTCAGTATTTATTGCCCATTCCCAGTTACCCCAAGCTCCCGTATTTATTGTCTGTTCCCAGTTACCCCAAGCTCCAGTATTTATTGTCCATTCCCAGTTATCCCAAGCTCCAGTATTTATTGTCCATTCCCAGTTACCCCAAGCTCCAGTATTTATTGTCCATTCCCAGTTACCCCAAGCTCCAGTATTTATTGTCCATTCCCAGTTACCCCAAGCTCCAGTATTTATTGTCCATTCCCAGTTACCCCAAGCTCCAGTATTTATTGTCCATTCCCAGTTACCCCAAGGGTCAGTATTTATTGTCCATTCCCAGTTACCCCAAGGGTCAGTATTTATTGTCCATTCCCAGTTACCCCAAGGGTCAGTATTTATTGTCCATTCCCAGTTACCCCAAGCTCCAGTATTTATTGTCCATTCCCAGTTACCCCAAGCTCCAGTATTTATTGTCCATTCCCAGTTACCCCAAGGGTCAGTATTTATTGTCCATTCCCAGTTACCCCAAGCTCCAGTATTTATTGTCCATTCCCAGTTACCCAAGGCCAGTATTTATTGTCCATTCCCAGTTACCCCAAGCTCCAGTATTTATTGTCCATTCCCAGTTACCCCAAGCTCCAGTATTTATTGTCCATTCCCAGTTACCCCAAGCTCCAGTATTTATTGTCCATTCCCAGTTACCCCAAGGGCCAGTATTTATTGTCCATTCCCAGTTACCCCAAGCTCCAGTATTTATTGTCCATTCCCAGTTACCCCAAGTTCCAGTATTTATTGTCCATTCCCAGTTACCCCAAGCTCCAGTATTTATTGTCCATTCCCAGTTACCCTAAGGACCAGTATTTATTGCCCATTCCCAGTCACCCCAAGCTCCAGTATTTATTGTCCATTCCCAGTTACCCCAAGCTCCAGTATTTATTGTCCATTCCCAGTTACCCCAAGCTCCAGTATTTATTGTCCATTCCCAGTTACTCCAAGCTCCAGTATTTATTCTCCATTCCCAGTTACTCCAAGCTCCAGTATTTATTATCCATTCCCAGTTACCCCAAGGGTCAGTATTTATTGTCCATTCCCAGTTACTCCAAGCTCCAGTATTTATTCTCCATTCCCAGTTACTCCAAGCTCCAGTATTTATTCTCCATTCCCAGTTACTCCAAGCTCCAGTATTTATTCTCCATTCCCAGTTACTCCAAGCTCCAGTATTTATTGTCCATTCCCAGTTACCCCAAGCTCCAGTATTTATTGTCCATTCCCAGTTACCCCAAGCTCCAGTATTTATTGTCCATTCCCAGTTACCCCAAGGGTCAGTATTTATTGTCCATTCCCAGTTACCCCAAGCTCCAGTATTTATTGTCCATTCCCAGTTACTCCAAGCTCCAGTATTTATTGTCCATTCCCAGTTACCCCAAGCTCCAGTATTTATTGTCCATTCCCAGTTACCCCAAGCGCCAGTATTTATTGCCCATTCCCAGTTACCCCAAGGGCCAGTATTTATTGCCCATTCCCAGTTACCCCTTGGTCCATTCCACTGTTGCTCCAGTGCGGGACTGGAGTCATGTGTCGGCCCAGACCGGGTGAGGATGGCTGGTTCTCTTTCCCGTAGGACATTACTGACCCAGTTGGGTTTTTACAACAGTCCAACAGTTGGTCATTTTCTGGTGCCCGTTCATTAACATACACCAAATTAAAAATAAATCTATTTCACACTTGGGATGGTCGGATTGGGACTCACAACATCTGGATAGCGGACGGTGCTGTCAGCTGTGGCCCAGCGGGCCGCAGCCTCCCCTCTGAGTCATGAAGGTCGTGGGCTCAAGTCTCGCTCCAGAGACACCAGCAGTAAAATCCAGGCTGACACTTCTAGTACATTACTGAGGGAGTGCTGCACTGCCTGAAGTGCCGTCTTTCGGATGAGACATTAAACCGCCGTCTGCCCTCTCAGGTGGATGTAAAAGATCTCAACGCACTGTTTTGAAGAAGAGCAGGGGAGTTCTCCCCGGTGTCCTGGGCCATACTTATCCCTCAATCAACGGCACTAAAAACAGATTATCTGGTCATTATCACATTGCTGTTTGTGGGAGCTTGCTGTGTGCAAATTGGCTGCCGCGTTTCCTACATTACAACAGTGACTCCACTTCAAGAAGTACTTCATTGGCTGTAAAGTGCTGTGGGACGTCCTGAGTTTGTGAAAGACGCTGGAGAAATGCGAGTCTTTCTTTTCACACACCACCAAAATATACAGAGAAAGGTGAGACAGAGAGAGAGCGAGAGAGAGAGAGGGAGCGCTGCACTGTCGGAGGTGCCGTCTTTCAGATGAGACGTTAAACTGAGGTCCTATCAGCCTCTTCAGGTGGGTGTAAAAGATCCCACGGCAATAGTCAAAGAAAAGTAGGGGAGTTCTCCCGGTGTCCTGGCCAATATTCCTCCCTCATTCAGCATCACTAAAAACAGAAGAACTGGTTTACCCCATTTGCAGCTTGCTGTGCTCAAATAATCTGCTGTATTTGCCTTTTTCCCAACAGTGACCGCACGTCATCAGCTGTGAGGCGCTTTGGGACGTCCTGAGGATGTGCAAGGCGCTATCGAAATGCAGGTTTGTTCTAATCTTCCGACAAATGAAATGAACATCACCAGCCATTTATCCAACCAAGACAAAGCAGCCCGCTTGATTGGCGCCCCATCCGCCACCTTAAACATTCATTCCCTCCACCACCGGCGTACCGTGGCTGCACTGCAGCAACTCGCCAAGGCTTCTTCGGCAGCACCTCCCAAACCCACGACCTCTACCACCTAGAAGGACAAGTGCAGCAGGCGCATGGGAACACCACCACCTCCAAGTTCCCCTCCAAGTCACACACCATCCTGACTTGGAAATATATCGCCGTTCCTTCATCGTCGCTGGATCAAAATCCTGGAACTCCCTCCCTAACAGCACTGTGGGAGCACCTTCACCACACGGACTGCAGCGATTCAAGAAGGCAGCTCACCACCACCTTCTCAAGAGCGATTAGGGATGGGCAATAAATGCTGGCCTTGCCAGCGACGCCCACATCCCAGGAACGAATAAAAAAATGCTTTTACTGTTATTAGATACCCTGTGATCCGAGGCAATTATTTTTACTGAACGATTAAAAGGTCTCCCAATTTCCGTTTGACATAACCAGACTAAAAATGGTGTCATTACTGATATGGTAACTGCGGCTACTGTCAGAGAAAATGTAAATTAAAGGAGAAAGAGCGAAAGAAGGGGAGGGTGAGGGAAAGAGAGAAAGAAGAGAAGAGATAATGAAAGAAAGAAAGGAGAAGTGAGGGAACGAGAGAGAGAAAAGAGTGAAAGAGAGACAAAGAAGAGAGAGGGAGAGGGAAAGAAGCGAAGAGAGAGGGAAAGAAAGAGAGGTGAGAGGGAGACTAGGGAGGGAAAGAGAGAAAGAAGAGGAGAGGGAAAGAGAGAAGAAAAGAGAGAGATAAAGAAAAGCAGATAGAATGAAAATGAGAGAAATAAAGAGTTGGTAAAAGAGAAAGATGAAGAGAAATAGAAAGAGACGGAACAAAAGAGAGGGGGGCAAAGAGAGAGAGAGTGAGAAAGGAAGGAAAAATAAGGGAAAAGTAGAACTAGAGAATGAAAATGAGGAGAATGTGAGGAAGGAGAAAGGGAGTTAATGGAGGGAGAGAGGGTTAGAAGGCCGGGGACTCCAGTCAGTCCTCCTCTTTGAGACTGGGCTTTAATCAGGGCAGGTTTTGGTGGATTGAACTCGAATCTGGTGAATGGGTGAAGGATTGGTTGGCAGACGCCGCCATCTCCTGTCCAGAGAGGGTCAGTGCAGCACAGGGGTTTAGTTAGACTGGGAGGAAATGTGCACCCATATTTCAGGAGCTTTAGCTGAGTTCTGCGGTAATATTCCTTTATCTTCGAATATAAAAGATTGAGTCTTTCAATTTGACAATCCAAAAGTGCAATTGGATCAAAAAATTTCATTTAGCCGTGTCAGCCGTGGCTCAGTGGGCAGCACGCTCGTACCTCACAGTCAGAAGGTCGTGGGTTCAAGTCCCACTCCAGAGACTTGAGCACAAAAATCTAGGCTGACACTCCAGTGCAGTACTGTCGGAGCTGCAGTACTGAGGGAGCGCTGCACTGTCGGAGGGGCAGTACTGAGGGAGTGCTGCACTGTCGGAGGGGCAGTACTGAGTGAGTGCTGCACTGTCGGAGGGGCAGTACTGAGGGAGTGCCGCACTGTCGGAGGGGCAGTACTGAGGGAGTGCTGCATTGTCGGAGGGGCAGTACTGAGGGAGCGCCGCACTTTCGGAGGTGCAGTACTGAGGGAGCGCCGCACTGTCGGAGGGGCAGTACTGAGGGAGCGCTGCACTGTCGGAAGGGCAGTACTGAGGGCGCGCTGCATTGTCGGAGGGGCAGTACTGAGGGAGCGCTGCACTGTTGGAGGGTCAGTACTGAGTGATCGCTGCATTGTCGGAAGGGCAGCACTGAGTGAGCGCTGCATTGTCGGAGGGGCAGTACAGAGGGAGCCCCGCTGCATTGTCGGAGGGGCAGTACTGAGGGAGCGCTGTACTGTCAGAGGGGCAGTACTGAGTGAGCGCTGCATTGTCGGAGGGACAGTACTGAGGGAGCGCTGCATTGTCGGAGGGGCAGCACTGAGGGAGTCTCTCTCTCTCTTCTCTTAGGCAGTCCCTCGGTACCAAAGATGACTTGCTTCCACATTGAAAATGAGTTCTCAGGTGACTGATGAGTCCAATGCAGGACTTACAGTCTCTGTCACAGGTGGGGCAGACGGTGGTTGAAGGGGCGGGTGGGTGGGGTGCTTGGGTTGACGTGCGCTCCTTGCGCTGTTTGCGCTTGGCTTCCGCTTGCTCCCAGCGAAGAGACTCGAGGTGTTCGGCGCCTTCCCGGATGTTTCTCCTCCACTTTGTGCGGTCTTGGGCCAGGGATTCCCAGGTGTCGGTGGGGATGTTGCACTTTTTCAAGGAGGCTTTGAGGGTGTCCTTGAAGCGTTTCCTCTGCCCACCTGGGGCTCTCTTGCCGTGTCGGAGCTCCGAGTAGAGCGCTTGTTTTGGGAGTCTCGTATCGGGCATGCGGACGATGTGACCCGTCCATCGGAGCTGATCGAGCGTGGTCAAAGCTTCGATGCTGGGGATGTTGGCCTGAGCGAGAACACTGACGTTGGTGCGCCTATCCTGCCAATGGATTTGCAGGATCTTGCGGAGGCAGCGTTGGTGGTACCTCTCCAGTGCTTTGAGGTGCCTGCTGTACATGGTCCATGTCTCTGAGGCATACAGGAGGGCGGGTATCACTACTGCTCTGTAGACCATGAGCTTGGTGCTGGGTTTGAGGTCCTGGTCTTCAAACACTCTCCTCCTCAGGCGACCGAAGGCTGCACTGGCACACTGAAGGCGCTGTTGGACTTCGTCACCGACGTCTGCCCTTGTTGACAGTAGGCTCCCGAGGTATACTAAATCATAAGTCTAAAAGGACAAAGGATGTTAATAAAACAAGCCTAAAGGCTCTGTGTCTTAATGCAAGGAGTATCCGTAATAAGGTGGATGAATTGACTGTGCAAATAGATGTTAACGGATACGATGTGATTGGGATTACAGAGACGTGGCTCCAGAACAATCAAGGCTGGGAACTGAACATCCAGGGGTATTCAACATTCAGAAAGGATAGAATAAAAGGAAAAGGGGGTGGGGTAGCATTGCTGGTTAAAGAGGAGATTAATGCAATAGCTAGGAAGGACATCAGCTTGGAGGATGTGGAATCAATATGGGTTGAGCTGCAGAACACCAAAGGGCAGAAAACGTTAGTGGGAGTTGTGTACAGACCTCCAAACAGCAGTAGTGAGGTGGGGGAGGGTATGAAACAGGAAATCAGAGGTGCGTGCAAAAAAGGCACGGCAGTTATCATGGGTGACTTTAATATGCATATAGATTGGGCTACTCAAACTGGAAGCAATACGGTGGAGGAGGATTTCCTGGAGTGTTTAAGGGATGGTTTCCTAAACCAATATGTTGAGGAACCAACTCGAGGGGAGGCCATCCTGGACTGGGTGTTGTGTAATGAGGAGGGACTAATCAGCAATCTTGTGGTACGAGGCCCCCTGGGGAAGAGTGACCATAGTATGGTGGAGTTCTACATTAGGATGGAGAAGGAAACAGTTAAGTCAGAGACCATGGTCCAGAACTTAAATAAGGGCAACTTTGAGGGTATGAGGCGTGAATTGGCGAGGTTAAATTGGCAAGCGATATTTAAGGGGCTATCAGTGGAAGGGCAATGGCAGACATTTAGAGATCGCATGGATGAACTACAACAATTGTACATCCCGGTCTGGCATAAAAATAAAAAAGGGAAGGTGGCTCAACCATGGCTAACAAGGGAAATCAGGGATAGTATTAAAACCAAGGAAGTTGCATACAAATTGGCCAGAAGTAGCAACAAACCCGGGGACTGGGAGAACTTCAAAACTCAGCAGAGGAGGACGAAGGGTTTGATTAGGGCAGGGAAAATAAAATATGAAAGGAAGCTTGCAGAGAACATTAAAATGGACTGCAAAAGCTTCTATAAATATGTAAAAAGAAAGAGGTTAGTAAAAACAAACGTAGGTCCCCTGCAGTCGGAAACAGGGGAAGTCGTAATGGGGAACAAGGAAATGGCAGATCAATTGAACAAGTACTTTGGTTCGGTGTTTACTGTGGAGGACACACACAACCTGCCGGAAATAAAAGGGGTCAGAGGATCTGGTAAGAGGGAGGAGCTGAGGGAAATCCTTATTAGTCGGGAAAAGGTATTGGGGAAATTGATGGGACTGAAGGCTGAAAAATCCCCGGGGCCTGATGGTCTGCATCCCAGAGTACTTAAGGAGGTGGCCTTGGAAATAGTGGATGCATTGACGATCATTTTCCAACATTCCTTAGACTCTGGATCAGTTCCGATGGAGTGGAGGGTGGCCAATGTAACCCCTCTTTTTAAAAAAGGAGGGAGGGAGAAAGCAGGGAATTATAGACCGGTCAGCCTGACATCAGTCGTGGGTAAAATGATGGAAGCAATTATTAAAGATGTCATAACAGACCATTTGGAAAGTGGCGACATGATAGGTCCAAGTCAGCATGGATTTGTGAAAGGGAAATCATGCTTGACAAATCTTCTGGAATTTTTGAGGATGTTTCCAATAGGGTGGACAGGGGGGAACCAGTAGATGTGGTGTATTTGGACTTTCAGAAGGCCTTCGACAAGGTCCCACACAAGAGATTGGTGAGCAAAGTTAAAGCACATGGGATTGGGGGTAATGTGTTGACGTGGATTGAGAACTGGTTGGCACACAGGAAACAAAGAGTAGGAGTAAATGGGTACTTTTCAGAATGGCAGGCAGTGACCAGCGGGGTACCGCAGGGTTCGGTGCTGGGACCCCAGCTGTTTACATTATATATTAATGATTTGGACGAAGGGATTAAATGTAATATCTCCAAATTTGCGGATGACACTAAATTGGGAGGCAGTGTGAACAATGAGGAGGATGCTAGGAGGCTACAGAGTGACTTGGACAGGTTGGGTGAATGGGCAAATGTATGGCAGATGAAGTACAATGTGGATAAATGTGAGGTTATCCACTTTGGTGGTAAAAATAGAGAGGCGGACTATTACCTGAATGGTGGCAGATTAGGGAAAGGGGAGGTGCAACGAGACCTGGGCGTCATGGTACATCAGTCACTGAAGGTGGGAATGCAAGTGCAGCAGGCAGTCAAGAAAGCAAACGGAATGATGGCCTTCATAGCAAGGGGATTTGAGTACAGGAGTAGGGAGGTGATGCTACAGTTGTACAGGGCCTTGGTGAGGCCACACCTGGAGTATTGTGCGCAGTTTTGGTCTCCTAACTTAAGGAAGGACATTCTTGCTATTGAGGGAGTGCAGCGAAGGTTCACTAGATTGATTCCTGGGATGGCCGGACTGACATATCAAGAAAGATTGGGTCAACTGAACTTGTATCCTCTGGAGTTCAGAAGAATGAGGGGGGATCTTATAGAGACATTTAAAATCCTGACTGGTTTAGACAAATTAGATGCGGGCAGAATGTTCCCAATGTTAGGGAAAACTAGAACCAGGGGTCACAGTCTAAGGATTAAGGGGAAGCCATTTAGGACTGAGCTGAGGAGGAACTTCTTCACCCAGAGAGTGGTGAATCTATGGAATTCTCTTCCACAGAAGGTTGTTGAGGCCAGTTCGCTAAATATATTCAAAAGGGAGTTAGATATAACACTCACAACTAAGGGGATCAAGGGGTATGGCGAGAAAGCAGGAATGGGTACTGAGGTAGCATGTTCAGCCATGAACGCATTGAATGGCGGTGCAGGCTCGAAGGACCGAATGGTCTACTCCTGTACCTATTTTCTATGTTTCTATGTTTCTATGTTTCTATGTATGGAAAGTGGTCCACGTTGTCCAAGGCCTTGTCATGGATTTTGATAATCGGGGGGCAGTACTGTGTGGTGGGGGCAGGTTGGTAGAGGACCTTTGTCTTACGGATGTTTAGTGTAAGGCCCATGCTCTCGTACGCTTCAGTGAAGGTGTTAACGATGGTTTGGAGTTTGACCTCCGAATGTGCGCAGACGCAAGCGTTGTCTGCATACTGTAATTCGATGACAGAGGGACGACCTTGGATTTGGACTGGAGGTGACGGAGGTTGAACAGTTTCCCGTTTGTTCTGTAAATTAGCTCCACTCCAGCGGGGAGCTTACTGAGGGTGAGATGGAGCATTGCTGCAAGGAAGATCGAGTAGAGCGTTGGTGCAATGACACAGCCTTGCTTGACCCCGGTTCGTACGTGAATTGGGTCTGTGGTGGAACCGTTGGTCAGGATCACGGCTTGCATGTCGTCGTGAAGCAGACGGAGGATGGTGACAAACTTTTGTGGGCAGCCGAATTTGAGGAGGACACTCCATAATCCCTCACGGTTGACAGTGTCAAAGGCCTTTTTGAGGTCAAAGAAGGCCATGTACAGCGGTTGGTGCTGTTCCCTGCATTTCTCTTGTAATTGGCGCGCGGTGAAGATCATGTCCATTGTGCCCCTTAGTGGGCGGAATCCGCATTGCAATTCTGGGAGGAGCTCTTCAGCCACTGGGAGAAGGCGATTGAGGAGGATTCTTGCGATGACTTTCCTTGTGGCAGACAGCAGGGAAACTCCTCTGTAATTACTGCAATCGGACTTGTCACCTTTCTTGAAGATGGTCACAATTACGGCATCTCTGAGATCCCCTGGCATGCTCTCCGCCTTCCAGATAAGAGAAATGAGTTAATGAATTCGCGCCAGTAGTGCTTCTCCGCCATGCTTTAGCACCTCGGCAGAGATTCCATCTGCTCCTGAGGCCTTGCTGTTCTTCAGTTGTCGGATGGCCTTTTCAACCTCAAGACAGGCTGGGGTTGTGCTGAGATGGTGGCGGGTAGCATGCTGCGGGATGGAGTTGAGGACACTCGCGTTGAAGACAGAGTCGCGGTTAAGGAGATCTTCGAAGTGCTCCTTCCAGCGGGCACTGACTGCCTTTCTGTCCTTGATGAGTACCTCTCCGTTCTTGGCCGGCAGTGGGGTAGGACCTTGGGTGCTTGGGCCGTAGGCGGTCTTGACTGCGCTAAATAATCCACGCACGTCGTGGTTGTCGGCTAGCTGCTGGATCTCCTGCGCTTTCTCCACCCACCATCTGTTCTTTAGGTCGCGAGTTTTTTGTTGGACCTCGGCCTTCAGGCGTCTGTAGAGCTGCTTTCTTGCTCTCGAGTTCTGTTGCTGTTTCCAGATCAGGAATGCCTTGCGCTTGCGGCTTATTAGCTCCTGGATCTCCTGGTCGTTCTCAGTCGAACCAGCCTTGGTGTTTCCTGGTCGAGTGACCGAGCGTCTCTTCACAGGTGCTGATTTTGGAGGCCTTGAGTGCAGACCAGGCGCTGTGGACACTCTGTGTCTCTGAAACACTGGGAGTCGTCAGGTTGTTTGTGAGGCGCAGGCTGAATAGGGCTTTCTTAGCAGGGTCTTTGAGTGCTCCAGCATTGATTTTCCTGCGGCATTGTTTCTGTTGCCGCCGCTGTTTTGGGGCTACGTTGATGGAGATGAAAGAGCAGATTAGGCGGTGGTCTGTCCAGCAGTCGTCAGCTCCTGTCACGACGCGAGTAATGCGGACGTCCTTGCGGTCCCTCGCTCGAAAGTTGACGTAGTCCAGCAGATGCCAGTGCTTGGAGCGAGGGTGCTGCCATGAAGCCTTGTACTTGTCTCTCTGCCGGAACAAGGTGTTGCTTATGACAAGGCCATGTTCTCAGCATTTCGTCAGGAGGAGGGTACCGTTGGAGTTGGCTTTCCCTACCCCCTCTCTGCCGATCACACCTCCCCAGAGGTCTGTGTCCTTTCTAACTCTGGCGTTAAAGTCGCCAAGGAGGATCAGCTTGTCGCCCGTTGGGACTCGGGACAGGGACTGTTCAAGGCTGGTGTAGAATTCCTCTTTGGTCTCATCTGTGGCTTCCAGTGTTGGGGCGTATGCACTAATGACCGTAGCGCTCTGGTTCCGGGCTAGGGTGAGCCGAAGAGTCATGAGGCGCCCGTTTATACCGTTAGGGGAGTCTCTGAGACGCCCAACTAGTTCATTTTTTATGGCGAAGCCTACCCCATGGAGGCGGCGTTCTTCTTCAGGTTTGCCTTTCCAGAAGAAGGTGTAACCACCGCCTTGCTCCTTGAGCTGGCCTTCCCCTGCCCGCCGGGTCTCACTTAGGGCGGCGATGTCTATGTCGAAATGTCTGAGCTCCCGGGCAATGATAGTAGTACGGCGTTCCGGTCTGTCACTGTTGGGGTTGTCCATGAGGGTCCTGACGTTCCAGGACCCAAACTTCATTTTAAAGGGTGGAAGATGCCTGTGCGTGAATTCTTTTAACGTGGGGTGGCCGTTGCACACCAGCTACCACACGGGCTTGACAGAGCAAGGTCTTGGTCCAATGGCAAGGGGATCCAAGACGATTGGAGACCAGGCTCTGCTACAACGGCCTAGCACACACACACACACAAACAGGGAGTGCCGCACTGTCGGAGGGGCAGTACTGAGGGAGCGCTGCACTGTCGGAGGGGCAGTGCTGAGGGAGCGCTGCACTGTCGGAGAGGCAGTACTGAGGGAGCGCTGCACTGTCGGAGAGGCAGTACTGAGGGAGCGCCGCACTGTCGGAGGGGCAGTACTGAGGGAGCACTGCATTGTCGGAGGGGCAGTACTGAGGGAGCGCTGCACTGTCGGAGGGGCAGTACTGAGAGAGCGCTGCACTGTCGGAGGGGCAGTACTGAGGGAGCGCTGCACTGTCGGAGGGGCAGTACTGAGAGAGCGCTGCACTGTCGGAGGGGCAGTACTGAGGGAGCACTGCATTGTCGGAGGGGCAGTACTGAGGGAGCGCTGCATTGTTGGAGTGGCAGTACTGAGGGAACCCCGCTGCATTGTCGGAGGGGCAGTACTGAGTGAGCGCTGCACTGTCGGAGGGGCAGTACTGAGTCAGCGCTGCATTGTCGGAAGGGCAGTACTGAGGGAGCACTGCATTGTCGGAGGGGCAGTACTGAGGGAGCGCTGCATTGTTGGAGGGGCAGTACTGAGGGAGCGCTGTACAGTCGGAGGGACAGTACTGAGTGAGCGCTGCATTGGCGGAGGGGCAGTACTGAGGGAGCGCAGCACTGTCAGAGGAGCAGTACTGAGGGAGCGCTGCATTGTCGGAGGGGCAGTACTGAGGGAGCGCTGCACTGTCAGAGGAGCAGTACTCAGCGAGCGCCGCACTGTCGGAGGGACAGTACTGAGTGAGCGCTGCATTGTCGGAGGGGCAATACTGAGGGAGCGCCACACTGTTGGAGGGGCAGTACTGAGGGAGTGCCGCACTGTTGGAGGGGCAGTACTGAGGGTGTGTTGCACTGTTGGAGGGGCAGTACTGAGGGTGTGTTGCACTGTTGGAGGGGCAGTACTGACGGAGCGCTGCACTGTCGGAGGGGCAGTGCTGAGGGTGTGTTGCACTGTTGGAGGAGCAGTACTGAGGGAGCGCTGCACTGTCGGAGGGGCAGTACTGAGGGAGCGCTGCACTGTCGGAGGGGCAGTACTGAGGGAGCGCTGCACTGTCGGAGGGGCAGTACTGAGGGAGCGCTGCACTGTCGGAGGGGCAGTACTGAGGGAGTGCTGCACTGTCGGAGGGGCAGTACTGAGGGAGCGCTGCACTGTCGGAGGGGCAGTACTGAGGGAGTGCTGCACTGTCGGAGGGGCAGTGCTGAGGGTGTGTTGCACTGTCGGAGGTGCCGTCTTTCAAATGAGACGTTAAACCGAGGCCCCGTCTGCTCTCTCAGGCGGACGTAAAAGATCCCTCGGCACTATTGGAAGAAGAGCAGGGGAGTTATCCCTGGTGTCCTGGGCCAATATTTATCCCTCAATCTACATCACCACACAGATTATCTGGTCATCATCGCATTGCTGTTTCTGGGAGCTTGCTGTGCGCAAATTGGCTGCTGCGTTTCCCACATTACAACAGTGTCTACACCTTAAAATGTGCTTCATTGGCTGTAAAGTGCTTTAGGACGCGGCACTGGAGAAAATATCTTGCGTTTTTTTCTTTTTATGCAAACCAGCTCCAAGACGATGAAACACCTCGCAGCTCCCCCAGACCTCCCGTCATTGCGTTCATGAGGGAAACTGTTGCCAAGCTCGGAAGCTTTGCCCTGGGGCGTTTCCCTGCAGTGGCCCGTGAGGCTGCCTCTCATTTCATGCAGCTGTTAAACACCCTTCACGCATTGCAGCGACGAGGTGGGCGTGCTCACCCCCCGCACTTAACAACAACCCTTGCGGCGTGTTCATCGCTGCTCCCCAGGATGTCACAGAGGAATCTTCGCTCCTGGTCAACTCTTTCCTGCAGGTTCTGGTCCAGTTGTTTCGCAGTTAGAATCATAGACATTTACGGCACAGAAGGAGGCCATTCGGCCCATTGTGTCCGTGCTGGTCGGAAAAGAGTTCTCCAGCCTAATCCCACTGTCCAGCTCTTGGTCAGTAGCCCTGCAGGTTACGGCACTTCAAGTGCGTATCCAAGTACTTTTTAAATGTGATGAGGGTTTCTGCCTCTACCACCCTTTCAGGCAGTGAGTTCCAGACCCCCACCACCCTCTGGGTGAAAAAAGTTCTCCTCAACTCCCCTCTAATCCTTCTACCAATTGCTTTAAATCTATGCCCCCTGGTTATTGACCTCTCTGCTAAGGAAATAGGTCCTTCCTATCCACTCTATCTAGGCCCCTCATACTTTTATACACCTCAATTAAATCTCCCCTCAGCCTCCTCTGTTCCAAAGAAAACAACCCCAGCCTATCCTATCTTTCCTCATAGCTAAAATTCTCCAGCCCAGCAACATCCTGGTAAATCTCCTCTGTACCCTCTCTAGTGCAATCACATCTTTCCTGTAATGCGGTGACCAGAACTGTATGCAGTATTCTAGCTGTGGCCTAACTAGTGTTTTATACAGTTCAAGCATAACCTCCCCGCTCTTATATTCTAGAGAGAGTTCTCTCTCTCTCTCTCTCGTAGTTTGTCCTTGAAAGAAAATTTACAAAGCGAGACTTACCTGTGGAAACCATGAGTGAAACCCATGGCCGAGGCATTTGGGTGCGTCCAGTTTTTTGGGTGCGTAGGGGGTGCAGGGTACGATGCCAGCACCTGAACGGTCAGACGCTCCTGATATTGGGTCTCGGTCCTCATTGACATCGAGCCGGTCTGATAGGAGGAGCTCCTCTGGGGAAGAGTGAATCGAGTTCAGGGCGTTGCTAACGTCACAGCAGCCCTCAGGTAAGTGAAGTCCGGGGGGGCTGGGGGGGAGGGAGTGGTGGGAGAAGGTGAAAAAGGGTCGGGGAGCGGTCGGAAGTTTGGGGGGGGGTGGCCGGGGGGGGTGTAGGAGGGGAAAACGGAGGCTGAGAGGGATTAGTTGCCGGGAGGCCATTCAGCCCCTCGAGCCTGTTCCGCCATTCTTTTAGATCACGGCTGATCTGTACTCTAACTCCATTTACCCGCCTTTGCTCCGTATCCCTCGGTACCCTTACCCAACAAAAATCTACTGATCTCAGTCTTGAAAGCTCCAATTGACCCTCAGTATCCACAGCCTTTTGCAGAGCGAGTTCCAGATTTCCACCACCCTTTGTGTGAAGAAGTACTTCCCAACATCACCCCTGAATGGCCTGACTCTAATTTTAAGGTTAAGCCCCCTTGTTCTGGACTCCCCCCACCAGAGGAAATAGTTTCTCTCTATCTATCTTATCAAATCCTTTTAACATTTTAAACATCTCAATCAGATCATCCCTCAATCTTCCATACTCAAGGGAATACAAGCCTAGTTTATGCAACCTGCTCTCACGGAAATGAAACGGCACACAATAACCCCTTTAAGTACTGAATGTATTTTTAACCCTTTTAGTCCCGGCATCATTCTGGTGAATCTGCGCTGCACCCCCTCCGAGGCCAATCTATCCTTCCTGAGGTGCGGGGCCCAGAACTCCAGATGGGGGTCTAACCAGAGCTTTATACAGCTGTAGCATAATTTCCACCCCTTTGTATCCCAGCCCCCTCGAGATAAAGGCCACCATTCCGTCTTTTTGATTGCTTTCTGTAGCTGATGTGCACTTGGATTCCCAAATCCCTCGGCTCCTCCACAGTTCCGAGTTCCTCACCATTTAGAAGATGCCCTGATTTATCTTTCTTGGGTCAAAAGTTGGGATGACCTCATACCTCCCCACATTGAACTCCATCTGACATAGTTTCCTTCCCTCACTTAATCTGTCTATGTTCCTTTGTAACTTCCTGCTCCCATCTTCACAACTTACTGCCCCTCCTAACTTATTGTCTTCTGCAAACTTGAATAGACAACTCTCTATTCCTTCATCCAAGTCATTAATAAATAGGGTGAGAAGTTGAGGCCCCAGAACAGATCCCTGGGGAACACCACTTATCACATCCTGCCAATCAGAGTGTCTACCCTTTAATTCCACTCTCTGTCTCCAGTCTCCCAGCCAATTTCCAACCAGGGGCCTGAGGTATGAGATAAGACTTCATAGGAGGTCAATTCTAAGGAGCCCTCTTAGAGATATTTCCCCAAAGTATTTCCACCATCTACAAGGCACAAGTCAGGAGTGTGATGGAACACTCTCCACTTGCCTGGATGAGTGCAGCTCCAACAACACTCAAGAAGCTCAACACCATCCAGGACAAAGCAGCCCGCTTGATTGGCACCCCATCCACCACCTTAAACATCCACTCCCTCCACCACTGGCGTACCGTGGCTGCAGTGTGTACCATCTACAAGATGCACTGCAGCAACTCGCCAAGGCTTCTTCGACGGCACCTCCCAAACCCACGACCTCTTCCTCCTAGAATGACAAGGGCAGCAGGCGCATGGGAACACCACCACCTCCAAGTTCCCCTCCAAGTCACACACCATCCTGACTTGGAAATATATTGCTGATCCTTCATCGTCGCTGGGTCAAAATCCTGGAACTCCCTCCCTAACAGCGCTGTGGGAGCACCTTCACCACACGGACTGCAGCGGTTCAAGAAGGCGGCTCACCACCACCTTCTCAAGGGCAACTAGGGATGGGCAATAAATGCTGGCACTGCCAGCGACGCCCACATCCTAGGAACAAATGAAAAAAAATACCAGGAAGTGTTTGACTTCACACTGAGAGACTGATCGACACATGGGATGGACTCCTAGATACAGTAGCGGGGATGAAATCCCGGGAATTATTTTTTACAATGGCAGATGCTGTGATACGGGGGCCTGTGGGGTCTTTCCAGAGGGCTGAAACCAGGAGGATCTGAATAGTCACTGACCCGAGTCTCTGATACAACAGTGCACTGCTTTGCATAGACTTCAGCGTGACTGTGATGTGTATCTTGGTGCATGTAAATTAGACCTAATTATTATGGGCATGTCGCCCTGCACGCACGCAGTTGCTTTACCGAGTGTAAGTCAGCAGAGAATGGCTGCTGTGTGTGAGAACATAAGAATTAGGAGCAGGAGTCGGCCATTCGGCCCCTCGAGCCTGCTCCGCCATTCAATAAGATCATGGTTGACCTTTGACCTCAACTCCACCTTCCCGCACTATTCCCATATCCCTTGATTCCCTTAATATCCAAAAATCTAGCGAGCTCAGTCTTGAATATACTCAATGATTCAGCATCCACAGCCCTCTGGGTAGATAATTCTAAAGATTCACAACCCTCTGAGTGAAGAAATTTCTTCTCATCTCAGTCCTAAATGGCTGACCCCTTATCCTGAGACTGTGGCCCCTGGTTCTAGACTCTCCAGCCAGGTGAAACATCTACCATGCAAGCCCTTCAAGAATTTTATAAGTTTCAATGAGATCACTTCTCATTCTTCTAAACTCTGGGGAATATAGGCCTAGTCTAGCAGTGCATCTTGTAGATGGTACACACTGCAACCACGGTGCACCGGTGGTGGAGGGAGTGAATGTTTAAGGTGGGGGATGGGGTGCCAATCAAGCGGGCTGCTTTGTCCTGGATGGTGTTGAGCTTCTTGAGTGTTGTTGGAGCTGCACTCATCCAGGCAAGTGGAGAGTATTCCCTCACACTCCTGACTTGTGCTTTGTAGATGTTGGAAAGGCTTTGGGGAGTCAGGAGGTGAGTCACTAGCCACAGAATACCTAGCCTCTGACCTGCTCTTGCAGCCACAGTATTTATGTGGCTGGTCCAGTTAAGTTTCTGGTCAACGGTGACCCCCAGGATGTTGATGATGATTGACCTCCAGCAACCACAACCATCTTCCAGCCAGTGGAGAGTTTCCCCCCACCCCCTCGATTCCCATCGACTTCAATTTTACTAGGGCTCCTTGATGCCACACTCGGTCAAATGCTGCCTTGATGTCAAGGGCAGTCACTCTCACCTCACCCCTGGGATTCAGCTCTATTGTCCATGTTTGGACCAAGGCTGTAATGAGGTCTGGAGCCGAGTGGTCCTGGCGGAACCACTCTATGGATCCTTCCACTGCTTCACACTGTTCTCCAAGGGTGAAGATACCAAAACAACATCCCAGCCCAGACAAACAAGATAGAAAATATAAGGAAATGGTTACGGAGATTGCAGGTAGCTGTTGACACCTGGACAACTTCCAGTCCTGACGTGACAGTGTCAGTTTGTGTACAGAGTTCTGATCCAACAAGATAAATTGTGCCCATTCCAGGTTAGTAAAACTGATACTGGAAAAAAACATCAATATACCAATTCCAGTTAGCAACCTATTTGACTGGCACCAGAAGTGGCCTTTGCATGACTCAAAGCCCCATGACATTGATAGAAGAGGTTGGAAGGCTCCCTGTTGGACATTGGTAAACAAACCCAATTTCTCACTGAGGGAGTGCTGCACTGTCGGAGGTGCCGTCTATCGGATGAGACGTTAAACCGAGGGCCCTTCTGCCCTCTCGGATGGACGTAAAAGCTCCCACGGCCACCATTCCGAAGAAGAGCAGGGGGATTTCTCCCCGGTGTCCTGGGGCCAATATTAATCCCTCAATCAACAACACTAAAAAAAACAGATTATCTGGTCATTATCACATTGCTGTTTGTGGGAGCTTGCTGTGCGCAAATTGTCTGCCGCATTTCCTACATTACAACAGTGACTACACTTCAAAAGTACTTCATTGGCTGTAAAGCGTTTTGGGACTTCCTGCGGTTGTGAAAGGCGCTGTAGAAATGAAAGATTTTTCTTTCTTACACAACCATCCATCGCTGCGCTCCGTACTGCTCCCTGAGACCTTTCCAGGTGTGTGGAATGCTAAATAAATGCTGCCCACTGATACTCACTGGATCAAATTATAAAAAGTGAAATGGAATAATTTGTTGGAGTACATAGAAGACCCAGATTTCACGGGGCACCTTTTCCAAAGAGAGGTATTTTCAACAGGTTAATATCAGCCTTAAAAATAAATGGAGCAGGAATTATTCCCACCGGGTTAGGCGTTTATATAAGAACAGGAGCCAGAAAATATCCTCCAAAATATTGTGAAGAAGCTTGGCGTAAGATAGGAGCAGGAGGAGGCCCATTCAGCCCCTCGAGCCTGTTACACAGGAACAGGAGGAGGCCCATTCAGCCCCTCGAGCCTGTTACACAGGAACAGGAGGAGGCCATTCAGCCCATCGAGCCTGTTACACGGGAACAGGAGGAGGCCATTCAGGCCCCTCGAGCCTGTTACACAGGAACAGGAGGAGGCCATTCGGCCCCTCGAGCCTGTTACACAGGAACAGGAGGAGGCCATTCAGCCCCTCGAGCCTGTTACACAGGAACAGGAGGAGGCCCATTCAGCCCCTCGAGCCAGTTACACAGGAACAGGAGGAGGCCCATTCAGCCCCTCGAGCCTGTTACACAGGAACAGGAGGAGGCCATTCAGCCCCTCGAGCCTGTTACACAGGAACAGGAGGAGGCCATTCAGCCCCTCGAGCCTGTTACAACTGGAACAGGAGGAGGCCATTCCAGCCCCTCGAGCCTGTTACACACAGGACAGGAGGAGGCCATTCAGCCCCTCGCGCCTGTTACTATTAGGAACAGGAGGATGGCCATTCAGCCCCTCGAGCCTGTTACATTAGGAACAGGAGGAGGCCATTCTGCCCCTCGAAGCCTGTTACACAGGAACAGGAGGGAGCCCATTCAGCCCCTCGAGGCCTGTTACATTAGGAACAGGAGGAGGCCAATCAGCCCCTCGGAGCCTGTTACATTAGGAACAGGAGGAGGCCATCAGCCCCTCGAGCCGTGTTACACAGGAACAGGAGGAGCCATTCAGCCCCTTGGGCCTGTTACATTAGGAACAGGAGGAGGCCATTCAGCCCCTTGGGCCTGTTACATTAGGAACAGGAGGAGGCCATTCAGCCCCTCGAGCCTGTTCCATCATTCAATGAGATCACGGCCGATCTGTGTCTCAACTCCATCCACCCGCTTTGGTTCCGTAACCCTTAATACCCTGACCTAACAAAAATCTATCAATCTCAGTTCTGACATTTTCAATTGACCCCCAGCCTCAACAGCTTTTTGAGGGAGAGAGTTCCAGATTTCCACCACCCTTTGTGTGAAGAAGTGCTTCCTGACATCACCCCTGAACGGCCTGGCTCTAATTTTAAGGTTCTGCCCCCTTGTTCCGGACTCCCCCCACCAGAGGAAATATTTACCCTATCAACTCCTTTAATCATCTTAAACACCTCAATCTCTTTCTTTCTTTCTCTTTTTCTCACTCCCTCTTTCTCTCTTTCTTTCTCTCTCTTTTTCTCACTCTCTCTCTCTCTTTGTCCCGTTCTTTCTTTCTTCCTCAAAGCAGTTAATCTTCTATACTCAAGGGAATACAAGCCTAGTCTACGCAACTGGACCTCATAATTTAACCCTTTTAGCCCCCGGTATCATTCTGGTGAAACTAGTGTAACACTACCACAAGATTAAATGCAAATTCTGAGAGTACAGAGCAAAGGTTGTTGGAACATATTGAAATGATGGAGTGGACAAACGTTGGGACCTGGCCAGAACTGGTGACAGCGACCATGTGAAAGTCACCTGTCCAACTAACCTTGGAGCAGAAGTAGATCGATTCTGTTCTGGAGCCAGATTAAACACACGGAGCCGGTGACCCTCACCGTTCATAAGGTGAGCGGTAGAGTGGTTTAGCAACTTGTCCTTTCGCCCTCTTAGATCTGACTTCAAATAACAACAACAATAACCTGCATTCATATAGCGCCTTTAACCTGGTGAAACGTCCCAAGGCGCTTCACAGGAACTAAATTTGACACCGAGTCACATCAGGAGCTATTAGGACAGGTGACCAAAAGTTTGGTCAAAGAGGTAGTTTTTTAAGGAGCAACTTAAAGGAGAATAGAGAGAGGCGGAGAGGTTTAGGGAGGGAATTCCAGAGCTTAGGGCCCAGGCAGCTGAAGGCACGGCCGCCAATGGTGGAGCGATGGAAAATTTGTGGGAGACCCCAAAACTAGGGCCCATAAATATGTCACTAATAAATTCATAGGGAATTCAGGGAGAAACTTCATTACCTAGAGAGGGGCTAGAATGTGGAACTCGCTACCACAGGGAGTGGTTGAGGCGAATAGCACAGATGCATTTAAAGGAAAGCGAGATAAACACATGAGGGAGAAAGGAATAGAAGGTTGTGCTGATGGGGTGAGATGAAGAGGGGTGTGGAGCATAAACACCAGCACGGACCTGTTGGGCCGAATGACCTGTTTCTGTGCTGTATGTTATATGGATCAGGTGATATTGTTGAGACGCTATATAAATGCAAGATCTTTCTCTCTCTCTTTCTATTTTTTTCTCTCTCCCTTTCTCGCTCTCTCTCTGTTTCTCTCTCCCTTTCTCTCTCTCTTTCTTTCTTACTTTCTCAAAGCAGTTAATCTGGGTTTAAGCGAAAGAAACTTTGACTCTTTTTATTGAGTGCTCCAATGCGGGGACAAGTGGCAGGGTGTGTGGGGGGGGGGGGGGGGGGATGGGTTTGAAGTAGGTAACTCCTTCTGAAGAACCAGCAGCAGTGCCGGGTCAATGGGCCAAGCGGCCTCCTTGCGTGCGGAAACTCCTGCCACTCACAGTTATAGGTAAAGCAGCCAATCATCCACCTTGGATAATTGCCCAGCAATGTGCGGGTTCCAGGAAACTGTGGAGGTTAATAAACTGTGCACTGTAGCGGATTTGTAAATATTGAGAACAAATATGAAAAGAGAAACATCCTGGATGCAAGAATACCCAGCAGTTAGAAAAGGAGCACGCTGCGATCAGTTCCCTTTCAGATATAATCTGAACCCCTGTCCGGTATAATCCACACCCCCTGTCTGGTATAATCCACACCCCCTGTCTGGTATAATCCACACCCCCTGTCTGGTATAATACACACCCCCTGTCTGGTATAATCCACACCCCCTGTCTGGTATAATCCACATCCCCTGTCTGGTATAATACACACCCTCTGTCCGGTATAATCCACATCCCCTGTCTGGTATAATCCACACCCCCTGTCCGGTATAATCCACACCCACTGTCCGGTATAATCCACACCCCCTGTCCGGTATAATCCACACCCCCTGTCTGGTATAATACACACCCCCTGTCCGGTATAATCCACACCCCCTGTCCGGTATAATCCACACCCTCTGTCTGGTATAATCCGCACCCCCTGTCTGGTATAATCCACACCCCCTGTCTGGTATAATCCGCACCCCCTGTCTGGTATAATCCACACCCCCTGTCTGGTATAATCCGCACCCCCTGTCTGGTATAATCCACACCCCCTGTCTGGTATAATCCACACCCCCTGTCCGGTATAATCCACACCCCCTGTCTGGTATAATCCACACCCCCTGTCTGGTATAATCAACACCCTCTGTCTGGTATAATCCACACCCCCTGTCTGGTATAATCCACACCCCCTGTCTGGTATAATCCGCACCCTCTGTCTGGTATAATCCACAACCCCTGTCCGGTATAATTCACACCCCCTGTCTGGTATAATCAACACCCCCTGTCTGGTATAATCAACATCCCCTGTCTCGTATAATCCACACCCCCTGTCTGGTATAATCCGCACCCCCTGTCTGGTATAATCCACACCCCCTGTCCGGTATAATCCACACCCCCTGTCCAGTATAATCCACACCGCCTGTCTGGTATAATCCACACCCCCTGTCTGGTATAATCCACACCCCCTGTCTGGTATAATCCACACCCCCTGTCTGGTATAATCCGCACCCCCTGTCTTGTATAATCCACACCGCCTGTCTGGTATAATCCACACCCCCTGTCTGGTATAATCCACACCCCCTGTCTGGTATAATCCACACCCCCTGTCTGGTATAATCCGCACCCCCTGACTTGTATAATCCACACCCCCTGTCTGGTATAATCCACACCCCCTGTCTGGTATAATCCGCACCCCCTGTCTGGTATAATCCACACCCCCTGTCTGCTATAATCCACATCCCCTGTCCGGTATAATCCGCACCCCCTGTCTGGTATAATCCACACCCCCTGTCTGGTATAATCCACACCCCCTGTCCGGTATAATCCACACCCCCTGTCAGGTATAATCCACACCCCCTGTCCGGTATAATCCACACCCCCTGTCAGGTATAATCCACACCCCCTGTCTGGTATAATCCACACCCCCTGTCTGGTATAATCCGCACCCTCTGTCTGGTATAATCCACACCCCCTGTCCGGTATAATCCACACCCCCTGTCAGGTATAATCCACACCCCCTGTCCGGTATAATCCACTCCCCCTGTCAGGTATAATCCACACCCCCTGTCCGGTATAATCCACACCCCCTGTCAGGTATAATCCACACCCCCTGTCCGGTATAATCCACACCCCCTGTCAGGTATAATCCACACCCCCTGTCTGGTATAATCAACACCCCCTGTCTGGTATAATCCGCACCCTCTGTCCGGTATAATCCACACCCCCTGTCCGGTATAATCCACACCCCCTGTCCGGTATAATCCACACCCCCTGTCAGGTATAATCCACACCCCCTGTCTGGTATAATCAACACCCCCTGTCTGGTATAATCCGCACCCTCTGTCTGGTATAATCCACACCCCCTGTCTGGTATAATCCACACCCTGTCTGGTATAATCCACACCCCCTGTCCGGTATAATCCACACCCCCTGTCTGGTATAATCCACACCCCCTGTCTGGTATAATCCACACCCGCTGTCAGGTATAATCCACACCCCCTGTCCGGTATAATCCACACCCCCTGGCCGGTATAATCCACACCCCCTGTCTGGTATAATCCACACCCCCTGTCCGGTATAATCCACACCCCCTGTCTGGTATTATCCACACCCCCTGTCTGGTATAATCCACACCCCCTGTCTGGTATAATCCACACCCCCTGTCTGGTATAATCCACACCCCCTGTCTGGTATAATCCGCACCCCCTGTCTGGTATAATCCACACCCCCTGTCTGGTATAATCCACACCCCCTGTCTGGTATAATCCACACCCCCTGTCTGGTATAATCCACACCCCCTGTCTGGTATAATCCACACCCGCTGTCTGGTATAATCCACATCCCCTGTCTGGTATAATCCACAACCTGTCTGGTATAATCCACACCCTGTCCGGTATAATCCACACCCCCTGTCTGGTATAATCCACACCCCCTGTCTGGTATAATCCACAGCCCCTGTCTGGTATAATCCACACCCCCTGCCTGGTATAATCCACAACCCCTGTCTGGCATAATCCACACCCCCTGTCTGGTATAATCCACACCCCCTGTCTGGCATAATCCACACCCCCTGTCCGGTATAATCCGCACCTCCTGTCCGGTATAATCCACACCCCCTGTCCGGTATAATCCACACCCCGTCCGGTATAATCCACACCCCGTCAGGTATAATCCACACCCCGTCAGGTATAATCCACACCCTGTCTGGTATAATCCGCACCCCCTGTCTGGTATAATCCACACCCCCTTTCCGGTATAATCCACACCCCGTCAGGTATAATCCACACCCTGTCTGGTATAATCCACACCCCGTCCGGTATAATCCACACCCCGTCAGGTATAATCCACACCCCTGTCTGGTATAATCCACACCCCGTCAGGTATAATCCACACCCCATCAGGTATAATTCACATCCTCTGTCCGTTATAATCCACACCCTGTCAGGTATAATCCACACCCCCTGTCCGGTATAATCCACACTCCCTGCAGGTATAAACCGCACTCCTGGCAAGTATAAGGGAATGGGGGGGCAAGGGGATGGGCCCGAGGGGATGGGGGTGAGGGGGCGAGGGGATGGGGGTTAGGGGATGGGGCGAGGGGACAGCGGGGCGAAGGTATGGTGCGAGGCGGCGAGGGAATGAAGGCGAGTGGGCGAGGAGATGAGGGGGCGAGGGGATGAGAGGCGAGAGGCAAAGTGATGAGGGGGCGAGGGGATGGGGCAAGAGGATGACGGGTTGAGGGAGCGAAGGGATGAGGGTGTGTGGGGATGGGGCAAGGGGATGGGGGGTTGAGGGGGCGAAGGGATGGGGTGCGAGGGGATGGGGGGTTGAGGGGGCGAAGGGATGGGGTGCGAGGGGATGGGGGGTTGAGGGGGCGAAGGGATGGGGGTGCAAGGGGATGGGACAAGTGGATGCGAGGTTGAGGTGGTGAAGGGATGGGGGTGCGAGGGGATGGGGCAAGGGGATGGGGGGTTGAGGGGGCGAAGGGATGGGGGTGCAAGAGGATGGGGCAAGGGGACGGGAGGTTGAGGGGGCGAAGGGATGGGGGTGCGAGGGGATGGGGCAAGGGGATGGGGGTTGAGGGGGCGAAGGGATGGGGGTGCAAGGGGATGGGGTTGAGGGGATGAAGGGATGGGGGTGCGAGGGGATGGGGCAAGGGGATGGGGTTGAGGGGGGTGAAGGGATGGGGGTGCGAGGGGATGGGGCAAGGGGATGGGGGTTGAGGGGGCGAAGGGATGGGGGTGCGAGGGGATGGGGCAAGGGGATGGGGGGTTGCGGGGGCGAGAGGATGATGGGAGGGAATGAGGTGAGGAGGGGCGAGGAGATGAGGTGCGAGGGGATGGAGGGTTGAGGGTGCGAGGGGATGGGGATTGAGGGGATGATGGGGGGATGAGATGAGGGGGGGATGAGCTGAGGAGGGGATGAGCTGAGGAGCGGCGAGGTGATGAGCGGGGCGCGGGAGGCAGAGCAGTGACAGCCCCAGGTGCCAGGCCCAGCTGGAGGTCCTGGCACTCCTCCAATGCCAAGGATCACAGAGGAGGCAAGAAGACAGAGCTCCCCCCACCCAGGCCATCCTCAAAAAGCACTGTGGGATACAGGAGGAGCAGGCAGAGAGCAGGACCTGGCAGGGCAGCTGAGCGTTACCCCGGTAACCAGACTAACACCAAATAGCCGAGGGTAAGGGCCGAGCGGCCTCCTAGTGTCAATTATATTGTGAATTATAATTATAAATTAGGGTTTATTGTTCCCCACACGTGAAAGTTGCTGCCTGGATTAGTTTTACACTGAAATTACAACATGGCCATTCGGCCCCTCCAGTCCGTGCTGTAATCACAATCCCATTTGCCCGCCCTGTTCCCGTACCCTTTTAACCAAACTATCTAATCAATTTGTAAATGTTGACATGGCTCAATGAGTAGCACTCCCAGTGCAGTACTGAGGGAGCACTGCACTGTTGGAGGGGCAGTACTGAGGGAGTGCTGCACTGTCGGAGGGGCAGTACTGAGGGAGCGCCGCACTGTAGGAGGGGCAGTACTGAGGGAGCGCCGCACTGTCGGAGGGACAGTACTAAGGGAGCACCGCACTGTCGGAGGGGCAGTACTGAGGGAGTGCTGCACTGTCGGAGGGGCAGTACTGAGGGAGCGCTGCACTGTCGGAGGGGCAGTACTGCGGGAGCGCAGCACTGTCGGAGGGGCAGTACTAAGGGAGCACCGCACTGTCGGAGGGGCAGTACTGAGGGAGTGCTGCCCTGTCGGAGGGACAGTACTGAGGGAGCGCTGCCCTGTCAGAGGGGCAGTACTGAGGGAGCGCTGCACTGTCAGAGGGGCAGTACTGAGGGAGTGCTGCACTGTCGGAGGGGCAGTACTAAGGGAGCACCGCATTGTCGGAGGGGCAGTACTGAGGGAGTGCTGCCCTGTCGGAGGGACAGTACTGAGGGAGCGCTGCCCTGTCAGAGGGGCAGTACTGAGGGAGCGCAGCACTGTCGGCGGGGCAGTACTGAGGGAGCACCGCACTGTCGGAGGGGCAGTACTGAGGGAGCGCTGCACTGTCGGAGGGGCAGTACTGAGGGAGCGCAGCACTGTCGGAGGGGCAGTACTAAGGGAGCACCGCATTGTCGGAGGGGCAGTACTGAGGGAGTGCTGCCCTGTCGGAGGGACAGTACTGAGGGAGCGCTGCCCTGTCAGAGGGGCAGTACTGAGGGAGCGCCGCACTGTCGGAGGGGCGGTACTGAGGGAGCGCTGCACTGTCAGAGGGGCAGTACTGAGGGAGCGCTGCACTGTCGGAGGAGCAGTACTGAGGGAGCGCTGCACTGTCGGAGGGGCAGTACTGAGGGAGTGCTGCACTGTCGGCGGGGCAGTACTGAGAGAGCGCTGCACTGTCGGAGGGGCAGTACTGAGGGAGCGCTGCACTGTCGGCGGGGCAGTACTGAGAGAGCGCTGCACTGTCGGAGGGGCGGTACTGAGGGAGCGCTGCACTGTCAGAGGGGCAGTACTGAGGGAGCGCTGCACTGTCGGAGGAGCAGTACTGAGGGAGCGCTGCACTGTCGGCGGGGCAGTACTGAGAGAGCGCTGCACTGTCAGAGGAGCAGTACTGAGGGAGCGCCGCACTGTCGGAGGTGCCGTCTTTCAGATGAGACTTTAAACCGAGGCCCCGTCTGCCCTCTCAGGTGGATGCAAAAGTTCCCACGGCCTCTATTTCAAAGAAGAGCAGGGGAGTTCTCCCCGGTGTCCTGGCCAATATTTATCCCTCAATCAACATCACAAAAACAGATTAACTAGTCATTATCATATTGCTGTTTGTGGGAGCTTGCTCTGCATAAACTGACTGCCGTGTTTTCTACATTACAACAGTGACCACAGCTCAAAAAGTACTTCATTGGCTGTAAAGCACTTTGGGACAAGTATTTTTTCATTTATGCTGTCTGCTTCGATCACTAACTCCAGTTGTGCGAACCACAGCCTCGCAACCCTGTGTGTTAAAAAACTGCTCCCTGTCCTAAACCCGCAAATCACTGGAAACGGTCAGTTTCTATCCGCTCAGTCACATCCCTTCAGAATTTTAAACACCGCTAACAAATCACCCCTTAATCTCCTCTGATAGGTCGATAGAACAGCCTCAATTTTTCAAATCTTTCTTCATGGGTGAATTTCTCTCATACCAGGCAGCATCCCAGTGAATCTGCACTGCACCCTCTCCATTTCCTCAACATCCTTCCTATAAAGTGTGGAGCACGAATCTGCACTCAGTCCTCTAATTGTGGTCTTACTAACGTTTTATTTTGATTCACCATTAAATCTTGACTTTTACATTCTATACTGCTCAGCATGAAACCCTTCGCTTTTTATATGACCGTATCCAATTATACCACACCAGAGGAGACCATTCGGCCCATCATGCCTGCGCCAGCCCTCTGCAAGAGCTGTCCAATTAGTCGCACCCCCCGCACCCCCCGCACCCCACACCGACCCCCCACCGACCCCCCCCTGCACCCCCCCCGCACCCCCCCGCACCCCCCACCGACCCCCCACCGACCCCCCCCGCACCCCCCCGCACCCCCCCCGCACCCCCCCCGCACCCCCCGCACCCCCCCGCACCCCCCCGCACCCCCCCGCCCCCCCCGCACCCCCACCGACCCCCCCCGCACCCCCCCCGCACCCCCCCGCACACCCACCGACCCCCCCCCGACCCCCTCGCCCCCCCACCGCCCCCCCGCCCCCCCACCGACCCCCCCCTGCACCCCCCCCGCACCCCCCCCCGCACACCCACCGACCCCCCCCGCCCCCCCCACCGACCCCCCCCGCCCCCCCACCGACCCCCTCGCCCCCCCACCGCCCCCCCGCCCCCCCACCGACCCCCCCTGCACCCCCCCCCGCACCCCCCCCGCACACCCACCGACCCCCCCCCGCCCCCCCACCGACCCCCCCGCCCTCCCACCGCACCCCCCCGCACCCCCCCGCACCCCCCCCGCACCCCCACCGCCCCCCCCCGCCCCCCCACCGATTAAGCAGCAACCTCGTTTTCAAAATTCTCATCCTTGTTTTAAAATCGCCCCCTCCCTATCACTGTAATCTCCTGCAGCCCCACAACCCCCCGAGATATCTGCGCTCCTCTAATTCTGCCCTCTTGAGGATCCCTGATTATAATCGCTCAACCTTTGGCGGCCGTGCCTTCTGTTGCCTGGGCCCTAAGCTCTGGAATTCCCTGCCTAAACCTCTCTACCTCTCTTTCCTCCTTTAAGACGCTCCTTAAAACCTACCTCTTTGACCAAGCTTTTGGTCACCTGCCCTAATTTCTCCTTATGTGGCTCGGTGTCAATTTTTTTGTCTTATAATACTCCTGTGCAGCGCCTTGGGACGTTTACTACGTTAAAGGTGCTATGTAAATGCAAGTTGTTGTTGTTGTTGCAGCTTCCTTTTTTCCTCAGAATTATTTGCTGTACCTCCTAGTTTGGTATCAACTGCAAGTTTGGACCCCACTCCCGCTAGCCCTATATCCAAATCATCAATGTGTGCAGTGAAGAGAAGCGGGCCCAGAGCTGAACCCTGCGAGACGTCGATACCCAGTTCCACCCAGTCTGAGACCTCGGGTATAACTTGGGGGTGGGATTGGTGCGTGCGGAGAGGGCACGGGTTCCCAATTTCATCGCACGGCCTCCCACCTCCAAACGCCGTACCTAACTGATGAACGAAAGTGCTCGAAGAAACAAAGAAAACACCATTTTCTCTTAACACCGCCCCCACCCCCACCTGTGATTTTTCTCCCCCAGGTCTTTTTGCTCACGGCAGTGTCCTGCAGATTAATCTTTTTAATTCCTGGAGAACTCAGGGCAATCCTGAAGAGTTGGCAACCCCCTAGAGGAGGGGGTGAGCGGCAAGCGATGAGCTCGCATGCCGAGGCCCAGAGAGATTTTAACCCCCGGGCCTCCTTGCCCCAACTCTGCCTGAAACCCGACGGAAATCACTGGCTGCCCAGTGGGCGGGAGCAGGAATTCGGGCAGCAGGAGGTCACCATTTCCGCTCCCCCCCCACCACCCGCCCCCGCCGCCCCGGGGACCCACGGGAACAGTATGGAATTTTTTTTAAAGGTGAGAGACGAAGAATGTTGGTATTCAGAGAGATTTAGGTGTCCTTGCACACGAATCACAGAAAGTTAACATGCAGGTACAGCACACAATTAGGAAAGCAAATGGTATGTTGGCCTTTATTGCAAGGGAGTATAAGAGTAAAGAAATCTTGCTGCAATTGTGCAGGGCCCATGATGAGACCACACCTGGAGTATTGTGTACAGTTTTGGTCTCCTTACCTAAGGAAGGATATACTTGAGTTAGAGAGGGTGCAACGAAGGTTCACCAGACTGGTTCCTGGGATGGGGGGATTGTCCTATGAGGAGAGATTGAGTAGACTAGGCCTATATTCTCTTGAGTTTAGAAGAATGAGAGGTGATCTCATTGAAACATATAAGATTCTTAGAGGGATTGACGGGGTCGATACTGAGAGTGTTTCTCCCTGGCTGGAGAGACGAGAACCAGGGGTCACAGTCTCAGGATAAGGGGTCGGCCATTTAGGACTGAGATGAGGAGAAATTTCTTCACTCAGAGGGTGGTGAATCTTTGGAATTCTCTGCCCCAGAGGGCTGTGGAGGCTCAGTCGTTGAGTATATTCAAGGCTGAGATCGATAGATATTGGGCACTAAGGGAATCGAGGGATATGGGGATCGGGCAGGAAAGTGGAGATGAGGTAGAAGATCAGCCATGATCTTGTTGAATGGCGGAGCAGCTCGAGGGCCGTATGGCCGACTCCTGCTCCTAATTCTTATGTTCTTATGGTAAGTGGTGGGGGGGGGGGCTTTAAAGCAATGTTCCCTCTTATTTTTTTCTTGCGCGGTCCCTTTCATTGGCTGCGGGGCCCATTCAAATTTTCGTGCACGCGCAGTTTCTTCCATATAAAAGCGGTGAGCGGTCTGCGCGGAACCTCCAGACCATTGCGTGGCCGCGCAGCTTAGGGGGATCGTTGGTTTAGAGATGATCGTGATCGGGGAAGATCCCGGGGCAAGAGGAGGCCCAAGGCATCCGACTGGGGCCCGCGGGTGCTGAAATTGTTCTGGGGCTGAAAGTCCACCCCCAGATACACCAGCGGCACCAGCGTCTCCACCGTGGTGCAGTTGGCACGGCCGGCGTAGTGAGGGGCACCTCCCGGGTATTTTGCTACCCCTTCATTTGCATATGGGGGGCGGGGTGGGATTTCCTGGGCAGGAGCAGCTCCTTAAAGTGACAGGTGCTCTTCCTGTTGGCTTCAAATGATGCTGAGAAAGGGCCAGCCATCCATTAACTGGCGGAGTGCGGAAGCAAGCTCAGCTCACTTATCTAACAGGACCCCCGTAGCCGTGCTGCGGGGAGTTGATGTCAAGGAGGCACAAGCCATGCTCGGGTACTTAGGGCTGCCCTCCTCAACACTCCTTCTTGGTCTCAGTTCCACAGGCTGATACCATCCATTGGTACCTCACTTTATTTTGAATTCATTCTCGGGATGTGGGCATTGCTGGCATTTATTGCCCATCCCTAATTGCCCCTTTGAGAAGGTGGTGGTGAGCCTTCTTCTTGAACCGCTGCAGTCCGTGTGGTGAAGGTACTCCTACAGTGCCCTTAGGTAGGGATTTTGACCCAGCGACAATGAAGGATTGGCTGATATATGTCCAAGTCGGGATGATGTGTGACTTGGAGCTGATGGTGTTCCCATGCGCCTGCTGCCCTTGTCCTTCTAGGTGGAAGAGGTCGCGGGTTTGGGAGGTGCTGCCGAAGAAGCCTTGGCGAGTTGCTGCAGTGCATCTTGTAGATGGTACACACTGCAGCCACGGTGCACCGGTGGTGGAGGGAGTGAATGTTTAAGGTGGTGGATGGGGTGCCAATCAAGTGGGCTGCTTTGTCCTGGATGGTGTTGAGCTTCCTAAATGTTGCTGGAGCTGCACTCATCCAGGCAAGTGGAGAGTATTCCATCACACTCCTGACTTATGAATGAATGAGCTAAACAAGATAAGTGAGTGGGTTGAACAGTAGCAGATGAAAGGTAATGCAGAGTATTTCACATGGGAAGAATAATGGGCCACATATACAGTCCATGAACGATGTTGGAATAGCTACGGTTAAAGTTGAAGGAGACCAACATGTCCAACCAATGCAGAGCAGTGATCAACAAAGCAAATAGCTTGTTGAACTGCAGTCAAAACAATGGAATACAAGTCAGAAGAAGTCATGATCAGAGTCTGGGCAGTGCTCCAGTCAGACCCCACCTTAAGCATTGTCTCCAATTCTGGTCACTGAGTAACAAAGGAGATGTTCAAGTCTAGAGGCATTGCAAGGAAGAGCCATGAGACTGATCTTTGGTGTTATTTTTTATTCGTTCTCAGGATGTGGGCCTCGCTGGCAAAGCCAGCATTTATCCACCCATCCCTAGTTGCCCCTTGAGAAGGTGGTGGTGGGCCGCCTTCTTGAACCGCTGCAGTCCGTGTGGTGAAGGTACTCCCACAGTGCTGTTGGGTAGGGAGTCACAAGTCCCCAGATGTTAGTGAGGAGGACTTTGCAGGGCCGACCGGGCTGGGTCTGTCCGAATCCGATGACTGGGGATGCCGAGTGGTCCATCCGGTTTTGTAGTGTCGGGGTTCTGAGTAATGAAGAAGGACTGGAGAGACTTGGGCTTTGGAACCTGGAAAAGAGGGGAGGTATCTGAGAGGTGACCTTATCGACAGTAAATGGTACGGAAGAGGTTAATCCAAGGGGACAGGGATTCAAACAAGTAAACGGTAGCTTTAGAGCTGGTGTCAGGAGGTTCTTCACCACCTAGAATGGACTTAGAGAATCATAGAATAGTACAGCACAGAAGGAGGCCATTCGGCCAATCGAGTCTCTGCCGGCTCTTTCGAAGAGCAATCCAGCTAGTCCCACTCCCCCGCTCTTTCCCCATATCCCTGCAATTTTTCCCTCCTTCAAGTTGCTCATTCCAAAGTATCTTGTGATCTTGTGAAAACAAAGTTCGATAAGATTTGCATTGTGCCCAACTGTTTCCGTCTAATTATAGATTTTAATCAGGTCATATTAAAAAATATGCAAAGAGAACATTGGAACATTGTTTCTGGAGGCATGGCAGAAGTAGATCTAGTTGCCAACCACTCATGCAAACGTCAAGACATTTTCTGGCTGCGCTTTATGTTGCTCGATCAGTCGTGCAAAGGTCCACTTAGAAACATAGAAAAATAGGAGTAGAAAATTCGGCCTTTCGAGCCTGATCCGCCATTCAATACGATCATGGCTGATCCTCTATCTCAATACCATATTCCCGCTCTCTCCCCATACCCCTTGATGCCTTTTGTGTCTAGAAATCTATCTATCTCCTTCTTAAATATATTCAGTGACTTGGCCTCCACAGCTGTCTGTGGTAGAGAATTCCACAGGTTCACCACCCTCTGAGTGACGAAATTTCTCCTCATCTCAGTCCTAAATGTCCTACCCCGTATCCTGAGACTGTGACCCCTCGTTCTAGACCCCCCCCAACCAGGGGAAACATTCTCCCTGCATCCAGTCTGTCTAGCCCTGTCAGAAATTTATTCAAAAGTGAGAAGTCGCACAACACCAGGTTATAGTCCAACAGCTTTATTTGAAATCACAAGCTTTCGGAGCGCTGGTCCTTCGTCAGGTGAAGGTGCAGCGCTCCGAAAGCTTGTGATTTCAAATAAAGCTGTTGGACTATAACCTGGTGTTGTGCGACTTCTCACTTTTGTCCACCCCAGTCCAACACCGGCATCTCCGCATCAAGAATTTTATACGTTTCAATGAGATCCCCTCTCATTCTTCTAAACTCTAGTGAATACAGGCCTAGTCGACCCAATCTCTCCTCATACGACAGTCCTTGCCATCTTATCCTGGGAGCTTAGATTCGAGCCACCGCTAGTTCCAGGTTTTTTTTTACATGCACGTTGTTTGAGCAACCGCTGAGAAAACATGACCCACAGCGCTTGATTGATCCTGCTCAACCGGCTGGGAGTCTGAAGGGCGCAGGAAGCGGCAGCATCATCAGATCATTAAGCAGCACTCTTAGAAGCAACATCTCTTTATTTTGAAATCCTGCTTTGGTTGACCTGGTTTCTGTTAGTAGTTAGAATACTTAATCTCCTCCCCCCCCGCCCACCCCTTATACTTTGAAATTCAGTCAATTAAAAACTGAACCAAGGGACATTGTTTTATGTCCTTCCTAATGTGGGATCCAGTAATAACATCATCTCCAGGCCGGTGGGCTTCCCACCTTGCACCCTCTGTAAATATGAGCTCATCCAAAGCTCTGCTGCCCACATTTTTACTCACAGCAAGTCCCGTTCATCCATCACCCCCTTGTGCTCACTGGCCTACATTGGGTCCCGGTCCGGCAATGCCTCGATTTAAAAATTCTTATTCTTGAGTTCAAATCCCTTCATGGCCTCGCTCTCCCTATCTCTGTAACCCTCCGAGATCTCTGTGCTGCTCCAATTCTGGCCTCTTGCGCATTCCCCGATTTCCAGCGCTGCACCATCGGTGGACGTGCCTTCACATGCCGAGGCCCTAAGCTCTGGAATTCCCTCCCTAAACCTCTCCGCCTCTCTGCCTCTCTTTCCTCCTTTAAGACGCTCCTTAAAATCTACCCCTGTGACCAAGCTTTTGATCACCTGCCCTAATATCTCCTTATGTGGCTCAGGTGTCAAATTGTGTTTGATAATCGCTCCTGTGAAGCACCTTCGGACGTTTTACTATGTTAGTGGGGCTATATAAATACAAGTTGTTGTTGTTTAACTGCCTTATAGCGTAAATAGTCTCCTTTACATGTGGTTCACTCTGACGGCAGACGATCAGCAGTCATGTTCTAGGTTTGAACAACTAGTCTGGAAACTCACTTCCATCTTTTGACAGAAATTGCCCAGGTTCAATAGCCCTGCTTGTGAACTGTTGAGAGCACAGATTTTGTAGGAACTATTAGCGTAACCTGCAATAACTTCGAGAATTATAGAATCACAGTACAGCACAGAAGGAGGCCATCTGGCCCATCGAGTCTGCGCCGGCTCTTTCGAAGAGCAATCCAGTCAGTTCCACTCCCCCACTAGATAGAGACGGAAATGGTTTAACACACTGTAGAATTGCAGTTGTTCTCCTTGGAGCAGAGAAGGCTAAGGGGAGATTTAATAGAGGTGTTCAAAATCATGAAGAGTTTTGATAGAATAAATAAGGAGGAACTGTTTCCACTGGCAGGAGGGTCGGTGACCAGAGGACACAGAATTAAGATAATTGGCAAAAGAGCCAGAGGGGAGAAGAGGAGAATTTTTTTTACGCAGCGAGTTGTTGTGAGCTGGAATGCGCTGCCTGAAAGGGCGGTGGAAGCAGATTCAATAGTAACTTTCAAAAGGGAATTGGATAAATACTTGAAAAGGAAAAAATTCACAGGGCTATGGGGAAAGAGCAGGGGGGAGTGGGACTAATTGGAGAGCTCTTTCAAAGAGCCGGCACAGGCACGATGGGCCGAATGGCCTTCTGCTGTGTCGTGTGATTCTATGATTATCTATGAGCTGCAGAAATAGAATTGCTGGCTTTGAGATTGTACAAAAAGTGACTGCATGTAATCTGGGCTATTGAAACACCCTTGGTACAGCCTAGACTGTTACTATATTGGCAGGATAGGCACACCAATGTCAGTGTTCTCGCTCAGGCCATCATCCCCAGCATCGAAGCTTTGACCACGCTCGATCAGCTCCGATGGACGGGTCACATCATCCACATGCCCGATACGAGACTCCCAAAACAAGCGCTCTACTCGGAGCTCCGACACGGCAAGAGAGCCCCAGGTGGGCAGAGGAAACACTTCAAAGACACCCTCAAAGCCTCTTTGAAAAAGTGCAACATCCCCACCGACACCTGGGAATCCCTGGTCCAAGACCGCACAAAGTGGAGGAGAAGCATCCAGGAAGGCGCCGAACTCCTCGAGTCTCTTTGCCGGGAGCAAGCGGAAGCCAAGCACAGGCAGCGCAAGGAGCGCACGTCAACCCAAGCACCCCACCCACCCGCCCCTTCAACCACCGTCTGCCCCACCTGTGACAGAGACTGTAGGTCCCGCATTGGACTCATCAGTCACCTGAGAACTCATTTTTAGAGTGGAAGCAAGTCATCCTCGGTTCCGAGGGACTGCCTAAGAAGAAGAGAAGAAGACTAGATTGCAGACATGTGCTGTGGAATGGAGGGATGCTGAGCTTAGGATCTTCTGTAGGACAGAAGGAAAGCCAAGGCCACACTTGTGCAACCAAATTACAGAGCAGCGTTGGCGCATTTTTCAAAATTCATTCTCTGGAAGTGGGCATTGCTGGGAATCTGGAACTTTCTCCCCCCAAAAAAGGCTGGGGGGGCCAATTGAAATTTTCTAAAACTGCGATTGATAGATTTTTGTTGGGCAAGGATATTAAGGGTTACAGAACCAAGAAAGGGGAGATGGAGTTCAGGTGCAGATCAGCCGTGATCTGATTGAATGGCGGAACAGGCTCGAGGGGCTGAATGGCCTCCTCGTGTTCTCATCTTCCTATGCTGGCGAGGCCGGCATTTGTTGCCCTGAGAGGGTGGTGGTGGGCCTTCTTCTTGAACCATTGTGTATCGGTTTTAATGCAACTGAGTGTGTTGTTGGACCACTTCAGAGTGCACTTGGGGTGGGACTGGAGTCACGTATCGGCCCAGACTGGGTAAGGGCAGAAGGTTTCCTTCCCTAAAGGGACATCAGTGAACCAGTTGGGTTTTTACGACAATCTGACAGATTCATGGTCACTTTTACTGAGACCAGTTTTTTATTTCCAGATTTTTTAAACTGAATTTAACTTCTCAAACTGCAATCCGTGGGATTTAAACTCCGTATTATCAGCCCAGTAACTTCGCCACCACACCACCACACCCTCCACAGGCTCTGTTCTGTCAACACGAAAGTGGCAAGAGGAGGGGGCAATTAAAGTCGGCTGGCTATTTGACTGAGCCCGAGCCTGATAGAGAAAGCACGGTAAAAGAACAGAAATAAGCAGACAAGGAAAGCAATCTCCTTTCGTCTCATTGCTGGGAATGCTCCCATTGCTGGGAATGCTCACTCCTTATTGCTTTGTACAAGATATTAACTAGCACCAATAGGATTAATAAAATGAAAGATTTGCATTTCTACAGCGCCTTTCACCACCTCAGGGCGTCCCAAAGCGCTTTACAGCCAATAGAGTACTTTTGAAGTGTAGTCAACACTGACTCACTCACTCACTTCACCACTCGCTCACTCACCCACTGACTCACTCACTGACTCACCGACTCACTCACTGACTCACTCACTCACTCACTCATTCACTGACTCACTCACTCACTGACTCACTGACTGACTCACTCACTCACTGACTCACTCACTCACTGACTCACTGACTCACTCACTGACTCACTCACTCACTGACTCACTCACTCACTGACTCACTCACTCACTGACTCACTCACTCACTGACTCACTGACTGACTCACTAACTCACTGACTCACTAACTCACTGACTCACTCACTGACTCACTCATTCACTGACTCACTCACTGACTCACCGACTCACTCACTGACTCACTCACTGACTCACTCACTCACTGACTCACTGACTCACTCACTCACTGACTCACCGACTGACTCACTCACTGACTCACTGACTCACTCACTCACTAACTCACCGACTCACTCACTGACTCACTCACTGACTCACTCACTCACTGACTCACTGACTCACTCACTCACTGACTCACCGACTCACTCACTGACTCACTCACTGACTCACTGACTCACTCACTCACTGACTCACCGACTCACTCACTGACTCACTCACTGACTCACTCACTCACTGACTCACTGACTCACTGACTCACTCACTGACTCACCGACTCACTCACTGACTCACTCACTCGCTCACTCACTCACTTCATCACTCACTCACTCACTCACTCATTCACTGACTCACTCACTCACTCACTGACTCACTCACTCACTGACTCACTCACTCACTGACTCACTGACTCACTGACTCACTCACTGACTCACTCACTCACTGACTCACTCACTCACTGACTCACTCACTCACTGACTCACTGACTGACTCACTAACTCACTGACTCACTCACTCACTGACTCACTCACTCACTGACTCACTCACTCACTGACTCACTCACTGACTCACCGACTCACTCACTGACTCACTCACTGACTCACTCACTCACTGACTCACTGACTCACTGACTCACTGACTCACCGACTCACTCACTGACTCACTCACTGACTCACTGACTCACTCACTCACTAACTCACCGACTCACTCACTGACTCACTCACTGACTCACTCACTCACTGACTCACTGACTCACTGACTCACTCACTCACTGACTCACCGACTCACTCACTGACTCACTCACTGACTCACTGACTCACTCACTCACTGACTCACCGACTCACTCACTGACTCACTCACTGACTCACTCACTCACTGACTCACTGACTCACTCACTCACTGACTCACCGACTCACTCACTGACTCACTGACTCACTCACTCACTGACTCACCGACTCACTCACTGACTCACTCACTCACTCACTCACTCACTGACTCACCGACTCACTCACTGACTCACTCACTGACTCACCGACTCACTCACTGACTCACTCACTGACTCACTCACTCACTGACTCACTGACTCACTCACTCACTGACTCACCGACTCACTCACTGACTCACTCACTGACTCACTGACTCACTCACTCACTGACTCACCGACTCACTCACTGACTCACTCACTCACTGACTCACCGACTCACTCACTGACTCACTCACTCACTGACTCACTCACTGACTGACTCACTCACTCACTGACTCACTCACTCACTCACTCACTGACTCACTGACTCACTTCATCACTCACTCACTCACTCACTGACTCACTCACTGACTCACTCACTGACTCACCCACTCACTCACTGACTCACTCACTCACTCACTCACTGACTCACCGACTCACTCACTGACTCACTCACTCACTTCATCACTCACTCACTGACTCACTCACTCACTGACTCACCGACTCACTCACTGACTCACTCACTGACTCACTGACTCACTTCATCACTCACTTACTGACTCACTGACTCACTCACTGACTCACTGACTCACTCACTGACTCACTGACTCACTCACTGACTCACTCACTCACTCACTGACTCACTCACTCACTCACTGACTCACTCACTGACTCACTCACTCACTCACTGACTCACTCACTGACTCACTGACTGACTCACTAACTCACTCACTCACTCACTCACTCACTGACTCACTGACTCACCGACTCACTCACTGACTCACTCACTGACGCACTGACTCACTTCATCACTCACTCACTCACTCACTCACTCACTGACTCACTCACTGACTCACTCACTGACTCACCCACTCACTCACTGACTGACTGACTGACTCACTCACTGACTCACCGACTCACTCACTGACTCACTCACTCACTTCATCACTCACTCACTGACTCACTCACTCACTGACTCACCGACTCACTCACTGACTCACTCACTGACTCACTGACTCACTTCATCACTCACTTACTGACTCACTGACTCACTCACTGACTCACTCACTCACTGACTCACTCACTCACTCACTCACTCACTGACTCACTCACTCACTCACTGACTCACTCACTGACTCACTCACTCACTGACTCACTCACTCACTCACTGACTCACTCACTGACTCACTCACTGACTCACTCACTCACTGACTCACTCATTCACTCACTGTCTCACTCACTCACTCACTGACTCACTCACTGACTCACTCACTCACTCACTGACTCACTCACTCCATGACTCACTCACTGACTCACTCACTGACTCACTCACTCACTGACTCACTCACTCACTGACTCACTCACTGACGCACTCACTCACTGACGCACTCACTCACTGACTCACCCACTCACTCACTGACTCACTCACTCACTCATTCACTGACGCACTCACTCACTGACTCACTCACTGACTCACCCACTCACTCACTGACTCACTCACTCACTGACGCACTCACTCACTGACTCACCCACTCACTCACTCACTGACTCACTGACTGACTCACTGACTGACTCACTCACTCACTGACTCACTCACTGACTCACTCACCCACTCACTCACTCACTGACTCACTCACTCACTCACTGACTCACTGACTCACTCACTCAACTGACTCACTCACTGACACACTCACTGACTCACTCACTCACTCCATCACTCGCTCGCTCACTCACTGAGACTCACTCACTCGCTCACTCACTCACTCGCTCGCTCACTCACTCACAGACTCACTCACTCGCTCATTCACCCACTCACTCACTCACTCCATCATTCACTCACTCAGTCACATACTCACTCCATCACTCACTCACTCACTCCATCACTCGCTCACTCACTCACTCGCTCACTCACTCCATCACTCGCTCACTCGCTCACTCACTCACTCGCTCACTCACTCACTCACTCCATCACTCACTCACTTACTCAAGCACTCAGTCACTCGCTCACTCACTCCATCACTCGCTCACTCACTCACTCGCTCACTCCATCACTCACTCACTCACTCACTCAAGCACTCAGTCACTCGCTCACTCACTCCATCACTTTCTCACTCACTCACTCGCTCACTCACTCACTCACTCCATCACTCACTCACTCACTCAAGCACTCAGTCATTCACTCACTCACTCCATCATTCACTCACTCATTCACTCACTCACTCCATCACTCACTCGCTCACTCACTCGCTCACTCACTCACTCACTCCATCATTCACTGACTCACTGACTCACTCACTCCATCACTCACTCCATCATTCGCTCACTCACTCACTCACACTCACTCCATCACTCACTCACTCCATCACTCACTCACTCACTCCATCACTCACTCACTCGCTCACTCACTTGCTCGCTCACTCACTCACTCCATCACTCACTCCATCTCACTCACTCGCTCACTCACTCACTCACTCCATCACTCATTCACTCACTCGCTCACTCACTCACTCACAGACTCACTCACTCGCTCACTCACTCACTCCATCATTCACTCACTCACTCACTCGTTCACTCACTCACTCACAGACTCACTCACTCGCTCACTCACTCATTCACCCACTCACTCACTAACTCACGGTCTCACTCTCTCACTCACTCACAGACTCACTCATTCACTCACTCATTCACTCACTCACTCGCTCACTCACTCACGGTCTCACTCGCTCACTCACTCACTCACTCCATCACTCACTCACGCACTCACTCATTCACCCACTCACTCACGCACTCACTCATTCATTCACTCACTCACTCATTCACTCACTCACGCACTCACTCAATCACTCACTCACTCACTCGCTCACTCACTCACTCAATCACTCACTCACTCACTCCATCACTCACTCACAGAATCACTCACTCGCTCACTCACTCACTCCATCACTCACTCACTCACTCCATCACTCACTCACAGAATCACTCACTCGCTCACTCACTCACTCCATCACACACTCACTCACTCCATCACTCACTGACAGACTCACTCACTCGCTCACTCACTCACTCCATCACTCACTCACTCGCTCACTCACTTGCTCGCTCACTCACTCACTCACTCCAGCACTCACTCACTCACTCTATCACTCACTCACTCGCTCACTCACTCACACCATCACTCATTCACTCACTCGCTCGCTCACTCACTCACAGACTCACTCACTCGCTCACTCATTCACCCACTCACTCATGCACTCACTCACTCACTCATTCACTCACTCACGCACTCACTCACTCATTCAGTCACGCACTCACTCGCTCACTCACTCACAGACTCACTCATTCACTCACGCACTCACTCGCTCACTCGTTCATGGACTCACTCGCTCACTCACTCACTCACTCCATCACTCATCACTCACTCACTCACCCACTCACTCACGCACTCACTCATTCACCCACTCACTCACGCACTCACTCATTCACTCGCTCGCTCACTCACTCACTAACTCACTGACTCACTCACTCACTGACTCACTCACTCACTCACTCACTCACTGATTCACTGACTCACTGACTGACTCACTCACTCACTGACTCACTGACTCACTCACTGACTCACTCACTGGCTCACTCACTCACTGACTCACTCACTCACTCACTGACTCACTCACTGACTCACTCACTCACTGACTCACTCACTCATTCACTGACTCACTCACTGACTCACTCACTCACTGACTCACTCACTCACTAACTCACTGACTCACTCACTCACTGACTCACTGACTCACTCACTGACTCACTCGCTCACTGACTCACTCACTGACTCACTGACTGACTGACTCACTCACTCACTGACTCACTCACTCACTGACTCACTCGCTCACTGACTCACTCACTGACTCACTGACTGGCTGACTCACTCACTCACTGACTCACTCACTCACTGACTCACTGACTCACTCACTGACTCACTCACTGACTCACTCACTCACTGACTCACTGACTCACTCACTCACTGATTCACTGACTCACTCACTCACTGACTCACTGACTCACTCACTGACTCACTCACTGACTCACTCACTCACTGACTCACTGACTCACTCACTCACTGATTCACTGACTCACTCACTCACTGACTCACTGACTCACTCACTCACTGACTCACCCACTCACTCACTCACTGACTCACTCACTCACTGACTCACTCACTCACTGACTCACTCACTCACTTCATCACTCACTCACTGGTTCACTCACTCACTCACTCACTGACTCACTCACTCACTCACTCACTCATTCACTGACTCACTCACTCACTGACTCACTCACTCACTGACTCACTCACTCACTGACTCACTGACTCACTCACTCAACTGACTCACTCACTGACACACTCACTGACTCACTCACTCACTCCATCACTCGCTCGCTCACTCACTGAGACTCACTCACTCGCTCACTCACTCACTCGCTCGCTCACTCACTCACAGACTCACTCACTCGCTCATTCACCCACTCACTCACTCACTCCATCATTCACTCACTCACTCACACACTCACTCCATCACTCACTCACTCACTCCATCACTCGCTCACTCACTCCATCACTCGCTCACTCACTCACTCGCTCACTCCATCACTCACTCACTTACTCAAGCACTCAGTCACTCGCTCACTCACTCCATCACTCGCTCACTCACTCACTCGCTCACTCACTCACTCACTCCATCACTCACTCACTCACTCAAGCACTCAGTCACTCACTCACTCACTCCATCATTCACTCACTCATTCACTCACTCACTCCATCACTCACTCACTCACTCCATCACTCACTCGCTCGGTCGCTCACTCACCCGCTCACTCACTCACTCACTCCATCATTCACTGACTCACTGACTCACTCACTCCATCACTCACTCCATCATTCGCTCACTCACTCACTCACACTCACTCCATCACTCACTCACTCCATCACTCACTCACTCACTCCATCACTCACTCACTCGCTCACTCACTTGCTCGCTCACTCACTCACTCCATCGCTCACTCACTCCATCTCACTCACTCGCTCACTCACTCACTCACTCCATCACTCATTCACTCACTCGCTCACTCACTCACTCACAGACTCACTCACTCGCTCACTCACTCACTCCATCATTCACTCACTCACTCACTCGTTCACTCACTCACTCACAGACTCACTCACTCGCTCACTCACTCATTCACCCACTCACTCACTAACTCACGGTCTCACTCTCTCACTCACTCACAGACTCACTCATTCACTCACTCATTCACTCACTCACTCACTCGCTCACTCACTCACGGTCTCACTCGCTCACTCACTCACTCACTCCATCACTCACTCACGCACTCACTCATTCACCCACTCACTCACGCACTCACTCATTCATTCACTCACTCACTCATTCACTCACTCACGCACTCACTCAATCACTCACTCACTCACTCGCTCACTCACTCACTCACTCAATCACTCACTCACTCACTCCATCACTCACTCACAGAATCACTCACTCGCTCACTCACTCACTCCATCACTCACTCACTCACTCCATCACTCACTCACAGAATCACTCACTCGCTCACTCACTCACTCCATCACACACTCACTCACTCCATCACTCACTGACAGACTCACTCACTCGCTCACTCACTCACTCCATCACTCACTCACTCGCTCACTCACTTGCTCGCTCACTCACTCACTCACTCCATCACTCACTCACTCACTCTATCACTCACTCACTCGCTCACTCACTCACACCATCACTCATTCACTCACTCGCTCGCTCACTCACTCACAGACTCACTCACTCGCTCACTCATTCACCCACTCACTCATGCACTCACTCACTCACTCATTCACTCACTCACGCACTCACTCACTCATTCAGTCACGCACTCACTCGCTCACTCACTCACAGACTCACTCATTCACTCACGCACTCACTCGCTCACTCGTTCATGGACTCACTCGCTCACTCACTCACTCACTCCATCACTCATCACTCACTCACTCACTCACCCACTCACTCACGCACTCACTCATTCACCCACTCACTCACGCACTCACTCATTCACTCGCTCGCTCACTCACTCACTAACTCACTGACTCACTCACTCACTGACTCACTCACTCACTCACTCACTCACTCACTCACTGATTCACTGACTCACTGACTGACTCACTCACTCACTGACTCACTGACTCACTCACTGACTCACTCACTGGCTCACTCACTCACTGACTCACTCACTCACTCACTGACTCACTCACTGACTCACTCACTCACTGACTCACTCACTCCATCACTCACTCACTCACTCCATCACTCACTCACTCGCTCACTCACTCACTCACTCACTCCATCACTCATTCACTCACACGCTCACTCACTCACAGACTCACTCACTCGCTCACTCACTCACTCCATCATTCACTCACTCACTCGTTCACTCACTCACTCACAGACTCACTCACTCGCTCACTCACTCATTCACCCACTCACTCACTAACTCACGGTCTCACTCGCTCACTCACTCATTCACTCACTCACTCACTCGCTCACTCACTCACGGTCTCACTCGCTCACTCACTCACTCACTCCATCACTCACTCACGCACTCACTCACTCATTCACCCACTCACTCACTCATTCACTCACTCACGCACTCACTCAATCACTCACTCACTCACTCGCTCGCTCACTCACTCACTCAATCACTCACTCACTCACTCCATCACTCACTCACAGAATCACTCACTCGCTCACTCACTCACTCCATCACTCACTCACTCACTCCATCACTCACTCACAGAATCAATCACTCGCTCACTCACTCACTCCATCACATACTCACTCACTCCATCACTCACTCACAGACTCACTCACTCGCTCACTCACTCACTCCATCACTCACTCACTCACTCCATCACTCACTCACTCGCTCACTCACTTGCTCGCTCACTCACTCACTCACTCCATCACTCACTCACTCACTCTATCACTCACTCACTCGCTCACTCACTCACTCCATCACTCATTCACTCACTCGCTCGCTCACTCACTCACAGACTCACTCACTCGCTCACTCATTCACCCACTCACTCATGCACTCACTCACTCACTCATTCACTCACTCACGCACTCACTCACTCATTCAGTCATGCACTCACTCGCTCACTCACTCACAGACTCACTCATTCACTCACGCACTCACTCGCTCACTCATTCACGGACTCACTCGCTCACTCACTCACTCCATCACTCATCACTCACTCACTCACCCACTCACTCACGCACTCACTCATTCACCCACTCACTCACGCACTCACTCACGCACTCGCTCACTCACTCACTCACGGACTCACTCGCTCACTCATTCACTCACTCCATCACTCCATCACTCACTCACTCACTCACTCATTCACGCACTCACTCATGCACTCATTCAGTCACGCACTCACTCACTCGCTCGCTCACTCACTCACAGACTCACCCACTCACAGACTCACCCACTCACTCACTCACTCGCTCACGCACTCACTCACTCATTCACTCACTCACTCGCTCACTCACTCCATCACTCACTCATTCACTCACGCACTCACTCACTCACTCGTTCGCTCACTCACTCACTCACAGACTCACCCACTCACTCACTCACTCATTCACTCACTCATTCATTCACTCACTCACTCACACTCACAAACTCACTCACTCACAGACTCACGCACTCACTCACGCACGCACTCACTCACTCACTCATTCACTCACTCACTTATTCATTCACTCACTCACTCACACTCACAAACTCACTCACTCACAAACTCACTCACTCACAGACTCACCCACTCACTCACTCACTCATTCACTCACTCATTCATTCATTCACTCACTCACTCACACTCACAAACTCACTCACTCACAGACTCACGCACTCACTCACGCACGCACTCACTCACTCACGCACTCACTCACACACTCACTCACTCACTCTCGCACTCTTGCACTCAGTCTCGCACTCATGCACTCACTGACTCACTCACTCGTTCACTCACTCACTCACTCACTCACTCGTTCACTCACTCACTCGTTCACTCACTCACTCACTGACTCACTCACTCGTTCACTCACTCACTCATTCACTCACTATCCCACAGGCATAGACTGCACCACTGGAGTATAACAGACAATATATTGCATGTATTTCCTGGTTGAAGGTTTGGTGCAGCTAACATTCTGATACACATTCCTCTTCTGTTTCCCCCAAGAACCTGCCGAGACTTCCAGTGACAGAGCCAAGCCAGTACCTCACAGCGCCCTGGGTCACTTGGGTCTATCTGCTGCAGGTAGATTTTTAAAAAATCATTCATGGGATGTGGGCGTCCCTGGCATGGCCGGCATTTATTGCCCATCCCTAATCCGCCTTCTTGAACCGCTGCAGTCCGTGTGGTGAAGGTGCTCCCACAGTGCTGTTAGGGAGGGAGTTCCAGGATTTTGACCCAGCGACGATGAAGCAATGAAAGGCCGATATATGTCGAAGTCAGATGGGGAACTTGGAGGTGATGGTGTTCCTCGTGCAACTGCTGCCCTTGCCCTAGGTGGCGGAGGTCGAGGGTTTGGGAGATTCACTCCAGGGAGTTTAAATCATTTGCGGAGGTGGGGCACGAGGTGAAAGACAGGGCATCAGTGAGGAGGAACAAGTAGAGTGGCATTAGAGGAAGAGGAACCCGCCGAGAGATTGGTACCTCACAGGGTCCTTGTATAAAAGGGCGTTGAGGCATAAATACTGTACAAGGACATGTGGTGTAAATATTTACCGGGGGGCCTGGGAGTGTGTCTATATTGGAATAAGGTCCCCGGGAGTTCAAAAATATTTACATAGCTCCCAGGAGTGTGTCAGTATTTACAGGGGGTTCTCGGGAGTGTGTCAGTATTTACAGGGGGTTCTCGGGAGTGTGTCAGTAGTTACGGGGGGTCCCCAGGAGTGTGTCAATATTTACAGGGGGTTCTCGGGAGTGTGACAGTATTTACAGGGGGTCCCCAGGAGTGTGTCAATATTTACAGGGGGTCCCGGGGAGTGTGTCAGTATTTACAGGGGGTTCCCAGGAGTGTGTCACTATTTACAGGGGGTCCCCGGGAGTGTGTCAATATTTACACGGGGTTCCCGGGAGTGTGTCAGTATTTACAGGGGGTCCTCAGAAGTGTGTCAGTATTTACAGGGGGTCCCCAGGAGTGTGTCAATATTTACAGGGGGTCCCCCGGGAGTGTGTCAATATTTACAGGGGATCCCGGGAGTGTGTCAGTATTTACAGGGGGTCCCCAGGAGTGTGTCAAGATTTACAGGGGATCCCGGGAGTGTGTCAGTATTTACAGGGAGTCATCGGGAGTGTGTCAGTATTTACAGGGGGTCCCCAGGAGTGTGTCAGTATTTACAGGGGGTCCCTGGGAGTGTGTCAGTATTTACAGGGAGTCCTCGGGAGTGTGTCAGTATTTACAGGGGGTCCCCAGGAGTGTGTCAATATTTACAGGGGGTTCTCGGGAGTGTGACAGTATTTACAGGTGGTCCCCAGGAGTGTGTCAATATTTACAGGGGGTCCCCGGGAGTGTGTCAATATTTACAGGTTGCCCCCGGGAGTGTGTCAGTACTTACAAGGGGTCCCCGGGAGTGTGTCAGTATTTACAGGGGGTCCCCGGAGTGTGTCAATATTTGCAGGAGGTCCCCGGGAGTGTGTCAGTATTTACAAGGGGTCCCCGGGAGTGTGTCAGTATTTACAGGGGGTCCCGGGGAGTGTGTCAGCATTTACAGGGGGTCCCCGGGAGTGTGTCAGTATTTACAGGGGGTCCCTGGGAGTGTGTCAGTATTTACAGGGAGTCATCGGGAGTGCGTCAGTATTTACAGGGGGTCACCGGGAGTGTTTCAGTATTTACAGGGGGTCCCCAGGAGTGTGTCAGTATTTACAGGGGGTCCCTGGGAGTGTGTCAGTATTTACAGGGAGTCCTCGGGAGTGTGTCAGTATTTACAGGGGGTACTCGGGAGTGTGTCAGTATTTACAGGGAGTCCCCAGGAGTGTGTCAATATTTACAGGGGGTTCTCGGGAGTGTGACAGTATTTACAGGGGGTCCCCAGGAGTGTGTCAATATTTACAGGGGGTCCCCGGGAGTGTGTCAATATTTACAGGTTGCCCCCGGGAGTGTGTCAGTACTTACAAGGGGTCCCCGGGAGTGTGTCAGTATTTACAGGGGGTCCCCGGAGTGTGTCAATATTTGCAGGAGGTCCCCGGGAGTGTGTCAGTATTTACAAGGGGTCCCCGGGAGTGTGTCAGTATTTACAGGGGACCCCGGGAGTGTGTCAGTATTTACAGGGAGTGCCGGGGAGTGTGTCAGTATTTACAAGGTGTCCCCGGAGTGTGTCAGTATTTACAGGGGGTCCCGGGGAGTGTGTCAGCATTTACAGGGGGTCCCCGGGAGTGTGTCAGTATTTACAGGGGGTCCCCGGGAGTGTGTCAGTATTTACAGGGAGTCATCGGGGAGTGTGTCAGTATTTACAAGGTGTCCCCGGAGTGTGTCAGTATTTACAGGGGGTCCCGGGGAGTGTGTCAGCATTTACAGGGGGTCCCCGGGAGTGTGTCAGTATTTACAGGGGGTCCCCGGGAGTGTGTCAGTATTTACAAGGGGTCCCCGGGAGTATGTCAGTATTTACAGGAGGTCCCCGGGAGTGTGTCAGTATTTACAGGGGGTCCCCGGGAGTGTGTCAGTATTTACAGGGGGTCCCCGGGAGTGTGTCAGTATTTACAGGGGTTCCCCGGAAGTGTGTCAGTATTTACAGGGGGTCCCCGGGAGTGTGTCAGTATTTACAGGGGGTCCCCGGGAGTGTGTCAATATTTACAAGGTGCCCCCGGGAGCGTATCAGTACTTACAGGGTGCCACCGGAAGTGTGTCAATGTTTGCAGGAGGTCCCCGGGAGTGTGTCAGTATTTACAGGGTGTCCCCGGGAGTGTGTCAGTATTTACAGGGTGCACCCGGGAGTGTGTCAGTATTTACAGGGTGTCCCTGGGAGCGTGTCAGTATTTATAGGGTGCACCCGGGAGTGTGTCAGTATTTACAGGGTGCTCCCGGGAGCATGTCAGTATTTACAGGGTGCTCCCGGGAGCGTGTCAGTATTTACAGGGTGCACCCGGGAGCGTGTCAGTATTTACAGGGTGCTCCCGGGAGTGTGTCAGTATTTACAGAGTGCTCCCGGGAGTGTGTCAGTATTTACAGGGTGCTCCCGGGAGTGTGTCAGTATTTACAGAGTGCTCCCGGGAGTGTGTCAGTATTTACAGGGTGCTCCCGGGAGTGTGTCAATATTTGCAGGAAAATTTGACAAGCACTAGTTGAAAGTGCTACATAAAGCCCTGTAATTCTGCATTGAAAGGGTTACATCCATTGAGGCTGGATGGAGCACACGTTTGCCATTTCTTGCCCATGATTGGCTAGCTCCAGCCCTGCCTACCTTTGCTTTGTGTTTAAATAGGACGATGTTTACTCAAAGCTCTCAGCATCCTGAGTGACTGAATCCGGACGGTAGACTGGGACATGACTGCTGTATGTGCGTGATGGAGGGCTTCTGCAAGCACGGGCTCCTGCTGTCAGTCCTGGTTGGATGGATTCAGGCAGGAGCCGGGCAGGTAAGGGAGATTTTAACGAGCCACTAAATAGAGAGCTTGTTTACCTTTCACATAAGCTGGAAGCGATGCAAAAATATCATGGCTTCAATAGAAAAAATCTCCTTAAAACGTTTTACTTGCCATTTCAATTGTAGATCTTTTCTATCTTGAATATTTTATGTTGTATTAATATGAATTCTGACCTTCTGTCAGGGTACACCCTAAGGTTATTAATTTTTTGTTCTGGATTCACTAGGAATATGCGTCTATGCTTTAAATTAATTACAGAATATTATCGGTAAAGGCAAATTGTTTTCTGTATTTTAATTTCCACCCCCGCACCCCCGCTCAGTTTCCTCACTCCCACCTCATCTCCTGAAGGTTGCGCACGGTTCCACCAAGCCCCCTCCCACCACCGCCCCCGCCCCGGCCATTCTTCATGTCGACGGTGCAGGGTGGCTGGCTATTCGACTGTGGCAGGCGTCGCGGGTCTGAGTCTCGCACGGACACGGAGTCACCGGAGAGGCATCAGGAGCAAGTGCCCTGGCCGATCTCTTTTTTTTTTTCCCCCTTCCGTGCCTTCCCGCCCCTGCAGAGGCACTGAAAGCGCAAGAGCTGAGATCAGTTAACAGTGGAACCCAGGATTTCCCCAGTACGCGTGGCTCAGTTAAACCCTTCGCAACTGCTGCCAGCTAGTGAGAAAAGGCTGCCTGGCGAATACTGGAAAGTAAATCAAATGATAGGAAAGAGAGAAAGGCTTGCATTTCTATAGCGCCTCTCACGGCCACCGGACGTCCCAAAGCGCTTTACAGTCAATGAAGTACTTTTTGACATGCGGTCACTGTTGTAATGTAGGAAACGCGGCAGCCAATTTGCGCACAGCAAGCTCCCACAAACAGCAATGTGATAATGACCAGATAATCTGTTTTTAGTGATGTTGATTGAGGGATAAATATTGGCCCCAGGACACCGGGGAGAACGCCCCTGCTCTTCTTCGAAATAGTGGCCGTGGGATCTTTTACGTTCACCTGAGGGGGCAGACGGGGCCTCGGTTTAACGTCGCATCCGAAAGACGGCCCCTCCGACAGTGCAGCACTCCCTCAGTACTGCACTGGAGTGTCAGCCTAGCTTTATGTGCTCAAGTCCCTGGAGTGGGACATGAACCCACAACCTTCGGACTCAGGCGAGGGTGCTGCCCACTGAGCCACAGCTGACACTTACTTGCCATTACATGGCTCAATCTGGTGCTGATCTGTCAGAGAGTGTTACTGTGCAGAATACCATCGGGTAGATTTTCTACTCCACCGCCGCCTCCCCCCCACCCCCCGGCCCTCCCCCCCGCTGTACAACCTGCCTGATTTTCATTCCAAAGAATCTCTTTGCTTCTCTCACTCATTCAGAGCTGAGGACGGCACACATTATAAACACAAGAACAGTATGTTCACAGAAGTCTTTTTCTGGCTCACCCACTGCTCCCAGTCGGCCCAACCAGTCTTTGCTGCTGTTTATGCTCCACACGAGCCTCCTCCTGCTCTATTTACTTTATCTCACCCTATCAGCATATCCTTCTATTCCTTTCTCCCTCATGTGTTTATCCAGCTTTCCCTTAAATGTATCTGTGCTATTCGCCTCAACCACTCCTGTGGGAGCGAGTTCCACATTCTCACCACTCTCTGGCTAAAGAGGTTTCTCCTGAATTCCCTACTGGATTTATTGGTGACTATCTTATATTGATGGCCCCTAGTTCTGGTCTCCCCCATAAGTGGAAACATCTTCACTACGTCTACCCTATCGAACCCCTTCATAATCTTGAAGACCTCTATCAGATCACCCCTCAGCCTTCTCTTTTCTAGAGAAAAGAGCCCCAGCCTGTTCAGACTTTCCTGACAGATATAACCGCTCAGTTCTGGTATCATCCTTGTAAATCTTTTTTGCACCTTCTCCAGTGCCTCTATATCCTTTTTCCAATGGCTGCTACGATGTCGACACATATATGAAAGAGTCATAGTGAAAGAGGAGGTAGTTGAGATACTGGATGGGATAAAAATTGATCTAGGTATATAGTGGTGTTCCCTAGGGGTCGGTACTAGGATCATTGCTTTTCTTGATTTGGACATGGGTGTACAGGGCACAATTTCAAAATTTGCAGATGACACAAAACTTGGAAGTATAGTGAACAGTGAGGAGGATAGTGATAGACTTCAAGAGGACATAGACAGGCTGGTGGAATGGGCGGACACGTGGCAGATGAAGTTTAACGCTGAAAGTGCGAAGTGATACATTTTGGTAGGAAGAACTAGGAATCATAGAATCATAGAATAGAATCATAGAATGGTTACAGCACAGAAGGAGGCCATTTGGCCCGTCGAGCCCGTGCAGGCTCTCTGCAAGCGCACTTCAGCTAGTCCCACGCCCCCATAGAATCATAGAGGAGCGGCAATATAAACTAAAGGGTACAAATCTAAAGGGGGTGCATGAACAGAGAGACCTGGGGGTATATGTGCACAAATTGTTGAAGGTGGCAGGGCAGGTTGAGAAAGCAGTTAAAAAAACATATGGGACCCTGGGCTTCATAAATAGAGAGGTCGCACAACACCAGGTTATAGTCCAACAGTTTTATTTGAAATCACAAGCTTTCGGAACTATCGCTCCTTCCTCAGGTGAAGTAAATTGGATACAGAATCGTCAGAGCATATATAGATGGAAAAAAAAGCATGTGTACTTTACAATTGCAGACCAATAAATTAAATCATCCTGACTATCTGCCGAGGTGTGATAAAGTTAATTAAGTCAGCCAGGAAGGTACCACATCAAAAGACATAGCAAGATACAACTGAGACAATGAGGTGAAGTCGCAGGGGTTCTAACGTGTCAAGAGCTGCCGTCTGTATGTAAAACGAAAAGCTTTAAAAAAAAATTTTACTTTTTTACTGGGAAAAATTTTTACTTTTTTACTGGGAATCACATCTGTGAACAAGCTAACGACGACTCGAGTCCGGATCACGTCATGTATCGTGACATAAACCCAAGATCCCGATTGAGACCGTCTTCATGAGTTCGGAACTTGGCTATCAGTTTCTGCTCGATGATTTTGCGTTGTCGTGTGTTTCTAAGGTTGCCTTGGAGAACGCTTACCCGCAGATCCGAGGCTGAATGTCCTTGACTGCTGAAGTGTTCCCCGACTGGGAGGTAACAATCCTGCCTGGCGATTGTTGCGCGGTGCTCGTTCATACGTTGTCTCAGTGTCTGCATGGTCTCGCCGATGTACCATGCCGCGGTGCATTCTTTCCTGCAACGTATGAGGTAGACAACGTTGGCCGAGTCACATGAGTATGTACCATGTACCTGGTGGGTAGTGTCCTCACGTGTGATGGTGGTATCTGTGTTGATGATCTGGCATGTCTTGCAGAGTTTGCCATGGCAGGGTTGTGTGGTTGTAACGTATGAACGAGCACCGCGCAACAATCGCCAGGCAGGATTGTTACCTCCCAGTCGGGGAACACTTCAGCAGTCAAGGACATTCAGCCTCGGATCTGCGGGTAAGCGTTCTCCAAGGCAACCTTAGAAACACACGACAACGCAAAATCATCGAGCAGAAACTGATAGCCAAGTTCCGAACTCATGAAGACGGTCTCAATCGGGATCTTGGGTTTATGTCACGATACATGACGTGATCCGGACTCGAGTCGTCGTTAGCTTGTTCACAGATGTGATTCCCAGTAAAAAAGTAAAAATTTTTCCCAGTAAAAAAGTAAAATTTTTTTTTTAAAGCTTTTCGTTTTACATACAGACGGCAGCTCTTGACACGTTAGAACCCCTGCGACTTCACCTCATTGTCTCAGTTGTATCTTGCTATGTCTTTTGATGTGGTACCTTCCTGGCTGACTTAATTAACTTTATCACACCTCGGCAGATAGTCAGGATGATTTAATTTATTGGTCTGCAATTGTAAAGTACACATGCTTTTTTTTCCATCTATATATGCTCTGACGATTCTGTATCCAATTTACTTCACCTGAGGAAGGAGCGATAGTTCCGAAAGCTTGTGATTTCAAATAAAACTGTTGGACTATAACCTGGTGTTGTGCGACCTCTCAATTTTGTCCACCCCAGTCCAACACCGGCATCTCCGCATCATTCATAAATAGAGGCATAGAGTACAAAAGCAAGGAAGTTATGATGAACCTGTATAAAACACTGGTTCGGCCTCAACTGGAGTATTGTGTCCAATTCTGGGCACCGCACTTTAGGAAGGATGTGAAGGCCTTAGAGAGGATGCAGAAAAGATTTACGAGAATGATTCCAGGGATAAATGTGAGAAGTCGCACGACACCAGGTTATAGTCCAACAGCTTTATTTGAAATCACAAGCTTTCGGAGCGCTGCTCCTTCGTCAGGTGAAGTGAAGAGATGCATATAGGCACAGCATATATAGTCCGAGAACACTGCCAGATGATTACAGTTAATCTTTCTAACTGCCCTTTATCACACCTCGGCAGAGAGATAATCTCGGCAATCAAAGGTGTGGATGGTGTCCAAACAGGTCAGCCTTTGATTGCCGTGATTGTCTCTCTGCCAAGGTGTGATAAAGGGCAGTTAGAAAGATTAACTGTAATCATCTGGCAGTGTTCTCTGACTATATATGCTGTACCTATATACATCTCTTCACTTCACCTGACGAAGGAGCAGCGCTCCGAAAGCTTGTGATTTCAAATAAAGCTGTTGGACTATAACCTGGTGTTGTGCGACTTCTCACATTTGTCCACCCCAGTCCAACACCGGCATCTCCACATCATGGTTCCAGGAATGAGGGACTTTAGTTACGTGGATAGACTGGAGAAGCTGGGGTTGTTCTCCTTAGAGCAGAGAAGGTTGAGAGGAGATTTGATAGAGGTGTTCAAAATCATGAGGGGTCTGGACAGAGTAGATAGCGAGAAACTGTTCCCATTGGCGGAAGGGTCGATAACCAGAGGACACAGATTTAAGATGATTGGCAAAAGAACCAAAGGTGACATGAGGAAAAACTTTCTTACGCAGCGAGTGGTTATGATCTGGAATGCACTGCCTGAAAGGGTGGTGGAGGCAGACTCAATCGTGCCTTTCAAAAGGGAATTGTATAAGTACCTGAAGGAAAAAAATTTGCAGGGCTACGGGGAAAGGGCGGGGGGAGTGGGACTAGCTGAAGTGCTCTTGCAGAGAGCCGGCACGGGCTCGACGGGCCGAATGGCCTCCTTCTGTGCTGGAACCATTCTATGATTTTATGTGGGTATAGGTATTTACTCAGCCTGTGCACCAGATGGCAATGTTGTAGGGCGTCAATATCCGTAATTCCCCTCACTAAAAGGATCTACTGTATTCTGTACCACTCTGACACACCGTGGGAGATCCACAAATATTATTCATTAGTATTTAAAGTCAGCTTCTAGTGTGCGTAAAAGGTAAACTGATATTAACCATTAACAATCCGTTCCAGCACCAAGACCGCAAACTTCCAGCTCTGTAGTATCGCCCGCGTCCACCCCGGCCTCTACTCACCTACTGCTGAAACCCTCATCCGTGCCTCTGTTACCTCCAGACTTGACTATTCCAACACACTCCTGGCCGGCCTCCCATCCACCACTCTCCATAAAGTTGAGCTCATCCAAAACTCTGCTGCCCGTGTCCTAACTCGCACCAAGTCCCGTTCACCCATCACCCCCTGTGCTCGCTGACCTACATTGGCTCCCGGTCCGGCAACGCCTCGATTTTAAAATTCTCATCCTTGTTTCCAAATCCCTCCATGGCCCTCGCCCCCTCCCTATCTCTATAACCTCCTCCAGCCCTAAAACTCCCCGAGATATCTGCGCTCCTCCAATTCTGGCCTCTTGAGCATCACTGATTTTAATCGCTCCACCATTGGTGGCCGTGCCTTCAGCTGCCTGGGCCCTAAGCTCTGGAATTCCCTCCCTGAACCTCTCCGCCTCTCTACCTCCCTCTCCTCCTTTTAAAACGCTTCTTAAAACCTACCTCTTTGACCAAGCTTTTGGCCACCTGCCCTGAATATCTCTTGAAGTGGCTCGGTGTCAAACTTTGTCTGGTAACGCTCCTGTGAAGCCTCTTCGCACTTTGTTTTACCAAAGGCGCTATATAAATGCAAGTTATTGTTGTTGTTCTTCCAATGGCCTAGTTAAGACAGGGAGTAGTAGAGGCATGCAAACCAAGGGTTGATCAGCACTGAGCTAGCTCCTCTCGCCTGGGGTAGCAGTGAGGATGTTGTAATTATCTTCAGTGCCCCTGAGCAAGCTATTCAACACTGGAAGGCCTCACAGCTCAGCAGTGGTCACTAAGTTAGGGCAGGGAGAATCAGCCAGGGTTCCTGCTGCTCCAGATCCCTATCAGTGCGAGAAGGTATCAGCTGAGGACAGGATCAGGCTCATCTGTGACGCCTTCCAGTGTTGGATAGCTTGCTGACACGATCTAGCCTGCAGGGTGTCCACGCTGCCGTCTGTGGGCCACCTGTATCCCCCACAGCCCTGTCACTTCAGCCCGTGAAGCCTAGGCAGCTATCTCAACTTGCGCTAATATTTCTTAATCGTCAGTTTGCGCCGCGGGTCTGGAGGTTTGGACGGGGCTGTTTTTCGGGGACTTGTCTCATTATCTTTGAAGGGACTTAGGAGCAGGAGGGGGCCATTCAGCCCCTCGAGCCTGTTCCGCCATTCAGTTAGATCATGGCTGATCTGTATCTTAACTCCATCTAATCATAGCCAGAGAATCACCTGCAATAGCTTCTCTTCCCGCTACCTCTGGTGTCCCCCAAGGATCTATCCTTGGCCCCCTCATTCTCATCTACATGCTGCCCCTTGGAGACTTCATCCGAAAACACAGCGTCAGTTTCCACATGTACACTGATGATGCTCATCTGTTGCTGAAACCCTCATCCATGCCTTTGTTACCTCTAGACTTGACTATTCCAACGCACTCCTGGCTGGCCTCTCACGTTCTACCCTACGTAAACATGAGGTCTTCCAGAACTCGGCTGCCCGTGTCCTAACTCGCACCAAGTCCCGTTCACCCATCACCCCCTGTGCTCGCTGACCTACATTGGCTTCCGGTTAAGCAACGCCTGATTTCAAAATTCTCATCCCTGTTTTCAAATCCCTCCATGGCCTCGCCCCCTCCCTATCTCTGTAATCTCCTCCAGCCCCACAACCCCCCCGAGATATCTGTACTCCTCTAATTCTGGCCTCTTGAATATCCCCGATTTTAATCGCTCCACCATTGGCGGCCGTGCCTTCAGCTGCCTGGGCCCTAAGCTCTGGAATTCCCTCCCTAAACCTCTCCGCCTCGCTACCTGTTTTCTCCTTTAAGATGCCCCTTAAAACCTAGCTCTTTGACCAAGCTTTTGGTCACCTGCCCTAATTTATCCTTATGTTGCTCGGTGTTAAATTTTGTTTTTTAACGGTCCTGTGAAGCGCCCTGGGACGTTATACTACGTTAAAGGCGCTATATAAATGTGATGAGAAGAAATTTCTTCACACAGAGGGTGATGAATCTTTGGAATTCTCTACCCCAGAGGGCTGTGGAGGCTCAGTCATTGGGTATATTCAAAACAGAAGTCGATAGATTTCTGACCAGTAAGGGCATCAAGGGATATGGCGATAGGGCCGGTGAATGGAGTTACATAGATACATAGATACATAGAAGATAGGAGCAGGAGTAGGCCATCCGGCCCTTCGAGCCTGCTCCGCCATTTAATGAGATCATGGCTGATCCTCCAATTCAGTATCCCGTCCCCGCCTTCTCTCCGTAACCCTTAACCCCTTTTGCCTGTAGAAATACATCTAATTCCCTCTTAAATATATTTAATGAGCTGGCGTACACTGCCCTCTGTGGCAATGAGTTCCACAGGTTCACCACCCTCTGAGTGAAGAAATTCCCCCTCATTTCTGTCCTAAATGGTTTAGCCCTTATCCTTAAATTATGTCCTCTAGTTCTGTTCTCACCCGCCAAGGGAAACATTCCTTCTGCATCTAGTCTGTCTAGACCTGTCAGAATTTTATACACTTCTATGAGGTCCCCTCTCAATCTTCTAAACTCCAGTGTGTACATCCCTAAACTACATAGTCTCTCCTCATAGGTCAATCCCGCCATTCCTGGTATCAGCCTGGTGAATCGCCGCTGCACCCCCTCCATGGCAAGAACATCTTTCCTCAGATGAGGCGACCAAAACTGTACACAGTACTCGAGGTGTGGTCTCACCAGTGCCCTGTACAGCTGCAGCAAGGTATCCCTGTTCCTGTATTCCAACCCTTTTGCTATGAAGGCCAGCATACCGTTTGCCTTCTTGATCGCCTGTTGCACCTGCATGCTCGCCTTCAGTGACTGGTGTACAAGAACACCCAGGTCTCTCTGTACTTCCCCCTCTCCCAATTTATTGCCATTTAAATAATAATTTGCCCTCCCGTTCCTGCACCCAAGGTGGATAACTTCGCACTTGTCCACATTATAGTGCATCTGCCATTTATCCGCCCAATCACCCAGTCTGTCCAAATCGCTCTGGAGCTTCCTGGTCTCCTCCTCTGAGCCCACCCCCCCTCCTAGTTTAGTGTCGTCTGCAAATTTGGAAATGCTGCATCCGACTCCCTGATCCAGGTCATTAATGTAAATTGTGAACAGCTGGGGACCCAGGACAGATCCCTGTGGTACCCCACTTGTTACTGCCTGCCATTCAGAAAATGAGCCGTTTATTCCAACTCTCTGTTTTCTATCTGACAGCCAGTTCTCTATCCACGTCAATACTTTCCCCTTTATCCCATGAGCTTCAATTTTCCCTGCTAATCTTTTATGTGGGACCTTATCGAAGGCCTTTTGGAAGTCCAGGTACACCACATCTACTGGCTCTCCCCCATCTATTTTACCAGTTACTCCCTCAAAAAATTCCAATAGATTAGTCAAGCACGATTTACCCTTTGTAAATCCATGTTGACTCTGTCCTATCCTGTCCCCATTTGCTAAGTGCTCCGCTATTTCATCCTTAATGATGGACTCCAGCATTTTGCCCACAACTGATGTAAGGCTTACAGGTCTGTAATTACCTGCTTTTTGCCTACCCCCCTTTTTGAATAGTGGGGTAACGTTAGCTACCCTCCAATCCATGGGCACTGTTCCCAAGTCTAATGAATTCTGAAAAATCATACTTAGTGCATCCGCTATCTCTAGGGCCACCTCCTTCAGCACCCTAGGATGCATGTTATCAGGCCCTGGGGATTTGTCCGCCTTCAATCCCTTTAGCTTCCTTAACACCATATCCTTAGAGATATTGACTTGCGTCAGTTCCTCCTTTGCAAATGTCCCTATTTTTCCCGATATCCCAGGGAGGTTTTTTGTGTCTTCCTTCGTAAAGACTGACCCAAAGTATGCATTTAGTTGGTCTGCCATTTCCTTATTTCCCGTTATATATTCCCCCGTATCTGACTGCAATGGGCCAACTTTGGTTTTCACCAGTCTTTTCCTCTTGATATACTTATAAAAGCTTTTGGAGTTAGTTTTTATATTTTCCGCCAGCTTGCTTTCGTAAGCTATTTTGCCCCTCTTGATTAAGCCCTTTGTCCTCCTTTGCTCTATCTTAAACTGTTCCCAATCTTCCGCTCTGGCACTTTTTTTGGCTATTTTATACGCCCTATCTTTGGATTTTATGCTGTCTCTAATTTCCCCTGTTATCCACGGTTGAGTCACCTTTTTAGATTTCCTTTTATGCCAGATTGGTATAAACAATTTTTGCAATTTTGTCATTCTATCTTTAAATGCTTGCCATTGTTTATCTACCTCCAGTCCTCCCAGGAACGTTGTCCAATCAGACCTACTCAGTTCCCGTCTAATGGCATCATAATTCCCCTTGTTTAAATTCAGGACCTTAGTATCTGAGTCAATTTCTTCGCTCTCCATTTCGAGTGAGAAATCGATCATGTTATGATCGCTCTGACCCAAGGGTCCCCGTACAACAAGATTACTAATTAGTCCCTTCTCATTGCACAGTACCCAGTCCAATATAGCCTGTTCCCGAGTTGGTTCCTCGACATATTGATCCAGATAACCATCCCTTAAACACTCAAGGAATTCCTCCTCCTCATTATTTTTACTGATTAGGTAGAAGATCAGCCATGATCCCATTGAATGGCGGAGCAGGCTCGAGGGGCCGAATGGCCGACTCCTGCTCCTATTTCTTATGTTCTTATGTTCTTATGTTGTTTATTGCCATCTCCGATATTTTAAATAGCCATATGATTTCTTTGTTCTGGTGAATCGCATCAGCTTTCGGGAAATTAATCCCCGGAGACTGCAGGACGATCCTGGAGGAGTTGGCAACAACATAGGCATCGAAAAATGCATCATTTGTGTCGAAATGCCCTGGCTCTTGTAATCTAATTAGTGCGTGAGGAGGGAGGGGTGGTAGTTACATAGAAACATAGAAGATAGGAGCAGGAGTAGGCCATTCGGACCCTCGAGCCTGCTCCGCCATTAATGAGATCATGGCTGATCATCCAAACTCAGTACCCTGTACCTGCCTTCTCCCCATATCCCTTGATACCTTTAGCTTTAAGAAATAAATGCTGTAACCGTAGTCGGCAGTGCTGCGAGTCTATTTATATTGAAACTTTTTCAAACTAATTTTCTCCCCTTTTAAATGGGAAAAGAACCGCAATGAACCTAATAATCATTGCACAGCTGGTGAGTTGGGATTCTGGGAAACCAGTATCTGCCAGCCAGCCCCAGGTGGTTTTTCCATTATTGCCTCTGCCCCATGCTTCTGGAATCTTAAACATTCACTCCCTCCACCACCGGCGTCCCGTGGCTGCAGTGTGTACCATCTACAAGATGCACTGCAGCAACTCGCCAAGGCTTCTTCAACAGTACCTCCCAAACCCGTGACCTCTACCACCTAGAAGGACAAGGGCAGCAGGCGCATGGGAACACCACCACCTCCAAGTTCCCCTCCAAGTCATACATCATCCTGACTTGGACATATATCGCCGTTCCTTCATCGTCGCTGGGTCAAAATCCTGGAACTCCCTCCCTAACAGCACAGTGGGTGTACCTTCACCACACGGACTGCAGCGGTTCAAGGTGGCGGTTCACCACCACCTTCTCAAGAGCAATTAGGGATGGGCAATAAATGCTGGCCTTGCCAGCGACGCTCACATTCCACAAACGAATTTTAAAAAACTGTTGGCAGTTTCATTCATTGGACCAATTCCAAACCTAACAGGGAAATAAAAGTTTGGAAAAATCAGAAGAAAGAAAGGCTTGCATTTCTATAGCGCCTTTCACAACCTCCGGACATCCCAAAGCGCTTTACAGCCAATGAAGTACTTTTTGAAGTGTGGTCACTGTTGTAATGTATTTATCGTGGCAGCCAATTTGCGCACAGCAAGCTCCCACAAACAGCAATGTGATAATGATCGGATCAACTGTTTTTAGTGATGTTGATTGAGGGATAAATATTGGCCCCAGGACACCGGGGGAGAACTCCCCTGCTCTTGTTCGAAATAGTGCCATGGGATCTTTTACGTCCACCTGAGAGGGCAGATGGGGCCTTGGTTTTGACGTCTCATCTGAAAGACGGCACCTCCGACAGTGCAGCACTCTGGTGGGAGAGTGCAGAAAATGGGGGCATTACTTAAAATTAGAGCCAGGCCGTTCAGGGGTGGTGTCAGGAAGCACTTCTTCACACAAAGGATAGTGGAAATCGGGAACTCTCTCCCTCAAAAAGCTGATGAGGCTGGGGGGTCAATTGAAAGTTTCAAAATTGAAATCGATAGATTTTTGTTGGGTAAGGGTATGAAGGGTTACAGAACCAAGGCGGGTAGATGGAGTTACAACTGTTTGGTAATGCACATACACCGTGTACCGAGGCCGCGCATGCGCATTACCAAACAGTTGCGGCCACGCTTTCCTCAGCTCCTTGGGAGAAGGCCCATCACTGGATCCGTTGGTGGCTGGGGGAGGTGGGGGAAGAGAGAGGATCGAAAGGGGAGAGAGAGAAGGGATCGGAGTGGGGAGAGAGAGAGAACATAGGAACAGGAGGAGGCCATTCAGCCCCTCGAGCCTGTTCCGCCATTCAATGAGATCATGGCTGATCTGCGACCTAACTCCATATACCCGCCTTTGCCCCATATCCCTTAATACCTTTGGTTAACAAAAGTCTATCAATCTCCGACTTAAAATTAACAATTGACCTAGCATCAATCATAGAGAGTTCCAAACTTCTACCACCCTTTGTGTGTAGAAGTGTTTCCTAATTTCACTCCTGAAAGGTCTGGCTCTAATTTTTAGACTCTGTCCCCTAGTCCTAGAATCCCCAACCAGCGGAAATAGTTTCTCTCTGTCTACCCTATCTGTTCCCCTTAATATCTTGAAAACTTCGATCAGATCACCTCTTAATCTTCTAAATTCTAGGGAATACAACCCTAATTTGTCTAATCTCTCCTCGTAACTTAACCCTTGAAGTCCGGGTATCATTCTGGTAAACCTACGCTGCACTCCCTCCAAGGCCAATATATCCTTCCTAAGGTGTGGTGCCCAGAACTGCTCACAGTACTCCAGGTGTGGAGCGACAGTGCAGCGCTCCCTCAGTACTGCCGTCCGACAGTGCGGTGCTCCCTCAGTACTGCCCCTCCGACAGTGCAGCGCTCCCTCAGTACTGCCGCTCTGACAGTGCAGCGCTCCCTCAGTACTGCCCCTCCGACAGTGCCGCGCTCCCTCAGTACTGCCGTCCGACAGTGCGGTGCTCCCTCAGTACTGCCCCTCCGACAGTGCAGCGCTCCCTCAGTACTGCCCCTCCGACAGTGCAGCGCTTCCTCAGTACTGCCCCTCCGACAGTGCAGCTCTCCCTCAGTACTGCCCCTCCGACAGTGCAGCGCTCCCTCAGTACTGCCCCTCCGACAGTGCAGCGCTCCCTCAGTACTGCCCCTCCGACAGTGCAGCGCTCCCTCAGTACTGCCGCTCTGACAGTGCAGCACTCCCTCAGTACTGCCCCTCCGACAGTGCAGCTCTCCCTCAGTACTGCCCCTCCGACAGTGCAGCGCTCCCTCAGTACTGCCCCTCCGACAGTGCAGCGCTCCCTCAGTACTGCCCCTCCGACAGTGCAGCACTCCCTCAGTACTGCCGCTCTGATAGTGCAGCACTCCCTCAGTACTGCCCCTCTGACAGTGCAGCTCTCCCTCAATACTGCCCCTCCGACAGTGCAGCTCTCCCTCAGTACTGCCCCTCCGACAGTGCAGCTCTCCCTCAGTACTGCCCCTCCGACAGTGCAGCGCTCTCTCAGTACTGCCCCTCTGACTGTGCAGCACTCCCTCAGTACTGCCCCTCTGACAGTGCAGCACTCCCTCAGTACTGCCCCTCCGACAGTGCAGCGCTCCCTCAGTACTGCCCCTCCGATAGTGCAGCTCTCCCTCAGTACTGCCCCTCCGACAGTGCAGCACTCCCTCAGTACTGCCCCTCCGACAGTGCAGCTCTCCCTCAGTACTGCACTGGGAGTGCCAGCTTAGATTTTTGTGCTCAAGTCTCTGGAGTGGGACGATGAACCCACAATCTTCTGACTCAGAGGCGAGAGAGAGTGCCGCCCACCGAGCCACAGCTGACGTTGAGATACAGAAATGTTTTGATGGTGCTCTCTGTGTAAGCCTGTCATCCCGATCGAGTGCATCTATAATATAAAGAAACGCAGCAGCCAATTATACCAGCGGCCACCAGACCATCACTTTATCTGCCAGCCCGGTTGCTGGGCGACCAGAGGAGACTCGAGTGGGAAGGTTATGCACTGCGGTGTTGCTGAATTACATTCTGCCACGTTATCCAATCCGCTTCAGATTTTAACCTGCGGCAGACGTGGCTGTGCAGGGAAATGAAATAAAAAAAACTAGACCTAGAGTCAGTGACAAAGCAAACAGAGGAAAGAACATCCTGGTTTCCAGTTCATGCCAACTGTTCAATGGTCAATTCATATTATCGGCAGTGAGCAAACAGGCCCAGCATGCTCGCTTTGTAGAGCCAGGCTTAGTGCATCTCTCTTTCTCTCTTTTTCTCCTCTCACCATTCTCTTCCTCCCTCTCTTTCTCTCTTTCTTTCTCTCCCTCCTTTCCCTCTTCTCTCCCTCCACTCTCTCTCCCTCCTCTCCCTCTCTCACTGCCCTCTCTCTCCCTCCTCTCTCTCTCTACACTCTCTCTCTAGCCCCTCTCTCGCCCCCTCCTCTCTCGCCCCCTCCTCTCTCTCTCCCTCCTTCTCTCCCTCCTCCTTCTCTACCCTCTCTCTCTAGCCCCTCTCTCACCCCCTCCTCTCTCTCTCACTCCCCTCTCTCTCCCTCTCTCCCTCCTCCTCTCTCTCCCCCTCCCCTCTCTCTCACCCTTCTCTCTCTGTTTCCCTCCCCCTCCTCGCTCTCTCCCCCTCCCCTCTCTCTCTCCCCTTCTCTCTCTGTTTCCCTCCCCCTCCTCGCTCTCTCCCCCTCCCCTCTCTCTCTCTCCCCTTCTCTCTCTGTTTCCCTCCCCCTCCTCTCTCTCTCTCTCCCTCCCCTCTCTCTCCCCTTCTCTCTCTGTTTCCCTCCCCCTCCTTTCTCTCTCTCCCTCTCTCTCCCCCCTTCTCTCTCTCTTTCCCTCCCCCTCCTCTCTCTCTTTCCTTCTCTCCTTCTCTCTCCCCCTTATCTCTCTCTCTCTCCAGTGATGACTGTTTAATGGTATATTTATCAGATGCTGAGATTTATTCTGGGGAGTTTAAACTGAAATCCTCACTGATTTTTTTTCTTTAAATTGACTGTAATTTTCTTGTGCTGGGGGAGGTGAGGAGGGTGAAGACAGGATTGAACACTTCCCCATATAAGGCATCAAAAGGAAGTGGAGTTCCTTGTCGGGAGAATGTCCGTCTATCTTCATGATTTAAGACTTGTTGACGAAAATCCATTTTTGTGCATTCCCACCTCTGTGGGTCAGCACTTATTGACTAAATCAGGCGTCATCCCAGGTTTTGTTCAGGAATCACCGCTCCCAAATAGGAACCTAGGAACAGGAGGAGGCCATTCAGCCCCTCGAGTCTGTTCCGCCATTCAATGAGATCATGGCTGATCTGTGACCTAACTCCATCCACCCGCCTTTGCCCCGTATCCCTTAATACCTTTGGTTAACAAAAATCTATCAATCTCCGATTTAAAATGAACAATGCACCCAGCATCAACTGCCCTTTGCAGAAGAGAGTTCCAAACTTCAGTACCCTTTGCGTGTAGAAGTGTTTCCTAACTTCACCCCTGAAAGGCCTGGCTCTATGTCCTGATCAATGACTCCCAGGTCAGAATAGCAGCCCCTTCCAATCTGACTCCACAGGATGTCTCAATCATCAACTTGGAGGGTCACCAACGTGAAGAGCGCTCTTCGCTGTAACACCCCTCCGCAGGCTCGATGATGATGAGGCCCCGAGTACCAATATCACTTGTGCCTTGGGGCTCTCCATTCAGGAGCCGGGATCGTTTGAATGTCGGCTGTGGCTCAGTGGGTATCTCTCTCTCTCTCTCTCTCTCGCCTCTCAGTCAGATGGTCGTGGGTTCAACTCCCACTCCAGAGACTCGAGCACGAAATCCAGGCTGACACTCCCAGAGGCGCCGTCTTTCAGATGAGACGTTAAAACCGTAGGCCCCGTCTGCTGGATGTCAAAGATCCCAAGGACACTATTGGAAGAAGAGCAGGGGAGTTATCCCCGGTGTCCTGGGGCTGATATTTATCCCTCAACCAACATCAATTCGAACAGATTATTAGGTCATTATCACATTGCTGTTTGTGGGAGCTTGCTGTGCGCAATTTGAAACTCCGTTTCTCACGTTACAGCGGTGACTACACTTCAAAAAAGTACTTCATTGGCTGTAAAGCGCTTTAGGACGTCCTGAGGTTGTGAAAGGCGCTGGAGAAATGCAAGTCACTGTTTTATAGGCCCAGGTCTGTGCAGAGTGATGTCCAATTGATCTCCATGTGCTGCTCTCTTGCACTTATACCATCCGTGCCCAATGTGTGGTTTGACTGCGGTGACTGATAGGATGGCACCCAGAATGTGAGAAATCCGAATTCACTGATGTAAAGAAAAACTTGCATTTCGATAGCGCCTTTCACGACCTCAGGATGTCCCAAAGCGCTTTACAGCCAATGAAGTACTTTTGAAGCATAGTCACTGTTGTAATGTAGGAAACGCGGCAGCCAAATTGCGCACAGCAAGCTCCCACAAAGAGCAATGTGATAAACGACCAGATAATCTGGGTTTTTTTTTTAGTGATGTTGATTGAGGGATAAATATTGGACCAGGACACTGGGGAGAATTCCCTCATCTCTCCAGCAGCCAGAAGCAGCGGTGTTAGGAGAGAAGGGACCATTGCAATGACACGTGAATGAATAGCAGCCCTCCTTCTCATTCTCCTTTTCGCTTCCAGGTTTCACACTGTAACTCCTCAGCCCCCGGCTCCATCTACGAATACGGAGCGACTACGCTAGACGGGAGCAGATACGTCTCCTTCAGGGAATACGCCGGAAAAACCATCCTGGTCGTTAACGTAGCAACGTTCTGAGGGCTGACGTATCAATACGTAGGTAAGGAAGTATCGCAGGTTCCTGCTCCGCTGTGAGATCACATCAAACATACAGTGCAGAAACAGGCCATTCGGCCCAACTGGTCCGTGCCGGTGTTTATGCTCCACACGAGCCTCCTCCCACCCCTCTTCATCATCACCCCATCAACATAATCTTCTATCCCTTTCTCCCTCGTGTGCTTATCTAGCTTCCCCTTAAATGTATCTATGCTATTCGCCTTGATTACTCCCTGTGGTAGCGAGTTCCACATTCTCACTGCTCTCTGGGTAAAGAATTTGCTCCTGAAGTCCCTATTGGATTTATTAGCGACTATCTTATATTCATGTCTCCTAATTCTGGTCTCCTTCCACAAGTGGAAACATCTTCTCTACGTCTATCCTATCAAACCCTTTCATAATCTTGAAGACCTCTATCAGGTCACCCCTCAGCCTTCTCTTTTCTAGAGAAAAGAGACCCAGACTGTTCAATCTTTCCTGATAGGCATAACCTCTATGGAGTGGTTGAGGTGAATAGCATAGAGGCATTTAAGGGGAAGCTAGATAAACACATGAGGGAGAAAGGAATAGAAGGTTATGTTGATGGGGTGAGAGGAAGAGGGGTGGGAGGAGGCTCATGTGGAGCATAATCACCACATGGACCTGTTGGGCCGAATGGCCTGTTTCTGTGCTCTATGTTCTATGTAACACGGGATGTAACAGTGTCGCCCACATCCAGAGAACGGAACCCTACCAGAGTTGAGAGTTCGGGGTGTGGGGATTGGTGCAGGTGTGGGGCGGACGGAGGAGTTTTTAACATTTTCAAAAAATCTTTGCGCTGAAATGTTCTTAGAATGAAAAGTGTTTTTCCTTTCCAGAACTGAATGCACTATATGAGGAGCTGAGACAGTACGGCTTCACAATCCTCGGCTTCCCGAGCAACCAGTTTGACAAACAGGAACCCGGGCACAACGAGGAGATCTACCCCTTGTTGAAGTAAGTAGGAGGTCCGCTCCACGCCCTGTTCCCCGGAGTAAGTCGAGCAACGTCTGTAGGGCTGGTGGGACGGATTGACCTCGGGAAAACCTGCCGTGGAAGCAGCCAATCCGCGGGCTCCCTGCCGTCATTGTCGAAGGGGACGCCCGTCAGTAACTCCAGCAGCGGGGTCGGAGTATCCACCCATATATGGACGGGCGTGTTGAAGCGAAGTGCAGGCGGCGGGAATACCTCGTGCAATGCATATCACCATTACTGTCGCAGCAACACTAGCAGACCCGCGTGTGCCCCTGGCATCCCACCCCAATTAGAGTCATAGGGGGAAAAATTCAGTTGGTTGCGCCTCCCGTTAGCGCCTTAAGAGGGCGCTAATGGGGCGCAAAGCAACTAGCGCCCGGGCGCGGCGATGTTTGCGCCGCTCGCGGAATTAACTAGACATTTTGCGGCGGCGCTAAACACTACCGCCACGATCTCCTGCGCCGGCAGATCGTGACGTCAGTCGAGTGCGCAACGCCCCGGTATCGCCCCGGAGCGGATATTGAGTGGCGCCCCTTGCCTTACCGCCTGACGCTAGCAACGACAGGTTGAGGGGAGCGTTCTGCAGTCATGAAGGGAAAGGGGGAGCGCTATTTAAAGGTGACCGCTTCCTGCCTTTTATTGTTGGTGCCATTTTTGAACTACGCATTCTGAGAGAGAGAGAGAGAGACTTCTGGAGAGATTCAACGTTGTGTGAAGGAGTTTTGGGTACTGAGCAGCACTTTGCAGGTTCATTTTGATTTGCCATTCCTTGTATCGATTTAGAAGAGACTGTGGGGGCTGCACTCTGAGCTCTTTGCCTGGTACTCTCCATTGATCTTTCCAGCAGATTTGATGTGCAGGTCTCTCCAGGCCGAGATTCAAGGCTGCAATGAGCAGGATGTGGATGGAAAGCAAGATTAACCATCCCCTTTAAGAACTGGCCCGTGTCATTGTGTGTGTGTTCCATTGTTGACTGACATTACATGAGCTTCGCCAGCGCTCTGAGGTAGCGCCTCGCTCCTCGGCCTTTGCGCCTTAAGACAGGTGTGAAGCGCCTGATTTAGTGCTCCAATCACCTCCAGGGACGATAAAAGTCAAGTTTGCAGTCGGTGGCGATAATTAGCGCCAGGCGCTAATCTTTGCGCCCGGCCGATAATTGCGCCCCAAATGGGGCGATACTGAATTTCTCCCCCATAGAGTCATAACGGCACAGGAGGAGGCCATTCAGCCCATCGAGTCCGTGCCGGCTCTCTGTAGAGCAATCCAGTCAGTCGCATTCCCCCGCTCTATCCCCGTAGCCCTGCGAGTTTATTTCCCTCAGGTGCCTATCCAGTCTCCCCTTGAAAACATTGAGTGTTTCCGCTTCCACCACTTCCGTTGGCAGCAATCTCCAGGTCCTCACCACTCGCTGCGTAAAAAAGTTTTTCCTCACATCCCCCCTGTATCTCTTGCCCAAAACCTTAAATCTGTGTCCCCCTAGTCCTTGTACCATCAACTAGTGGGAACAGCCTTTCCCGTCAAGCCTATCCAAACCCGTCATAATCTTGTACACCTCTATCAAATCACCCCTCAACCTCCTTTGCTCCAATGAAAACAAATCCAGCTTCTCCAACCTGTCCTTGTAGCTAAGATTCCCCCATCCCCGGAACCATTCCGTTAAATCTCCTCTGCACCCTCTCAAGGACCTTCACATCCTTCCTAAAGTGTGGTGACCAGAACTGAGTTCTGACGAAGGGTTCGACCCGAATCGTTGACTCTGTTTCTCCTCTCCTCGATGCTGCCTGACCTGCTGAGTGTTTCCAGCAACTTCCTGTTGTTATTTCAGATTTCCAGCATCCGCAGTATTTTGCTTTTGCCATTGAATATATGTTGCCACTCTCGGTTCCTTCTGCCAAAATGCATTTAATCTCCTCCCACAGCCCATGTACACTCTACCCTACCATGGACACTACCCTAGCCATTCAATCTCCTGAGGGAAAGTTCTGTATAAATACTCCCTAATCCCCCAAGTAATGTAGATTATTAATTCCTCCCCACTCTTCACCCCGGCCTGCTGTCCTGATTTGGGTTTCATACTGCAACGCCGGGGCAGATTTCACCAACATATCTCCCTCCCATAAACTTTTTAAAAATTCGTTCCTGGGATGTGGGTGTCGCTGGCAAGGCCAGCATTTATTGCCCATCCCTAGTTGCCCTTGAGAAGGTGGTGGTGAGCCGCCTTCTTGAACCGCAGCAGTCCGTGTGGTGAAGGTGCTCCCACAGTGCTGTTAGGGAGGGAGTTCCAGGATTTTGACCCAGCAACGATGAAGGAACGGCCGATATATTTCCAAGTCAGGATGGTGTGGGACTTGGAGGTGGTGGTGTTCCCATGCGCCTGCTGCCCTTGTCCTTCCAGGTGGTAGAGGTCGCGGGTTTGGGAGGTGCTGCCGAAGAAGCCTTGGTGAGTTGCTGCAGTGCATCTTGTAGATGGTACACACTGCAGCCACGGTGCGCCGGTGGTGAAACTGTTAGAGGAGGGGCTCTCCCTGATGGCTCAGTTGGAAAGGGCAGCACCCGGTGTGGCTCCATGTTACTAATCTTCCATGAGTTACCTGGACTCAGTGATAGTGAAGCTAGAATAAGGCTAAGTACCCCAGCGATATGGAGAGAAATGCATCATCCTGCATTCTCGCCCCTGATCGCAATCCAAGGGACCTCCTGAGCATGAGTTGACGCAGGGTTGAAGGCAAGGAAGCGGCTTGGCTGTGATGATTCCCCCCACAGTCGAACAGCCCTCGCTGCCTAAGTGTCTTCTCAGGCGAAGGCGCTGGGGAGCAGCCAATCCCAGCGTGAGGCAACGTCTTCAAGAGAGGCGGCAGGGGTGGGGTCTGTAAATGGTGCCGGGTCTGACTGGGGCCCAATTGGATGATGACATAGCTTCGAGCTCCCTGTGCATTTTGTTTCCTGTACGACTAATCTCTTGCCGTTCGGCCGCAGGTATGTCCGTCCCGGCAAAGGGTTTGTGCCAAACTTCCAGCTGTTTCAGAAAGGGGATGTGAATGGTTACAACGAGCAGGGGCTGTATACCTACCTGAAGGTGAGTGGGATACCAACTGTTCTCGGAACTGAGAATCGTCTCTTATCCACAGTCAACAGATTCAAATCAACCTCTGCCCCGCCCCCCATTTCATTCACAGGATGTGGGCATCGCTGGCAAGGCCAGCATTTACTGTCCATCCCTTATTGCCCTTGAGAAGGTGGTGGTGAGCCGCCTTCTTGAATAAGCAGTTATTTCAGAGGGCAGTTAAGAGTCAACCACATTGCTGTGGGTCTGGAGTCACATGTAGGCCCAGACCGGGTAAGGACGGCAGATTCCTTCCCTAAACGACATTAGCGAACCAGATGGGTTTTTATGACACCATTTCATGGTCACCATTACCGATGCTAGCTTTTTTAATTCCATCTATATTTAATTAAATTTAAATTCCCCAAATGCCGTGGTGGGATTTGAATTTATGTCTCTGGATCGGTTACTCCAGGCCTCTGGATTACGAGTTCAGTAACTTAACCACTATGCTATCATACCCCGCATGTGCCAGTGCCAGTGCCAGTGCTGAGGGAGTGTTGCACTGTCGGAGTGGCAGTACTGAGGGAGCGCTGCACTGTCGGAGGGGCAGTACTGAGGGAGCGCTGCACTGTCGGAGGGGCAGTACTGAGGGAGTGCTGCACTGTCGGAGGGGCGGTACTGAGGGAGCTCCGCACTGTCGGAGGGGCAGTACTGAGGGAGTGCTGCACTTTCGGAGGGGCAGTACTGAGGGAGCGCTGCACTGTCTGAGGGGCGGTACTGAGGGAGCTCCGCACTGTCGGAGGGGCAGTACTGAGGGAGTGCTGCACTGTCGGAGTGGCAGTACTGAGGGAGCGCTGCACTGTCGGAGGGTCATTACTGAGGGAGCGCTGCACTGTCGGAGGGGCAGTACTGAGGGAGCGCTGCACTGTCGGAGGGGCAGTACTGGGAGCGCTGCACTGTCGGAGGGGCAGTACTGAGGGAGTGCTGCACTGTCGGAGGGGCAGTACTGAGGGAGCGCTGCTGTCAGAGGGGCAGTACTGAGGGAGCGCTGCACTGTCAGAGGGGCAGTACTGAGGGAGCGCTGAACTGTCGGAGGGGCAGTACTGAGGGAGTGCTGCACTGTTGGAGGGTCATGATTTTGAATACCTCTATTAACTCTGCTCTAAGGGTCAGAACCCCAGCTTCTCCAGTCTCTCCAGGCAACTGAAGTCCCTCGTCCCTGGTACCATTCTGGTAAATCTCCTCTGCACCTTTCCAAGGCCTTGACATCCTTCCTAACGTGCGGTGCCTAGAAGTGGCCAGAATCCTCCACTGAGACCTAAGCAGTGTTTTATAAAGGTTCAGCATAACTTTCTTGCTTTTGCACTCTCTGCCTCTGTTTATAAAGCGGAGATGCCGGTGTTGGACTGGGGTGGACAAAATTGAGAGGTCGCACAACACCAGGTTATAGTCCAACAGTTTTATTTGAAATCACAAGCTTTCGGAGCTATCGAATGCTCCTTCCTCAGGTGAAGTAAATTAGATACAGAATCGCCAAAGCATATATAGATAGAAAACAAAGCATGTGTACCTTACAATTGCAGACCACTAAATTAAATCATCCTGACTATCTGCCGAGGTGTGATAAAGTTAATTAAGTCAGCCAGGAAGGTACCACATCAAAGATATGTCACGATACATGACATGATCCGGACTCGAGTCGTCGTTAGCTTGTTCACAGATGTGATTCCCAGTAAAAAAGTAAAAATTTTCCCAGTAAAAAAGTAAAAAATTTTAAAGCTTTTCGTTTTACATACAGACTGCAGCTTTTGACACGTTAGAACCCCTGCGACTACACCTCATTGTCTCAGTTGTATCTTGCTATGTCTTTGATGTGGTACCTTCCTGGCTGACTTAATTAACTTTATCACACCTCAGCAGATAGTCAGGATGATTTAATTTAGTGGTCTGCAATTGTAAGGTACACATGCTTTGTTTTCTATCTATATATGCTTTGGCGATTCTGTATCTAATTTACTTCACCTGAGGAAGGAGCAATCGATAGCTCCGAAAGCTTGTGATTTCAAATAAAACTGTTGGACTATAACCTGGTGTTGTGCGACCTCTCAATTCTGTTTATAAAGCCAAGGATCCCACGATCCTTTTTAACAGCCTTCTCAACTTGTCCTGCCACCTTCAAAGATATGTGTACGTACACTCTCAGGTCTCTCTATTCCTGCAGCCCCTTTAAAATTGTATCATTGCCTCTCCTCATTCTTCCTACTAAAATGAATCACTTCACACTTCTCCGCGTTAAATTGTATCTGCCATGCGCCTGCCCATTTCACCAGTCTGTCTGTGTCCTCCTGGAGTCTGTTACTATCCTCCTCACTGTTTATGACATTTACGAGTTTCGTGTCATCTGCAAACTTGGAAGTTATGCCCTGTATCCCTCGGTCCAGGTAATTTATTTATATATATATATATATCCCAACACTGACCACTGGGGAACATCACTCTATACTTCCCTCCAGTCTGAAAAACAACCGTTCACCACTACTCTCCAGTTTCTGTCCCTGAGCCAATATCTTATCCGTGCAGCCACTGCCTCTTTAATCCAATTTTGCCAACAAGCCTATGATGTGACACTTTGTCAAACACCTTTTGAAAACCTTTCGAAAGCCCACATAGACCAAACCGCACTGCCCTCATCAACTTTTTCTCTTCCTTCAACAAAGAGCTCAATCAAGTTAGTCAAACACGATTTGCCATTCACAAATCTGTGCTGGTTTTCATTTTATAACCCATATTTTTCCAAGTGGCAATTCATTTTGTCCCGGATTTTTGGGCTCGATTTTTGCCAGGACCGAGGAGGCGGGATTGGAGGCGTGCGAGGTGTTAAAATCGCAAAAAATGGCGGGCGGCTCCGATCCCGCCTCCAAGCAATTTTCCCACATTCGTGGTTTCAGACCCTGTTTCCATCCCACCTCCAAGAGGCGGGATAGGCCCTTAAGGCCCTTAACAACCACTTAATTGCCTCTATAATCCTATTTTGAGAGGCTTTTCTGATTTTAACACATTTCCCCCTACACGTCTCCTCTGGAACACGCCAGTTAATCCTGGCGGCCTCACAAGTGGATTGCTTACTAACAGCTGCAGCTCCACCATTAAAAAGCAGTTTTCACCAATGATTACTTGCAGGTGGCAGAACTTTGTTGTCTCAGGTCTGGGGGAGCTTTTAGCAGGCATACTCATTGTTGTGGAAGTTTGGAGCCTGACACCCATCTCCACTGTGACCTGCTGGGAAACTCCTCTCCCCACCTTGACTGAGCGCTTCCTCAACTGAGGTATATACCAGAAGCATGGCGACCATTTATTTCCTTTCCTCCTGGACATCAGATTCGGACGAAGACCAGCCGTGGCAGCAGCAGAACCATGAACATCAGCAGCAACAACCACAGGAGCGCCAAGCTGCTGCTTACCCATCTGAAGCTGCACAGGCCAAAAAGCGCCAGTACGCGACCAAATTGCTGCCCGGGATGCAAGGGATGCACTCATGTTGGCCAGATTTGCTTAGCCTGCACAATCAAACACTTTTGCCTCACACCTTCTTACCAGATCATTGACAATGGACAAGAACCTGCAGATTCCTATCACTCTGACCACCATACTGACAATTACAAGTCGCTCTAAGCCCTCAATGTGGAAGTCCCATTTGCGAAATGACACAGGCCACAACTTCAACAGTTTGCCATCAGAAATTTTTATCACCCTTGTGACTACTTGTGCATTATTTTCCTCTTACATGTGCTCCTACGTGGTGCTTCCCCTGTGGCTTCAGCAGATGTGGAGGCCCCTTGCTCACTTTCTATCTGCTCCTGTCTCGACACCTTTGGCAGCCGTCCTCTGGGGTTGCGAACCTGTGAGGGCTCAGCAACAGTCTGCTGCTCCTGCGGCTGTGCAAGGGATGAGATGCCCATCTCAGTTGGGTGAAGACTCTGGTGGAGCTCTGACCGAGGGCTTTGCAGTGGAATGGTTGTGTGAGCGCTTGGAGAGAAGCCCCCACTTCCAGTTGTCGTGGTGCATATAGGTACCAACGATATAGGTAAAAAATGGGATGGGGTCCTAAAAGCTGAATATAGGGAGTTAGGAGGTAAATTAAAAAGTAGGACCTCAAAGGTAGTAATCTCAAGATTGCTAGCGGTGCCACGTGCTAGTCAGAGTAGAAATAGAAGGATATTTCAGATGAATACGTGGCTAGAGGAATGGTGCAAGAGGGAGGGATTCAAATTCCTGGGACATTGGAACCAGTTCTGGGGGAGGTGGGACCAGTACAAACTGGACGGTTTGCACCTGGGCAGGACCGGGACTGATGTCCTAGGGGGAGTGTTTGCTAGTGCTGTTGGGGAGGGTTTAAACTAAAATGGCAGGGGGTTGGGAACGTGTGCAGGGAAACGGAGAAAAGGGAAGCAAGGAGAGAAGCAAAAGACAGGAAGGAGAAAAGCAAAAGTGGAAGGCAGAGAAATCAAGGGTGTAAATCAAACAGGGCTACAGTAAATAATAATTCTAAAAGGACTAAGAGTGTTAAAAAAAACAAGCCTGAAGGCTTTGTGTCTTAATGCGAGGAGCATTCGCAATAAGGTGGATGAATTAGCTGCACAAATAGATGTAAACAGATATGATATAATTGGGATTATGGAGACATGGCTCCAGGGTGACCAAGGCTGGGAATTCAACATCCAGGGGTATTCAATATTCAGGAAGGACAGACTAAAAGGAAAAGGAGTGGGGTAGCATTGCTGGTTAAAGAGGAGATTAACACAATAGTAAGGAAGGATATTAGCTCTGATGATGTGGAATCTGTATGGGTAGAGCTGAGAAATACCAAGGGGCAGAAAACGTTAGTGGGAGTTGTATACAGACCCCCAAACAGTAATGCTGAGGTTGGGGATGGCATTAAACGGGAAATTAGAGACGCGTGCAATAAGGGCACAGCAGTTATCATGGGTGACTTTAATCTACATATAGATTGGGCTAACCAAATTAGTAACAATACTGTGGCGGAGGAATTCCTAGAGTGTATACGGGATGGTTTCCTGGACCAATATGTCGATGAACCAACTAGAGATCAGGTCATCTTAGACTGGGTATTATGTAATGAGAAAGGATTAATTAGCAATCTTGTGCGAGGCCCCTTGGGGAGGAGTGATCATAATATGATAGAATTCTTCATTAAGATGGAGAGTGAAGTAGTTGACTCAGAGACTAGGGTCCTGAATTTAAATAAAGGAAACTACGATGGTATGAGGCATGAGTTGGCTAGGATGGATTGGGGAGTGTTACTTAAAGGGTTGACGGTGGATAGGCAATGGCAAACATTTAAAGATCGCATGGATGAACTACAGAATTTGTTCATCCCTGTCTGGCATAAAAATAAAACAAAAAAGGTGACTCAACCGTGGCTAACAAGGGAAATTAGCTTTAGCATATGATCCAAGGAGAGGACATATAAATTGGCCAGAAAAAGCAGCAAACCTGAGGATTGGGAACAGTTTAGGATTCAGCAAAGGAGGACAAAGGGATTAATTAAGAGGTGGAAAATAGAATATGAGAGTAAGCTTTCAGGGAACATAAAAACTGACTGTAAAAGCTTCTATAGATATGTGAAGAGAAAAAGATTGGTGAAGTCAAGCGTAGGTCCCTTGCAGTCAGAATCAGGGGAATTTATAATGGGGAACAAAGAAATGGCTGACCAATTAAATACATACTTTGGTTCTGTCTTCACAAAGGAGGACACAAATAAACTTCCAGAGATGTTGGGCAACATAGGGTCTAATGAGAGGGAGGAACTGAATGAAATCAGTATTTGTAGGGAAATGGTGTTAGGGAAATTGACGGGATTGAAGGCCGATAAATCCCCAGGGCCTGATAATCTACATCCTGGGGTACTTAAGGAAGTGGCCCTAGAAATAGTAGATGCATTGCTGGTCATCTTCCAAAATTCTATAGACTCTGGAACAGTTCCCATGGATTGGAGGGTAGCTAATGTATCCCTACTATTTAAAAAAGGTGGTAGAGAGAAAACGAGGAATTATAGCCTGACATCGGTAGTGGGCAAAATGCTGGAGTCCATTATAAAAGATGTAATAGCAGAGCACTTGGAAAACAGTGACAGGATCGGACAAAGTCAACATGGATTTACAAAAGGTAAATCATGCCTGACTAATCTACTTGAATTTTTTGAGGATGTAACTGGTAGAATAGATAAGGGAGAACCAGTGGATGTGGTGTATTTGGACTTTCGGAACGCTTTCAATAAGGTCCCGTGTAAGAGATTAGCGTGCAAAGTTAAAGCACATGGGATTGGGGGTAAAGTACTGATTTGGATAGAGAACTGGTTGGCAGACAGGAAGCAAAGAGTTGGAATAAATGGGTCTTTTTCCGAATGGCAGGCAGTGACTAGTGGGGTACCGCAGGGATCGGTGCTCGGACCCCAGCTATTCACAATATATATTTATGTTCTAAACGAGGGAACTAGATGTAATATCTCCAAGTTTGCAGACGACACAAAGCTGGGTGGGCGTGTGTGTTGTGAGGAGGATGCAGAGAAACTCCAGTATGATTTGGACAGGTTGGGTGATTGGGCAGATGCATGGCAGATGCAGTATAATGTGGATAACTGCGAGGTTACCCACTTTGGTGGCAAAAACAGGAAGACAGATTATTATCTGAACGGCAATCAATTGGGAAAAGGGGAAGTGCAACGAGATCTGGGAGTCCTTGTGCACCAGCCACTGAAGGTAAGCATGCAGGTGCAGCAGGCGGTTAAGAAGGCAAATGGTATGTTGGCCTTCATAGCGAGAGGATTCGAGTACAGGAGCAAGGATGTCTTGCTGCAGTTGTACAAGGCCTTGGTGAGACCACACCTTGAGTATTGTGTGCAGTTTTGGTCACCTTATCTGAGGAAGGATGTTCTTGCCATGGAGGGAGTGCAGCGAAGATTCACCAGACTGATACCTGGGATGGCAGGGATGACATATGAAGAGAGATTGGGTCGATTAGGCTTATACTCGCTAGAGTTTAGAAGAATGAGAGGGGATCTCATTGAAACTTATAAAATTCTAATAGGACTAGACAGCCTAGATGCAGGAAGGATGTTCCCGATGGCGGGGGAGTCAGAACCAGGGGTCACAGTCTAAGGCTAAGGGGTAAGCCATTTAGGACTGAGATGAGGAGGAATTTCTTCACCCAGAGAGTGGTGAACCTGTGGAGGGCAGTTGAGGCCAAATCATTAAATATATTCAAGAAGGAGTTAGATATAGTTCTTAAGGCTAAAGTGATCAAGGGATATGGGGAGAAGGCAGGTACAGGGTACTGAATTTGGATGATCAGCCATGATCTCATTGAATGGCGGAGCAGGCTTGAAGGGCCGAATGGCCTACTCCTGCTCCTATCTTCTATGTTAATGGCAAAATCGAGCCCATTGTCTCTAAAAGTTTCCCGACCACTGACATTAGGCTGACTGGCCTGTAGTTGCCGGGTTTATCCCTCTCCACTTTTTTGAACAAAGGTCTAACATTTGCAATCCTCCAGTCCTCTGGCCTCACCCCCATATCCAAGGAGGATTGGAAGATTGTGGCCAGAGCCTCTGCAATTTCCACCCTTACTTCCCTCAGTAACCTAGGATGCATCCCATCCGGACCAGATGACTTTTTTACTTTGAACTCTGCCAACCTTTCAAGTACCTCTTTATCTATTTTTATCCTATCTAATTTCTCTACTACCTCAACACAAAAGCAAAATACTGCGGATGCTGGAAAATCTGAAGTAACAACAGAAAATGCTGGAAATACTCAGCAGGTCAGGCAGCATCCATGGAGAGAGAAACAGGGTTAACGTTTCAGGTCGATAACCCTTCGTCAGAACTGGAAAAAGTTAGAGATGGAACAGGTTTTTAAGCAAGTGTAGGGGCAGGGAGAGGGGGGAGGGGAGGAAAGAACAAAAGGGAAGGTCTGTGATAGGCTGGAAGGCAGGAGAGATTAAAAGACAAAAGATATGATTGTACAAAGCAAAAGGAGATGGTAATGGGACAAATTAAGAAACAAAAGATGACTCTAGATGAAGTGTAATGGCAGTGGCAGAATGAAAGACAGCTGCCATGTGAGAGAGAATAAAAATAAAAATAGAAAAAAAATAGGGGCCCAGGTTATGGTCTGAAATTGTTGAACTCGATGTTGAGTCCAGAAGGCTGTAAAGTGCCTAATCGAAAGATGAGGTGCTGTTCCTCGAGCTTGCGTTGAGCTTCATTGGAACAATGTAAGAGGTCGAGGACGGAGAGATCAGAGTGGGAGTGAAGCGGAGAATTAAAGTGACATGCGACCGGAAACTCGGGGTGACGCTTACGGACTGAACGGAGGTTTCTGGTTTCCTGGCCCCAACCATCTCTTTTTCACAATGGACGTACAATCCCTCTACACCTCCATTCCCCACCAGGATGCCTGCAGGCACTCCGCTTCTTCCTTGAACAGAGGCCCAACCAGCCCCCATCCACCACCACCCTCCTCCGCCTGGCTGAACTCGTTCTCACATTGAACAACTTCTCCTTTGACGCCACTCACTTCCTCCACATTAAAGGTGTTGCTATGGGAACCCGCATGGGTCCTAGCTATGGCTGCCTTTTCATGGGATATGTGGAAGATTCTTTGTTCCAGTCCGACTCAGGTCCCCTCCCTCACCTCTTTTTCCGGTACATTGATGACTATCGGTGCCGTTTCCTGCTCTCGCCCTGAACTAGAAAATTTCATTCACTTCGCCTCCTATTTCCACCCTTCCTTCACCTTCACATGGTCCATCTCCGACTCTTCCCTTCCCTTCCTCGACTTCTGTCTCCATTTCTGGGGATAGGCTATCGACAAACATTCACCATAAGCCCACTGACTCCCACAGCTACCTGGACTACACTTCCTCCCACCCCGCTTCCTGTAAGGACTCTATTCCATTCTTCCAGTTTCTCTGTCTCTGCTGCATCTGCTCTGACGATGCCACCTTCCATACTAGTGTCTTCCTTTTTCCTCAACCGAAGATTCCCCTCTACCGTGGTTGACACGGCCCTTGACCGTGTCCGTTCTATTTCCCGCACTTCTGCTCTCACCCCTTCCCCTCCCTCCCAGAACCACGATAGGGTTCCCCTTGTCCTCACCTTTCACCCCACCAGCCTCCACATTCAATGGATCATCCTCCGCCATTTCCGCCACCTCCAGCGTGATCCCACCACCAAACACATCTTCCCCTCCCCTCCCCTTCAGCATTTCGAAGGGACCGTTCCCTCTGCAACACCCTAGTCCACTCCTCTATCACCCCAACACTCCTTCCCCTTCCCTCGGCACCTTCCTATGCAAGCTTCAAGGGGATCTCGACAGGCTCAGTGAGTGGGCGAGAACATGGCAGATGGAATATAATGTGGATAAATGTGAAGTTATCCACTTTGGTAGAAAAAACAGAAAGGCAGAGTATTTCCTAAATGGTGAAAAATTGGGGAATGCAGATGCTGAAAGGGACCTGGGTGTCCTTGTACATGAGTCACTGAAAGTGAATGTGTAGGTGCAGCAAGCCATTAGGAAGGCAAATGGGTATGCTGGCCTTCATTACAAGAGGATTTGAGTACAGGAGTAAAGAAGTCTTACTCCAATTATATAGGGCCTTGGTGAGACCACACCTGGAGTACTGTATACAATTTTGGTCTCCTTACCTAAGGAAGGATATACTTGCTATAGAGGGAGTGCAACGAAGGTTCACGAGATTGATTCCTGGGATGGCGGGACTGTCGTATGAGAAGAGATTGAGTAAACTAGGCCTGTATTCTCTTGAATTCAGAAGAATGAGAGGGGATCTCATTGAAGCATACAAAATTATTACAGGGCTTGATAGGGTGGATGCTGGGAGAATGTTTCCCTTGGCTGGGGAGTCTAGAACCAGGGGCCACAGCCTCAGGATAAAGGGTAGGCCATTCAGGACTGAGATGAGAAGAAATTTCTTCACACAGAGGGTGGTGAATCTTTGGAATTCTCTACCCCAGAGGGCTGTGGAGGCTCAGTCATTGGGTATATTCAGAACAGAAGTCGATAGATTTCTGACTAGTAAGGGCATCAAGGGATATGGCAATAGGGCCGGTGAATGGAATTGAGGCAGAAGATCAGCCATGATCTCATTGAATGGCGGAGCAGCCTCGAAGGGCCGAATGGCCGACTCCTGCTCCTATTTCTTATGTTCTTATGTAAGGGCAGGAGATGCAACACCTGCCCTTTTACCTCCTCCCTTCCCACTGTCCAGGGCCCCAAACACCCCTCCCAGGTGAAACAGCGATTTACTTGTACTTCCTGCAATTTAGTATACTGTATTCACTGCTCACGATGCGGTCTCCTCTACATTGGGGAGACCAAACGCAGATTAGGTGACCGCTTTGCGGAACACCTCCGTTCAGTCCGCAAGCATGATCCCAAGCTTCCGGTTGCCTGTCACTTTAATTCACCACTCCACTCCCACTCTGACCTCTCCGTCCTCGGCCTCTTCCACTGTTCCAACGAAGCTCAACGTAAGCTCGAGGAACAACACCTCATCTTTCGATTAGGCACTTTACAGCCTTCTGGACTCAACATCGAGTTCAATCATTTCAGACCATAACGTTGACCCCTATTTAAAAAAAAAATGTCTCTGTCTCGTGGCAGCTGTCGATCATTCTGCCATTGCCATTTACACCTCATCTAGAGTCATCTTTTGTTTCTTAACTCCCAATACCATCTCCTTTTGTCTTGCACCATCATCTCTTTTGTCATTTAATCTCTCCGGTCTTCCATCCTATCACAGACCTTCCCTTTTGTTCTTTCCTCCCCCGCCCCTTTCCCTCCCCCACACTTGCTTAAAACCTGTTACATCTCTAACTTTTTCCAGTTCTGACGAAGGGTCTTCGACCTGAAACGTTAACTCTGTTTCTCTCTCCACGGATGCTGCCTGACCTGCTGAGTGTTTCCAGCATTTTCTGTTATTACTTCTCTACTACCTCCTCCTTTACTGCTACTTTGGCAGCATCCTCCTCTCTAGTGAAGATGCCAATGAATCATTTCGTACCTCAGCCGTGTCCTCTGCCTCAACAAAATGATCCCTTTTTCCCTAATCGGCCCCACCCTTCCTTTGACTACCATTTTACTATTAATATGTTTATAAAAGACTTCTGGGTTCCCCTTTATGTTAACTGCTAATCCATCCTCGTACACTCTCTTTGCCCCTCCTATTTCCTTTCTCATTTTACCTCTGTACTTTCTGTATTCAGTCTGGTTCTCTACTGAATTATGAACCCGACGTTTATCATAAGCCTCCTTTTTTCTGTTTCATATCAATCTCTATGGGCCAACATTTGCGATCGGAGGCTCCCCCGCGGGCGGATGTCTCCAACCTGCAAAATGTCTACGAGTTTACCTGGTGGCCCGGGAAGAATGGCGGCTCGCGCTCCTGGGCCTCGCCGGGTCCGCGCGGGCAGAGCCCCACGAATCCCAGCGGCGCAAGTGGTTCATAGGCGCTCCTGGGATCACCTGGGCCGGCCCAACCAATGGAAGAAGGGAATTCCCCATTCATACTTTTGACAGTTCCGTACGTATGGGGATCACCTAAAAAATACACCAACACATTAAATAAATTTAAAAAAAACTTTACATATTTAAAATTAATTAAAATGCCATTTAATTAAATATTTTAAACAAAAATTTAATTTTTGGGGGGAAAAAAATTAAATGTTTTTACAGGGCTAAAAATAAACGTACCTTTTTGAAGAGTATTTTTAATTTATAAATGAGTGATCAAATTTTATTTTTTAAAACTCTTAAGCTGGTGAAAGCCGGCCTTACGCCTGCTTTTACCAGGTGTAAGAATTTGACAGGCATTCAGCGGGCAGAAGTTGCGCAAACAGCGCAGCTCTCCGCCCACAGAGGCCCATCTCCCGGGGATGCGGAGGATCTGCCAAGAGGATTCTTGACAGATCGCAAGTGCCGGGTTTCAGCATGTGCGCTTCGCATACCTGAAACCGGCACTTGTGCGGCCCCTGCGGACGCGTACACACCTCGTACGCACCCGCGGGAGTCGGAATATCCGGCCCATTATCTTTAATAATCCAGGGAGCACTATCTTTGGAAGCTCTTCCTTACCCCCTCGTGGAAATGTGCCGAGTCTGTACCCGAACCATCTCCTCTTTGAAGGCCTCCCATTGCCCATTTACAGTTTCACCTGCCAATCTTTCATTCCAGTCCACCCGGGCCAGATCCTTTGTCAGTTCACTGAAATTTGCCCTCCTCCGGTTGAGTATTTTCACATTTGATTGTTCCTTGTCCTTTTCCATAACTAATATTGTGATCACTGTTTCCCAAATGCTCTCTCACTGAAACATGCTCCACTTCATTCCCCAGAACTAGACCCAGCACTGCTTCCTTCCTCGTTGGGCTGGAAACATACTGATTAAGAAAGTTCTCTTGTACATATTTCAGGAATTCCTCCCCCCTCTTTGCCCTTTACACTGTTATTTTCCCAGTCTATATTAGGATAATTGAAGTCCCCCATTATCACTACTCTAAAGTTCTTGCATCTTTATGCAATTTTCCTGCAAATTTGCTCCTCCATGTCCTTCGCACTATTTGGTGGCCTATAGTCTACACCCAGCAGCGTAAGAGCTCCTCTATTGTTCCCTAATTCTAACCAAATAGATTCTGTCTTTGAACCCTCAAGTACATCATCCCTTTCTAGTGCTGTAACAGTATCTTTCATCAATACTGCCAACCCCACCCCCCTCCTTATTTTCCTTCCCTATCTTTCCTGAATACATTGTAGCCAGAAATATTAAGTGCCCATTCCTCCCCTTGTTTGAGCCGGGTCCCAGTTATTGCCACTATATTATAATCAGCTCATCAACCTTATTTAGCACATTTACGCACATGCACTCCGAATCCACCCTCGCCTGCCTGCACTCTGTCTGATTCCTCCTATTCCTGAACGACCCCTTACAACAGTGACTACGCTTCAAAAGTACTTCATTGCCTGTAAAGCGCTTTTGGGCGTCCTGAGGTTGTGAAAGGCGCAATATATTATATATATATATAGATTCAAGTACAATCACCTGAAGGATAGAGGGTGAGACTTTTGTTCTCGCAGATTTTTTTATGTTCCTATGACATAAAAAGAAAGACTTGCATTTATATAGCGCCTTTCATGACCTCGGGACGTCCCAACGCGCTTTACAGCCAATGAAGTATTTTTTGAAGTGTAGTCACTGTTGTAGTGTGGGAAACGCGGCAGCCAATTTGCGCACAGCAAGCTCCCACAAACAGCAACGTGATAATGACCAGATTATATTGAGTGGGGGATAAATATTGGCCCCAGGACACCGGGGGGAACTCCCCCCCTGCTCTTCTTCGAAATAGTGGCCGTGGGATCTTTTACATCCACCTGAGGGGGCAGACGGGGCCTCCGACAGTGCAGCACTCCCTCAGCACCGCACTGAAGTGTCAGCCTCGATTATGTGCTTGATAACCACAACCCAGAGTGGAGATTGTTAGAGCAGGACTTTAAACTGACACCTCCAGACTCTGGTGCACACCCCGAGGGCATCTCACTGCAGCCCTCTGTCACCGGAAATCTGTATTTTTGGAAATATATAGATGTGCTATTTCTGTTCTTTACTGATGTCGAACCTGGGTGATTCCGCTGGGTGATTCTCAAGTTTGGTTGGGGGGGGGGTGTGGGATAAAATTAGGTAAAATATATGGCACAGAAAGAGGCCATTTGGCCCAACCAGTCCATGCCGGCGTTTATACTCCACTCGAGCCTCCTCCCATCCTTCCTCATCTAACTCTATCAGCGTAACCCTCTATTCCCTTCTCCCTCATTGGCTTACCTGGCCTCCCCTTAAATGGGTTAGGACCGGGGTGTGGGGGGGGGGGTCCCCGGGAGTGCGTCATCGTTTGCAGAGAGTCCCTCCAGAGTGTATCAATATCGGGAGCTGGAAAAAAACTGGCATTGGAAACTGGGTTTGATCCAGAGTTTAATGCATGGATGTAGAGCGCACCGCACCGGACCACACCTGAAGCTGCCTGTGTCTCTGGGATCAGGTCAGCTGTGTAGGCCCAACATTCCTCCAGTTCTGGCCTTACATCGGCAATGCAAAAACGTCAGTGACTTGGCATCACGGGTCTCTGTCCCTCTTTCCTGTGGTTTGTGCCCAAGAAATAAAGATTCCCTGGGAAGAAAGCAGAAGGAAATCGGATCTATAGGGTTCAACCTTAAAAAACAGGACAAACCAGTAATTTTGTAACTTACCAGAGGAATGTATCAAGGACAGGGTTAAATCCCACCAGATAGGCATCGGGTAAGCCTCTCACAATCTTCGTGATGACTGGAGAAGGGACTCTCACACCAATATTTTTTTCTTATTCATTCTCTGGATGTGGGCATCGCTGGCAAGGCCAGCATTTATTGCCTATCCCTAATTGCCCTTGAGAAGGTGGTGGTGAGCCGTCTTCTTGAACCACTGCAGTCCGTGTGGTGAAGGTGCTCCCACAGTGCTGTCAGGGAGGGAGTTCCAGGATTTTGACCCAGCGACGATGAAGGAACGGCCGATATATTTCCAAGTCAGGATTGGTGTGTGACTTGGAGGGGAACTTGGAGGTGGTGGTGTTCCCATGCACCTGCTGCCCTTGTCCTTCTAGGTGGAAGAGGTCGCGGGTTTGGGAGGTGCTGCCTGAAGAAGCCTTGGCGAGTTGCTGCAGCGCATCTTGTAGATGGTACACACTGCAGCCACGGTACGCCGGTGGTGGACGGGCTGCCGATCAAGCGGGCTGCTCCCGAGAAGGTGGTGGTGGGCCTTCTAGTTGAACCGCTGCAGTTCGTGTGGTAAAGGTACTCCCACAGTGCTGTTAGTGAGGGAGTTTGACCCAGCGACGATGAAGGAATGGGTGATATTTGACCAAGTTGGGTGGGGTGCGACTTGGAGGAGAGTTTGGGAGGTGATGGTGATCCCATGATGTTGTCTTCTTTGGGGGGTGTTAGAGGTCACAGAGCATGGGACTGCAAGTGAGGGTAGGTTGCTGAGTACCTGATGACTTCCACTGGTCTAATTGTAAATCCTTTTCATTTTGTTGCTTTACGCAGTGTGCCTGCCCCCCAGTGGGAAACAGTTTCGGAAACACTGACAGACTCTTCTGGCAGCCCCTGAAAATCTCCGACATCAAGTGGAACTTTGAGAAGTTTCTCATCGGCCCCGATGGCAAAGCCATCCAGCGCTGGTTCCCTCGGATCCCCGTAGCCACAGTCAAGGAGGACATCATCCAGTACATGAGGACGCTGCCCATACAACACAAAGCAACTAAATGATGCTCGCAAAGCTTTCTCTGTTCGCTCATGTGATTATGAGATGGTTCGAATTAGCTGAGATTTGTCCACATTACAACTCCTTCACACCCCTCCTCCTCCTCCTCCTCCTTCTCCCTTCACCCTCTTCTTCTTCTCCCTTCACCCCCCCTCCCCTTCACTCCCCCTCATTCCCCCTCCCCTTCACTCCCAGGTCTCCCTTCAGCCCCATCTCCCCTTCACTCCCCCTAATTCCCACTCCACTTCATTCGCCGGTATCCCTTCACCATTCCCCCTCTCCCCCAGTCTCCCTTCACCTTTCCCCCTCTCCCCCGGTCTCCGATCACCTTTCCCCTTCTCCCCCAGTCTCCCTTCCTCTCCCCCCCTCTCCCCCAGTCTCCCTTCACCTTTGCCCCTCTCCCTCCGTCTCACTTCACTCCCAGGTCTCCCTTCACCTTTCCCCCTCTCCCCCCGTCTCCCTTCAACCCTCAGTCTCCATTCACCTTTCCCCCTATCCCTGTCTCCCTTCACTTCCCCTCCACTCCATTCCCCCCGTCCCTTCACTCCCTCTTCCCCCTTCACCAGCCCGTTCCCTCGCGCCCCCCCACCCCCAACAGATGCGCATCCCAACGAGAAATAAAAACAAAAACCTCCAGAAATTCTCAGCAGGCCCGTCAGTGAAGCGGGACGAGGGTCAGTGTTATGGCTGGGACTCTCGGTTAGGCCCCAGTTGCCTGTAGAAGATTCCGAACCAAAATATTAACCCTATTTCTTTTCTCACTCGCTTAGCTAACTCGAACCAGCATTACACACACTTTCGCTCTCTCGCTCTCTCTCTCAGCCCTGGGATATCCCACACACAGGTGGGGCGGGCGTGGTGGGAAAAGCAGACGGGAAGAGAACTGCAGATTGACGATCAGGTCTAAAAGCAGGCACTCCCTGCCAGGTCTGGTCTGAAGCTGTATGGAAACAGGCTCAGCCCTTCAGTGCATTCAGGCTGTCCTGTCACCCTGCAGAGAGCACGTTGTCTTTACCTTCATAGCAGCTCCTGCCCACCCGTCGGGATATCGACAAATCATCGAACACTCGCGTGTTTAAATAATAAACCACCTTTCGCAAACTGTGCGTCACCTGGAGAATTTTTTTCCCTTGAAGATGCAGGTTGCTGCTCGATCACACACTTCCACAGGCTCCGACCATCCTCTGGTACTTCACTTAAACAGCTGTGTGGGAACCCCTGACAGTGGCGGGCTATTTGACTCAGGAGGGTGTCACATAAACACATTTACCAGTAGCGGCCACTGGGTGACAATCAGATTCAGCAACCCTGACTCAATGCAAGTCAGCACGGATTGGTTAAAGGCAAATCGTGTTTGACAAACTTTGATTGAGTTCTTTGATGAAGTACTGGAGAGGGTTGATGAGGGGAGTGTGTTTGATGTTGTGTACATGGACTTTCAAAAGGCGTTTGATGAAGTACCACATAATAGACTTGTTAGCAAAATTAAAGACCGTGGGATTAAAGGGCCAGTGGCTGTGTGGATACAAAATACGGGTGGTGAATGGTTGTTTTTCAGACTGGGGGGAAGCGTGCAGTGATGTCCCCCAGGGGTCAGTATTGGGACCGCTATTCTTTTTGATATATTAATGACCTGGACTCGGGTATACAGGGCACAATTTCTAAGCTTGCAGGCAACACAAAACTCGGAAATTTAGTAAACAATGAAGAGGATAGTAACAGACTTCAGGAGGACGTGGACAGGCTGGTGAAATGGGCAGACACACAGCAGATGAAATTTAACGCAGAGAAGTGTGAAGTGATACATTCTGGTAGGAAGAATGAGGAGAGGCAATAGAAACTAAATGGTACAACTTTAAAAGGGGGTGCAGGAACAGAGAGACATGGGGGTGTACGGACACAATTTTTTGAAGATGGCAGGACAAGTTGAGAAGGCTGTAAAAAAGCATATGGGATGTTTGACTTTATGAATAGAGTATAAAAGCAAGGAAGTTATGCTAAACCTTTATAAAACACTGGTTAGGCCCCAGCTGGAGTATTGTGTCCAATTCTGGGCACCGCACTTTAGGAAGGATGTCAAGGGCTTTGGAGAGGGTGCAGAGGAGATTTACTACAATGGTTCCAGGGGATGAGGGACTTCAGTTATGTGGGTAGACTGGAGAAGCTGGGTTGTTCTCCTTAGAGCAGAGAGGATGGAGAGGAGATTTGATCGAGGTGTTCAAAATCATGAAGGGTTTAGACAGAGTAAATAAGGAGAAAACTGTTTCCAGTGGCAGGTGGGTCGGTTAACCAGAGGACACGGATTTAAGGTGATTGGCAGCACAGCGAGTTGTTGTGATCTGGAATGCGCTGCCTGAAAGGGCGGTGGAAGCAGATTCAATAGTAACTTTCAAAAGAGAATTGGATAAATACTTGAAGGGGAAACATTTACAGGGCTATAGGGAAAGAGCAGGGATAATTAGATAGCTCTACCAAAGAGCCGGTACACGCTTGATGGGCTGAATGGCCTCCTTCTGTGCTGCAAGATTCGATGTTTCTATGATTCTAAACACTGGCATGGATCAGTTGAGTCGAATGGCCTGTTCCTGTGCTGTAAATTCTCTAATTCTACGTTTTCATGAAAAGTTTTCCATCACGATTCGACCCCATCAGTCACGATTCCTGGTTCACACATGAGGGCTCCCTCCCCCGAGCACCCCAGTGGGAATGGTGGGTGGGGGAGGGGTTAAGAGTCCACTGACAGGCCGAGGTCCCTCCGTTCCCGCCCGGCTCCATCTTACCTTTCCAGTGGGTCGAGGCACCCACCACAGGTAGGCGGAGTGGACCTACTTTACATTCCAACATCACGGCCCGTTGATGTCAATGTTGCCACGACATGGTTTTAACCTCGAGTCACAGTAAGGCCCGGCCTGGTGAAATAACCCCACACTGCAACTGGCCGGAAGAGGCCACGGCTGCAGGAGTTCCTCAGGGCAGTGTCCTGGGCCCAACCGTCTTCAGCTGCTTCATCAATGACCTTCCCTCCATCATAAGGTCAGAAGTGGGGATGTTCGCTGATGACTGCACAGTGTTCAGTTCCATTTGCAACTCCTCAGATAATGAAGCAGTCCATGCCCGTATGCAGCAAGACCTGGAAAACATTCAGGCTCTGGGCTGATAAGTGGCAAGTAACATTCGCACCACACAAGTGCCAGGCAATGATTATCTCCAACAAGCGAGAGCCTAACCACCGCCCCTTGACATTCAACAGCATTACCATCGCCGAATCCCCACCATCAACATCCTGGGGGTCACCGTTGACCAGAAACTTAACTGTGGCTACAAGAGCAGGTCAGAGGCTGGGTATTCTGCGGCGAGTGTCTCACCTCCTGACTCCCCAAAGCCTTTCCACCATCTACAAGGCACAAGTCAGGAGTGTGATGGAATACTCTCCACTTGCTTGGATGAGTGCAGCTCCAACAACAATCAAGAAGCTCGACACCATCCAGGACAAAGCAGCCTGCTAGACTGTCCCATCCACCACCTTAAGCATTCACTCCCTCCACCGTGGCTGCAATGTGTACCATCTAAAAGATGCACTGCAGCATCTCTCCAAGGCTTCTTCGGCAGCACCTCCAAACCCGCGACCTCTACCACGCAAAAGGACAAGGGCAGCGGGTGCATGGGACCACCATCACCTCCAAGATCCCCTCCAAGTCACACACCATCCTGACTTGGAAATATATCGCCGTCGCTGGGTCAAAATCCTGGAACTCCCTCCCTAACAGCGCTGTGGGAGTACCTTCACCACACAGACTGCAGCGGTTCAAGAAGGCGGCTCACCACCACCTTCTCAAAGGAAACTAGGGATGGGCAATAAATGCCGGCCTTGCCAGCGACGCCCACATCCCGTGAACAAATTTTTAAAAGTTTTGAAAGGTTACTTTTGTGAGATCTCCTTGTGGGGCCCGGAGGAGCCGCAATACTCCCTGCCTGCACTTCCGCACCCCGCCCAGCAGACCAATCCCAGCCCCCACACGGAATCCATGTGCCTCCCCAGGCCCCAGCCTTGCTTCTCCCTCTCCCTGCTGCCAAAACCCATTCCCAGCGCTGAGATTATTTTGAGGAACGTCGCCTTTGGGGCCTCGGCGTCCCAAGGCTCCCAAACCCATTTCCCGCTCGCTCCCGCCCCGAAGTCAGTCCTGGTGGCTTCGGGCGAGAGACTGTCCAGCATTATTAATATGAAGCCCGGGAGCTAAACCTAACCTGGGCCCTCATGATAGGCTCCCCATGGGGGTTCCCTCTCCCTCTCCCTCTCTCCAAACCTCCCCTCCCGCCTGTCCCGAACACGACCCCGCGGTAAGATTCGAGGCCAGTATGTCAGTGCATATTGCCGCTTCCAACCGCAGTAGGGAGCAGCTCAGTTGTTCCTGTGTTTCCTTATTCCCACTGACATTTCAGAACGGATTTACGCACAGGAATTTGTGGACTGCCGGGGAATGTCATTATCAAGGATCACATTTCCTTCCATTTCTTTTGTTTATCAACACCTCATATCAGGCAACCGGCCAAGACCGAAAACATACCAAAGCGCGGAAGTGAAATGTTGACTTCAGTGAGAATAATTGCTTGATAATGTCTCAGGTCACCCAACAGATTGTGAAATTTCAATGCTGCCACTGCGTATAACGGTCATCAATCTGGAACAAAAAAAAGGCCGTTTCTCCCATCAAGGTACCTGCTTCTACAGAGCATAATCCACCCCATCATGGACTCTACCCACCCATTGATTCTCCTCCCACAGCTCATGTACACTCTCCCCTATCATGGATTCTACCCACCCAATTAATCTCCTCCCACAGCCCACGTACACTCTCCCCCATCATGGACTCTACCCACCCATTTAATCTCCTCCCACAGCCCATGTACACTCTCCCCCATCATGGACTCTACCCACCCATTTAATCTCCTCCCACAGCCCGTGTACACTCTCCCCTATCATGGACTCTACCCACCCATTTAATCTCCATCCACAGCCCATGTACACTCTCCCCTATCATGGACTCTACCCACCCATTTAATCTCCTCCCACAGCCCATGTACACTCTCCCCTATCATGGACTCTACCCACCCATTTAATCTCCTCCCACAGCCCATGTACACTCTCCCCTATCATGGACTCTCCCCACCCATTTAATCTCCTCCCACAGCCCGTGCACACTCTCCCCTATCATGGACTCTACCCACCCATTTAATCTCCCACAGTCCATGTACACTCTCCCCTATCATGGTCGCTTCCCACCCATTTAATCTCCTCCCACAGCCCATGTTCACTGTACCCTATCATGGACTCTACCCCCCCCCCCCCATTTATTCTCCTCCCACAGCCCGTGTACACTCTCCCCATCATGGATTCTACCCACCCATTTAATCTCCTTCCACAGCCCATGTATAATGGGTGGCGACCATCGGAGCCAAGCTCATCCAAGGCCCAAACTTACTTGAATTTGTCTTTGGCTAGAAATCACGAGCAGGAACCCTGCATGACCCTTCCCTCTTCCTCAGAAGAGGTGGATGGAGGGGGTAAACTACAGTCCATCGTAGCACTGCTTAGTGTGGTCCTGGCTGAGTGAGCACAGGACAAGGGAATCAAACTTTGACATCGCTCCTGGTCTTTGCATGGCCTAGGACCAGAGCCGGGTGTGATAATATCCACCACCATCCCTCACGCTCACCCCCCCCCCCCCCCACACAAAATTAATCCACGAGAAAGCAGGCAAGCAAACCCTCGACTCAAAGTGGTCCCACTGTTCGATTCGTAGGAAAAGAAACACACAGCACGTTCGGTCATAGTTTATTATAAGACATGAAAAAGTTGTTGTTAAACATCAGGGTACAAACCGAGGCCTGTCGACACTTCGCTTCGTCGAGTGCAATCTTTAAATGCCGCCCCCTGCCTTCCTCCCAAGTGAAGCCCCTCACACTTACGCAATCTGTCCCGCTCCGCTGGAAACAGACACAGAACAATTCCAGAAACCGATTGCGCACGGCAGAGGTGAAGGCAGACGAGAGTTAGGTGTTGCTCCACAGGGCCAGGTCGGTCAAGCCACTTTGAAAAGGGCGGACCCGTCCGCGATAAAACAAATTTCGGAGGGCGAAGGGAGGAAAAGAAAGAACTCGCATTTCTACAGCGCCTTTCACCACCTCAGGATGTCCCAGAGCGCTTCATAGCCCATTAAGTCCTTTCGAAGTGTAGTCGCTGTTGTAATGTGGGAAACGCAGCAGCCAATTTGTGCACAGCAAGCTCCCACCAACTGCAATGCGATAATGACCGAATATTCTGTTTTTTTTAAAGTGATGTAGATTGAGGGATAAATATATTGGAGGACGAGGATAGAATCATGGTATTGTACAGAAGGATCCATTGGGCCCATCGCGCCTGTATCCTCTCTCTCTGAAAGAGCTAACCATTCAGTCCCATTCTGGAACCACTTCCACTTTAAAAGCGGTTATGGATTTTATCCTCCGCATACTACTGACTGATGGGGGGAGGGGTGGAGAGGAGGATGGAGGGGTGGAGGGGAGGATGGAGGGGTGGAGGGGAGGATGGAGGGGTGGAGGGGAGGATGGAGGGGTGGAGGGGTGGATGGAGGGGTGGAGGGGAGGATGGAGGGGTGGAGGGGAGGATGGAGGGGTGGAGGGGTGGATGGAGGGGTGGAGGGGAGGATGGAGGGGTGGAGGGGAGGATGGAGGGGTGGAGGGGAGGATGGAGGGGTGGGGGGGAGGATGGAGGGGGGGAGGATGGAGGGGTGGAGGGGAGGATGGAGGGGTGGAGGGGAGGATGGAGGGGTGGAGGGGAGGATGGAGGGGTGGAGGGGAGGATGGAGGGGTGGAGGGGTGGATGGAGGGGTGGAGGGGAGGATGGAGGGGTGGAGGGGAGGATGGAGGGGTGGAGGGGAGGATGGAGGGGTGGAGGGGAGGATGGAGGGGTGGAGGGGAGGATGGAGGGGTGGAGGGGAGGATGGAGGGGTGGAGGGGAGGATGGAGGGGTGGAGGGGAGGATGGAGGGGTGGAGGGGTGGATGGAAGGCAACTTTCCCTCTAATTTTGTTGTGGTCCGGGCGGCCCCTTTAAACGGGCTACGTGGGCCATTCAAAATTTCATGCATGTGCGGTTTTTCTATTTAAAAGCCAGTTCACCGACTGCACGGGACATCGAGAGCGCTGTGTGGCCGCGCTGCTTAAAGGAAACGTTGATGGAGGGGTGAGGGGGACAAGGGAGGACGGAGGGATGTAGGGGAGAGGGTAGGGGAGCCTTCCAATTCCTGAGCTATTAAAAAAATAATCGACGGTCTGCCCACATTTAATATGCATAAACCTGGGTGAGGAGGACGAGGCCCAGTGTGAGGCACTGCAACAAGTTCAACAGAGGCAACAAGAGAAAAAAAAATCAACATGTGGTGGGGGTCAGGGGTCTGAGGTTGGAGGGGGAGACGGGGGAGTTTCGGGGGTTGGAGGGTGAGACGGGGGGGGGGGGGGAAATCAGGGGATGGAGGGGAGACGGGGGTCAGGGGATGGAGGGGAGACGGGGGGAGAGGGGGAGACGGGGGTCAGGGGATGGAGAGGGAAGACGGGGGTCTGGGGCTGGAGGGGAGACGGGGAGACGGGGGTCAGGGGATGGAGGGGGAAGACGGGGGTCTGGGGTTGGAGGGGGAGACGGGGGTCTGGGGTTGGAGGGGAGACGGGGGGAGAGGGGGAGACGGGGGTCAGGGGATGGAGGGGGAAGATGGGGGTCTGGGGTTGGAGGGGAGACGGGGGAGAGGGGGAGACGGGGGTCGGGGATGGAGGGGGAGACGGGGGTCAGGGGATGGAGGGGGAAGACGGGGGTCTGGGGTTGGAGGGGGAGACGGGGGAGAGGAGGAGACGAGGGTCTGGGGTTGGAGGGGGAGACGGGGGCGAGGGTGAGGTGGAGGCCGGGGGTGTTCCACAGTCCGGAGTTCCTGGTAAAGGCGGCGTTGGAATGGGAGGAGAGTCTAGATTACAACACGGTGAAAGGCTTGATTAGAGGAGGAACACATCATCCACTTCCAATTCCTGAGCTATTAAATATTTTTAAGCAGAAATTCCAACCAAATTATCCTCTTAGTTAAAACACGAATGCTGGGTGGGGGAATGTGGTGAGGAACCCTGATCTATTCCTTAGCTACAGGGTTTGAGGGAAGAAAAACAGCCACACAAAATGTTTTAAATACCTTCTTGAAACCTTACCCTGAATGTTGCCATGTTGCCTTTGTAAGTAATAATATCAAAATTCTATACCCAATTGTTTTATTAAACCTCCTGATGTGTTTTATGAAGACAGTATGGGGAAAAGTGGTTACATAGAAACAGGAATAGGCCATTCAGCCCATTGAGCCTGTTCCATAGTGTCTTTTGGGTTGTCTGGCTGGAGTGCCTGGAGTGGGGGGATTGTCCTACGAGGAGAGTTTGAGTAGACTAGGCCTAGGTTCCCTAGAGTTTAGAAGAATGAGAGGTGGTCGCATTGAAACATATAAGATTCTGAGGGGGATTGACAGGGTAGGTGCTGAGAGGATGTTTCCCCTGGCTGGAGAATCTAAAACCAGGGGGGTCATAGTCTCAGGATAAGGGGTCGGCCATTTAGGACTGAGATGAGGAGAAATCTCTTCACTCAGAGGGTTGTGAATCTTTGGAATTCTCTACCCCAGAGGGCTGTGGATGCACACTGTTAGAGCACCTCCGTATGAGTGGTTTCAAGGTCAGTGAATGCCTCCCATTGCGCTTTGGTTAACAATCCACCCACACAAAAATGGAGGCAATGTAGAAAACAAGTTGGAGATCAGGCAGCCCCAAGTGGAAGGGGGAGGGCTGCCCGATACCAACTGGAGGACCATCAGCACTCCCCTGCCCACCCCGCTCCCTCCATTCCCCCCCCAAACTGCTGGGTTGATACGGTGTCCAGTAATATGTCAGACACAGAATACATCGTACAGCGATCTCTTAAGCCGTAGCCTTTTGCAATCCGCTCCACGGGGAAGGAAGGCGAAATCTTGCTGCGTTGGGACTTTGAGCCAGATTTGAATCGTCGCGTGGGTCTCGCTCGGTAACCCGGGGTCCTCTCGCCTCAATGCTGCCCTTTGCCAAGCCCCGGAGACGTAGGTTCTGCGGAAAAGAGGGAATCAAAACTTTTCATGGGAACGTAGACTCACAGGTGTTTATGCTCCACACGAGCCTCTTCCCACCTCTACTTCATCTCACCCTATCAGCATATCCTTCTATTCCTTTCTCCCTCATGTGTTTATCCAGCTTCCCCTTAAATACATCGATGTTATTCGCCTCAACCACTCCCTGTGGTAGCGAGTTCCACATTCTAACCACTCTCTGGGTAAAGAAGTTTCTCCTGAATTCCCTACTGGATTTATTGGTGACTATCTTACATTGATGGCCCCTAGTTCTGGTCTCCCCCACAAGAGAAAACATCTTCTCTACGTCTACCCTATCGAACCCTTTCATAATCTTAAAGACCTCTATCAGGTCATCCCTCAGCCTTCTCTTTCCTAGGGAAAAGAGCCCCAGCCTGTTCAATACGTAGTTAAAAATGTGATCTCTATGTTGGTGAACGCATTGTTCGTGAGGAGAGTTTACTTGCTCTCCCTCTCCAAGCTCCCCTTGGTGGCTCGGTGAGTTAATGCGCGGCCCTGTGTGGTACTAACTAGGCCAATCCAGACTCAGAAGGCCCCAGGCTAGATTTCACACTGGTTAGTTGACCCCAACTGACGCAAGAGTTGGGAACTGGCCACGGTGGGGGTGGGGGTGGGGGGTGGAGGGGGGAAAGAGAGAGAGAGGTTTTGGAAAATCAGCCATGGTTCCCCCTCCTGACTGCAATCCAGTGACTCCTGCTCGTGGATTCGTATCAATCACACAGCACAGAAGGAGGCCCTTCGGCCCATCGTGCCTGTCCCACTCCCCTGCTCATTCCCCACAGCCCTGCAAATTTCTCCTTTTCAAGTTGTAATGTGCGACTGGACGGGCATAAACAACTCGCATTTCTACAGCGTCGTTAATGTAGGAACACGTCCCAAGGCGCTTCACAGGAGCGTAATCAGGCTAAAACTGACACTGAGTCTAAGGAGGAGACATTAGGAGGGGCGACTAAAAGCTTACTTCGGGTGAGCAATAGAATTAGAAGCTTGGCAGTGATGCCCTTTCACGGTTGATTGGCCAGTCACTTGGGGCTGGCACCTGTAGAACTGGACACCCAACATGGAGCCAACACCTTCTGCTGGAGGCAAGGTTTGAAGAGCAAAGGATGTAGAACTGGTGGAGAGGACAAGTTGTGAAGGCCGTTAAAAGAGCATAAGGGGTCCTGGGCTTTATTAATAGAGGCATAGAGTGCAAAAGTAAGGAAGTTATGCTGAATCTTTATAAAACACTGGTTAGGGGTCAGCTGGACTACTGTGTCCAATTCTGGGCACCGCACTTTAGGAAGAATGTCTAGGCCTTGGAGAGGGTGCAGAGGAGATTTACTAGAATGGTACCGGGGATGAGGGACTTCAGTGATGTGGAGAGACTGGAGAAGCTGGGGTTGTTCTCCTTAGAGCAGAGAAGGTTAAGAGGAGATTTAATAGAAGTATTCAAAATAATTGTCCTATGAGGAGAGATTGAGTAGACTCGGCCTACATTCCTTATTTAGAAGAATGAGAGGTGATCATAAGATTCTGAGGGGGGATTGACAGGGTAGATGCTGAGAGGCTGTTTCCCCCTGGCTGGAGAATCTAGAACTAGGGGTCATAGTCTCAGGATAAGGGGTTGGCCATTTCGGACTGAGATGAGGAGAAATTTCTTCAGTCAGAGGGTTGTGAATCTTTGGAATTCTCTGCCCCAAAGGGCTGTGGAGGCTCAGTCGTTGAGTATATTCAAGGCTGAGATCGATAGATTTTTGGACTCTGGGGGAATCAAGGGATATGGGGATCGGGCGGGGAAAGTGGAGTGGAGGTCGAAGATCAGCCATGATCTTATTGAATGGCAGAGCAGGCTCGAGGGGCCGAATGGTCTAAGTTTCTGAAAATTGTAATAAAACCGCTGCTACCGTGTGGAGATCGAAGTTCAGAACGAATCGTGAAATGGTTACACACGAATTCAAAATGTAGGAAATCAGCATGTGTTCTTTGTTTGTGAAGAGACAAAATGGCGGAAGTCAGCAGGGGGGTCCCCTTGCCTGGTGGTCAGCATATGGTCCTTTGTTTGAAAGGCCACATGGACAGGAAGGAGGAACATGACCGACGAGGAAGTCCCGCCCCCACACACCTCACAGGAACAGGAACGTGTCATGCGGAAGGAACTCCAATCAGGGAAGGTTTGGAGTGAAACTGACCTATCAGAGGGGGGCAGACAGTGCTATACGAGTGGGGCCGGCAGAAAGGCTCTATAACAGGAGTAACCCAGGGGCGGGAAATTCAGAACACAGAAGGAACAAGAAGACAGAACGGACGAACAGACGAACAGAGAAAGCTGGCCAGTCTATGTTTCGACTTACAACTTCCCTGGACCGACCGATCACCCAGAGATAAAGGAGTATCTATGAAAGTTGGACATAGAGCTTAGATATTGTTAAAAGGGGTACTTTTATGTATGGTTGACTTGGAATATAAATCGCTCAGAGGTAGCCTGTAAATTGCTGGGAAATACTTTTATGTACGGGTAAATTGGGCGCATATTGATTGCGACGTACACTTGAATTTTGAACTGTAGTGTGAATAAAGACCAATTTTATTGATCACAAACTTGTCCGTCATTGTAACGCTTATTCGTAATTCTCAAAGTCCGAACCGTAGTAAGAGAAGGGTTTACAATGGCCTACTCCTGCTTCTACTTCTTACATTCTTATGATCTGGTCATTATCACATTGCTGTTTGTGGGAGCTTGCTGTGCGCAAATTGGCCGCCGCGTTTCCTACATTACAACAGTGACTACACTTCAAAAAAAGTACTTCATTGGCTGTAAAGCGCTTTGGGACGTCCTGAGGTCGTGAAAAGGCGCTGGAGAAATCTTTCTTTGTTTACTGGACCTGGGATCTTCCAAGGGTGTGCAGCTCGTCGAGCACTGCACTTAGCAATGGAATGTTGGAAGGACGGGAAATATTGCAGATAAAACATTAAAATCTAGGAGAGGGCCAGGGGAATTGAAAAAATAAATCTTTGCACGTTTTATGTAACACTATAGGGTGACACGGCAGGAACCCGCCTGATTGGGTCATTTAGATTTGGATTTGGAAACAGCCTTCCCCAGGTCAGGTTACCAGTTACAAAGTACAGCGAGCAGTCTGTTTATCTAAACGCCACTCAATGACTCTGTTAAAGAGTGCTGGTCCCTTGTTTACAGGCTCTGATCTGATGCACGTGCTATTCCAGACTCCGTAAAGTTCATTACGTCCGTTATTAGAGGTGTGGTTTCACTACGTAGTGCCACACAGTTCATGCAAATATCGACCCACTCCGTCCCAAAGACCACCCCCCCAAATACTGGGACATTCCTGGGGAACCCCTCCGACAGTGCGGCGCTCCCTCAGTACTTCCCCTCTGACAGTGCTGCGCTCCTTCAGCACTGCCCCTCCGACAGTGCAGCGCTCCCTCAGTACTGCCCCTCCGACAGTGCAGCGCTCCCTCAGTACTGCCCCTCCGACAGTGCAGCGCTCCCTCAGTACTGCCCCTCCGACAGTGCAGCGCTCCCTCAGTACTGCCCCTCCGACAGTGCAGCACTCCCTCAGTACTGCCCCTCCGACAGTGCAGCGCTCCCTCAGTACTGCCCCTCCGACAGTGCAGCGCTCCCTCAGTCCTGCACTGGGAGTGTCAGTGCAGATCATAAGAGCAGACGAACATAAGAAACGGGAGCAGGAGTCGGCCATTTGGCCCTTCGAGCCAGCTTCGCCATTCAATAAGATCATGGCTGGTTTTCTACCTCATCTCCGCTTTCCTGCACTTGGGAGTGTCAGTGAGGATTCTGAGCTTGGGCTTTGGCATGGGACTTGAACCCATGACCTGTGCCAAGCGAGGATCTGATCTCCATCCAACCACGGATTTTCTCACCTTTCCCATCAGCCTTCGGCTTGTCAGGTTCTGCGGCGTGCTGGCTCCTTACGGTGGGGTACGGGGCGTTCCAGGGATACTCCGACTGGGGGTTCGAAGGGAACAGAACATTTAATAATAGCAGCAATATTGTGAAGGAGGGGGGAAAAAGAGAGAGAGTGTGGGCAAGGAGAGAGGGGGAAAGAGAGAGAATGAGAGGGAGAGCGAGAGAGAGAGAGAAAAAGAGAGAAGCGAGAGAGAGAGGGATATTCATAGAATGTTGAAATTTACGGCACAGGGGGCCATTCGGCCCATCGTGGCCATTCCGACCGACAAAGATCTATCCAGCCTAATCCACTTTCCAGCTCTTGGTCAGTAGCCCTGGAGGTTACGGCACTTCAAGTGCATATCGAAGTACTTTTTAAATGTGATGAGGGTTTCTGCCTCTACCACCCTTTCAGACAGTGAGTTCCAGACCCCCACCACCCTCTGGGTGAAAAGGTTCCCCTCCACTCCCCTAACCAGTGGTTTATAAAGGTTGCCTTGCTTTTGTACTCTCTGTGTCTATTTATAAAGCCCAGGTTCCCATCTGCTCCTTTAAATACTTTCCCCTCAAGTCGTCCCCCCCCCGCCCCCCACAAATGAACCTGATGCCATGTTTCCACGGGCACCGATATCTCATCCGCGAGCCCGTTCAGGTGAGTTTAGACAGCGAGTGTTGATCAGGCTCAGTGGGTAGCACTCTCTCTCTCGCCTCTGAGTCAGAAGGTTGTGGGTTCAAATCCCACTCCAGAGACTAGAGCACATAAAGCTAGGCTGACACTCCAGTGCAGTGCTGAGGGAGCGCTGCACTGTCGGAGGTGCCGTCTTTCAGATGAGACGTTAAAACCGAGGAACCGTCTGCTCCTCTCGGGTGGACATGAAAGATCCCACGGCCACTATTTTGAAGAAGAGCAGGGGGAGTTCTCCCCGGTGTCCTGACCAATTTTTATCCCTCAATCAACATCACTAAAACAGATTATCTGGTCATTATCTCATTGCTGTTTGTGGGAGCTTGCTGTGCGCAAATTGGCTGCTGCGTTTCCCACATTACATCAGTGACCACACTTCAAAAAGTACTTCATTGGCTGTGAAGCGCTTTGGGACGTCCTGAGGTGGTGAAAGGCGCTGGAGAAATGCAAATTCATTCAAGACTATTTTTTCTCAGTTGCATGTGAACTCTTGATTCACAATTTTCTGTTGAAATAAATCCGGGGTAATTCAGGGAATTTTGACTTTGCGTAATTGATGAATCATGGGGTTCGCCAGCCGTGAGTTAGCAATGTTACACACTGGGTCATGTGACATCCCGAGCTGAAGTCACCCGGCGGGGGAGGGGTATTAACAGGACTCTTAAAGGGACCTCGCTGACTGGAATTGGCTTCATCTCCATTTTGCCAGTGAGGGTGAAATTGTTCATTATTCCGCTCGCGGAACCTGGTACAGCGCAGGTCTCGAAAGGTGACTTAAAACCAAAAGCTGCTTTGTTTAAAGGGGACTTGGCTAACATCTGTGGATTCTGCATTACTGTAAATTTCAAATAAGAGGGTTTTTAGAATCATAGAAATTTACAGCACAGAAGGAGGCCATTCGGCCCATCGTGTCTGTGCTGACTGACAAAGAGCTATCCCAGCCTAATCCCACTTTCCAGCTCTTGGTCCGTAGGTTACGGCACTTGCAAGTACTTTTTAAATGTGATGAGGGTTTCTGCCTCTACCACCCTTTCAGGCAGTGAGTTCCAGACCCCCACCACCCTCTGGGTGAAAAAGTTCTCCTCAACTCCCCTCGAATCCTTCTACCAATTGCTTTAAATCTATGCCCTCTGGTTACTGACCTCTCTGCTAAGGGAAATAGCTCCTTCCTATCCACTCCTATTGAGGCCCCTCATAATTTTATACACTTCAATTAAATCTCCCCTCAGCCTCCTCTGTTGCAAAGAAAACAACCCCAGCCTATCCAATCTTTCCTCATAGCTAAAATTCTCCAGTCCTGGCAACACCCTCATAAATCTCCTCTGTACCCTCTCCAGTGCAATCAGATCTTTCCTGTGATGTGGAGCGAGAGAGGAGAGAGATGGAGGGCGAGGGGGAGGGGGAGGGGGAGAGGGGGAGGGGGAGAGGGAGAGGGAAGTGGGGAAGAGGGAAGTGGGGAAAGAGGAGGAGGGGAAGATAGGGGGAGAAGAAGGGAGGGGAGGGATCAGATGGAGGGATTTGAATAAAAAAGCAAAATTACATTTATCAAAGAATAAAATACGACAGATGTTTTGAAGTGACTGAAATCCAGCTGAGCATGGCGGGGAGACGGGATGAGGAAGGGGGAGGGAGGGAGGGAGGAGGGGGATCGGGGGTTGAGATGGTGGGAGGATTAAACTGAAGCAACAATGGTGTCGACAGAAGGGTTTAACCTGCATCTCGTTTTAAACCAATTTGCAAGACTAAGGACAAGGAGGAGGGAAATTGGGGAAGAAACACAAGAACCTGTTCAACTGCCGATGTCAGCGGAGCTCGTTACAGCCTTTTAAAGGGAATGCTGGCACGGCTGGGAGTCGTGGTGGGTGCTCCAGTTATTCGGGAGGGACGGGCTTGTGTACGTACCGGTCGGAAATGTGCGTTTCCAGGGGCCATTCCAGTCGGCGGGTAGCGGATCTGCCAATCGTAACCCCCGTACACGGCGCCAGGGTGGGCGAGGGGCGGGTACGGGAGCTGGTAGGGAGGCGGGCAGTAGGGCCCCGGGGCCCCAGGAGGTGGATCCGATGCCCTTCTCTCGCTCGGAACCTGCAAAACAACAGAACGGACATAAATGGGAGATTAGACTGCACCCGAGAGAGGGTCTGAGGGCTAAACGGTCAGTGTAACAAGACAGAAAGACTTGCATTTATATCGTGCCTCAGAACGTCCCAAAGCACGTTACAGCCAAAGAAGTCACTTTTTGAGTGTAGTCACTGTTGTAAATGTGGGAAAGGCTGCAGTCAATTTGCGCACAGCAAGCTCCCACAAACAGCAATGACCAGAATTTTTTTTAATGATGTTGATTGAGGGATAAATATTGAACTCCCAGGACACCGGGAGAACTCCACCTGCTCAAAATAGTGCCCTGGGATCTTTTACATCCACCCGAGAGCGCAGACGGGGCCTCGGTCTAACGTCTCATCCGAAAGACGGCACCTCCGACAGTGCAGCACTCCCTCAGCACTGCGCTGGATTGTCAGCCTAGATTTTTGTGCTCAAGTCTCTGGAGTGGGACTTGAACCCACAACCTTCTGACGCAGAGGCGAGAGAGTGAGAGAGAGAGAGAGAGAGAGAGAGAGTGTGCCATCCACTGAGGCACGGCCGACACCAAAGGGACAATTTTGACTTAAGCCGCCGGTCTGGAATCCCACGGAATTTTACTCTTTGTTGAATTGGTTGAAGTCAATATCGGGCGGGGTGTAAATTGGCGCTCCACTCCATCCCTTACCATTCCCGCCCAGAGAGTTAGGTTAAAACTAACCCCCTCCCCCACCCCACCCCACCCCGGAGACTGGCAGGCTAGGGAGAGTGAAGTAACAGACAGGAGCAACAGCAAACAGCACAGGATAAATCATAGTAACTGTGTCACCTTGAACACACATGTGAAATTGTGCTCCTCATACCGTCAAACTCTCAGAACGTGCAACAACACGGATGTAACATTTCTGATTTCTCTTCTCACTGCTATGTGTTTCTCTCGCTAGCACTTTGTGCAAATATCGGAGCGGAGAGCAGGATGTTCCAGCTTGTAGCTTAGAGAAATTTAGATTAAAGAGCCTGATCTTTCAAGAGTGAAATTAGGAAACACTTCTACACACAAAGGCCGGTAGATGTTTGGAACTCTCTTCCGCAAACGGCAATTGATGCTGGATCAATTGTTAATTTTAAATCCAAAGTGTTAAGGGATATGGGGCAAAGGCGGGTATATGGAGTTGGGTCGCAGATCAGCCATGATCTCATTGAATGGCGGAACAGGTTCGAGGGGCTGAATGGCCTCCTCCTGTTCCTATGTTCCTAGACTCAAATGATTCGGACTTTGGACCTCAATTCCCGTCTGTTGCTGCTCCCCACACCCAGCGGGAGGTCAATACCTGATTCTGACGCTTCAGCAGCCTCTGAATTTTTTCCTTTTCCAACTTCTCCTTCTGAAAGTCTTCCTGATACAGCCGCAGCTAAGAAAGAGCAGACGAGAGAGCTTTAAGCGGCTGCGGGCAGACAGACGGGCAGACAGACGGGCAGTGGCAGACAGTGGCAGACAGACGGGCAGTAGCAGACAGACGGGCAGTGGCAGACAGACGGGCAGTGGCAGACAGACGGGCAGGCAGAGCGAGACATATCTCGAGAGACTGGGATAGAGACAGAAAGATGAGAGGGAGACAGAGAGGAGAGTGACGGATGAAGGGAACATAGAACATAGAACATAGAACAGTACAGCACAGTACAGGCCCTTCGGCCCTCGATGTTGTGCCGAGCATTGTCCGAGACCAAGATCAAGCTATCACACTCCCTATCACTCTGGTGTGCTCCATGTGCTTATCCAATAACCGCTTGAAAGTTCCTAAAGTGTCCGACTCCACTATCACAGCAGGCAGTCCATTCCACACCCCAACCACTCTCTGAGTAAAGAATCTACCTCGGACATCCCTTCTATATCTCCCCCCATGCACCTTATAGTTATGCCCCCTTGTAACAGCTGCCTCTACCCGAGGAAATAGTCTCTGAACATCCACTCTATCTATCCCCCTCATCATCTTATAAACCTCTATTAAGTCGCCTCTCATCCTCCTCCGCTCTAAAGAGAAAAGCCCCAACTCCCTCAATCTTTCCTCATAAGACCTCCCCCCCAAACTAGGCAGCATCCTGGTAAATCTCCTTTGCACTCTTTCCAATGCTTCTACGTCCTTCCTATAGTGAGGTGACCAGAACTGCACACAATATTCCAAATGTGGTCTCACCAAGGTCCTGTACAGTTGCAGCATAACCTCACGGTTCTTAAACTCAAACCCTCTGTTAATAAACGCTAACACACCATAGGCCTTCTTTACTGCTCTATCCACTTGAGTGGCAACCTTCAGAGATCTGTGGATATGAACCCCCAGATCCCTCTGCTCCTCCACGTTCCTCAGAACCCTGCCGTTGACCCTGTAATCCTTATTCAAATTTGCCCTACCAAAATGAATCACCTCGCACTTATCAGGGTTAAATTCCATCTGCCATTTTTCGGCCCAGCTCTGCATCCTATCAATGTCTCTTTGCAGCCTACAACTGCCCTCCACCTCATCCACTACTCCACCAATCTTGGTGTCATCAGCAAATTTACTGATCCACCCTTCAGTCCCCTCCTCCAAGTCATTGATAAAAATCACAAACAGCAGAGGACCCAGCACCGACCCCTGTGGCACACCGCTGGTAACTGGTCTCCAGTCCGAAAATTTTCCATCCACCACCACCCTCTGCCTTCTATGAGATAGCCAGTTACTTATCCAATCGGCCAAATTTCCCTCTATCCCACAACTCCTTACTTTCTTCATGAGACGACCATGGGGAACCTTATCAAACGCCTTACTGAAATCCATGTATACGACATCAACTGCTCTACCTTCATCTACACACTTAGTTACCAGCCATGATCTCATTAAATGGCGGAGCAGGCTCGAGGGGCCAAATGGACGACTCCTGCACCTAATATGGAGACACACACACACACACACACACACACACACACACACACACACACACACACACACACACACACACACACCACAGAGAGAGACAAGGATAGAGACAGAAAGATGGAGAGAGAGAGATGGACAGAAAGAGAGAAGGAGAGAGATACACACACAGTGAGAGAGAGACAGAGACAAGAAACAGAAAACAGGTAATAGAAAGAGCTGCAGAGAAAGAGAGGACACTGGAGCGAAGGAAGCAGCGAATCAGTTTACACATCGAACAGGCCGAGACTGGGCTGAGCGCAGCTGGCAAAGGACTCAGTAACAGCAGCAGCTGTATCGTGAAACGCTTCCCAATCTCGGGAGTTAGGACAGATTGACAAAAGGCAGGCAGCAGCGACAAGGAAACCACTGCGTCAGCCCCTGAACTGGTGGGAAGGATCAGCGACAGCGGCGTGTACAGCGCGACATCATCCCACGCTGCAGTCTGTGACTGGAGGGAACCCGCTCCGCCACAACCGAGCACCAACGTTCCCGCTCATTTATTTGTGTGGGGCGCGCGGCCTCTTTAACGGGCTGCGCGGCCCATTCAAATTATCCCGCACGCGTGTTTTTTTTGCCATTTAAAAACCGGCGAGGGGGTGCTGCGCGGGAGCGCCAGATCCGCAGCCGCGCGGCTTAACGGGAAAATCGCCGGGCGCCCGTCGCAACATCTGGGCGCCCACCCTCGGCATAAACCCTGCTCCACCTTCTGGGCTGCTCACTTCACGGGGCGGGACCCGTGACTTGATGCAGCGTGGAGTCCCCGGGGCAGATCCTGCGCATTGCTTCGCCCGCCCGCGTGTTCGTCCAACCCGCGTGTTCGCCCCCCGCCGCAACCCCCCCCCCCCACGTGCCGTGTGTGACCCACTGCCCGGCTCGGACGCAGAAAAAGTCCCTGGGGAGGAAGGCCGGCGGAAATGCTTCGGAGCCGAGCAGAGAGAAACCAAGTCACCTGCCCGATCGCGAGGCATCGTAAAGGCAAACAGACCTCACGTGGCATTGCTCATTGCTCTTGGAAGATCCCAGGTCCAGTAAACAAAGAAAGATTTCTCCAGCGTCTTTTCACGACCACAGGACGTCCCAAATCGCTTTACAGCCACAGAAGTATCTTTTATGAAGTGTAGTCACTGTTGTAATGTAGGAAACGTGCCATTCAATTTGCGTACAGCAAGCTCCCACAAACAGTAATGTGATGTTGAACGAGGGCTAACTATTGGTCAGGACACTGGGGAGAACTCCCCTGCTCTTCTTCGAAATAGTAGCCGTCGGATCTTTTACGTCCATCTGAGAGAGCAGACGGGGCCTCGGTTTAACATCACATCTGAAGGACGGCACCTCCGACAGTGCAGCACTCCCTCAGCACTGCACTGGAGTGTCAGCCTGGATTATGCCAGCGTTTCCCGAACCCTTGCCAGTCATTGAGTGAGGAAGAAAAGTGCATAGTGTGGCTCAGTGCGTAGCACTCTCGCCTCGGAGTCTGAAGGTTGTGGGTTCAAGCCCCACGCCAGAGACCGGAGCACAAAAATCCAGGCTGACACTCCCAGTGCAGTGCTGAGGGAGTGCTGCACTGTCGGAGGTGCCGTCTTTTTCAATGAGACGTTAAACCGAGGCCCTGTCTGCCCTCTCAGGTGGATTTAAAGATCCCATGGCCACTATTCGAAGAAGGGCAGGGGAGTTCTTCCCCGGTGTCCTGGGGCCAATATTTATCCCTCAACCAACATCACTAAAAACAGATTATCTGGTCATTATCACATTGCTGTTTGTGGGAGCTTGCTGTGCGCAATTTGGCTGCCACGTTTCCGACATTACAACAGTGACTATGCTTCAAAAAATGTACCTCATTGGCTGTAAAGAGCTTTGGGACGTCCGGAGGTCGTGAAAGGCGCTGGAGAAATACAAGTCTAATTAACTGACGGACCAAGTGGGCTGAGTGACACATCCACAGGCTGTGGAACCCACGCATTCTCAAGGAACCGCTGGGGCTATCGGATCATCATTCAAGATTAAAATCCTGGAGCAACGCGGGAGGAAATTCATTGGGTCATTAGCTCCAGTGGGTGGGGGGGGATTCCCCGCTCAGGCCTGAGTTAAAGTTACAGTCGGGTCTTAATGACGTCATCGGGCCGCAACGTGCCTGTGTAAAGAAGGACCCGGTCGGCTGCGGGAGCGGGGCCTTTGCTGCCTGCTCAGGAGAGCGGGTTAAAATTGTGCAGATGTCGCGATCGTGGGCGGCTTTCGGACGGGCGAGAGCCCAGGGCGATTTTAACTGCCCGCCCGTCGGGTTTCTGCTGAGCGAGTAGGGTTGGAAATAAAAATAAAAATCGCTGTGTTTCTTCATTTTCTTTGAACACTTATGGTTATTAGTTTGTAAAAATGTTAGAGATTGGGGGGGGGGGAGGGAAATGACCATTTGAGGGGGGGTGGGGCGGGGCGGTTGGAGGTCACGTGATGAAACCTCCAGGAATATGGCCGACCAGAGTTGGCAACCGATTGTGCGTTTGAAGCGGATTTTACCCTGCCGTGCAAACGTGGCAGAGGTCAGAGTTCAGAGTGTACGAGTTCGGAACGGAGTTCAGCAGAAATGAGCATCCATGTGCCTCGGGACTCAAAGGTGCAGCAAGGATTTAGCGTCAGTGAAAGCAGCAAGGTGTAAAAAGCCCCACGCGGTGTGAAAACATTGCGCAGCAAGGTCAGTCAGTCAGTCTCCCCCCCCCGCCCTCCGCCGCTCCTCCTCAGGGCCAGGCCTAGGCCTGCGATGCCGGATCTCGGGCCTGCTCAGCGTCCACTGGCCTGGAGTGGATCAACTCTCCACAGCTGGCTTCACCGCCAGCAAATTCATTTCCCGGCCCCAATCCAGCGTCAGCCATCGACGCTCGGAAAAAGAGGGAAGATCAGGGAAAAACAAAGAGAGACAGGTTGAACAATAGAAGAAAGATAAGGAGAGAAAGAGAGAGAGAAAGATAAGAAAGAACAGTGAAAAAGAGAAAGAGAAATAATAAGAGCACGCGCAAGAAAGAGACAGACAGAGCGAGAGAGAGAGCGAGCAAAACCAGAGAGAGAGAGACCGAGACCAGACAGAGAGAGAGAGACCAGACAGAGAGAGAGAGACCAGACAGAGAGAGAGAGACCAGACACAGAGAGAGACCGAGACCAGACAGAGAGAGACCGAGACCAGACAGAGAGAGACCGAGACCAGACAGAGAGAGAGACCGAGACCAGACAGAGAGAGAGACCGAGACCAGACAGAGAGAGAGACCGAGACCAGACAGAGAGAGAGACCGAGACCAGACAGAGAGAGAGACCGAGACCAGACACCGAGAGAGACCGAGACCAGACACAGAGAGAGACCGAGACCAGACAGAGAGAGAGACCGAGACCAGACAGAGAGAGAGACCGAGACCAGACAGAGAGAGAGACCGAGACCAGACACCGAGAGAGACCGAGACCAGACACCGAGAGAGACCGAGACCAGACAGAGAGAGAGACCGAGACCAGACAGAGAGAGAGACCGAGACCAGACAGAGAGAGAGACCGAGACCAGACAGAGAGAGAGACCGAGACCAGACAGAGAGAGAGACCGAGACCAGACAGAGAGAGAGACCGAGACCAGACAGAGAGAGAGACCGAGACCAGACAGAGAGAGAGACCGAGACCAGACAGAGAGAGAGACCGAGACCAGACAGAGAGAGAGACCGAGACCAGACAGAGAGAGAGACCGAGACCAGACAGAGAGAGAGACTGAGACCAGACAGAGAGAGAGACCGAGACCAGACAGAGAGAGAGACCGAGACCAGACAGAGAGAGAGACCGAGACCAGACAGAGAGAGAGAGAGAGACCGAGACCAGAGAGAGAGACCGAGACCGAGACCAGACAGAGAGAGAGAGACCGAGACCAGACAGAGAGAGAGACCGAGACCGAGACCAGACAGAGAGAGAGAGAGACCGAGACCAGACACAGAGAGAGACCGAGACCAGACAGAGAGAGAGAGACCAGATAGGGAGAGAGAGAGACCGAGACCAGACAGAGAGAGAGAGAGAGACCGAGACCAGACAGAGAGAGAGATAGACCGAGACCAGACAGACAGAGAGACCGAGACCAGACAGACAGTGACCACAGACAGAGAGACTGAGGGAGAAAATGTGAGAGAGAGCGACCAGACAGAGACAGAGAGAGAGACCAGACAAACAGAGACCCGAGGGAGACAAAGCGAGAGAGAGAGAGAGAGAGAAAGTGAGAGAGAGAGAGAGAGAGAGAGAGAGAGAGAGAAAGTGAGGATGAGGAATACAGAAGGAATCACCAGCCCTCCGTACCTGGGTGTTCAGCAACATCATCTGTGATTGGACCTTTGCGAGCTTCTGCCGGAGTTCTTCCTTTTCCTCGTTCATGCGCACTCGGTCACTCCTCTCCCTCTGAAAGTCTTCTTCAAATATTTTTACCTGGTGTGGTGTGGGGGTGGGGGGGAACAAAATCCATGAATATTTAAAGTCAGACCAAGACTTATTTAATACCTCATCACGTCGCTCAGAAGCACCTCAACGTGCTTTACATCCAGTGGATTACTCTGTAGTGCAGCAACTCAAAACAGGCAGTCCGTGTGCACACAGCAACAGCGCACACAGAGTGAGGCGGTGAATGACCAGGTAATCTGTTTTTGGTGATGTTGGTTGAGGGAAGGACATAGGAACAGGAGGAGGCCATTCAGCCCCTCGAGCCTGTTCCGCCATCCAATGAGATCATGGCTGATCTGCGACCTAACTCCATATACCCGCCTTTGCCCCGTATCCCTTAATACCTTTGGTTAACAAAATCTCTCAATCTCCGATTTAAAATTAACAATTGACCCAGCTGCCATTTGCGGAAGAGAGTTCCAAACTTCTACCACCCTTTGTGTGCAGAAGTGTTTCCTAACTTCACTCCTGAAAGGTCTGGCTCTGATTTTTAGACTATGCCACCTAGTCCTAGACTCCCCAACCAGCGGAAATAGTTTCTCTCTATCTACCCTATCTGTTCCCCTTAACAATGTTCCCTCTAAGAATATAAGAAATAGGAGCAGGAGTCAGCCATTTGGCCCTTCGAGCCTGCTCCGCCATTCAATAAGATCATGGCTGATCTTCTACCTCATCTGCACTTTCCTGCACTATCCATATATCCCTTGATTCCCTTAATATTCAAAAATCTATCGATCTCTGTCTTGAATATACTCAATGACTGAGCCTCCACAGCCCTCTGGGGTAGAGAATTCCAAAGATTCACCACCCTCTGAGTGAAGACATTTCTCCTCATCTCAGACCTAAATGGCCGACCCCTTATTCTGAGACTGTGACCCCTGGTTCTGGACTCCCCAAAATTGAGAGGTCGCACAACACCAGGTTATAGTCCAACAGTTTTATTTTAAATCACAAGCTTTCGGAGTTACAACTCCTTCGTCGACGAAGGAGTTGTAACTCCGAAAGCTTGTGATTTAAAATAAAACTGTTGGACTATAACCTGGTGTTGTGCGACCTCTCAATTTTGTCCACCCCAGTCCAACACCGGCATCTCCGCATCTGGACTCCCCAGCCAGGGGAAACATCCTCCCTGCATCTACCCTGTCAAGCCCTGTAAGAATTTTGAATGTTCCAATGAGATCACCTCTCATTCTTCTAAACTCTAGAGAATATAGGCCTAGTCTACTCAATCTCTCCTCATAGGACAATCCCCCCATCCCAGGAACCAGACTGGTGAACCTTCGTTGCACTCTCTCTATGGCAAGTATATCCTTCCTTGGGTAAGGAGACCAAAACTGTACACAATTCTCCAGGTGCGGTCACACCAGGGCCCTATATAATTGCAGTAATACGTCTTCACTCTTATACTCAAATCCTCTTGTAATAAAGGCCAACATACCATTTGTTTTCCTAATGGCTTGCTGTACCTGCATGATAACTTTCAGTGATTCGTGTACAAGGACACCCAGGTCCCACTGAACGCCAACATTTCCCAATCTCTCACCATTTATAAAATACACTGCTTTTTTATTTTTCCTACCAAAGTGGACCAAAACAAGTGCGTGTGCTCGGGCGGGCCCTTTAAATTTGCTGCGTGGCATCTTTTCCAGATGTAGCCGCTGGCGAGAGGCCTGCGCGGGACCCGCCCATCGGTGTGCAGCCACGCACCTTAGCGGGGGAAACATTAATACCTTGAAAACGTCAATCAAATCACCACTTAATCTGCTAAATTCCAGGGAATACAACCCTAATTTGTGTAATCTCTCCTTGTAATTTAACCCTTGGAGTCCGGGTATCATTCTGGTAAACCTACGCTGCACTCCCGCCAAGGCCAGTATATCCTTCCTAAGGTGTGGTGCCCAGAACTGCTCCCAGTGCTCCAGGTGTGGTCTAACCAGAGCTTTGCATAGGAACAGGAGGAGGCCATTCAGCCCCTTGAGCCTGTTCTACCATTCAATTAGATCATGGCTGATCTGGATCTTAAACTCCATCCACCCGCCTTGGTTCCGTAACCCTTAATACTCTTACCCAACAAATATCTATCAATCTCAGTTTTGACATTTTCAATTGACCCCCAGCCTCAACAGCTTTTTGGGGGAGAGAGTTCCAGATTTCCACCACCCTTTGTGTGAAGAAGTGCTTCCTGACATCACCCCTGAATGGCCTAACTCTACTTTTAAATTTATGCCCCCTTGTTCTGGACTCCCCCACCGCCCCCCACCCCACACCCCCAACCAGAGGAAATAGTTTCTCTCTATTTACCCTATCAAACCCTTTGATCATTTTAAACACCTCGATTAGATCACCCCATGATCATCTATACTCAAGGGAACACAACACCTGGTCTCTACAACTTGAAAAGAGAAGGCTGAGGGGTGACCTAATAGAAGTCCTTAAACTTATGAAAGGTTTTGATAGAGTGGATACAGAGAGAGTGTTTCCACTTGTGGGAGAAGAGCAAAACTAGAGGCCATCAATATAAGACAGTCACCAAGAAATCCAACAGGGAATTCAGAAGAAACTTCTTTACCCAGAGAGTGGTGAGAATGTGGAACTCGCTACCACAGGGAGTGGTTGAGGCGAATAGTATAGATGCATTTAAAGGGAGGCTGGACAAGCATATGAGGAAGAAAAGAAGATGAGGAAGGATGGAATGGAGCATCCCTGATTATAATCGCTCAACCATTGGCGGCCGTGCCTTCTGTTGCCTGGGCCCTAAGCTCTGGAATTCCCTCCCTAAACCTCTCTGTCTCGCTACCTCTCTCTCCTCCTTTAAGACGCTCCTTAAAACCTACCTCTTTGACCAAGCTTTTGGTCACCTGTCCTTATTTCTCTTTATGTGGCTCGGTGTTAATTTTTGTCTTATAATACTCCTGTGAAGCGCCTTGGAACGTTTTACTACGTTAAAGACGCTATATAAATACAAGTTGTTGTTGCTCCTCCACAGTTCCCAGCTTCTCGCCATTTAGAGAATTCTCTGATCGATCTTTCTTGGGTCCAGAGTGGATAACCTCACACTCGCCCACATTGAACTCCAGCTGCCACAGTTTTGCCCACTCACTGAATCTATCAATGTCCCTTTGCAGCTTTCTGCTCCCATCTCCACTCCTTACTGTGCCACCTAACTTGGATACACGGCTCTCTGCTCCTTCACCCAAGTAATTTATGAATATAATGAAAAGCTGAAGCCCCAGCTCAGATCCCCAAGAGACACCACTAGTCACATCCCGCCAATTGGAGTGCATACCCATTGTCCCTACTCTCTGTCTCCTAAACAATTTCCTACCTATGTCAATAGGTTGCCTTCAATTCCATGTGCTCTCATTTTTGGTCAGAGGTAGGTTTTAAGCAGCATCTTAAAGGATGAGGTAGAGTGAGAGTGAGAGTGAGATTGAGAGTGAGAGTGAGAGGGAGAGGAGAGGGAGAGGGAGAGGGAGAGGGAGAGGGAGAGCGAGAGGGAGAGGGAGAGGGAGAGGGAGAGGGAGAGGGAGAGCGAGAGGGAGAGGGAGAGCGAGAGGGAGGTAGAGAGACGGAGAGGTTTAGGGGGGGGAATTCCAGAGCTTAGGGCCCAGGCAGCTGAATGCAAGGCCGCCAATGGTGGAGTGATGAAAATCAGTGATGTGCAAGAGGCCAGAATTGGAGGAGCGCGGAGATCTCGGGGGGGTTGTAGGGCTGGAGGAGGTTACAGAGATAGGGAGGGGTGAGGCCATGGAGGGAAGTCCATAGCAATATGGAAAAAATATATAGAGGAACAAGAAAGGTTGCGAGAGAAAAGGATCTCCTCACCTGCTGCTTGAGGACCTCGATCTGCGTCAGCAGCTCCGCTCTCCTTGCGCTCATACACGAGTCCCCAGCATTGCCGAACAGAGGTGGCTGTGGAGTCGACGGCTGGAGAACAAGAGCTTCCTCCAACGCCTGTGTAGACAGAACAACAGCTTCTGCTCAGAGGGTGAGAGTCAGTAACAGGCAGAACAGAACGGACCGACAACTGAAGGAGGGCCACTAACACCTCACTGCTGGTGATTCAGCAGAGACGGAGGGGGGGGGTGGGGGCAGAGACGGAGACGGAGACGGAGGGGAGGGGGGAGGGGGGTGGGGGCGGAGACGGAGGAGAGGGGGTGGGGGCAGAGACGGAGACGGAGGAGAGGGGGTGGGGGCAGAGACGGAGACGGAGACGGAGGGGAGGGGGGAGGGGGGTGGGGGCGGAGACGGAGGAGAGGGGGTGGGGACGGAGGGGGAGGGGGGGTGGGGGCGGAGACGGGAGGGGGGTGGGGACGAAGGGGAGGGGGGTGGGGGCGGAGACGGAGGGGGGTGGGGGCGGAGACGGAGGGGGGTGGGGGGGGGGTGGGGGTGGGGTGGAGGCGGAGGGGGGTGGGGGCGGAGGGGAGGGGGGGGTGGGGCGGAGACGGAAGGGGTGGGGGAGGAGACGGAGGGGGTGGGGGCGGAGACGGAGGAGAGGGGGTGTGGGGCGGAGACGGAGGGGGGGGTGGGGGCAGGGGGAGGGGGGGTGGGGGCAGAGACGGAGGAGAGGGGGTGGGGCGGAGACGGAGGGAGGGGGGGTGGGGGCGGAGAGGGGGGAGGGGGGTGGGGGCGGAGGCGGAGGAGAGGGGGTGGGGTCGGGGCGGAGAGGGGGGAGGGGGGTGGGGGCGGAGAGGGGGGATGGGGGTGGGGGCGGAGAGGGGGGGAGGGGGGAGGGGCTGGAGACGGTGGAGCGGGGGGCGGGCACAGAGACGGAGGAGTGGGGGGCGGGCACAGAGACGGAGGAGCGGGGGGCGGGGCACAGAGACGGAGGAGCGGGGGGGCGGGCACAGAGACGGAGGAGCGGGGGGACGGGCACAGAGACGGAGGAGCGGGGGGACGGGCACACAGACGGAGGAGCGGGGGGCGGGCACAGAGACGGAGGGGAGGGGGGGTGGGGCGGAGACGGAGGGGAGGGGGGCAGGCACAGGGATGGAGGAGCGGGGGACGGGCACAGAGACGGAGGAGTGGGGGGCGGGCATGGAGACGGAGGAGCGGGGGGGCGGGGCACAGAGACGGAGGAGTGGGAGGCGGGCACAGAGACGGAGGGGAGGGGGAGGTGGGGCGGAGACGGAGGGGAGGGGGGGGAGAGGAATGGAGGAAAGGGGGGGCGGAAACGGAGGGCCAATTATAGCAGGACCTATCACTGACCCATACTCAGAGCGGCCTACTCCGCACAAGCCAGGGATTGAGCCTGGGACTTTCTTGTCTACCTGGCCCTGCTCCTCACTGATTAATGTGAAACCAATCAGGGGGGCGAGTATCAGAGTTCTTTACGTGGATTTGTCGGGGGTGGGGGGGGGGGGTGGTTTGGTCGATAAATAGAACACTAACTTCGCCAAACCAGATAACAGTTGCGTGGCATTTTGCTTCGAATGAAATTCTTTCCCAGATAAAACATTCCTGGGTCAGGAGGTTCATCGACTGGGGAAATGAGATAACGAAGGACCAACGTCAGCAGCAGTCTGTCTGCGGAAGGCAGAGTCTGCCCAGAGATGGAGATGGGCCGAATGGCCTGCTTCTGTGCTGTACAATTCGATGATTCGATGAACTCAGCACAGACCGGGGATGGAATCTGGGAACTCCTGGTTCTGAAGGGCACAGAAGCACCTCGCACGGTCACTGACCTTATTGAGTCGCTGAATTTCCTTCTCCTGATACTCCCTCTGTTTGGCGAGGGGCAGGAGCTGGTCCTGCAAGCACTGGTTCTTCTGCTTCAGTTCTTTAATCTCGCTTAAAAATCTTTCCTTCTCAGTCTGAGGGACAAAGAAAGAGAGAGAGAAAAAAGTGGTGAAAGATTTTCAGGGGATTTCACAACTGTATTAAATTGGCTTTATCCAGCACATCTCTCCGGAACTTCCCAGAGTGAGTCACACAAGCAAAATTACTTTGTAGTGTAGGGAAAGAAAGAAAGAAAATGAAAGAAAGAGAAAGAAAAGGAGAGAGAGAGAGAGAGAGGGAGACAGAGACAGAGAAACATAGAAAAATAGGAGCAGGAGTCGGCCATTCGGCCCTTCGAGCCTGCTCCACCATTCAATATGATTATGGCTGATCCTCTCTCTCAATACCATATTCCCGCTCTCTCCCCATAACCCTTGATGCCTTTTGTGTCTAGAAATCTATCTATCTCCTTCTTAAATATATTCAGTGACTTGGCCTCACAGCCTTCTGTGGTAGAGAATTCCACAGATTCACCACCCTCTGAGTGAAGAAATTTCTCCTCATCTCAGTCCTAAATGTCCTACCCTGTATCCTGAGACTGTGACCCCTTGTTCTAGACCCCCCAGCCAGGGAAACATCCTCCCTGCATCCAGTCTGTCTAGCCCTGTCAGAATTTTATACGTTTCAATGAGATCCCCTCTCATTCTTCTAAACTCTAGTGAATACAAGATGTGGAGATGCCGGTGTTGGACTGGGGTGGACAAATGTGAGAAGTCGCACAACACCAGGTTATAGTCCAACAGCTTTATTTGAAATCACAAGCTTTCGGAGCGCTGCTCCTTCGACGAAGGAGCAGCGCTCCGAAAGCTTGTGATTTCAAATAAAGCTGTTGGACTATAACCTGGTGTTGTGCGACTTCTCACTAATGAATACAGGCCTAGTCGACCCAATCTCTCCTCATACGACAGTCCTGCCATCCCAGGAATCAGTCTGGTGAACCTTCACTGCACTCCCTCTATGGCAAGTATATCCTTTCTTAGGTAAGGAGACCAAAACTACACACAGTACTCCAGGTGTGGTCTCACCAAGGCCCTGTATAACTGTAGTAAGACATCCTTGCTCCTGTACTCAAATCCTCTTGCAATGAAGGCCAACATACCATTGCCTTCCTAACTGCTTGCTGCACCTGCATGTTTGCTTTCAGTGACTGGTGTACAAGGACACCCAGGTCCCTCTGTACATCAACATTTCCCAATCTATCACCATTTAAATAATACTCTGCCTTTCTGTTTTTCCTACCGAAGTGGATAACATCACATTTATCCACGTTATACTGCATCTGCCATGTATTTGCCCACTCACTCAACTTGTCTAAATCGCCTTGAAGCCTCTTTGCATCCTCCTCACAACTCACAATCCTATCTAGCTTTGTGTCGTCAGCAAACTTGGAAATATCACATTTGGTTCCCTCATCCAAATCATTGATATATATTGTGAATAGCTGGGGCCCAAGCACTGATCCCTGCGGTACCCCACCAGTCACCGCCTGCCACCCCGAAAAAGACCCATTTATTCCTACTCTCTGTTTCCTGTCTGTTAACCAAAATTCAATCCATGCCAGTATATTATCCCCAATCCCATGTGCTTTAATTTTGCACACTAACCTCTTATGTGGGACTTTATCAAAGGCCTTCTGAAAATTCAAATACACCACATCCACTGGTTCTCCTTTATCTATTCTACCAGTTACATCCTCAAAAAACTCCAGTAGGTTTGTCAAACATGATTTCCCTTTCATAAATCCATGTTGACTTTGTCTAATCCCGTTGATATTTTCTAAGTGTCCTGTTATCACATCCTTTATAATAGACTCTAGCATTTTCCCTACTACTGATGTTAGGCTAACCGGTCTGTAGTTCCCTGCTTTCTCTCTCCCTCCTTTTTTAAATAGTGGGGTTACATTTGCCACCCTCCAATCTGCAGGAACTCTTCCATAATCTATAGAATTTTGGAAGATGTCAACCAATGCATCCACTATTTCCATGGCTACCTCTTTTAGTACTCTGGGATGCAGATTATCAGGCCCTGGGGGTTTATCAGCTTTCACAGAATCACAGAATCCCCACAGTGCAGATAGAGGCCATTTCCCACATATCCCACCCTATCCCCATAACCCCACGTATTTAATCTCCCCTAACACTAAGGGTCAATTTATCATAGCCAAATCAACCTAACCCGCACATCTTTGGACTGTGGGAGGAAACCGGAGCACCCGGAGGAAACCCACGCAGACACGGGGAGAATGTGCAAACTCCACACAGACAGTCACCCGAGGCCGGATTCGAACCCGGGTCCCTGGCGCTGTGAGGCAACAGTGCTAACCACTATGCCACTGTGTTGCCTTCAGTCCCATTAATTTCTCCAGCACTATTTTTTTACTAATACTAATTTCCTTTAATTCCTCCTTCTCACTAGACCCTTGGTTCCCTCGCATTTCTGGGAAGATATTTGTGTCCTCTTCCATGAAGCCAGAACCAAAGTATTTGTTTAATTGCTCTGCCATTTCCTTGTTCCCCATTATAAATTCTCCCATTTCTGACTGTAAGAGACCTACATTTGTCTTTGCTAATCTTTTTCTTTTTACATACTTGTAGAAGCTTTTACAGTCAGAGAGAGACAGAGACAGAGAGACAGAGACACACACACACACACACACAAACACACACACAGAGAGAGAGAGACACACACACACACAGACAGAGACAGAAACAGATAGAGAGACAGAGAGAGAGAGAGACACAGAGATAGAGAGACAGAGAGAGAGACAGAGAGAGAGACAGAGAGAGAGAGACAGAGAGAGAGACAGAGAGAGAGACAGAGAGAGAGAGACAGAGAGAGAGAGACAGAGAGAGAGAGAGACAGAGAGAGAGAGAGACAGAGAGAGAGAGAGACAGAGAGAGAGAGAGACAGAGAGAGAGAGAGAGAGAGAGAGAGAGAGAGAGAGAGAGAGAGAGAGAGACAGAGAGAGAGACAGAGAGAGAGACAGAGAGAGAGACAGAGAGAGAGAGAGAGAGAGAGAGAGAGAGAGAGAGACAGAGAGAGACAGAGAGAGAGGCAGAGAGAGAGAACGAGAGGACAACGAAAGAAACAAAGAACAGAAGGTAAGATCATTGATCTAGCGCCTGTGGTTGTGAAAGACGTTATATAATTGCAAATCTTTGTGTTTTTTCCACCGGTGTCCCTGGGTAGACTAGTTGCTGCGAGTGTTTCTGAAGCTGCCTGGTTTGCAGGACATTGCCCAAGCCCAGGCTTCACCCCGTGTTACAGAGGATTGTCCCGCCCCCCCGGCCCCTGGAGCCCGTACCTCTCCGTTGTCGATCTTTGTTTTGGCCAGCAGCAGTTTCCGGTCAAAGTCCCTCTGCTTCTCTTCACGGCCACTCTCGCGCTCACTCAGCTCCTTCTGGGCTGTGGCTAGTCGTTGACGCAGATTCACAATCTGAATTTAAACAGAAAATATTGACACCATCAGCAGGCCGGTAGCACCTGGATTCAAACTTCACACGTGCCTCCCCTGGAATCCAGGATATCTAAACAAGAAACAAAAAGCCTGGGAATGTACCAAGAGGGAAAAGGAAAACTATGCAGGGATACGGGGAAAGAGCAGGGGGGAGTGGGACTAATCGGAGAGCTCTTTCAAAGAGCCGGCACAGGCACGATGGGCTGAATGGCCTCCTCCTGTGCTGTATCATTCTATGATTTGATGGGAAGTCTGAGGGAAGCTGGGAATCTCAAACTTAGAACATAATAGCATCGTACAGTTCAGAAGGAGGCCATTCGGCCCATCGATCCTGTGCCGGCTCTTTGAACGAGCTCTCCAATTAGTCCCACTCCCCCCTGCTCTTTCCCCGTATCCCTGCAAATTTTTCCTTCAAGTATTTATCCAATTCCCTCTGGAAAGTTACTATTGAATCTGCTTCCACCGCCCTTTCAGGCAGCGCATTCCAGATCACAACAACTCGCTGCGTAAAAAGAATTCTCCCCATCTCCCCTCTGGTTCTTTTGCCAATCACCTTAAATCTGTGTCCTCTGGTTACCGACCCTCCTGCCACTGGAAACAGTTTCTCCTTATTTACTCTATCAAAACCCCTCAATGATTTTGAACGCCTCTATTAAATCTCCGCTTAACCTTCTCTGCTCCAAGGAGAACTGCATACAGTTCTGGTCACCACATTACAGGAAGCATGTGATCGCACTAGAGAGGGTGCAGAGGAGATTTACGAGGATGTTGCCGGGCTGGAGAATTTTAGCTATGAGGAAAGATTGGATAGGCTGGGGTTGTTTTCTTTGGGACAGAGGAGAGATTTAATTGAGGTGTATAAAATTATGAGGGGCCTAGATACAGTGGATAGGAAGAGGACCTATTTCCCTTAGCAGAGAGGTCAATAACCAGGGGGAATAGATTTAAAGTAATTGGTAGAAGGATTGGAGGGGAGTTGAGGAGAACTTTTTTCTCCCAGAGGGTGGTGGGGGTCTGGAACTCACTGCCTGAAAGGGTGGTAGAGGCAGAAACCCTCATCACATCTAAAAAGTACTTGGATACGCACTTGAAGTGCCGTAACCCACAGGGCCACTACCAAGAGCTGGAAAGTGGGATTAGGGTGGAGAGCTCTTTGTCGGTCGGCACAGACACGATGGGCCGAATGGCCTCCTTCTGTGCCGTAAATTTCTATGATTCTAACAACCCCAGCTTCTCCAGTCTCAAGACAAATGTCATATTCTGTGGAGGGAGAGAGGGGAGGAAGGAGGGAGCGAAACAGAGTAAGAGGACATGTACGGATTTGAGCAATGTTCTTGGGGCCCAAATCTGGGCACAACCGGTGATCCTGTCAATGGAGCTTTCCTTCTAAACACTGACATCTAGTGCAGGGCAGTGGAACTGAACTTCCAGAAACAACAGTCTCTCCGGCCACTGCAACAACAACTTGCATTTATAGAGCACCTTTAACGTAGTAAAACGTCCCACGGAGCTTCACAGGAGAGATTATCAAACAAAATTTGACATCGAGCCACATAAGGAGATATTCGGGCAGGTGACCAAAAGCTTGGTCAAAGGGGTAGGTTTCAAGGAGCGTCTTAAAGGAGGAGAGAGAGAGAGAGGCGGAGAGGTTTAGGGAGGGAATTCCAGGGCCCAGGCAGCTGAATGCACGGCCACCAATGGCGGAGCGATTAAAATCAGGGGATGCTCAAGAGGCCAGAATCGGAGGAGCGCAGAGATCTCGGGGAGGGGTGGTTGTAGGGCTGGAGGAGGTTACAGAGATAGGGAGGGGAGCGAGGCCATGGAGGGATTTCAACACGAGGAGGAGAATGTTAAAATAAAATCGAGGCGTTGCTGGACCGGGAGCCTGGGGCACTTCAGTATCCTAGCGCCACTGTGTGCCAGACTCATCCATACATTATAGTTGGCGTGGGGCCTAACTTAGATTTTTTGTTTTAAAATGGCTACCGAGAGGCCGAGTTGAAGGGCCGAGGCCGGGGTTGTAGAGCAGCAGCAATGCTGAAAGGACGACCAGCGTCAATCAGGAAAATACGGGCAGGTGACAAGAAGCTGGTGATTTAAAAACCAGTTGACTGTAAATTAGCGAGCAAAACAATAATTAGATTGGTGGGTGGGGCGAGATTGGGGTGGGGTGGAAACAGGAGCTACTCCAGAACAAGGGACTTTCCCCGTGGGACAAAACAGGTTCTCCGAGATACCAGAGCCTGATATTTAAAAAAATAATATTCTTGGGATATGCCAGGCCAGCATTTATTGGCCATCCCTAGTCACCCTTGAGAAGGTGGTGGTGAGCCGCCTTCTTGAACCGCTGCAGTCTGTGTGGTGTAGGTGCTCCCACAGTGCTGTTGGTGGGGGGGGGTTCCAGGATTTTGACAGGCTGATGTGTGCGTGACTTGGAGGTGGTGGTGTTCCCATGCGCCTGATGCCCTTGTGCTTCTCGGTGGTGGAGGATGCAGGTTAGAGATTAAAGTATTGCTCTTGCCATAAAAGCAATACGAGGTGCAACCATCATATAACCCACGCTTCCTCCCACAGTCTGCTTCACACAAGAGCCTTCTAAAGTAGAACATTTAACGTCCACAGAAATGTCGCCCAATAGCACAGGCCTGAGTACCGCGATCGGACCCAGGCAGGAAGCGGAGGAGGGGCAGTGGTCGGGGGAAATTTTGTGCATTGAATTAGACGCCAATGCCCCGCCCCTCCCCCGCCCCCGCACTGGGGCTGTGATACTACATAGAGTGTCGGGGGGGGGGGGGGGGGTGGGGGGGTTACGAGGGCCGGTTGCTGAGGTGTCGAGTGCTTAGATTCACGGACGTGCTCGTGTACAAACCCTCAGGACACTCGCACCGTCCAAAAAAACTCAACGTCAAAACAACGCTGAATCTGAAAGTAAAAATAAACAAAGGGGAGGAGTGGAGCTAAAGCAAGAAGAGGTCATAGCAGGAGGCCCTTAAATCCCACTCCTCCCACAGCCCATGTACACTCTCCCCTATCATGGACTCTACCCACCCATTTAATCTCCTCCCACAGCCCATGTACACTCTCCTCTATCATGGACTCTCCCCACCCATTTAATCTCCTCCCACAGCCCATGTACACTCTCCCCTATCACGGACTCTACCCACCCATTTAATCTCCTCCCACAGCCCATGTACACTCTCCCCTATCATGGACTCTACCCACCCATTTAATCTCCTCCCACAGCCCATGTACACTCTCCTCTATCATGGACTCTCCCCACCCATTTAATCTCCTCCCACAGCCCATGTACACTCTCCCCTATCATGGACTCTACCCACCCATTTAATCTCCTCCCACAGCCCACAGCCAATATCATTAAAAAAAATTAGCTGGTCATTAGCACATTACTGTTTGCGGGAGCTTGCTGTGCACAAATTGGCTGCCACGTTTCCTACATTACAACAGTGACAACACGGGCAACACGGTGGCATAGTGGTTAGCACTGGTGCCTCACAGCGCCAGGGACCCGTGTTCGAATCTGGCCTCGGGTGACTGTCTGTGTGGAGTTTGCACATTCTCCCCGTGTCTGCGTGGGTTTCCTCCGGGTGCTCCGGTTTCCTCCCACAGTCCAAAGATGTGCGGGTTAGGTTGATTTGGCTATGATAAATTGACCCTTAGTGTTAGGGGGGGATTAAATATGTGGGGTTACGGGGATAGGATGGGATATGTTAGGGGGAATTAAATATGTGGGGTTACGGGGATAGGGTGGGATATGTGTCGTTGCAGGCTCGATGGGGATTCTGTGTGAGAAAGCAGGGACAGGGTACTGGATTTGGATGATCAGCCATGATCGTATTGAATGGTGGAGCAGGATCGACGGGCCGAATGGCCTACTCCTGCTCCTAGTCTCTATGTTTCTCTATGACTACACTACAGCCAATGAAGTACTTTTGAAAAGTGCTTTGTTACACCCGGTGGTCATAAAAGGCGCTGGAGAAATTCTCTACTGTCAGCCCACCGACTCCCACAGCAACCTCGAGTACACTTCTTCCCACCCCACATCCTGTAAGGACTGTAGAGGACTCTATCCCATTCTCCCAGTTTCTCATCTCCGTCACATCTGTTCGGATGATGCCACCTTCCATACTAGTGCTTCCAATCGGTCTTTCTTTTTCCTCAACCGAGGATTCCCCTCTACAGCGGTTGACTGGACTCTCGACCGTGTCTGTCCCATTTCCTGCACTTCTGCTCTCACCCCTTCCCCTCCCTCCCACCAAACACATCTTCCCCTCCCCTCCCCTTTCAGCATTCTGAAGGGACCGCTCCCTCCGCGACACCCTGGTCCACTCCTCAATCACCCCAACACCCCTCCCCCTTCGCCCGGCACCTTCCTGTGCAAGCGCAGGAGATGCAACACCTGCCCTTTTACCTCCTCCCTTCCCACTGTCCAGGCCCCAAACACCCCTTCCAGGTGAAACAGCGAGTTACTTGTACTTCTTGCAATTTAGTATACTGTATTCGCTGCTCACGATACGGTCTCCTCTACATTGGGGAGACCAAACGCAGATTGGGTGACCGCTTTGCGGAACACCTCCATTCAGTCCGTAAGGGTGACCCCGAGCTTCCGGTCGCCTGTCACTTTAATTCTCCGCTCCACTCCCACTCTGACCTCACCGTCCTCGGCCTCTTACACTGTTCCAACGAAGCTCAACGTAAGCTCGAGGAACAGCACCTCATCTTTCGATTACAGCCTTCTGGACTCAACATCGAGTTCAACAATTTCAGACCATAACCTCGGCTCCCATTTTCTCGGACAGCAGGTGCTGATAATGATGATTCTGCTGTTGCCAGTTACTCCTCCTCTAGACCCATCTTTTGTTTCTTTAACTTGTCCCATCACCATCTCCTTTCGCCTTGCACCATCATCCCTTTTGTCTCTTAATCTCTCCTGCCTTCCATCCTATCACAGACCTTCCCTTTTGTTCTTTCCTCCCCTCCCCCCTTCCTCTGCCTCTGCACCTGCTTAAAAACCTGTTCCATCTCTAACTTTTTCCAGTTCTGACGAAGGGTCATCGACCTGAAACGTTAACTCTGTTTCTCTCTCCACAGATGCTGCCTGACCTGCCGAGCGTTTCCAGCATTTTATGTTTATATTTCAGATTAGAAGGACAAGGGCAGCAGGTGCATGGGAACACCACCACCTCCAAGTTTCCCTCCAGGTCACACACCATCCTGACTTGGAAATATATCGGCCGTTCCTTCATTGTCGCTTGGGTCAAAATCCTGGAACTCCCTCCCTAACAGCACTGTGGGAGTACCTTCACCACCACCTTCTCAAGGGCAATTAGGGATGGGCAATAAATGCTGGCCAATTTGCACACAGCAAGCTCCCACAAACAGCAACGTGATAATGACCTGCTTTTGTTATGTTGATTGAGGGATAAATATTGGCCAGCACACCGGGGATAACTCCCCTGCTCTTCTTCGAAATAGTGGCCATGGGATCTTTCACGTCCACTCGAGAGAGCAGATGGGGCCTAGGTTTAATGTCTCATCGAAAGACGGCACCTCCGACAGTGCAGCGCTCCCTCAGTACTGCACTGGAGTGTCAGCCTGGATTTATGTGCTCAAGTCTCTGGAGTGGGACTTGAACCCACAACCTTCTGACTCAGAGGCGAGAGAGAGAGAGAGAGAGAGAGAGAGAGAGTGGTGCTACCAACTGAGCCACGGCTGACACTTGTTCTGGAGCAGCTCCTGTTTGGTAATCTCGCGTCCAAGTCAAGCACTTAACTAGTCACAGTCAAATCTCAACTGGTCGCCTTATCTGAGGAAGGATGTTCTTGCCATGGAGGGAGTGCAGCGAAGATTCACCAGACTGATACCTGGGATGGCAGGAATGACGTATGAAGAGAGATTGGGATGATTGGGCTTGTATTCACTAGAGTTTAGAAGAATGAGAGGGGATCGCATTGAAACTTATAAAATTCTAACAGGACTAGACAGACTAGATGCAGGAAGGATGTTCACGATGGTCGGGGAGTCCAGAACCAGGGGTCACAGTCTAAGGATAAGGAGTAAGCCATTTAGGACAGAGATGAGGAGGAATTTCTTCACCCAGAGAGTGGTGAACCTGTGGAATTCTCTACCGCAGCAGGCAGTTGAGGCCAATTCATTAAATATATTCAAGAAGGAGTTAGATATATTTCTTAAGGCTAAAGGGATCAAGGGATATGGGGAGAA